>JAMRYA010000001.1:9375000-10000000 GCA_024447215.1 Panagrolaimus sp. LJ2400 | reverse complement strand
GTTTTCAATCTTCTTCAATCCCAACCTCATTAACTAATTCATCGACCACAAATTTGTCAACAGCTTTATCCAACAAATTTAAATACTTCCAACATATATGAATTATATATTATTTTCCTCGTCCTCCTTTTTAATTTATTTTGTACATTTTATTGTTTTGGTTACTGTTTTACATAAAGTTATTTTATTTTGCTCATTTGAATTCTTAATACTTTGCGCGCGCATTTTTTGCGTCTTTATTTTATTGCTGAACCAATAAGTAAAAAAACGGCACAATGACACTTAGTTCTATAACACTTAGTCGCAGAACTAACTATGTGTTATATATCCAAAAAAACTCACTAAATAAAAAAAGCTCTAAAGTCTTTCTTTATATTTTTTTTATTTTTTAAAGAAAAATATTATGCATAAGCTATTGATTTCAATTAAATTGTACAAGCAAAAATATCAGAATAAATTAAACATCGAAAAAGTTAAAGCATTTTTATTTATTTTTTAAAGTTTGTGAATTTCAACTATAGAATTTATATATTGGGCATATCAATGGGATTACTAAAAGAAATAAAAGAAATATTACATATAGTCAATGATTGATGGTTAGAATATGAATATTGCTCCACCACAAATGGTTCAACAACCTCTACGTGTCAATTTGACTAAATCTCTACCTGTCAATTACAGTTATCAATTACTTATGCAACAATTGCCCACACAAATGAATTTTTTTAATTTTATAGTTAAAACTTTCCATTTTGTAAAAGTTAGTTTATATATTTTATGTATTTCTACAGTAATTTTTTCAGAATTGTATCGATAATGCCAAGGGGGCCAAAAATGAAAATGGTAGTATCCGATTGTGGAGGAATCCAGTATTTGAAGATTGGTTTCGTGCATTACTTGGTGCATCTAATTTGCCATTGATGGATAATCGAGCTGTCGTTAATGCTTTGTTGAATGTGGTTCCAAATCTTCCAGCAGATATTCAGCAAGATTGTGGAAGATTTATTGCATATTATAGAAGACAATGGGCAAACAATTTACAATACGTAAATTATTGGGATAATGGATTCGGTGGCCCCCGCACTACGAATGGATGCGAAGGTTTCCATTCAAAATTAAATGTTACAATTCCAGAGTAAGTAAAATTGTTTAAATTTAAATAAAACTCCAAATTTTCTTATTTTTTAGTAAAGATCCAACACTTTTAAAAGTTTATAATGCATATAGGGATATGTTCATGGAATCTGTTGACGATTATGCATACATTAGAGATAAACCTCCTGAATATTTGAGAACAAGAAAAGCACAATATGTTGAATCAGAATCAAGAATTATTGCAGCTCGACAATCAATGCTTCAAACTCTGCAATTACAAGTTCCAATTCCATTTGAAGTAATGTTACAATATTCAACAACAACCCCAACTTCGACCAAGAATGCCTTGATTTATTATTTATTTATTGCTGATTTAATTTTTGTTGTTTTTATTATTTTTAATGTTCAAAATTATATTTTTATTGTGTATAACGTTTTTGCATTTCTTGAAACTTTTTTAAAATATATTTTTGTAGTTTCATCTTTTCCTTTTTTTGCATTTTTTCTAGCAAAGCATTGTGGTCCCTTTTTCCCCTAAAAGCTTTTTTTCTTTCGCACCTCTTTCCAGACAACAATGGTACTTGGAAACTCTTGAGTCACCATGTTTTTTGCCTAAGAAATTCAATAAATCTCTAAAGGCTTTTCTTCTAGGGGTTATTTGGGCTATACCACCGCATAGCCAAAAATATGATCGAATATATTATACATCGTTGTTGATTCATCTCATTCATTCCATCTTTTCAAACGAAAGCAATGTTTTTATATTGTTCCCAAAGTTTTTCTCTTCCAAATTCCATAATTTATTATATTACTAAAAATCCAGCAACTCCAGAAGCTTACAAAAAATTAGTTAAAACTTGCAAATACTTTTTTGCCAAAAACCCAATATTAGTACTTCAATGTTTATATTTCAATAACGATGATTGGAAAATCTTTACCAATTCTTCATTTACCGAGGAGCCAAAAAAAATTGAAATCAAAAAAAGTTTTTCCAAGTTTTGGATTACTGAAACACTTTCAATTAAGCTGAAATTTTCGAATCATTGCAACATTGCTTCATGGTTTATACAAAGAAAACTTTTTCGGCATAAAACGAATAAATGTTCTTTATCACTCTATCTTTCAAATCAAACAATTTGCTTAAATGAACTTGCCATTTTTAACAATGTTAACCTCGAAAATGTTTCTGTTAAAGATGAATACGGCATTGAAGCAGAATTGCAAACTATTGTTTCAGAATTTACAGATGCAAAAAGTTTTGTTTAGTAAGTTTTTTACCCTCTGTAATTTATGAATAAAATTTAATTTTTTAGCAAGTTTGGTAACCATACTATTAAATGTTCAAGAGATACTGTAGAAAAAATTATAAATGTTCCGAATTTCTCAAACATTAATCGGTTTATTTTAGAAAATATCCCTGAAAATTTTGATATTGTAACTTTTTATGAATATTTAAAAGCAAGTTTTTTTAACTTATGATACCGACAAAATATCATAAGACAATTAAATTTTAAGAAACACAAATGCATGAGTGCAGTGCTTCGATTAAATAATTTGATTTCTCCACAATACCTAATGCAAGTTAAAGAAATCATCTTAGAAATTTTTCAAATGTCAGTAAAATCAGCAAAATATGTTCCTTTAGTAATCATCTATGACGGACAGGATCTTACAGAAACTATGCAACTGGAATTTAAGCAAAGAATGTATGATGGACGATATATTAAAAAAGAACGGAAAAAACTGCTGTTGAGCGAAAGATATCCAACGCAATCATTGATACCAGTAACCACAGCATCAACAAAAAAGGATTTATTTTCAGAGTGTTCACCGTGTTTTAATTGGCCAGAATTACAAATCCCACCAATCCTTGAGTGAAAACGATGATTTAAATGTCTCTTAGGAGAGTCGCGTTGCGGTTCTCACATTCTTTAAACCGCAACGCAACTCTGGGGGGCATAAAATTGTATTCATGTTTAGTTTTTCATTTTTAATTTTTCATCCCCTTTCATTTCATACCAAATGTGCCGCAATTATCGCTACGTATATTATTTTGGCTTATCTCTTTTATTTCATGCTTTTCTTCATAAAAAAACAACCAGAATCTCATCAACTTTTTCTTGCATTTCAAAAAAGAGTCGTTGGTTTCGCAGGAACCAACGAAGGCGTACTCATTCATTTTTCAATCACCACACAAAAAACACAAAAAAAAGATATTTTACAAAATTTCCCCATTAATTATAATTAATTGACGAAGTCAGATGACCTCAAATTATAATTATTTTTTAATAACATGCAAAAATATAGACTTTTGGCTACCCAACGGTATCACGTTTATATGTATTTAAAGAATAATGCATAAAATATCCAAGCTATCTAAAAGTACATGTTTTACAACCTAGTTTTGGCTGCGAAATTGGTAAGCATAGATGAGTTTTCGATATTCTTCTCTCATAAGCATGGTAATAAGATCTAAAAATTGAGGTAAAGTTTGAAAAAAGATCTGTCTTTGTTTTCTCAAAATCAGCCATATTCGACAATCACCTTATACTACATCTACAACATGATCAATTTTTGTTATATTCTTCAAATATTGTTTAAAACAGCTGCCATTTAACCTGTTATGATAAACTAAATCGGTTATAAACAGCAGCAACAACAATTAACTCCATATATTTGCTATATCATCGAGCAATTTCGTCAATATCTCCAACACTAGAATATATAGAAAAATCATCAAATTCTATCAAACAGTTGTATTTGAAATGCTCTAATGCAATAATAATGGTATTCCAACGTGAATGTAAGTATTACCAAAATAAAATAAACTAATTTGAACGTTTCAGATTGTTTTTTGATGGCCATCCAACTCTTATATATACTGTAGTTTTTGAAGAATGGTTGTGAAAGATCATATATAATGTTTTGGTGTCTGGTATTTGTTCGTTTACTTACAGTCAACGCTTTCTGTTTGTTAATGCTGGAACCAGTTAGTTGCTGAACAAAAAATACTTTTATTAACCTAGCGATGTGCACGACGCGACTCAAACATAACTGTTCCCCCGCATTTTCTTTGGACAAGCTGTTTTTTTTTCTTTTAATTTTTAGCTAAATGAATCTTTTTTGAATTTGACAATTTCTTTTAGTTTTTAACCCTATATAGGTAATTTTTTACGGGGAATCCGAAAATCCAACTTTCGAAAAAACTTTTCTCTGTAAGACACCTCGAAAACGGCAATTTTTTTTGTTTTTTCGCCAAATGACCCATCCTTCACGCGACTTCACGTTAGTGATTATATTCATTAGATGCAGAATCAGATTCTACATCTCTGGTAAAAATATAAATCACTGGAAATCACTGGAAAAAAAGTTTCTTTAATACAAACTGTTATTTCCTTTATATTTTTCAAAGAAAAGAAGCCTTTTTTTTGTCGCGTGCGCATTTTTTTGCAAAGGAAAAGAAAGGAAAAGAGAAGAGCTCTTTTGTTCCCCGTCCAAACTTTTTTCAACTTCTTCTGATTTTCTGAAGCGCGTATCTTTTTCAGATTAATTTTTTGTAATATTTTACTTTAACATTTTTTTATAATCATAAAATTCTGCATCTTTCGGTACCAAAATTATAGTATTTGAGCAAACTTGGAAAAACCGTGCACATCGCTATATTAATCACATCTCTTTTGTGAAGGATAATGTAAACGTAATTCATATTAGGAAAACATTATAAATGTTAAGAATGACATTAGTTATTCATGAAATAATGAAGAAATACATAAAAGCATTATTGCAGAGAATATCAGACACCAAAACATCATATGTAAGCTTCCACAATGATTCTTCAAAAACTACAGTATATGTACGGTTTAGGTGAACATCAGAAAAACAATCTTAAACGCTCATTAGTTTATATTATTAAATCAATTTTTACTTTCACATTAGAATAAAGGAAATTCCAAATTTGTTAAAATTGCCATGATCCAGACTTTGCATATTTTCTGGTATTTTTAAAAATGATTTTTACGGAAGCGGAAATCAAAAAAAGCATGCTAATCCGTAAAAACGGAAACGTAATTCCGCAAATCCCTGATTGACAAGCCATACTAACGTCAAAAGGCAAAGCAAGCAAAAAGCATTCTCTCCCCAATCTTGAGATAAAAAAACTCAATGCGAGAAATCATGAATGATAAGCACTACCAAAATGCCGCTAAAAAACACAAAAAAATCACACAAGCACTCCTTTATTTTTTCTCTAATAAACACTTTAAACATACACAAGATATAAATAATAATTAAAAATCAAGGTTAGGCAGTTGCAGATACAGCTAATTTCTTTAAATGTTCCAAAAAATCTTTAAGAGAGACGTCATCAGTAAAAATAGCTTGAGTACCATCTTGAGCATAAGGATTATTGTGGGTTACAGAAGGATTAACCTTTAAAAGAAAAAGTCGAGCCTAAAAATGAACAAAAATAAATAAAACTAAATTATTAAAAAAAGCAAAACTTACTTGAGAGCCTTCATGTTCCGTGACTATATAACGTGGTACAGGGAATCGATCTTGAACAATTGCAGCTGCATCTGCCAATGGAGCTTCAAGGAGTTGTTTAACATTTGCATATTGTGGATCATTTTGATAATTTGCTTTTCGCCAAGCATCAATTGTTTGTCCATGGAAAACTAGAACATGGAAATAATCATCCATTAATAAAATACGCTCAGGAAGAATTGATGATGAATCAAGAAGTACAGGCTCTGGTCGACCACTAAGTGAATAAGAAAAGAGTGTTGGTTGAATCATTGTTGTTGATTCCATTACATTTTCTTGCATTAAAACATGCCTAAAAAGATACTGTTATTGTAAAGTACAGTAATCCCCAAAGAAGTAACATACCGATAAAAAGCAGATTCATCTGGTGAATTATTAAATACTTGAAGGAATTTGGATCTTCTAAGATAGAACATAAATTGTGGATAAAGTGAAAACTTTTCTGATAGCTTCAATGAATTTGGATCATCTTTATGATATTCTGCAAAACGTTGAACAAGTCGAATAAGTGAACGATCCAACCATCGTAAAATATCTGGCGAATCATTTTCTTGTGATGCTCTGAATGATGCTAATCTTGCCATAATTACAGAAGCAGCTTCTTGATCAAAACCATAAATAACACTTTGTTGTGAAGTTTCCATATCCACCCATGATCTGCATGTTGTTGTTACACGAATCCGCTTTCTTCCATCAGCATGTTGATATTGTGTAACGAATTGATATACTGGCCGTGATCCTTGTGGTACAGCATTTCCATGTTGAGTTGTTTCAAATAAGAATGCCATTGTATGTCGAGGAGTTAATGAACAGAATTTCCATTGGCATGTTCCACCAATTCCCATTTCATTATCAGATACAGCAGCATTTTTGACTCCACCACTTGCACCACAACCAAGTAAACCTTCAATTTTAATTCCAGGACCAACTTTAACTTCCATTGTTGCATTGAAACCCATTTTAAGAGAACTATTTGCATCTTTTTCAAATACTTTTTTGAAACTTTGTTGAAAGAGTGTAGATTTAAAACTATCTGCCATAACAACATGTCCTAAAAATATTACGGTTAAAGATATTTAAGTTATTACAAAGAAGCTTACCATTCGTAGAACTATAACACGATTTCATTTCAGCAAGACCAGTTTGATCAAGTGCACAAGAGTATACATCAATAGCATGTCCATTTTTTACTGCTCGAGCTGCTAGCGCATCATAAAATTTAATTGCTTTACGCATAAATGGAATATTATCTTCTTTAATATCATGCCAAGAACGAATTGGATTTTTCTTTTCTTTATCAATAACCATTCCAGGACCTGTTGTACATGGACCACCAACAAGTAACATGATTCGTCCACCAGTATTTGGATAACAAACTTCTAGCAGGGTTACAGCAACAGCTAATGCACATCCTGTGGCTCGTGGAGCATCAGTTGTTCGCCCTTTAAAGGCATCAACTCGCAAAAAGAAATCTTTTTCACAGGTTTTTACAGGCTAATGAAAAAAAATTAGTCATACAGATTATGGTAATGAAAAACAATATTTACCTGAAGGAATCTGTTAGACGGTAAATGTTGCTGAGTTTGTTGTTGTGGAATACCTCCCATAGCTCCACCCATTGGAAGTTGTCCAGGAGCAGCAGCCATTGGCATAGGTGCTGGACCTGCAGGTGCACCACCACCAGTTGGAAAAGGAGCAGCTGGACGACCAACATTAAGTCCAATAATTTTTTGAATTTGTTTTTGATCCACTTCTTTTGTACCCTACAAATGATTTTATGGTTAAACGATGTAAAATACAAATAACAAAAGCTTGTAACTGCAGCAGCACCACAAAGTTTTCATTATCAACCAGAACTGGTTGATAATGGTAACAATAGATTCATTTTGGCTAATAATTTAGTTAAAAATTCTTACTTCAAAAACCGCAGATAAACCGGTTTTATTCATTTCATGAAGTTCAACTAATCGTCCATATGTAATGAGTCCAACAAATGCATCTGCAGGTAACATTGAAACAGCATTTTTGAGAGATTCTTTTAATGCAAGAAGTTCTTCGGCAGTTACAGTTACACATGTATCAGCAACAAATAAAAAAATTGGAGGTAATGTTGTAGCTTTCTAAAAAATATATATTTTTAGAAGATAGTAAAAAGATAGGAAATAGCTTACTGGAAGAGTGTATTCAATTGTGCTATAGTATAATTCTGGTGGACGATTATCTTCTGAGATTGCAGCATAATGTGGTGGGAATGGATTTCTTTGATTACACAAAGAGCACTGCTATACTTTTGCACGAAAATCAATCACACTGAAAATGAATTAGATAAGATAATGCAGGATATGTACATGGAAAGAAACATACCAAAACCGATTAAAGACAGATTCGCAATTGGATTTTTGGCATAAAACAGGATCATATTCAAGAGGAGGTTGTTGTGGAGCATCTTCTGGTTTCTCCTAGAAAGGGATACAATTATTCTGTGTCTTACATTAAACAAAGGCTCACTTTTAGCGGAGTAAAAAATATTGCATTAGGAACAACCAATTT
Source organism: Panagrolaimus sp. LJ2400 (assembly GCA_024447215.1). Lineage (NCBI taxonomy): Eukaryota > Metazoa > Nematoda > Chromadorea > Rhabditida > Panagrolaimidae > Panagrolaimus > Panagrolaimus sp. LJ2400. The sequence goes on along the minus strand of JAMRYA010000001.1, from coordinate 9,991,813 downwards.
TTGACTATCACCTCTTGAACTTGGTAGCACATTCCATGTTGCTTGTACACCATCAATATTAATTTGATTTTGTAAGCAATCATCCCATGTAGCCATTGTTAGCGATGAACAAGTCTTAGAAGAAAATGATGGAATAAGATAAGACGACGAACTTAAAAAAGAAAGAAAGTGAAAAAAGATTTTTTTAAAATTGGGTATTCGCAGAACAATTTAAATCTCTTAAAAATCTCGAAAGGAAAACTCTTGCGAGAAGGTTGACGCGCGAGAGAAGGGCAATAAGATAACACAAAAAAAAACAAAAAAAAGTGCGAAAAAAAATGTTGTCACTCTGGTTAATCCAAAAAAAGTTCCTAGAATTTTGAGTTTTTCATATATAATCATTTTAATAAGCATTGATATATCACAAAGTTACTTGTAATCACCAAGAAATCAAAATGCACCTTTTATATCTTTCTTCTTTTTATTCTTTAATTTAGACTAAAACAACAAACAATAAAGCCAGCTATAATTTATTTAAAAATTTCAATACCAATAATGTCAAAAAGCGCTTACTGAACTTGCTTTATTCTTTATTGCTTCCATAACAGCTTCTAATGCAGGCCATACTTTTCTAAGTGAAGTACTTTCTGGTAGCAGTTGCAGCGTTTCAACAGGATCAATTTGAGTTGGATGTTTTGTAAGCAGAGTTAAAGCTTCTGTAACCTTTGGATGTGAATATCGTATTCTTTTGATTGTTGAAAATGAAGGTAAAAGTGTTGGATTTGTGTAAGCTTTGAAAAGGATGACATAAATATTTTGATTTTTATCACTGTAATATTTTTCGCAATGTTCTTCAGCTAACTTATAATCCATTAAAACATTGGCATAAATGAGTAAAGCTTCTTCGTGCCTTCCAAGTCGGCCATAAACAATTGCACGTTCTTGCATCAGAACTAAAAGCATAATGTAGTAGATTAATAGATCTAAAAAAGCATACTGTCATTTAACAAGCCATCAATAGTATTTGGATTATTTAAAAAGTGAATTAGCCGTTTCCGATAAATTCCAAGTTCACCTTCTTCTTCACCAGCCTGTGGAATTCTTTCATCTAAAAAAGCTTTGTTAAATCACTGTAACTCCCTATAATCAACATACTCTCCGATAAAATATGCACATATTCAGCCATAAGCTTTTTAACTTTTGAAATATACATTCCAGCAAGCTCTTCATGAAATGATGGTTTTTCATCATGCCATTCAAAAATTACATGTTCTAGATACGGTATTACAGCAGCGACACATTCTGATCGAAGAAATGTTAACACTTGTTCACGGGGAAGTTGTTTAACGATTTCTGTGTCATTTGTTGCAAAAATTTTAACACCCCACTCTGGTTCTTCATTTAAAATCCAAACTGAATATTCTTTAATAAAATCAAAATTTGATGGACCAAAACTTTGCAAATATTTTACTGCTTCTTCCAAGCCATACAGTAAGCTTTCTTCTTTTTTAGATTGCATTTTTAGAATTTCAAGTGCTAAAAATACTTTTGTAAATTATGAATACGGTAGTTTTATCCAAACCTTTTCGTCTCATATTTTTCTTGGAATACAGCAAAAACAGATCATCAAATCTGTCAACATTGTATAAATCTCGTGCAGTTTCATCTACATTACAATGATTGTGTGATAGACGTAGTAGCGATGGAACCATTGATGGACGATTCTGAAATTCAAAATTAAAAGTACTGTAAAATCAAACAAATCATGAAAATCACTATTTTTAGATAACATTTCAGCAATACAGTATCCGCAAGTTCTAGCACACTTTCATGATGCTTAAATTCAGAAGTTGAAAGTTCAATAATTTTTTGGCGATGTTGTTCAAGAGTTTTTGCGTGTTCCGTTCGCATTTCGGATAAAAAATCACTCAATTCATTTTCAGCTTGTTTCCATTCATTTGCAGCAAAATCTGAGCATGGAATAAAATCATTTGCTTCTTTGGAATATTGTTGTGCTTTAGCTCGAAATTTTTCTGGAATTAAAGATGGAAAAAATATTTGTAAAATTAGTAGAATATCAGTTCGTTCTTTTTTATGAATTTCAAAACATTCTTCAAATCGTTTTTGTGCAAACAGGGAAGCAGCAGTTTTTCTTTTTACATCGGTTTTTTCTGTTGCTGATATGGTTTTACATTTATCTGTTAGACGACAAGCCAGATCAAATTGTTTATCACGAACTAGTTGACGAATATTATCTTTAAGTGGTGGTCGAGAATCAAGTTCATAAATTGTTGAACCACCAAGTGCATATACAATACCCCTAAAAGCTGTTGAATGGATACTGTAAGAACTAAAAACAAAGACATACGAAAGTGAAGGACATAAAAGCGATGGTCGATCAATTGAAATTTTTTGAACTAACATTGATGGCTGAATTGAACGAACTTCAATAACATTCTGACGAACTACAGTAGCTAGAAGATATGGTGATTGATAAGCCAAATATAACGGTTACTTAAAATTCTCAATAACCTAATAACTATCACAAATTTTTATTTCGTCAATTTAAGATCAGTAAAATTATAAATTTATATATTCACATACAAATCATTTAGCATTCAAAAAGAGTTTCTATGAATCTTGAAGTTCAGAAGCAGCTAAAGATTGATATTGAAATCCATAAACATTTAAAAGATGAGCAAGCTGTGAAATTGTTATATGAATTGTTGACCGTTCAAGTGGAGCGAAATGTTTAAAATATTCTTGTTGAGTAATAGAACCTTCTTGAAGCAAAATTTGAAGAATTTTTGCGACCAAATCTGGACTCAAATTCAAATCACCAATTGCTACCATCAAATTGTATGAAACTTTTGGAGAATCTTTTAACGCTTCACTTCGATGTTCAGCTAACCATTCAAATGCCTTCTGAAACAGAGGATATTATTGGAGTAATAAACATGTTTGACAAGAAAATATACAGTATCCCAAAAGTTTTTTACAAGAATTACGATTGCTTAAAATTACAATTTTTAAAAATTAAAAATTTTAATGTAACTTTGAAAAAAAAATAAAATAAAAAACATTACAATACGCGGGAGATATGCAACAAAAGTTACAGTATCCCGAAAATGAAAAACCCCAAAAAAACTACTTACTCTTCTTTGTTCATCTAAACCATATCTTTCCAAAACACTTCCAATTCTCAAAATTTCATTCACATTAACTGTCAAATTTGTTGGTTTCTTTTTTGCTGGAGCTTGTTCAACTTGTTCTTCCAAAATTTTACGCTTCTCTGGAGATTTTTCCTTCTTTTCCACAACCTTTGAAGATTCTTCCTTTTTCTTTGATTTATCTCTCTGCAATTACGATATTAGATACTGTAAAATATTTCACAAGAATAAAACTCACTCGTTGTTCAGAAGATGATCGGGAAAATGATTTTTTTCGATCTGATTTCTTTTTAGGACTTTTAGATCTCTTCTTTCCATCAGGAGATTTTTGATGCTTCTTGTCTTTCTAAAATAATAGCAAATTAATGTATGTTTTTATAAAACAAAAGGAAAAAAAGATTGCCCTCTTGCCCCTCCTTAAACTTACTCTTCGTTTTGGTGAAGATGCAGATACTGAAGTTGATCTTTTTCGATCAGACTTTTTCTTTGAACTTTTGAGATTCTTTCGATCTGGAGATTTTCGATGTTTATCATCTTTCTAAAACAAATAATGATTACAATATCTTTTATCACAAAAAGATTACTCGTTGTTTTGATGATGATTTTGAAGTAGATCTTGAAGTTGAAGTTTTTCGACCAGATTTCTTTAAAGGACTTTTAGATCGCTTCATTTGATTACTTCCATTTCCATCACTGATAACAGGAGTTATTGATCTTTCAAGAGTCTTCTTGCTACTACCTTTTTCAGATGATTTTGGTTCAGAAGGTTTCTGATGTTTGCTTTCTTTCTAAAAAGATGATTATAATAATTACTGTAAGTGGTTGAACAATTTTAACGTACTTTTTTTGACGATGATTTTGAAGCAGATTTTGAATTAGAAGCTCTTCGACCAGATTTCTTAAGAGGACTTTTAGATCTATTCTTTCGATCATTGATAACAGGTATTATCGATCTTTCTGGAGTCTTTTTGCTGCTACCGCCTTGTTCAGAAGATTTTTGAAGTTTATTATCTTTCTAAAATATTATTATTTTAAGATCGTATTTAAATAGAGCACTAAGCCTTGTGCTCTTTTCGAAATTAAAGGGGTTCCTTTCAGCTTTCACTGCATTCAGTAAACCATGCAAGCCAGGGTGCTAAAGCAGTATCTTTGAACAGAATCCAACTTACTTTCTTTGATGACGATTTTGAAGTTGAAGTTCTTCGACCTGATTTCTTTAGAGGACTTATTTTACGATCATTGATAACAGGTGTTATTGATCTTTCTGGAGTCTTTTTGCTGCTACCTCCTTTATTATCAGACGATTTTGGTTCAGAAGATTTTTGAAGTTTATCTGACGATTTTTGTTGTTTTGTATCTTTCTAAAATACTAATAGCTGTAATAATTACCATCGAAGACGGAGCGGGCAAAAAGAACTTATCATTTGCTCTTGCGGCAAAAGATCTAAGTCGTGCTCCATTAAAAATCAATCTTGTATACTCCCCTACGATTACAACGCAATATCATTAAACAAGAACCAACTTACTTTTTTTGATGACGATTTTGAAGCAGATTTTGAAGTTGAAGTTTTTCGGCCTGGTTTTTTAAGAGGACTTTTAGATCTATTCTTTCGATCATTGATGAAATCCAAAAATCTTGGTTCAGGAGTTTTTTGAAGTTTATCTGATGGTTTTTGTTGTTTTGTATCCTTCTAAAACATTAATAGCTGTAATAATTACCATCGAAGACGGAAGGAGCAAAAAGAACTTAAGTAGTGCTTCTTTAAAAATCAATCATGTATACGCTCTTGATTACTTTATTAATATCTTTAAACAAGAACCAACTTACTTTTTTTGATGATGATTTTGAAGCAGATTTTGATGTTAAAGTTTTTCGGTCTGGTTTCTTCAAAAGATTTTTAGATCTCTTCTTTTGATCAGCGATAACAGGTGTTATCGATCTTTCTGGAGTCTTCTTACTACTTCCTTTTTCAGACGATTTTGGTTCAGAGGATTTTGCAATTTTATCTGGTTTTTGTTGTTTACTATCCTTCTAAAAGAGCTATAATAAATACAATAAATATTTAAACAACTTACTTGTTTCGATGATGATTTTGAAGTTGAAGTTTTACGGCCCAGTTTCTTTAGAGGACTTTTTGATCCCTTCTGTTTTCGATCAGGAGATTTTCGTGGTTTTCTTTCTTTTGAATCAGGTGCCTTCTTGCTGCTACCACCTTTATTATCCGATGATTTTGGCTCAGAAGATTTTGCAATTTTATCAGTTGACTTTTGTTGCTGCTGTTCTTTTGGCTTCTGCTTCTTTTGATCAACAATTTCAACTTTTTTCTTTTCATTCTTTCCAGAAACCACGCCACTAAGAACACTTTCTTTTGATTTTGCATCAAGAAAATCATCAAATTTCAACAATCTTTCAGTTGATTTTGATCTTGGTTGCTTATCTAATGATGGTGGTTGTAGCTTCTTTTCACCAGATGGTTTTGTAGAAGATTCTTTTGTTTTATCTTTCGTTTTTGCTGTTCCCTCACCAGATGACTTCAATCCAGAAGATTGCTGTTGTTGCTGTTTCGGAGCTGACTTCTTTTCTTCACTCGATTTTCTTTCATTTCTTCCAGATTTTGATTTTTGTTGCTCCAGCGATTTTTGAGGTTTTTCATTTTTCGCATTTGACATCTTAGGTGTTGTTGCAGAAGGCATTACTGGTGGTTGATGAGCTGTTCTTTGTTTTAGTTCGTGCTTCTTAGGATATCGCTGAAATGGAGATTCAGCAGGTGCAGTTAATTTTTCATTTGGATTTGAATGTTTTCGACGATGTCTTTTCTTTTTCTTTTCAACTGGCATTCCAAATTTTTGTGGAACATCTGAATCATCTTTTTGTGGCTTTGATTGTGGCAGAGGCGTTTGAAATTCTGGTGGTTTTTGTTGCTGCTGTTGTTCACCAGATTCTAAAAATATTTAGTATCAAAGATAAGTAAAAAAACACCTACTTTTTTGAAGCTGTTGATCATCTTTTTTAGATGCAGAAAGTGAAGAAGGAATTTTAAACTTTTCAATATCTGGTACCGTATACGCTTCTGGAAAACCTTCTGGTGGCTTCTTGCTTTCTCTTGCTGGAGGTGCTTGTTTCTTCGGAGTTGGAGATGGAATTTCTACAGGAGTTTCTCCAACTGGTGTTGTTCCATTTCCTGATGGTGCTGGACTTGCTCCACCTGCAGCAGAAGGAGATTTTGCATGCTTTCGATGATGTTTCTCTTTTTTCTTTTTCTTCTTTTCATCTTTTGTTTCTTTCGTTTCTTTTGCCTTTTTACCACCACCAAATAAAGAAAATCCACCTTTTTTATCTTTCTTCTTTTTATCATCTAAAGTTTCAAACATAAAACGCCAAAAAGAATTTTTTAAAAATATGCTTACCTTTTGAATGCTTCTTCTTTTTTTCATCTAAAAATGAGCAATAATAAAATGGGATTTATTTTTTAAACGGAGTAATCCATCTACAAAAATATATTTTTAAAAAGTAAACGCTTACCTTTTGCATCCTTCTTCTTTTTCTTTCGCTTCTTTTTATCTTCTTCTTCTGCCATTCTTTTTGCACCGCTTTTTTTTCTTTCAGTTGTTTATGATTTTGTGTGTTCAAACAAAAAAACGAGTGATAAAAATTCTCTTTATTTCGTATGCAAATATTCTTGAAATAATTTAAATTAAAAAAAACAATAAAATATAACAAATCTACTATAAAAAAAGTTAGTACCCATAAAAGATAACAATAAAATAACATTACAAAAATTGTATCACAGCAAAATCTAAACAAAACCGTAGATAACCATAATTCAAAAGTATTCATAGCAAAGAAACAGTTCGATGTCGCTGCGACAGACGTTTTTCACCAATTGGTGCTGCTACAGTAGGTGTTGAAGGAGGTGGAGCATTTTGACGCATATGACATGAATAATGTGCCAGCTTTCCATCTTTAAATTTAACGAATGCACTATCAATTGGCTTTTCACAATGAAAACATATTATATTGTAATCAATTTCAACTTTTTCTGATTTCATTTTTCGAAGTGTTGTCTGCTTCTTTTGAACATCTAATTTCGTAAGAGCAACGTGAATTTCAAGCTAAAAATTTTTCATTTGTTTTTTCCAATACCAATAATGCCAAAAAGCACTTACCGAACTTGCTTTATTCTTTATTGCTTCCATAACAGCTTCTAATGCAGGCCAAACTTTTCTAAGTGACGTACTTTCTGGTAATAATTGCAAGGCTTCAACAGGATCAATTTGTGTTGGATGTTTTGTAAGCAGAGTTAAAGCTTCTGTAACTTTTGGATGTGAATACCGTATTCTTTTGATTGTCGAAAATGAAGGTAAAAGTGTTGCATTTGTGTAAGCTTTGAAAAGGATGACATATATATTTTGATTTTTATCGCTGTAATATTTTTCGCAGTGTTCTTCAGCTAATTTATAATCCATTAAAACATTGGCATAAATAAGTAAAGCTTCTTCGTGCCTTCCAAGTCGGCCATAAATAATTGCACGTTCTTGCATCAAAACTAAAAAAAGTATACTATTGATTTGATAAATCTTTAAAAAAACTTACTGTCATTCAATAAACCATCAATCGTATTTGGATTATATTTATTTGAATAATTTAAAAAATGAATTAGGCGTTTCCGATAAATTCCAAGTTCACCTTCTTCTTCACCAGCTTGTGGAATTCTTTCATCTAAAAAACTCGTTTCATTAATGTATAATTTCTTATTCAAAACATACTTTCAGATAAAATATGAACATATTCAGCCATAAGCTTCTTAACTTTTGAAATATACATTCCAGCAAGCTCTTCATGAAATGATGGCTTTTCATCATGCCATTCAAAAATTACATGTTCTAGATACGGTATTACAGCAGCGACACATTCCGACCGAAGAAATGTTAACACTTGTTCACGTGGAAGTTGTTTAACAATTTCTGTGTCATTTGTTGCAAAAATTTTAACACCCCATTCTGGTTCTTCATTTAAAATCCAAACTGAATATTCTTTAATCAAATCAAAATTTGATGGACCAAAACTTTGCAAATATTTTACTGCTTCTTCCAAGCCATACAGTAAGCTTTCTTCTTTTTTAGATTGCATTTTTAGAATTTCAAGTGCTAAAAATACTTTTGTAAATTATGAATACGGTAGTTTTATCCAAACCTTTTCGTCTCATATTTTTCTTGGAATACAGCAAAAACAGATCATCAAATCTGTCAACATTGTATAAATCTCGTGCAGTTTCATCTACATTGCAATGATTGTGTGATAGACGTAGTAGCGATGGCACCATTGATGGGCGATTCTGAAAACGATAAAAAGTGCTTTAAAAGAAAATTTAATAAAAATCAATACTTTTAGATAACATTTCAGCAATACGGTATCCGCAAGTTCTAGCACACTTTCATGATTCTTAAATTCAGATGTTGAAAGTTCAATAATTTTTTGACGATGTTGTTCAAGAGTTTTTGCGTGCTCTGTTCGCATTTCAGATAAAAAATCACTCAATTCATTTTCAGCTTGTTTCCATTCATTTGCAGCAAAATCTGGGCATGGAATAAAATCATTTGCTTCTTTGGAATATTGTTGTGCTTTAGCTCGAAATTTCTCTGGAATCAACGATGGAAAAAATATTTGTAAAATTAGTAGAATATCAGTTCGTTCTTTTTTATGAATTTCAAAACATTCTTCAAATCGTTTTTGTGCAAACAGGGAAGCAGCAGTTTTTCTTTTAACATCGGTTTTTTCTTTTGCTGATATGGTTTCACATTTATCTGTTAGACGACAAGCAAGATCAAATTGTTTATCACGAACTAGTTGACGAATATTGTCTTTAAGAGGTGGTCGAGAATCAAGTTCATAAATTGTTGAACCACCAAGTGCATATACAATACCACTAAAAGCTGTTGAATGGATATTGTAATAGGTAAACTAGAAACGTACGATAGCGAAGGACACAACAGCGATGGCCGATCTATTGAAATTTTTTGAACTAACATTGATGGTTGAATTGATCGAACTTCAATAACATTCTGACGAACTACGGTAGCTAGAAGATATGGTGATTGATAAGCTAAATATAACGGCTGCTCAGAAAATTTTGCATTTGGAAATGCAGAATGACGAGCCCCTTCAGAATCATAAAACTCAACAGTTGCATTTCGACATAATCCAATAACATTTAAATCATGAAGTAAAATTAATGGAGCATCTGCAGTTCGAGGGGCTACAGTATGAATCATGCCAATGCTTTCTTCCTTTAAAAAACTGTTGTAATACTGGTAGCAGGTAAAGCGCTTACTAAAGGATTATCTTCATTTTTCCATAATTGCACAAATGAGAATTCAGTTTTTAAAGCATAATAAATTGAATATTCAGAAACCCATCGAATAACTGAAGGATTATCTAGCAGAGTTGCCGGGTTAAGAGTAATTGGAACTTCTTCAAATTTGTTTAAAATAAATTTAAACACATGTAATTGTCGTTTAGCTGAGATAATAACATAAAGTTTGTTAGTTTTCTAAAAAGCAACTACTGTCATTATGGTATCTATCAAAATAAACAAACCTTAAAAACATTTGCCGCAAATGCATTAATTGGCGTATATTGATTGATAGTCGCAACTGTATCAAATGGTTCTTTACATCGATGTGCAACAATTTGTCCATTAACAAAACATAAAATTAAATCTAGTGATTCAATAAATTGCATATCACGAACAGTATGCTTTTCAAAATTTCTATAAGCCTGAGATGTATATGATTGTCGAGATGAATCATGTTGACGCTCAAAATGTATTAATGCACCTTTTTGACAAGCGAATAATGATTCTTTCGATGCTAAAAAAAGACTGTTTATGAAAGAAAGATTAAGAGATAAACAAACCATGTGCAACAGCAGCAGTTATATCATATATACCTTTAATTGATTCTGCTTTTACGTAAGCGTCATACATGGCTGTGAGTGGCTATGGTTAATAAAGTGGATTTAAAAAAGAGATAAAAGGCATTTGTGAATAAAAAAAGCAGAAACAGATTCAGCTGCAAAATTTTTCAGATCAAACATTTTCAGCTTTTATCAATGACTGTAAAAAAAGTCTTAGCACGCTTAACACAAAGAAAACGTTGTTCAAAAAATCTTGAAATCCGTAGTAATTTTTTTATCTTCAAAAAATTACTGTTGTAAATTACTATTAAAATCTTTATTTTATTATTGTTTTTGTTAACACTACCATAATCTCTAGCCTTCTTTTAACAATATGCAAAACAACGCTGAAGCTTTAATTCAATCATGTACTTCTTCATTGATGATGAATATCAGACTTTACACAGATGATCAATTACAAGCTTTATTAAATGATGATGCACAACTTGATAAAATGATTGATAATCTTCCACAGGTATGATTTCTGGTGTTTGTATAGCTTAGTGTTTATAGCTTTAACTTTTTTAGATTGCATCTTTACCATCTGAAAAAGAAGTTAAACTTGCACAAAGTAAATCAATGGCAGAATGTAATTTATCAATGGAGCCACAAGTAAAAGAAAAGAAAGCAAAACTTGCAAAAACTTATGAAGAAGCTGTAAAAACTAAAGCAGAAGTTGAAGCTTTAAAATCACAATTGGGTTTGTCATCTTTTTTTAATCACATGATTTTAATCTTGCTGCTGATGATTTAGATAAAGTCGCTGAAAATCGTTCATTAGATGTTATTAGTGCATTGCTACAAGCTTCAGCACGTGAAGCAGAAGATGAAAGTGAAAAAATTGCTGAACAATTTTATAGTGGTGGAATGGATATTGGAGAATTTGTTAAATCATTTGAAGAAAAACGAATGCTAGCACATAAACGAAAAGTAAAATCTGAAAAGCTGGTAGAAATTTTGAGATCACAAGAATATACATCACCAAATCATGGAGGTGGTGGAGGATCAACAGCTGTTCCGCCAGTTCCATCAAGAACACCATATCCAATTGGAAATATTGGTTATCCATCAGTTCCTAGTCATATTGGATATCCTCGCTTTACTTAAATTGTTTGTAAAATGTATTTATTTTTTGTATCACTTTTTTCTTTGCTTTCTAAAATTTTTAATGCTTGTATAAACAATGTTCAAACTGTAATTTTGTGTTACGTTTTTAACTTGGTAAATTTCCATTTGCTATTGTTTCAAATTTGTAATTTAATTTATATCAATTATTATTAATAATTTATTATTACAGTAATCATGAGTTTACTTAAAACAATTACATCAAATACTGTACAAAAGAGATTTCTTGCAACATTACGTGAAAAAGCTCCAAAAATAACTCCACAAGAATTGTATGAACCTGTTTTTGAAGATCCTAAAATTTATCCAGAATATTCTACCATTAATGTTAGGCTACAATGCTATGATTTTGTTCCACTTGAAAAATATCAAGGTTATGTTCATCGAATTGCAAAGAAATTTAAATTTGAAGTTGTTGATTGGTAAACAAGCTTTTGAATTATGCATGATTTTAATGGTAAATGTTTTAGTTATGCTGTTGCAGCCCAAACTCAAAGAGTTACAACATATAAACCAAATTCTACAGTAGTTGATTCAGAAATTGAATTATCAAAATATGATCGAACTGTTCGAATTTCACAAGTTCCAAGTATACGTCTGCCACTTTTTATTTCATTAATTCAAACTCATGCTCCAATTGGTGTTGAAATTACGGTAAAAGAACATGAAAAAGCTGATGAAGATTATCGATATATTCCTGATTTATTGTTAAAAGAAAAACAAACTGAACTTAAAGCACTTGATGATCCAGCAATTCGACGAAATTTGGGATGGGAATAATTAAGTTTAATATTTTTGTTTGTTTGATTGATTGATTATTGTAGGAATAGTGATAAAATAAAAGTTTTGCAATGTTTTCATGAATCATTTACATCAACATTATGTTATTTATCAAAAAAAGTAGTATTAGTGTTTTTTTTAAATTTTTCAAACCCTTAGGGGGAAGAGAAGGTGCATTTATATTTGCGCAACTGCTTCACTTTCACGATTGCTTTTTTCGCTCTCGTTCGTTTTTAACCTTTTAAAGTCTCTTTTTCCTTGTTTGAACTTAAAAAAAGAAAATGACGTAGTTTCTTTTTTTTGAAATAGAGAAGAGGTAATTGACCAAAAACAGTCTTTCTTTGAATGAATAGAAGAAGATGTTTTTGATCGTGATGTTTGTGGCCATTCTTACATAAAAGAAGATAAAAAGATTTAACAGCGACAAAAGTAAAGACGACAATTGTCGCAAAATTTTAAAAATAACACAGTTGTTGTTTTTTTTGAAAACTTAAAAGGAAGGTCAATTGGTTTTTCATGTGATCTGTGAATCAGTACTTTCGTTCTCTATTTTTAAACAACACTTTAATGACTAATACACTAGAAAGATAAAAATAAAAAACAATTAAAATGTTTATCTTTGATCTTTATCTTATTTTTCGTCTCATTAAACCTTTTTTAAATCTGTTTCTAAAAAGAACTTGTGACAAAGAAAATAGTTTAACATGTGAAAGATTTTCCAGTAATTTAAAATTGTGTAATTAATTTGTTTTGAAAAATACAAAAATGAACATGAGTAATACGGTTTATACACAATTTGTACCGTAATATTATAATAAGAAATGAATAGATTAATCAATGAAAGTAAAAGCAATTTGTTTAACAAAAACATGATTACCGTATACTAATATACATATTTGACAAACATTTTTTTAAATAAACATTTTTAAAAATTGAAAACTTTTTTTTTCAATTACTTTTTTTAAACTTTTCGACATCAAAAGTTAATTGTATTTTACAGCAGGGATGTGCGAAATTTCGTTTCGTCTTTCGCTTTCGCGAAATTTCGCGGGTTTTTTCCACTTTCGTTTCGTCTTTCGCGAAAGTTTTAAAAAACTTTCGTAGAAAACGGTGTACTAAAGATGAAAAAACTTTGCCCGATCTTAACAAAAACATTGTAATTTTCAGCCGATTTTCTCAAAAAAATTCCATAAAAATTGTTTAATCTGAAAATGTCGGCGACGCTATCGCGTCGATGAAGAGTTAAATTGCTATCAGTCTTCTAATTTGCGCAAATTCTGTTGATGAAGGGCGATAATAAGAAACCAGTTCGGACTTAAGTTACAAACTCTTTAAAATTTTAAAATGCTTACAATAAATAATTTACTACTCAAATTCTTTATTCCAGAATTGAATAGAGGGGTGAATAAATTTTGAAAATGTTACCTTTTTTTTTCCTAAATTTTCGCTGACTTTTTGCCGGTCGTTTCATGCAGGTGACTTCCGGTTGGTTATGTTTTATGTATATTAAAAAATTTTCGGCGGCGGCTTCACCGCCGCCCTCTATACAGCCGCATATCAAAAGGTATTTGCCGGGTTTTTAATAAAATTCCTGCATCAATATCTTGTGTTTTCAGGGGAGGAAATTATGCACAAATACTGACGAAAACTTAAAAAAAAGTTTTGGTTAAAACAGAAAGTTACTATAAAGAACTTTTAACATTATGTTTACGGGAAAATATCATGAAAGTTTTTTGCCAAAAAAACCAATAAAATTATCCCAAAAAATTTTAACAGTTTGAAAAAATATTTTGAGAAAAATTGACGTATACGAGCTAAAAAAAATTTTCCGACCGACCTGCCGTTCATGGGTTAAATTTATTCACCCCTTCTTCTAGTCTGCGTTCCTCTATTCATAAATTATTTTATGTTTTAACCATAAACTATTAAGCATATTAGAGGTAAACTTAACGGAAACTCTAGAGTTCAAAAGCACCAAATGGGCTCGCGCATGTGTGCTTGAAGGGTTTCCTTAATTGTAGCAGCATGAGTAAAAAAATCGTTAAAAAATTTTTATAGTAAAACTTTCGTTTCGTCTTTCGTTTCGCGAAATTTCGCGACATTTTTTTACTTTCGCCAAAACTTTCGTTTCGCGAAAGAAAATTTTAAAACTTTCGTCTTTCGCGAAAGCGAAAGTAAATCACTTTCGCACATCCCTGTTTTACAGTATGCAACAAATTGAAAAAATATTGCTGTTTGTCAAGTTAGTGCATTTTTAAAGATACAAATTATTTACTTTTTACCCTGTATAAAATTAGAAGCAGTAATCATAAACTAGATCAGCTTCCATTCATACATTTTTAGAAATTTTACAAAAATACTTAAAAAAATGATGTCATAAAGTATCTATCATCTTTTAACAAGTTTTTGACCACTTCATCGCCTCTAAAATTATCATCTCCTTTTTTGACCATTTTAGTTTCAATATGCTTTTTTTATAACTAAAAAAACGCTTTTGCTTTAAAAAAATTTTTTGACCCTGATCTTTATGTTTTTGAATAAGCTCAAATCAACATCATCACAGCTGCAGCTGCGATATTGCCGATCAAGAGATGATGAAGCAACAACATTCCCTCGAGCAATCACATACACACACAAACTATACTATCTCTTTTCAAAGGTGAATAAAGATGGGGATCTTCCTTCTCGATAAAAAGTCTTTTTAGTAGTGTTTGACAAACAGAAAAAAGAAAGAAGGCGGAGCAAAGAAAAGAGAGAAATCATTTCCCTTTTTTAAGAAGGAGAGAGAGACTTACAAATAATTTTAGTATTTAAAGATTCAAAAAAGTGTTAAATTTTCAACGATTAAAGAGTTTTATTTTTAATAGTTAAGGTAAAAAAGTTGAGAGAAAAGATGACAAATTGGAAGTTGTTTTTTGGAATTGCGGCAATTTGTGGCGTAACTGCAATGGCACGTCCAAAATGGGGACCGGTAAGAATTTTTTGTCTAATTGTACTGCAGCTTCACCGTTTCTGGATATAACATTTATCGTAATCTGTTTACTATAAACATGTTGGGTTACTGTAATCCAACATTTAAAAAACTATAGTTACAGTACTTCAACATTTTGGCATTTAATTTATCTTTTATTAGTTTTTTCAGCCTCCACCAGATGCATTTAAATGGCTTCCAGCTGAAGCAAAAGACAAGCTTAAATCAATTCACGAAGATCATTCTCTTAAATGGGAAGAAAGAAAAAAGATGATTGATGAAGTATTTGATTCCCTTCCAAAAGAAGTATTAGATAAAATGCCATTGCCACCTGGTTTTGATAAACTTCCACAAGATATTCAAGATCAAGCTAAGGCTATCAATAGTGATGGAACATTGAAATGGAGCGAAAAACGTGAAAAAATTCGTGAAATTATTCAATCATTACCAGAAGAACAACGTCGACTAATTCCTTTCCCACGATTTGGTGGTCCACCACCACCATTTGGTCCAAGAGGTCTTCCACCACTTGTAAGTTTTTTGAAGGCTCTACAAAAATCGAAATTTTGACGTCGAAAAAAATATAAATTTTTGGTTAAAATTGATTTCGATTTTGAAAAAGCTTGAGCATTTTTTGATTTTTGGAATTTCAATGCAATTAAAAAAGATGTATCAAATCCATATCTATATTTATCTTTTTAGCCACCACCAGGTTTTAAAGAAGTTCTTCCATCAGAAGTTTATCAAAAACTTGTTGAAATTCATCAAAATAGCCAACTGTCAAATGAAGAAAAAAAGAATAAAATTGATGAAGTGATGAAAGGTGTCCCAAAAGAAACCCTTCAAAATATGCCACTTCCACCATTCCTTGAAAATCTTCCAGCTGATGTACAAGCAAAAGCACGTGAAATTTTATCAAATTTTTCTGATAACTTTGATACTCGACATCAAAAACTTCATGAATTTATTGAAACACTGCCAGAAGAATTGCGAAAGCTTATCCCACATCCACCTAAATTTGGCGGATTTGGGCCATTTGGACCTCGTCATCATCGTGGCTTCCCTCCACATGTAAGTTGCCATAAAATAGATTAGCTAAATGTGTTTCATTTAATTTGAAGCGGCCTTTGTTAATACCATTATTGAAATTTAAATGGATTTAATATATCTCCCCTTCTTTTTTTAGCCTCCACCAGAATTCAAAGATATCCTCGGTGAAGAAATGTACAATAAGCTTGACGCAATTCATCAAGACAAAAGTCTTTCTCGTGAAGAACGATTTAAAAAGATTGACGAATTTATGTCATCACTTCCATCTGAAACTCTTGCCAAATTACCACTTCCCCCACCATTCCGTCAATTACCAGAAGATGCCCAAAATAAGATTCGTGAAATAATGCATGATTTTTCTATTGGATTCAAGCAACGAATGGAAAAAGTTCGAGAATTTATTAAAACCCTTCCAGAAGATCAACAAAAACTTGTACCACCTCCACCACCATTCTTTGGTGGACATGGGCATGGCCGTCGGCATGGTTTCCTTCCACGTGGGGTAAGCTTTAATACAAAATTGTTATTATTATGTAATATAATCATTACTCACTAAATTTTAGCCACCAGCTGATTTCAAAGATATCCTTCCAGCAGATAAATGGGAACAACTAGTTGAACTTCATAAAAATGATAAACTTTCATGGGAAGAAAAGAAGAAACAAATCAATGATATCATGAATTCCCTTCCCACTGAAACCCTCATGAAACTTCCACTTCCACCACATCTTCGAAAACTTTCAGAAGAAAATCAACAAAAAATTCGTGAATTCTTTGCTGATAAAAGCCTTTCATTTGATGAAAAATTCCGTAAAACAAAAGAATTCATTAAATCTTTGCCAGAAGCTGAACGTCGACTTGCCCGTCCTCCACCACCACCAGGCTTTGAAAATCTTCCCGCAGATGTCAAAGCAAAAATTGATGCCATCTTTGACAATGAAGCCCTTGGACATCATGAAAGATTTGAAAAAGTTCGTGAAATTATCGATGCTTTACCTGCAGACATCCGGGCAAAGCTCCCACCACCTCCCCCACCTTTCCATTAAAAGTTGGTCTCTTTGAAAAAAAACATTTTTGCTTTAATTGTTTGTTATTTGTAAAAAAAACAGCATTGATTTGTACGTATTTATTTATCTATCGTTTACTGTAATTCTTATTTAATAAATTTGGGCATTAAATATTCAAAAAGTTTAAAAACAGAAATGATCTTTTGATAAGTAAATTATAATTCAAAGCCAGAAATTATGAAAATAAAAGCATAATTTCTGAAACATTACTGAATCTCAATCAGTTCAATCTAACAAAAAATGTAATAAAATATTTACCGTATACTGTAATTATTACTAAATAAAGTGACATTAAAACATCCCATCAAGAGATATAGGAAATTTTAAATCAAAATTATATTAAAAAAACCTTAAAGCATTTCCAAAAATTATTTCACCTTAATCGATTCAAAGCATCAAATTCGAATGTTTTACAACATTTCGAATAATTAACTATCTGAAAAGGAAATCGACTTATTTCACAAATGTATGCATTTGGTTTTAATAAAATTATTTGTAGCTTCAATATAAAAAATAAATTAAAATTCAGTTGAATTCGATGCTTCGATCCAAAGCTTTGATTCAAAACAAAAACTGTAAAAAAATCTGTATTTTTTCACAAACAACTTTCATCGGTATTTTTCTTCTCAGAACGCCAAATAAAAGCCGCCTCAAATATTTTTTAAATTCGTCTTTTGTTTTGGCATAATTTATTTCTCAAATTTGACTACAGTTTTCTCTCAACTTACAATTTACTTCAATTTTTCTCTTGCTTTATTTATTATCATTATTTAATATTTCAAAGATATGAGTGATCGTGAACGTGAAGATTCATCTATTATTAAAATTGAAGGAAAAAGGGTATGTTTTTTAAATACTTATTTTTATAAATACATTAAATTCTTTTTCAGAGTAAATACAAACTTTATCTAAGACAACAACTTGGAAGAGGTGGATTTGCTGCTGTATATAAAGGAATACGATGTTCTGATGGTACAGAAGTTGCGATTAAAAAGATTACTGTAAGCTTCTGTTATATTTCTGAATAACTTATTTACATACTGTATTTTTAGAAACGATTTGATTATGGTGCTACTGAAGTAGAACATATGGAAATGTTATCAAATGATAGAAATAATCTTTATACTGTCAAACTATTAGATTATTATAATGACAATAATAAAGAAATATATTTAATTTTACCATATTACAAGCATGGATCACTTCGGGATTATATTAGAAAAACAAATAAATCATTGGAAACAAAAACAGGTATATTTTTAAATATTACGCACTTGGGCTAATACTCTTTAATTTTCAGCTGCTAACATTATGCTTCAATTGGTTGTTGCTTTGAAATATTTGCATGAAGAGAAACAAATAATGCATCGTGATCTTACTAGTGCAAATGTTATGATCAAAGATATTACAAATGGTAACATCGATGTTGTAAGTTTAATCTTTATTTATCAAACATATTTTAAAATTAATGTTTTAGCTTCTCGGTGACTTTGGTTTAGCAAAAGAAGTTACAAACAATGCAAAGCAGAAGCAAACAATTTGTGGGACAAAAGGTTACATGCCACCTGAAGTGAATAAAGGAAGATACAGGAAAGGTGATGAAGTTTATTCTCTGGGTGGAATATTATATTTTATGCTTACTGCTCGTGAACCTGATGCTGGACAAGAAAGAGATCAGCTGAAATATGTAAAAGATGGATTAGCTCGTACACTGCTTGAACGATTATGGCAGAAATCACCGGATGATCGTCCAACATTCAAAGGTAAAAATAATAGTTATAGTCTACAGTAACTTTATAACAAAATTTCAGAAATAACTTCTTCTCAGTTTTTAAATGAATATCTCTCAGTAATTGTCAAACCGAGATCTTCTTCAAAACAAAGATCAAAATCACGTGAATGTACTCATCGCCTTGGTCCAGATGAAAATGGAAATTGTAGTCGCTGCCGTGAACCACTACCAAAGTAAGTTATATTTAAACTGAAGGTTTCAATTAATCTCTAATTTTAGTGGTAAATCTGTCAAAGCTTCTCATGATTCTGCGTATGGAAGTAACAATAGAGCATCAAATCGTGATACCAGGCATGCAAGCCGAAATACAGAAGGAACAACAAATCAAGCTTCAAGCCGAAATGTTGAAGGTTCAAGAAAACCATCTCGTACACCATCTGTAAGAAGTCGACAAACTGACAATGAAAAGCGTGGAAAAGAAATTCAATGGCCAGTGCCATCTTTCAAACATTTCAAACCATCTACAACTTCAAATAAACAAATTGATGAATATAGAATTAAAAGTCCTAAAGGAAGGGTATGTTTTTTTGTTGTAAAAGGTTGTTAGCAAATAATAGTGATTCTGTTTTTAGTTTATTATTGTTGATTCATCTTTGTTGGTATTCGAAGCTCTATCTAGTGACAAAGAACGTGTTGAATATATTTTTGAAGTAAAAATGCGTGGTGGTAATCAAGATGTAAGTTTATTTAAATGTATTGAATTTATTTTTATACTGTTGTTTTTTCTAGATTGACGTATATGAACCAACAAAAAAGAAACAATTATTACCAGATATTAAAGCTGATCTAATTCAAAACAAGAGTTATAAAGAAACAATATCTCGTGCTAGTCAACTTGCTCCTGCTTATACTCCATTCTACAATTCCATTCTAAAAGCACTTGAAAAATTCTATTCCAGAAATGCTAAAATTAATTTTGCCTATGTTAATGGAAACAAAAAGTATACTGCAAAACTAATGTATGATGGCAGCTTCAGATTTATTTTTGGTGACAAAATATTTTGGCAGAAACCTGGTACTTCAGAAGATGATTTTCAACCAACAAATGAATGCTCTGGTACAAGATTAAATGGGGAAGAAAGAAGACTTTTTATTGAAACAAGAAACACTCTCCTTGATTTGGATAGAACTTTTACTGCAAGATTCGGAAGCTTTTATATGCCGTTCAATATGAATCAAAAACAACTCTAATTTTATTATATCTAGTTTTTTATCGTTTTGTTTGTATTTTTTTGTTTGTTTTAAAAAAGATTTAAATAAACTTTTTTTTGTCATTTATGTTTGTGGAAGTAGGATAAATCTTATGGTTTATAAATATATAAAGACACTGAAAGATATTCTGATAAAATTTATTTTCTGTTATATGTTGTTGAAAAGTATGAATATTCATGAATCATTGTTTTAAAATCCGGTTTAAAGTTCTAAAGACGATTTTTTAGAAGATAATAGACAAAAAAATAAAAGCATATTACAACAATCATTTATAAATTTTTATGCGAACAGTATACTGTAAAAAGTTTTCAATGGTTTTCGAATTTATGTTTTAGAGTTCATTTTTTCCAATTCAATTCTTTTATAGCTTTGCTACTTTTAGCTATCTCTTATGAATAATTATGAATCATACAAGTAAGTTCTTAGGGCAAAGAAATGATAAAATCAATTTTCTCAATAAAATAGTTTACACTACCTTCAATGATTTGAAAAAAAATCTGACCTTTGCTTATTACCAAGTATTTTGTGATCGTGGTTTTGCTTTATTTTTCGCATAACTTATAGTTTATTAAATTACTACGTTTAGATTACAACAACAAAATGTCTGCTGCTTCAACAAAATTTTTGAAGGATTACATTCCAAAAGATGCACTTCGACGAGTAATATTTCTTTATCGTAGTTACTGTTAATTAATAAATTTAGAATGAATTCTTGGAAAAATATCCAAACTTTGATGGAAGAGGAATATTGATTGCAGTACTTGATTGTGGAATTGATGTAAGCCTTGATGGATTGAAACAAACATCAGATGAAAAACCAAAAATCATTGATTGCTTTGATTTTACTGAAGCTGGACATGTTGATACTTCTACTATGAAAGTTGCGGATTCTGACAATTGTTTAATTGGGTTAAGTGGTCGTAAATTAAAAGTATTCTTAAAATTAAAGATTAAACAAAGGAATTATATTAATGTTTAGATCCCCACAAAATGGTCAAATTCATCTGATAAATGGCATTTAGGAATAAAATCTTTACATGAATATTTCCCTTCTGCAGTACTTAGAGATTTTGCAGTAAGCTTTTACTGTCACCCTAGCAAAAATAAATAAAATTAAACTTTAGAAAAAACAAAAAACAGTTCTTTCAACGCAGAATCAGTTATTAAAAGAAAAAATTGAAGGAAAAGTTTCCAACAAAGCTGCTATGGATGAATATTTGAAATCAACAGAAGAACACTTATCAAAAGCTTCAATGGTTGCAGATTGTATTGTTTGGTTTGATGGCCTAAAATGGCAAGCATGCGTTGATACTTCATTTAAAGGGGAATTAAAAGATGCAAAAGTGCTAACAAATTTTCGAGATGGACATGGCTATGATACGTTTGCGGGAAATTTTGCATATTGTGTTACTGTACGCAATGAAGGAAACTTGCTTGAAATTATTACAACATCAAGTGATCATGGAAGTTATATTGCACAAATTGCTGCAGCATATTTTCCAGGAGAACCTGAAAGAGATGGTTTAGCTCCCGGTGCACAAATTGTTTCAATGTGTGTTATGGATACTCGAAAAGATCATTGCTTAGATGAAAAAGCGTTGATACAAGCGGTAAACATTTTTGCTTCTCACAATTCACATTATGAAATTCAGTAGATTTTTTTGGAAAGTGATGGTAACATATTATAGTTACCGTAACAAACGGATGCGATAACTAGACATATTCTTTTCTTTGTAATTTTTGCACTTTTTTAAAAGTACTCTTCAGATTCTAAAGTTTAAAAAAACAATTTTTAATTTTTTTGTTACTTTCTTTTTAGCATCGCGTTTTAAAATTTCTTTTCCACTTTTATGATGTGAATGGTGTACAAGACTTATGTCTTTAAATTTCATAAAAATTTTTAGCTTAATAAATGTATCGAGATGAAAGTTGATATTATCAATTATTCTGTTAATGGATTCACTGCGTAAACACTTTTTACACTATTTTATCGTTTCTTAAATTTCGGTTTTTAGAAAAACTCAAAAAATTGTCAAAGAAATGGTTGAAAAGCATGGAATCATTGTTATAAAATCAAGTGGAAATGCTGGTCCCGTATATTTTTCAACTAATTCTTATGATACCCCAATTTTTGATTACATTTTTTTAATTGGATCAATTATAACACACGATATGAGAAAGAATATTTACAACATTGAAGAAGAAGATGAAAACAATAATGAAAGTGTCACAAAAGTTTATGGATATTCATCAAGAGGACCAAATTTGAATGGATCCCATACTGTTGATTTTGTTGCACCTGGTTCAGCGGTCACTCCCGTTTCAAAGTTTAATAATGTTGAAAGGGATCATTGCATAGGAACAAGTTTTGCTGCTCCAAATGCTGTCGGTGCAATTACGTGTTTGCTTACAGCTTTAAAAGAAAATTCAATTCAGTATTCGCCAGCAATGATAAAATTGATTCTTTCAAAAACTGCTTATTTGCCTGAAAATGAAAATAAGCTTGAATTTGGAGATGGAATTATTCAAATTGATGCAGCTTTTGATTACTTTAGAAAAATGTCAAATAAATTAAGCACTTTTAACACAGCAACAACTTCAATAAAATTGTATAAAACAGAAGCAGAAGATACTTATATATATGCCTTGAGAGCAAATTGTTTTTTGTTAAAAGCAACCAAGAATGCTATGCTAGATCTTCTGCTATGGTATTACTGTATTGCAGAAATGTGTTTTAGCAGAAAACTGTTTATTAAATTTTTAAATGTTCATTACATAGAAATGAAAGGAGTAATTTTCAAAAAAGTTGGTGAAAAAAATGAAATTAAAAAGTACCGTATTACTGTAGCAGATAATGCAAATGGATCAAATTTTCAACTTTCATGTGATTCTGCTCCCTTTATTGAACATTCTCAAATTAAAAACAGCGTATTTACTTTCAAAATTGATCCAACTTCATTGCAACCTGGTAGCTTTAATCATGCCGAAATTCAAGCTTCTGATTCCACATCACTTACTCCAATTTTTAGTCTTCCAATTACAGTAATTCTACCATTAAATGCAACAGAAATCGATAATTACTGTATTCAAAAGGAATTGCTTTTTGAATCTAGTGTTCCCCAACGATTTTTTATTCAAGCGCCTGCTAACGCTTATTACTGCTGCATTAAACTTACAGCCTTAGATCCCACAATTCCAGAAACAGAAATTTTAATTTATTATGCCATTGAAAAATGTGATATTGAAATTTCAAAGTATAGATCCAGATATCTCAAATTCAATTCATCCGCACCCAAAATTAAATGTTATTCAACAACTATTTATCCAAATTACATGTATGAATTTTGTTTAGTCCAAGATGAAGCTATTAAAAGACCTTCAAAATTTAAAGTTGAAATTGATTTCCTTGGACTTTATTTAACAAAGAAAAATGCACAAAACCTTACACTTACAAATTATTTAAAAGATTTTACTGGTTGTGTTTCTTTGAAACTTTATAAGATTTCATATATAATATTTGCAACAAGTTTTAAATTTGAAAGAATTAAAATTGCTGGTGTTTCAAAACTGTATATGAAACTTATTTATAATTTTAAAAGTTTGTTTTTTCCTTAGAAAATCTAAGTACAAACGTGTTTTTAGTTTCGAAACCAACAAAATGTTCTTTTTATGTTCACAGAAATTTTAGAGTTTTTAAAGCTCAAGTTTTTACAGCATCCCACAAATTTATTCATCAATTTTTTTACACTGATTATATGCGTTTGGTAAGAAACACATTTTACGAGTTAAAAAATGTTTTTTCATGATTATTTATAAAGATCAGGCATGCAATAAAACGGTCTTTTTTGTTCCCTGATGCTTCAGAAGCAATTCATTTATATCTGATGAACCTAAAAAAAATTTTAAGAATACTTTACATCTTTCCTTTTTGAAAAACATTCTTTTTCAACCCTTAATTTTTTTAGGTTGAATTACCTACAGGTTCTTATTATGTAGCACTGTATTTTGAAAAAAATTTAACGACAACAACTTTACCATTTTTGGGACTTTCACCAGGTGTTACTGTAATGATGCATTTTGAAAATGCTGTAACAGCAAATCTTTATTCAAGTGCAGAAAAAAATGAAGAAACAAAAATCTTAAAAGATAAACCATTTTCAATCATTAAAAATGGGAAATATTTAATTCATTATGATTACGAACTTCCAACTGATTTGGCAACTCCGTTATCTTCACGTACAACAGTTTATGGAACACTATTTTTTAGTTATGGAGAAACTGAAGGTGAAAACTCTGAATTTAATATTGGTTTAAGTTGTTCACATTCGTTTAAACCGAAAATCAAATACAGTAAGAAAATCAAAAATAAACTAACTGGTAAGTTTAACATAGTTTTGTGCTGTAAAACTTGATTGCGCTTAAAAAATATTGTAATTTCCAACAACTTTCAGATATTTTACGATCATTTCTACCGTATTCCTCTGAAATGAAAAATCTTCTAAATTCAATAGTACTTCCAAATATGGCAATAAAATATGAAAAACAAATTTCCAAGCTTTATTTCACAAACAATCACAAAAAATTACTCGAGAATATTAATTTATGTTTAACAGATGCAATTCAACATACTTCATTTTTGCAAAATTGTGATCTCGTTAAAACTACCGTATACAAGCATGAAAAAGAAATAATTGAAAGACAAAAGAATGCAATTATTGATATACTTTTTATTAAAGCTGATGCAATGTTGGATGAATGCTTGAAAGATTGCTCAAGTGTTCCAGCAATTTTTAAAGAAAGATTTGGATATGGCTGTGTTAAAGAAAAATTTTGTCTAAAGAAAAGCTGGGGACAAATTTTAGGAGAAAAGATTTTGTATTTTTTTAAAATTTTCTCACAAATTTTCATCACATCGAAAAAAGAAAAAATTCAAAATGGAAGTGCAATAGCGAACAAAGCTGACCCTTATGACTTTGATATCGAAATAGGTGAAATTGCAATTGAAAAAAATCTCGAACCAAATAAAACTGAAAACAATATCCCTGAAGAATTTGATCTTGAAAATAACCATTATTGTAATAATGCTTATGATACAGTAGCCGCTTCTAAAAGCTATGAAAGCAGTGAATGTAATATTCCGTCAATCAAATCTGCATTGAATATTGTAGGAGCTGATATTCAACTTCCAGAAATTAATCTTCTTCAAACACCAGCACATTTAACAGAGCACCAACGAGAAATAGAAAAAGTTGTTTTAGAATTTTTAGATCATAGCGATGAAGACGATATTCGAAAAAATTTAATTCAAGCTAAAAAAGCTCTTGTTTTTGGTGAAGTTGAAACGGCAGTTTTTTATTTAAATAAAATTTCAATAAAATGCCATACAATTCCGGAGTTTAAATTTATCGATGTTGCAATTATTAAAGTGAGTATTTTTTGTTTAAATTTTTCAGTTTACAAATATAAATTTTAGTTGCTAAAACAGTTGGGTTGGAATCATTTAACTGAAGCACATCATAATGCATTACTTGATCGACATCGTGATTATTGATTACTGTATTTATTTTTCATGAAGTGCTTTTGTTTTGTACTATTTTTTTTTGAAAAAGTTGCATTAATGGGATGATAAAAAAGAATATAGAAAAAAATAATGAAAAAAGCTTTTATATAATGTTATGCTGCTGGAAGGCTAGCAGATCTTAATATTTTAGAAGGAATAAAGCGTTACTATGTTACGAAAAGATATTTATTTTGTTTTATTCAAAAACATTTTTAAAATAAGTTCTATTCTGTTGAAACTTCGTTTTAAAAAACGAAAAAATAAGTATCTCAGTATTTGGTGATTGCTTTCGGGTTTTTAATCACTTATTGCAACAATTTTACTATAGCTTTTTCTTCATCTAAAAACATAAGCTTTGTTTGAATTTGTAACTAATTACTTTAAACGTTTATTTCAATAAATCTATAAACGTAGTTAGTTACGTCTACAAAAAACTAAAGTTGGCATTTTACATTTATCTTGGGATATATACGTGGAACTTTTCTTCTTTTATTGCAGTACTAGAAGCAGCATTAGCCATTAAAGAAATAAAATAAACTACAAAAAAACACTTTACTTTTTTATAATGAGTAATAATAATAGATTAAAAAACAAAATTAAAGCCAATTTTTGTTGTCTGAGTAAATTCCAGCTAAACTTTTGAAAAAAAAGAACTGCAAATTTTTTAGAAAAATAAGGTTTGAAAGTTATTCGTTTTGGGAACCCTTTCGCAGTTTTGCATCTCGCTTGACGTGGTCAATTTTGTTCCATTAAAAAAAAGAAAAACGCAGCGTTGTCTCTTTCTTCAACCAACTTTTTCACATTCATTTTTTTCTTTGACGACATTGTTGTTGTGCTGCGGCAGCTCATTTAGTGATATAATATCTTTAAAACTTTAACTTTTAGCTTTATTTTTTTCTATAGCTAAAGTAAAGCTTAATATTGTTAATAGAGTAATATTATTTAATATTTAAACATGGGCGGTAAGCTTTTATTTTATGAATTTTTTGGATAAAATTTATACCTATTTTTTTAGTCAAATTCTTGGAGTTTGTCAAGCCCTTCTGTGGCTTTGTCCCAGAAGTTGCTAAACCAGAACGAAAAATTCAATTCCGTGAAAAGATGCTATGGACTGCTATTACATTGTTTGTCTTCCTTGTATGTTGTCAAATTCCACTTTTTGGTATGTACCTAGTTTCTCTTCTTGGCCTACTTTTGCTTATACATCGCTTAATTTTATAGGTATTATGTCTACGGATAGTGCAGATCCACTTTATTGGCTTCGTGTAATTATGGCATCTAATAGAGGAACATTAATGGAACTTGGTATCTCACCTATTGTTACATCTGGTATGATTATGCAACTTTTGGCTGGTGCAAAGATTATTGAAGTTGGTGATACTCCACGTGATCGTGCTCTTTTCAATGGCGCACAAAAATGTAAGTGCCTATTGGTGGTCTTTGATTATAATTATATGTTAATCCCTTTTGTATTTTATAGTGTTTGGTATGATTATCACAATCGGACAAGCCATCGTTTACGTTGGATCTGGTATGTATGGTATTCCCTCTGAAATTGGTATGGGAATCTGCATGCTTATTGTTCTTCAACTTTGTATTGCTGGCTTAATCGTTTTACTTCTTGATGAACTTCTTCAAAAGGGATATGGTCTTGGATCTGGTATTTCACTCTTCATTGCAACAAATATCTGTGAAACAATTGTATGGAAAGCCTTCTCACCTGCAACAATGAATACTGGACGTGGTACTGAATTTGAAGGAGCTATTATTGCCCTCTTCCATCTTCTTGCAACTCGTACCGACAAAGTTCGTGCTCTTCGTGAAGCCTTCTATCGTAACAATCTTCCAAATTTAATGAATTTATTGGCCACTGTCTTCGTTTTTGCTGTGGTTATATACTTCCAAGGTTTCCGTGTTGATCTTCCAATTAAATCTGCACAACATCGTGGACAACAAAGCTCATATCCTATCAAACTTTTCTACACCTCCAACATCCCAATCATTTTACAATCTGCTCTTGTTTCAAATCTTTATGTTATTTCACAAATGCTTGCATCTAAATTTGGTGGAAATATTCTTGTTAATCTTCTTGGTACATGGTCTGATGCATCTGGTGGATATCGTTCATTCCCAACTGGTGGACTTTGCTATTATCTTTCACCCCCTGAAACCTTCTCATCTGTTTTATCTGATCCTCTTCATTGCTTTACATACATTGTATTTATGCTTGGATCATGCGCATTCTTCTCTAAAACTTGGATTGATGTATCTGGTTCATCTGCAAAAGATGTTGCAAAGCAACTTAAAGAACAACAAATGATTATGCGTGGACATCGTGAAAAATCTATGATTCATGAACTTAATCGTTATATCCCTACTGCTGCTGCATTTGGTGGTCTTTGTATTGGAGCTCTTTCAGTAACTGCTGATTTTATGGGTAAGTAACATCTTTAAATTGTTTAATTTACAATAAAATATCTTCATAACTTTTAGGTGCAATTGGAAGTGGTACTGGTATTCTTCTTGCTGTTACCATTATTTATCAATACTTTGAAATTTTTGTAAAAGAACAACAAGATATGGGAGGTGTTGCTGGCATGTTCTTCTAAAGATTTTTTGCAGACTTTTATAACTTATTTTTCTCTCTTTCTTTTGTTTTGTTGATTTTATATATATATTTTTATTTGTATGGCGGTATGCTTCTACCGTAATTTTTTAGTATATAATAAGGAAGTTTGCGAAAATAAAATAATTTTTTAAAAAGAAGTTTATAAATGTTTTACAAAATTAAACAAAAAAAAATTTCATACAAATTAAGCTTTTTCTGGAGATAGTTTATCAAAACCAGCAGGCTTTGGTGGTAACAAATGTTGTCGAGATAGCCATACTTCAGAAGGTTGCCAAACATGAATTGAATCATTTGGTATAAAAATTTGTCGAATTCTTTCACCATTTTTATCAAAATATTCTTTTGTTCGAATCACATCTGTTCGTTCAATTCTTTCTTTAGGACGTAAAGATTCAAGTGTTTCATTTCGTTGTTTTTCAAGCTCCAATTCAATCCGGCGTAAATCTTCTTGATTCTTTTTTGCAACCAGTTTTGCCTCTTTTATATATCTTGCATGAGTTTTATCATCAACAATATTGTCTTCTACCAGCAAGCTTGTTGCTAGTTCTTTCATCATTCGTTCACGCTTTTTTCGAGCTTTATCTGTATTTGAGGACTAAAATATTTAAAGAGGTTGGAAAGATGTGTAATAGATAAACGTAAACATACAGATTGAGCTCGACGTTCACTTCGAAGCTCTTTTTCTCCAACATCTTCTGGATCATCATCCACTTCATCCTCATCAAAATCTGAATCCACTTCTGACTCTGATTTTATTACTTCATCATCAGCTTCAAAATCATCATCATTTTCAACCTAAAGTATCTCTCTATATTTAATTCAATAAAAATCCTAAAAAAACTTACTTCAAAAAAATCTTTATAAACTTCATCCGATTGTGCCATTTCTTTTGCATCTTTCTCTTTCTGCTGTTCTATAAGTTCTGTCATCTTTGTACCAGCAACAGTTCGGCGACTTCTAGTTTTAGCAAGAGATTCAAATTCAAATTCTTCTTCACTGCTACTACTACTGCTTTCATTTGAAGATTCATTATTTGATTTTTCCGGAGTTTCTTCTTCTTCTGATAGCTGTTCTTCAACTTCTTTAATTTTACGTTTACGACCACGTGGAGCAGGACGAGGCATTGTTATTTAGAGATGTCTGTTATTATAGATATTGATAGGAATAAAATAGTATTGGTAGAAAAAGTTAGTTGTTGAATCAAATTGAACAGAGTGAATTCGAGTTTTGAAAACTCAACTTGTTATGTGGCGATTGAGGGTCTTTTTGCCAATGCGGCAACAAACAACTTTAAAAGGTATATACGTACGCGTACGTATGTGTTTGAACACATTCAAAATGTTTTAGATTCAGAAGTTTGCTTCAGAAACTTTAATATTTTTTTGTGTTTTTAAAGCTACATTTTTTATTATTGTGCATATTTAAAAATTATTTTATTCCAACAACAATAATTAAAACCAAATAAATAAATAAATTATAAGCATCAGGCAAACAGCGGAATTTACCCGTGAAAGACTTTTTTCGTAATTGCTTTTTAAGCAAAGTTTCGGAATCGTGGTGGAAGTGGCATTGGTGGTGGAAGAAGATGTCGAAGATTTGGTGGAAGGCCTTCAATGACAACTTTAGTTTGTTTTTGTTTTTCTTCCCAGCTGATATTTGGATTACGGTTGATAGCTTTAAGCTTTTGTTGAACATCTTCCGGTAGTTGAGCAAAACCAGGTGGTGGTGGAATTTTATCAAGGATATCGGCAGGAAGGGCAGACATAATTTGATCAATTTTTTCATGCTTTTCTTTGAATCCAAGGGAAGTATCGCCATGGATTGCTTTTAGCTTTTCTACTGCATCAGCAGGAAGAACTTGTTCAAGTTCACGTGGAAGTGGAGGCTAAAGATAATAAGGGAATTACAATATGTGATAAATTAGAGAAATATAAACTTACAAATGAACCAGGTGGGGGCATTTGTGGTGCTGCAAATGTTACAGCTGCCAAGGTAACAACACAAAATCCAACAATCATCTTTGACATTTCTTAGAAAATCTTCGTTCAAAAACTACCACTAACCTTTCTTCAAAGGCTTTTGTAAATCCCTTTTATACTGATATCTTTTTAAGGCGGGATCTCACTTTATTTGGATAAACATTTCATTGTTAAAAATCAAGTGTCCACTTTTGCAGTATTTACATTTTATAAAAAAGTCATCTCCCCATTCTTACAATAAAAAAAAAGATTGCGCAAAAGTTTTTAAGGATTATTGTTTAAAAAACTCGTAATAGACTTTTTTGGATTTTCAAAACAATAACAATGATTGAAACAGAATTAGATTTTTCATGATTTTGGAAATTTGATTGTTGTCATGGAATTGAGATTTTTTTGTTTTTTGATTGTGTTTTTTTTGTGGGTTTCATTGATGTAACTTTTTTGACCATAAAGTTTTTCGTGTCACAAAAGCTCGTTTTTTGGTTCACTTAAAGAGACCATTTAGAAAAGATATCTTAAATAAACAAATAAAGTCCAGTCAGGTAAGTAACGATTTCACGTTTCTTTTTTCTTTAAACAATTTTTTTTGGATAAGATAGCAAAAGTATCAAAGAGGTTACATATTTTACTTCCTTATTTAGCTTTTAATGGATGTTTAGTTTTTAGTGGTTTTTCGAGTAATAAAATATTTACAACAAAAAGGTTTAAAATTGTGTTTTTTGGCCTTTAAAAAATTTGTTTTGATTGAACAGAACTGCAACTACAGTATCCCTCTGCCTGAATAATTAGTAAAAATCTGCACCAATAAATACTTTATTCAAAATTACTAAATATTACATTAAAATTAAAAAATTACAGTAACCAATTTTTACAACATTGTACACAAAATACAGTAATCCACACATTCTTGTTTAAATTCAAGCAGTAACAACAATACCATATTTTTCAATGAATTGTTCAACATTTTTCATTCCAACTTCTTTAACCTTATTTTCAACTTGATGTGCGCGCTTTTTAAGGGATTTCCCAAACTTCTTTAATCCACGTTTA
Source organism: Panagrolaimus sp. LJ2400 (assembly GCA_024447215.1). Lineage (NCBI taxonomy): Eukaryota > Metazoa > Nematoda > Chromadorea > Rhabditida > Panagrolaimidae > Panagrolaimus > Panagrolaimus sp. LJ2400. Next base: position 9,960,495 of record JAMRYA010000001.1, on the reverse strand, counting down.
ATCTTTTTCCATGAATGTTGATACTTAATATTATCTGTGGTGGTATTATTTTTGTAAAGTGAAAGTTCTTTTAATTCTGTGATGACTTTTTCAAAGGGTTCTTTTTCATCAAATGGATTTTTTGAGAACATTAAATGAAGGGATGCCCGACGAATAGATTCTGGGATTGTTTCATTATCACTGCTTTCACCCAATGGAAGTGGGAAAGTTGTGGGGTTTTGGGCGTAGGCTTCTTTAAGGATTCGTCCAATCAAGTATGCTCGAGTTGCTTCAGGGAGATCTTTCTTTCGAATAATTATTAAAATTTGATCATACATTTCTGGAGTCAAATAATCTCGGAGGGAATCAATATTCTGAAAAAATACTGATTGATGGTAAAGTAAGGGGCGGATATGTGAAATCTCATAGATAGATTTCATATCTCCTGTTTCCAAATTATGTCCAAACATTTATGCATGAGCTTGAAGATTTTTGGACAATGACAATTAGTTAGCTATAGGCTATGAAGAATGGATATATCAAATCTCTTTAACGGATTTCATATATCCCATCACTGAATTATTTCAAACCTTTTTTAATTATCCTAAAACTTACAAAATAGCCATTAAATTGAAGTAAAACTGAAACTTGAAATTCTACAGCTTCTGGAACTTCAGGGAATTCAGGAGCCTGCGGTAAAAGCTTTAACAAATCTTGCGGAAGTGAAGTAATAATTTCATCTAAGGCTTCAAGCTTAGCTTCAAATGGAAGAGATTTATTGTAGTAAACATCATGAAGATGTTGTTGCACTTCTCCTGGAAGTTGCCGGAAAATCTTTGGGAGCGGCATTTTCTTCAACACATCCTTTGGCAGTGTCATAAATAGATCATCTAGTTCTTTAAATTTATCCAATGCAATCATATGATGTTTATTATAAATTTCAACTAGCTTTTGATAGGCATCCGGTGGCATAACGGCTTTGTATTCACTTAACGGTTGAGGAACAGCTTCAGTGCCATCAAAAAGTAAATCAGGAAAATAAAGATATCCTGTAACAAAGTTTGCTGTAACAGCTACAGTAATAGCAAAGGTAAAGAGGCGATGAAATGTCATGGTCAAAAGAAGATGGACAAGGGATATTAAAAATCTTCAACAATCTTTCTATTTATATATAGCCATGAATGAAAGGTATGCAGCTGACATGTGAATTACCATCAACAGCTGCATCAATAACATTTTTAAAAACCATAGGTTTTCCTTGTACATTTTTTTGGTCATAGCTTAAAAAATTCTTTTAAGCTTTGACCATCCACAGAAAAATATTTTTTTTTCAAATGTAAATAAACAGTTTTTTACATATCGAATAAAATTATATTTTTTATTAGTTTTTTTGATACATACACAAAAATAATCTCTTCAAAATTTCATCTGAGATCGCAAATGCAAAAAAATACTTACAAGAAAAATCAATCAATAAATAAATAAAGCTTATTTTAAAAAAAACATATTTAATTTAGCAAAGAAGAAGTTAATTAAAATTTTGATCTTCTGGTTTTGTAATTTTTGTGTCATCATCAAGTCCAGAACCAAAGAAGCCACCTTTGAAAAGTTGTGTTATTGGATTTTGTTCTCCTGCACCGGGGATGGAGGTTTTATTGAAGATTGCACCAATCCAATCTACTTGATCTATCTTTCCGGATAGAATTGTTCCAAGAAGATTTTCAGCTGGATTTGGGGCTTGTGTTGATGGAGGTGCAGCAGAAACAAATTCATCAGGTTTTTGTATGAATTGAGATGTGTCATCTTCATCCTGAAAATTTATAAGGAGTCATAAATGGATTTTAAATTAGGAGGTTTTATATCCAGTGAATATGCTTGGAATCAAAAGTTTGAGTCCAAGCATTTTTACGCCATCTGGAACCCAAAGAACACCCCGAAAAATGACAAAAAAATGGAAAAAAGTTCGTGGAAAACCGTAAAAAATCATAGAAAATTAAGCACGATTTTCTACAAAATTTTTAAACTTTTTTCCATTTTTTTGTCTTTTTTCGGGATGTTGTTTGAGTTCCGGGTAGAATCATAGGGTATATAGGTGTCAAAAAGTAATGTAGATCTGTCCCCAGGCTCATATGTACATTTTCTAAAAGTTTCATGTAATCTGGTCTTCTAGAATTTGTTTAACTAAAAAATGGAGAAATAACAGGATGATAATGTTGTCATCCATTGTTAATGCATTTAATTATTTTGTAAATCAGTCCCTGGAAACTTGAAAAACAAACCTTTAAAATAGGTGTTCCTTTTATTTGACGCATGTCATAAATTGTTCGATCTTTATGATCCACTGGTTTTACAGTAGTAATCGGAGCTGGAGTTGATGGAGTAAAAGCAGAAAAAAGCTTATTGAACGAAAACAATGAATTTGGGGCTAAAATCTTATTTCTATTTTCACAAACATATATTTTAGAATTTCTTACCAGGCATTGAATCAACAACATTTGCCACATCATTTTTATTTAAATTTTTGTTATTATTTTGAGTTTTTGGATCTGTTGTGAAAAACATTCCAAGTCCAGATTTTTTGATATTTCCCAAAAAATCATTTTCCGCGTTATTATTGTTATTAGAATTGGAATTAGAATTCTCAACTTCTGGGGAAAAAGTATAAAAACCAGCATTAAATTTAGAATTTTCTTGTCCCGTTGGAGTTAGCTTTGACATTTTTTCGGCAATTTCTGGAATCGTCGTTGCAAGACGGCTCATAAAATCTGTTACACCATTTGACTGGGGTGGAGCAGGTTGTGGAGGAGTTATAAAGATGGGGGCTGGAGATTCTGAAGAAGGGAAATATGAACCACCATCACCAAATGCTGAAGCAGATGCAATTTGGGGTGGCATTTGGCGAGATTGAATCATAGGTGGCTCAGGATGGGGGTAAAAAGGATCTTCAATAAATCGATGCTGTTGTTCCATAGCTGCATCCGGTCGATATCTCGGGGATGCCAACATTCGCATAGGTCTTCGGTGAACAAGTAGCGGCAAATGTTGCGGGGGAGTTGAAATTGGAACAGGTTGATAATCATAATCAAATCTATTTGCCTGCAAAAAAGAGACATGAGATGAGATGCAAAGGGATATATGAGATCCGATTGGATAATGATTGATCGAAAATTACACATATTTTTGATCATTTATTTTTGGGTCTTTGATTCGAAAAATAAAATGTTACTATTTTTAGATGTAAAATTAATGACAAATTTAAGAAAATTGCTGTAAGTGACAACAATAAACGAAATTAGCTTAACTGAGTTACAGTAATCAAAGGCCGGTTAAAATATAGTAAAATGAAAAGCTTACCCATGGTTGGCATATCAATCCATGTAATAATGTAAATATTATAATAATAATAAATTTCATCTGGATATCTGAAATCCTTTATTTTAAGCGACTTTCAAAAATGTCTTTAAAAATGAATCACAATTTTGAACGATCTTTATGAACTAAAGTTATAACAAGCTACATTCCATTGACATTTATAAGATCAAACGAAAGTGAAATCAAGCGCAAAAGCCTATTTGCTTTAGGAAATAAAACATAAAATCCGTTCCAAAAAAGCCATCAAAGCATTTCAAAAATCGAAAAAAAATAACCAAAAAAACTAATCTGAAACTATCTTTTCTTTTTTCCTCTCCTAAAAAAAGGAAACAAAAAATACAAAAATTCTTTTGGAGGAGGAAGAAAAGGAGATATGAATAATATCTATCTCTGTGGAAGGGATAAAGAAGAAAGAGATGAAAGATGAAGAACAAGAAGAAGTTGATTTGGAAGGCCCGTTCATTTTTATTTTCATCTCCTCTCCTTTGCAAAAAGAGAGAAGGCCTCCGATATTTAAGAAGCGAATCGTTGTCGACTTTGTGTTGCTGTTATTCGCACACATGGATAAAAAAATTTATAAAAAAGTTGAATAAAAATTTCTAATAATAAAATTTAAACCAGTTTTGCCGAAACTTCTTTTTTTTAAATGTTCATGTTTTTTTGGAAAAAAATAAATTATGTTTTGGTGACGTCAAATTTGGACACGCTTTTTCTCTTCCCATTTGATGAGGTCGATTTTGCTTTCTTCTTCTTCTTCTTTGGGGTATGAATCATTCTCTATCATTTAAAACAGACAGATAAATGGAAACCGATAAGCTTTTTTTGTAATGAGAAAATTGAAGAAGAATGAATCATGGCCAAAAAATTTAGAATTGTAAAAACTTGAAGTGTAAAACAAAATTATTTAAAATAATTTATTCCAAAAAAAGCCAGAAAGTAATTGAAATAAAAAAAATTGAAGCTATATTATAAATTTTTAGATAAAGAAACAATGTGATTGTGCAAACATAAAAGCAACAGTAACCAATCTAATCATCTTCATCAGATTCTTCTTCGCCATTTGATTCTTCAGGAGGCCAAGAATAAGCTTGTGCATCAGTTTTTGATAAGTATGTTATAGAAAATGAACATTTTGTTTCCTAAAAAACATTTACAGTAATACTTTAATTTGATGATCGAAACAATCTCATTATTGACACGAAATTTTGCAAAAAATAAAAAAAGAGTTTTGTTGATGATAACATAGACAAAGTTACAAAAGGTTTTAGTTTTAGCGAAAAAGCAATACAATCTGTTGTAAAATACTTTTTTTGTGATAGTAATATAGTATTATTAATACGCATTTAAACTAATAACAAAAGCACAAAAATAAAATAAGAAGGAATTTTGAAAATGTAATTTACACGAGATGTAAATAATGTAATTGTAAGGTATTTTTGAAGTGTACAATGAGTTCTTCATTCCACCTTTTTCCTGAAAACACACAAAATTACACTAATTTTATTAAGCGATTTCTGGATAAAACCTTTAGGAATAATACAAATCTGAAGAAGAGATTTGAACCCTTATGTCCCCTCTCTCCCCCATGGAAACCTCGACAATACCTCAAACCCAAAAAACCAACAAAAAATGACAAACAAAAATGGAAAAAAGTTGAAAAAATTCGTAGAAAATCGTAAAAAATAGTGAAAAGTCGTGGAAAATCGCGGAAAATCGTAGAAAATCGTGCTTAATTTTTTACGAATTTTGTAAACTTGATCATAAAAAATGGAAAATTTTTCGGGATTGGAGCAGTGTTGTTGTGACTCCGACTCCGGAGTCAATCTTTTTGAAAGATCAAAGGGAAACATGCCGCCGGATTCATTTTTCACAAAAAATAACCATAACGGGTTGTACTGTAGAATGTCAAAAATTCAATAAACTTTGTAATTCTCGAATATCTATATTTTTTAATGATACAATGTTATTTGATATTATTTACTGTTACTTTTTATTAACAATATTAATAAAAATAATTAACAAATACAATTTTACAAAATTAATGTTAGGAAGATATTATATTGCACAAAATAAAATGGGATTATTAAAGCTTTCTTTTTTGACGGGAAAAACAATAACAATGAAAATAGTAGTAATAATTAAGTGTGATGACCACGAATTCTTGTTTTTGAACACCGGATTTCTTTAGAAAACATTTCAGCGTTATGGATATCGAGCTATTTTAACTCCATCATCCGATGACAGCGTATCATTTGAACCCTAAAAAATAGATGTGTGTTAAATTGGATTACGGTAGTAGAAATAACTTACACATGCAAGTCCAGATTCTGCCGATGAAGCAGCACATAGTGGAATCCGTGAAGGTGATAAAGGCATCATTGTTCGTCGAGTAATAATATATCGATAAATCGTCCAAATTACAAATAAAATTGGTAAAAATATTAATATTAAAATAACTGAAGCTGTCAAAATTGTTGTTGAAAATCCAAAGATAACAATTTTTGTTGATAGAAAACTTTCAGATGTATCATAATCAGATAAAGCTTTAAATGGAATTGTTGAATCTGGAATAATGCATGCCATTTCAATTGGATATTGACATTCTGGTCTTGCTTCACTTCGTAATGCCGCTCTTGTACATTGACACATTCGTTCTTCACATTGTAGTAGCTCCATTTTATCTTTGCTTTGACAAGTCTCAAATTCAGCAACACAATAATTGAGTTCTAAACATAATAGATAAATAACATCAATTAAAAAACACACAAACCTGATGAAAAGCATTCTTCTTCAGTCATATCTAATCTTTTTGATGGTAGTGTTGTTGATGGAGATGTTGTAGTTGGTAATTCAGTTGTTGTAGTTGATGAAGTTAGTAATTCAATTAGAGTTGCATTGGAATTATTGATTGTTTGAACTTTTTCTTTTGCATTTGCATGTGCAATACCACCAAATATTCGAACAATAAAACAGAAACCTTCTAAAGCTGGTGCACATTCAGGATTATTTGAAAGTTTTGCTTGTGTTTCTAGGCAGGCACAAAATGGATTATCACATTCTTCTTGAGATTTATCAAGGATATAACCTGGAAAAAGTAATACATTAAATTTGAATAATTACAGTATGAAAGTATAACTTACAAGTATCATGTACAACACAACAGTTGTTTATTGCCCCTGAAAATTGAAAGGAATTTTATTATTTAGAGGTTTAAAAATTAAAGCAATCCATCATTTTTTTCTATGTCACATGTTGATAGCTACCGTATGCGTTAAAAAATTTTGTTTCCGGCAAAAGCGCGTTTTTGTCAACAAAAAACAAAGAAAGAAAAAAGTTTGTTGAATTTCGAAAATAAACGTTTTTTTTAAATGCAAAACATTGTTTTTAAAAATGCAGACAAGAAGCGTGGGTTTTATCAATCCATCGAAAATTGGAGCAAAAAAAGTGTGAGGTAAAAAAATTCTAAGCTAAGCTTTTTTCAATAAAAACAACTTACATGAAACATCTTGACATGATTCATTTGTTCGTTGATATGATAAACTTTTATCCCAATCTGTTGCACCGCATACCCATTGATCTTCAGGTACCATTCCAGATGCCGTCGTCGCTGTTATTGTTGATGTTGACGCGGATGTTGTTGATATCAGTGAAGAAGTTAAAATTAAATATATACAAAAGAATAATACATTTTTTGGTAATAATTTTCTTTTAAATTCTCCAAAGTACATCCGTTCCAATGAACCCAAGAGACCCTAAAAAATTAAATAAAATTAAAAAAGAATTATTTAAAAAAGTTAAACTTTCTTTTTGGTTAAAAAAAACAACGACGGCGACACCGGAAAGAAAAGCAACACAAAAAAGAGATAGGTTTTTTTCTCTTGCGATTTTGAAAAAGGAATTTGTTTTCGATGTTCAAAAAATTAACATTGTTGTCATAAGAAATGTATACTTATGAATTTTTTAAATTTCAAATTCTATGGATTATAAAAACTGACAGTGTGAAAGCATCTCTAGCACAACGGTTCAGTTCTTTTTGTTATTTGAGATCTCAATATTTAAAGTTAAAGCTTACTGAAATATCAAAAGAGATCAAAAATTGATAAAGCTCATTTTTATCAGTTTTCTAAAATTTAAATCTCAAAAGCTGAAAGTAATTTTTAACAGCTTTAAAAATAACATAAAAATAATTTATAGCACTACAGTACCTCCGCATAAAACATTTGGAAGCTATGGTATTTAATAAATGTTTTAAGATTTAACGCTTTGAAAAGTATTATAAATTAGAAAAAATATGTATTCTAATGTCTTTTTATACCGTATACACACCTCCATAACATCAATCCAAAAAAAGTAAGGTCAAATTTTTCGCTTACCATAATCTTCTTGTTTTTCTGGCGAATATCCAAAGTTTTGAAGGCAATTAAGAAGAGCAATTTTTTACAAGCCGAATATATTGCAAAACGGCTGCTCCTTAAGCAAGTCTAAAAAATATTAAATTTCAAAATTTTTAAGAAAAAAAACAGGTATTTATGTTCCTCAATTCCGTTTTACTCAAAAATGAAATTCCATCTCCACGTGTGGCATGTTTTAAATGACGTAGAAAAAAGAGGTGATTGAAAGGAAGACTTTAGGGGAGGTATCAAAGAAAAAAAGGGTAACAAAGAATGGCAAAAAATTTGAGTTTTTTTCTTTGTTGTGATCACATCAAACTTTTTTTTTGAAGAAAAAGAAGTTGAAGGGTTTGAAATACTTCTTTTTTCAAAATGGGGGTTTTTGAAGAAGCACGCGACAGACGACGACCCACGTCAAAGACGCATAAAAAAAGATGGATAAAAAAGATGCCTGATATCCGGAAAAAACGTTGAAGAAAAAATTTTAAACTTGAATGTTTTTGTTTTTTTTCTTTCTTTGACGTTCGAAAAAAAATTTGTTACAGCGGTTTGTTGTTGTTGTTTAGTGATAACAACAATAACAAAAAAAACGGTTTTTACAAAGGTCAAACAAAAGAGCTTTGAAAAAAGAGGCAGTTTTTGCAACAATTTTAACAAAGGATATATGCCTTGTTTTTTTTTACAAAAAAGCTCGATAGATAAATCTGATCATGGACATATAGTAGAAAAGGAGATCAGTTCTAGAAAGAAAAAAATATTACATTTTAGTTAAACTAGAAATTCTATAAGCTTAACAAAACAATTGGAGGTTACGGTATTTAACACATTCTAAAAGTTCTAGCTTAACTAAAATCTATTCTTTTCTTTCTTTGGAGATTTTTATAACAGTTCAAAATTTCAATTACTGACAAATGTATGTTCACTGTCTGAAAATATTTACTGTCTTTTTATATCTTCTTCTTCCACCTCTCCATCCTTGATGGAGGTGGATGAATTTTTTTAGTGTCTTCACAATTTTTGTGGCTCTCTCAATGACAGACACTTTTTTTTCATTCATTTTTTTCTTCAAAAACGCAAACAAAATCGACACTGAAAAAAAAGCTTTTGGTGTTGCAATAATTTTTTCCCTCTACATAGAGTCTAAAATATTTTTAAAAAATTGAATTTCGAGACAGACGACTGACCTTTACTTATTCTCTTTTTGTCAGACACCGGCACACTTTCATTTCATTTTTTTTATGAGTTGCAGTCTCAAATATGAAAAAAAACCTTGTCGAATATTCATCATATTATTTGCAAAAAGGAAAAGGTGGCACCACTTCTTCCATCTTTCGATCATCATCTTATTTCTAGCTATGTTTGATCTTAAAAAGCTTAAGCAAGAGATAAAAAAATGTGGTGAGACTTATGCTGCTGCTGATCAGCTACAACTTTGTTGTTGCCTTTCTTTTCCTAATCCTATATTTTTCTTTAACAACATCAAATCCGGTTGACATTCTTTTTCTTTTCTATTTCCGTTTAAAAACAAAACAATCAAAGACAATAAAAATTTATTAAACATTTTTCAAACAAGCACGATAGTAAATCAACAACAAACAAAACACAATTTTTTTTAATTAGCAGCAAGTGATTTGAAGAATTGATTCCAATATTGTTCCAGTTGTGGATCATCAGTATTTGCAACAAAGCATTTTGAATTATGAAGATAGAACAAAAATCTGAAAAAATTTGATACAGTACTTCACGAAAAAAGATTTATGAATAAAAAAACTTACTCCTTCCAAATTGAATCACGAACAAGTAAATTTGGATCACCAATAACAATTAACTAAAAAATAATTAGAGATTATTACAGTATATAAAAGATAGAAAAAAAAGACATACCATATGTTTGGCACGAGTAATTGCAGTATTAAAGCGCTAAAAATATATGAAGATTACTGTATGAATAAGTATAAAAGAAGAAAAGAAACATACTCGATATTCTTGCAAAAATCCAACAGAATCAGTTCTAACAGTTGTCATAATAATAACACGACGTTCTGATCCTTGAAATCTTTCAACAGTATCCACGGTCATGCCTTTGTAATGTTGAAAATGAGCTTGCATTCGACGAACACTTTCACGATATGGACATACAACACCAATATCAGAAGGCTTTAATCCATGTTCAGGTGATAAACATTTTCTAACATATTGATCAACAATATCCATTTCTTCAGGATTATAAAAAGATGGTGCAGTTTCAATTTCACGACCATAAACAGCATGGAATCGAACAGGAATTTCCTAAAAAAAACAATTATTAAGAGTAAAAAAACTAATAACAAAAAAACATACACTTCTATCCAAAATTGGTGAACGGCAAAGAGAATCATGGCCAGGAGGTCTTGTAAATCGTAGAGTATCATGGTAGAACATATGAGAAACCATATCAACAATATATTCATGAGATCGATGATTATTTCGAAGTTGTACCATTAATCGTCTAAAATTGTATCAACCAATTAAAAAAATATAGAAGCTGTAATAAAAAAAGCTTACGGATCACTTTTATATGCTTCACTTTCAGCTAATCGAAGAAGACAACTAATATAACCACCAAATGCAGGATTAGAAAGAAAATTGCTTGTAATAACTGGACCAAGCTGCTGAGGATCTCCAGCCAGCACTACCTTGGTTTCTTCACGACCATAATATGCTACAGGAATAAATGTTTCAGGTTCCTGAAAAATAGAAAGATTAACATTTCTTTAGTGATAACTTAAAAGAGATAAACTTACCATACATTGTCCACCTTCATCAATAATAATATGGCTGAAGAATTTTTTGCCAAGTTGCTTCATTGCATGACAGTAACCAATTGTAGAGATAATAACATGGAATTGAGATAATTCTTCTCTTGTTTCAGGCATACAAAATGTATCACCACGCTTTTTAACAATATCATTCAAGCGAGTATCAAAAGTTTCTGGTTCATATCGGGATGCAATTGCACGAAAGATAAGACGAGGTGGTAAAATTTTCCGACTTAATAAAGTAATAGCAAAGGCATCTGCAGCAGAATTCGATGGAGTGCACACAAGAAATCGAGGAACATCATCTTCTTTGGCAGTTGCAGAAGGTCTATAGCATTTTCGAATCATTCGAACTGCTTCAACCAATGTTGTCGTTTTACCTGCAAAATGAACGATAATTATAAAGTTTATATATTACCACTATGAATAACTTACCAGTACCCGGAGGTCCAAAAAGAACAAAAGTATTTCGAGGATCTTGTGTCTTCATTGAATAAACTGCATCTCGTTGTTCAGGATTCAAGAAACGTTCTTCTTCATCAGCAAACATCAAAGCTTTTTCACGATCACGAGTTTGAAGAAAAGCATCAAGAGGTTCCTAAAAAATGCCATTAGATCTTCTACGAAACAAATATGCATTCATCCTTACCATAAATTGAATAGGACCAAAAAATTTTTGAGATAAATCATTCTTTTCTCGAAATTGTCGAATCATAAATTGCCATGCATCAAAGCCAGATTCAAATGGCTTTTCAAATACAGTAAATGTCTAAAAAGAGATAAAGTTAAAAGTGTACATATACAAAAAGTCAAAAGAAATTCTTACAGCCTTTACATCCAATACATGATCTTTAATACATTTAAAATCAATTGAAAGCTTATCACCAAATGTTGTAGCACGACCTTCATAAGTAAAGAATGCACCATTTCCAGATAAAACATTGCTTGGACAAAATAGAACACAAGAGTTTGTTAATGTTGTTGGATTATCCATATCAAATTCCATTCTCATTTGTTTATTATTTGTAAGTGATTTTAGTGATGAACATCTTTTATCTTTGACAATTGGTTTAATAACACGAAGCTAAAAAATGTAGCATTGATACAACTTTTATTTTGACAAAAAGCAAAAGTAAACTTACACATTCTTCAATATGCATAAGATGAATAAAAATATTGAACTTCAATGTTGCAGTATAACAGTCATCCTTGTAATCCAAAGTAAGTAAATAAAGCATATCAGTTGTAAGAAGACTTTCAACAATAGCTGGATTATTGTTCATGCAAATCACTTCAAGAATATCCAAATATTCCTCATTAAAATTTTTAACTGATGCAAGCATTGCTGCAACATTACTACTGTAGGTGGTGATAGTATCTGTTAATTGATTGAAAGAATTATTATGATCTGATGATGGATTATTCATACTTATATCCCCATCATTATCATCAACAGCATCAATTTCCATAGCATCCATTCCAGCAATTACTTCATTCAAAGAATTTGGATTAAATCCAGAATAACCACGAGCCATGGCAGACTGAAATGAAAGAGCATTAATTAGTCGGAAAGAACTTCAAAATTATGAAAGAACACGAGCTTTAAACAACAACAAAAGTGATGGAAAGAAGGCTTATGTTCTGTGGTTTCGAAATATCAAATCAAGGAAGCAAATATTTGGTAATTCATGAGCTAACAAATTATCTAAGATATATACTTACAATCTCAATGCTGCTTAGTACAAGCTATTTAACTGCATAAATATATGTATAACAAAAATGTTACTGCAAAATAACTGCTCGTATGGAGGAATATCCATTACAGTTTTAGCGATAAAGCTTATTGAAATATACAAAGATTCTTAATCAAATAACTGGGTCAATGTATCAGTAGAAGAAAGATGAAGATAAGTGAAAAGGAATTGTACAATAAAAGTAAAATGAAGGTAACACAGATTCCAGAAATTGCGTTTACAAAACTTTTTGAAAGCTTCACCGAAGAAGCAATAAAGAAAGGAGCTTGGCTAAAAGTTTGTCGTTGCCAAAGAGAGGTAAAATTTGAATTTAAAAATGCAGCTATTTTTATGGTAGATCAGTAACTAATCATTAGTTTAGTATCCTCGTAACAAAGAACAAGTTTAAAGCTATTATCATTAGCAAAAAAATATCTGCATTTACAAAATCGGCACAAAAAATCAACTAAAATAGAAGACAAGAGACAGCAGTGTAAGAAAATGTGCCAGATGACATTTAAAAAATTTGTTGCGCAAAAAAAGCATTCAGTTTGTGCATTCAAAAAGAGATCGCCGCCGTAAATACATTTCTTTCGAAAAGAGCAAGACGGCTGAAAAAGAAAGTTTACAAGTCTGGAGTGAAAAAGCATTTTGTGAATGATGAAATCTTTTACAAAAACGGCAGTGTTGTAGACAAAGAAAAAAAACGTTGGAGTGTACTATTAAAGAGGGAATAGATAGACATATTTTGAAAAGATACAATCCCAAACAACGGTATTTGACAGAAAAAAAGGTAAAAGAAATCAGCAAATTTTCTTTCTTTCGTTTTCCTTCATTTTTCGTTCTAGAAGTTTTTGAAACTTCTGAAAAAAGCAAAAAAAGTTCTTAGAAGCTTCTTTTTTTCTCTTCTAAAGAAAATTTGCCAGAGAAAGTTTCCTATGACTTTCAGTCAGTGTATATGTGAAAGTCGTAAAATAAACAAAAAAAATCGAAAAATAGAAAATTTCTGAATTTTTTTACATGAAGAATTTTCAAAATCTGATGAGCGCCATTGCCTAGAGAGAACGAGCAAGCATTTTTTGATCTTTTGTCATTGTGAAAAGATCAAAAGAGATATGAATAACTTTTTACAGGAAAAAGGAAGATATTATGGGGAAATTTATCTTTTTATTGTCGAACTCTATGCAGAACTTACAGCTTCACCAGATGTAGGATTAAGTAATTGTTGGGATGCTTTAAATTGCATTACTTCTGGATTAGAATAATGATTTTCTTCTTGCTGTCTTGGGAATTCAAATGAAGCCTGTAAAAACAGATAAAATGAAAAAAAGGGTTTCTAAAATTTTTGAAATGATTTTACTTGAATAACAGAAGCAGCACCAGATTCTTTTGCATTTTTCCATTTTTTAATTAATCCATTATTTTTATTATTACAATTGTTTGAGGATTCAACAGCAGCAGCAGCTTCTGCAGAAACACCTTCAATGGAATTTTCATAAGCAATAATATGAAGTGAAAGGGTGCTGCTGTTGAGATTGTTTGAATCTTTGCTTTGATTTACAGTCTCTTTTCGACAAGTTTCTTCTTGTTTATGAATATTTGATGATAAATTATTATTTTCAGAATTGCACCTTGAATCATTTCTTTTTTGTAAATCATTTACACAAGTTAAATCTAATGATTGTGCTAAAACTGCAATTCTTTCTAGATAAGGGGAAGGAACTTCAAAAAACTTAAAACAACAAAAACGGGTCAAAAATTTGCTTTAAATTTTTTTAAAATCAAATTAACGTCTGAAACTTTATTTTCAGACGTAAGATTTGCTGAAACAAAAATCACTTTAAATATGGAAAATAAAGGATTGCAGCATTTATTTATTTACCATAATTACCAGCTTTTCTTGTATAATTTGTATTAAAATTCTTTGAAGTTACAGTCTCCAAAGGAGAGCATTGAATGTTATGATTTAAATTGAGGTTACTGTATTGGCCATTGCTGGAATCAGAAGTAAAGAAATCTTGTTTGTCTTTCGAAGACAAACAGAGATCTTTAGTTGCCATCCCTAAATATGTGTTTTTTTGTTAAATTTTATCTCAAAATCTTGCTATAAAACTACGCACAGTAGTTTAATGAAAAATTATAAATAGCAACGAAAGAGATAGAAATCAAACATAAAAAAGGCTGCTTCTATATAGTGCAGTTAAAAGTATGACACTGACAGATGGGCAGCAGCAAAAAGCATTTTGTCGTGTGTCTAAACATAAGAATGATGAAACAAAACTAAGCGGCGTTTCAAAATTTTTGAACTGCTAAAAGTGCTAAGCAAAAACTATCAAAAAGGAAGAACTAAAAAGAGTAATTCCTGTCTTGAAAAAAAGAGAAAAAATTCGGCAACCAACTAACTACCAAAAAGAGCAGATTTGGCTGAACTTGGACTCCATCGCATCTAAATAGGGAAAACACGTCCCGCCTCTGACAATGAAGTGATTTTGCAATCTCTCTGATCTGCCAGCCTGTGGAGACATAGATGCCCAAAAAAAGAGAGTTGAACAAAAGAAAATCGCGCAAATGAATAGGAAAGAGACAGATACAAAGAAGCACCAAAAGAAGCTCGAAAAAAAAGAATAACAAAATGAATCATCTCAAAAAGGATGACTTTAAATTAAAGAAATGAATTACTAAAAAAAGAAATAGAATAAAATGCAAACAACGTTGAAAAAATGGAGCCTAAAATTTGAACTCCAAGCGAGGTGGTGCCTAAAAATGGCCTAAAATTTACACTCTCGAGAGAATGTTTAGGTGCAAATTTCATCAAAAAAATGAAACTCAAATGTTTCTTTAGGTGATTGAAACTAAGGTATCTGCCAATACAGTATACTTTTTCGTTCTTTACTGCTTGTTGTTTGCATAAGCTATCAATTAACCATTTTTTTGACCCCTATCTATGGTGTAACACAATTTTCCAACTTTTCATCTCTGATTCCTTTTTTTATTATTTGTTGTTATTATTTATTAACCTTTATTTGTCTTCACTGAAAAATTTGATTAAACATTTTTTTGTGAAATTCCTTTATACTATTATATTTTCTTTATTGTTTATGTTCATTCAGACTTCAGGCATCAAGCAGAAACGAATTTAACCGTGTAAGCATTGAGCAATAAAAAAAACAATGAACAAAAAAAGTAAAGTTGGTTATCGTCGTCACACAGCGTATTTATTTATTATTATTGTTTTCCTCCTCGAAATTTTTCAAAGCTATTTTTTGTAAAATAAAAAAAATAGTAAAGTTAATTTTGCATTTTATTTTTTTGTTGTAAATATAAATATGTTTTCTTTTAAAAATAGCAGGCATAAAATATGCAGCAACAGAATAGCTGATTGCGAGTTTATAGAGATCACATTTTTATATTAGTCTTATTTTGAAATTCTATCATATTTTGCAATTTAAATGTTAACGTGAAAAAAAATGCTGACAATCTTTAGGATATGGTACAAGCTGAAAGAATTGCCCAAGTGTGTGGAATGATTTTAAAAATGACTAAAATTTTTGGGGAATCAGCTTGAGCAATGATAGTTCAAGGATTGCAAAACTTAACCCATGATTCATGCATAAAAGTCACATATGGTCATAAACAGATTTTTATTTAAAGTCAATCATTTTGTCTGCTGTCTACCATTCAAAAAAGCAACATTGAAATTGATGCCAAAGATCCGTCGATTTTAGCAGAATGGCTATCAAAACATAAACACCTCTTACCATGAAAAGATTTGCTTTATCCATGGCCATGACGTGTAGGATATTTGCAAAGTTTAGAACCATCCAGCAAAAGATATACAAAATCTTAATCCTCCTTCGACGTACATTCTTTTCAAGCATCAGAAGGCAAACATCATAAAAAAATATTGTGTATTTTCACAAACTTTCTTTTCCGCCTGTATTTTTCTAAAACAAATCAAAAAACACTTTTTTTTGCTTCGGTTGCTTAATGTCATTTAAAAATTAAGCCTACATGTTTCTAAGGATTAATTTGAAGGGAAAAAATTGTGTTATCTCTGTCTCCCTCTTGCTGCAAAAATTTTATTAAAATGATGTTGTTTCCTTTTTATTGTATTTGTTTCGCTTAAAGCTTAAAACATATTTGACTGTGAGCTTTGTTATCTTAAAATATACCAAATTTTTATTAACAAAAAAAACAAATGTTTACAATTATTGAATCACTTTTTATTGCATTTAAAAGAAACATCATTTATAGACTTTTTTGTAATGGCACCAAAAAATATGTGCCAAAAATGGTATACACTTAAAAATGCCATCATTTGCATTTTGCAATGAATTTAAATTTGGCACTTTTATTTTTATAAATGTCAGTCTTTGATTTTGATGGTATCCATGACAGACAGGCAGATAGAACGAATTATTAATGAAGTAGCTTGTCTCGGCAGAATTTTTAAATATGACAAATTTTGCAATTGAATAAATCAGAGCCATTTTAAAAAGCCAGAATGGCACGCAAAAAGGTGGCAGACAATTTTAGAAAAATAACGACTACCAAAAATTCTGTTATGAATAATGCAATAATTAATATTGAATCAATTGCACGTAATTTTTATATGCGTCTATTATATAATAAATGGACTATTTATGTTGAGCTAGTTATTATTCAAAAAAATAAATAGAAGCTTGATTAAAGATTTATAGTTGTTATTATAAAATTTGAATAAAAGTAAACAAATAAAAATAACGTCAACTAAAAAAAATTGTTTTCCTGATTCATATGAGCTACAGTATACTAGTCTGCTTTTGCACTTTTTTTTGTTTCTACAAAGTTTTTAAAAATGATGACAGTAAAATTTTTAAATTTTTACAGTATTTTTTCGCTTAAATCAACAGCAATGTTTTTTAAAAAACAGTTTACGACATTAAAATACCGTAAGCCATTAACCTTTGAGCTATATTTGGTAAATGTTTTCTAAATTTTGCAGCAGTTTTATTCAATAATTAATTTATATTAATTAATTTGTGTGCCATCTTGTTATTGTCGTTTCAATCCGTCTCACCCCCTTCAAATTTTTTGTTTACAAAAACACACCTTTTTTGCAAAATTTGGTTTTTTACACTTTCATTTTCACAAAAGAGTTTAAAAATTCAAAGTAATAATTACAAAAATTTAATACTTGATTGCATTTCTTCTTTTTTTTCTTTAACATTACGCCTACAGTATTTGTACATCTCAAGAATCCCCCTCAAATTAAATGCAGTCGGTCAACTTTTTAAGAATTTCAATTCTAAGAGTTTCTGGTCTATTTAATTTCAAAGCTAAAGCTAAAGTAATACATTTGATGTTTGACACTTAAACTTTTTTCCCTCTAAGTTTTTATTTTAAAATCATCTTTTTTTCATTTTTTATTAAATAATTTTAAAAAAGTTTTAAAATAAAAGGTTATAATTAATACACATGATTTTCTTTTATAAAAATGCGTAAAATTCCCATGACATATACATTTAACCCAGAAATTTAGTCAAAAGTTTTTGTAGCAAAATTCCCAAATGGCACTTTTTTCTAATGCAAGTTATAAATAAAATATATGAACTAAAAACAATTTGAACAAAAAAAGAACTGTGAGAACTTTTATGGATATTTGAGGGTTACGGTAGCTTTAAGAGGTAGTTTCCCACAGGGTTTTTTATGTCAGAATTTGTAAAAAAAATAATATTGACTCATATTTATTTTTTTGCTCGCAAAATATTTGTTTTTACTTTTTACGAGAAAAAATAAATGTTACAAAATTTTATTTGATGTAATTTACTTCTTTTTTTGGAACTAAGTGGTAATTAAAGGATGGCAAAAAACAAGAAGCAGCAGCACCAAAAAAGAGCATTGAAACCACATGTTTCCTTCCATTTATTTGCTGCTGCAAAAATGGCATTTTTGGGGATTCCAGCAACGATAGCAATGACGATGAAAAACTGGCAAAGTTAAAAAAGCAATTGCAACAACAGCAAAAATAATGTAATTCAATTTTTCATCAAAAACCAAATCCAAATAAATCTTTTTTTAAAATGTTTTGCTTTTCCTTTTATTTTGTAAAAAATTTGTAAATGGAATTTAAGGTCAAAAGATTTATGTGTATGTTTTAAAAAAAACTGAATGAATGTTTTAGAATAAAACAGCTTTAATCTTATTTAGGAAGTTCATGAATGCAAACTTTTAAAATTGCCACATCAAAACATAAACTTTTTTAAACACTTTTTATTATTACATTATTTAAATTCTGGTTCCGTTTTGGTCATTAAATAAATTGAAATATTATATTTAAATAAAAGTTTAAGAAAATTAGGTTTTATTGTTTTCGGGAATTCTACTAAAAACACTCTGATTTTTCGAAAACATTAAAAGCAATACGCAGTTTTAAATATAATAATTATTCTGAATACTTTTGTCCTGTCTCTCATAAGGAATTCCAATAACCACGTAAAAATTTTCAAGCGCTAGATTAATTTATTACATTTGACTTATTACAAAATACTGTACCGTAGTCTATAAACTTCCATATAAAAAATTGTTTTCAATCATCACCTGTCATTTTCCCAGAACTGACTAAAATATAAAATTAAACTTTAGATTTCTCTGAAACTACTGTAAATTACTAGTTATTATTTTTATTTGATGACCCTTAAACTGTACTCTATAAAAATACGCCTATGAAAACATATTTTTATTTATAAAAAAACATTGTAGATGTCAAAACTACTACAAAGGTAATAATCATAACCTTAAAATGAATGATTTAAATGTCATTCAAAGGAAACAATAATAGAAATACAATAACAAACTAATTCAAAAGCATATGTGACAAATCCCAAATGTTTTAAACATGTTTGTGTTACTTGCTTCTTTAACTTTTGACACGAAACCAAAAATAGCAATGTATTTTTTTTTGTATTTGTTGTTATTCTAAAAACACCTCCGTTTTTTTTCATTGAAAAACAAACTTATTAAGCTTTATTGAAGTATCCAAAATCTTATTTTAGCAATGTGAAAAAAATTACATCAAAAACAACGTGGTCGCGTATGTTCAAACACGTGCTTTTTCTATCATAGACGTATTCATTAATGCTTTCGTCTTTCTCAAAATTTAAAGAATTTTAATTTATATCTATTTCTATGATTTGCCTCCTCAAAAAATTTAGTGTCATGCATGACTTTTGAAGTCTATAATTTTAGTTTAGTTTTTTACGAATATAATTTTTTTATCGTAATAATAACATATTTTTTGTTTAGAGTTGTGTCGTCAAAATATATTAAAGCTCCGCCTATTTGTTTGAATAAACTCTCTAACAAGGCGGGGTCATGCAAATGGGAAACACGAAAAAAGCAAGCATGGAATGGCAAAATATAAAGGAGTTCCAAAATTTTAAAAAGGTTCGAAAAAAGCCAGAGTTGAGTTGAATTAAAGTTGTTTAGCTGTTTTTGGAGGAGTTTGTTTTTGAGATGAAAACATGTGAATGGGAAAAAGGTTGTTCCTGAAATTTTGCGTAATCCTAAAATTTAATGAAAAACATGTTTTGACGTTTTTTTGAAAATTTCGAAACATCATTTTCGAAAAGCTTTGTAATATTTCGTGACAAATGAAGTGATAGGATTTTCGATTTTTGAAGGTTATTACGGTATTAAAAAAATAAAAATTTGTCAAAACAAAATTTTCCAAACATTTTTTATACCGTACTTTCCGAACTACTTTAAAATCTGCAACTCTCTTCTTTGATCACTTTTGTTTCAAAATCAACCTTTGAATGTTGATTTTGATGGTCGCATTGTTTATTGTTTATTTGTTTTTTTTCTGCGGTCATAAGAGACTCTATATAAAAAACTGAAATTATGTCATTCTCCACTATATTGTACTTCTTGCTTCAATCTCCAAGAACCTTTCCCTTAATTCTTCTTATCTTTCACATCATTTGGTCACATATATACTTTTTTGCATAATAATAATAACATAAATTTTTTTCCACCCCCATCTTCCTTCAGTAATGATGATAAAAATCTTTTTTCCGCCATCAATCATTTTTGTGTTTTTTGAAAGTTGTTTTTCGCGTTTTTTGCAAAAAAAAATAAAATTTTATCATTCATTTCCAAAAATAACTGTTTCAGACTCGAATCACTTTGATCTTACCTTTAAAAATATGCGTTCCTTCAATAATTTAATACAACGATTTTCTGGTGAAATTTCAATTTCATTTATTCTTTTTATTTTATCTGCAAATGCCGCTTCTACAGATGCAGCATTACCAGTATGCGGAAAAATTTTAGTTGCTAAAATGTATGATATTTGTCAAACAACTGATTGCAATACCGTAACACCTATTACTGCTGAAACTTATGCACCATTTGGTAAGATTTTTATAACACTAACAAAAAGTATGATTAAGTTTTTGGATTACTGTATTTTAAAAAAAGAACTTTACAACATTCTTGTGGTACTGTAGTATCTCAAATGTACATTGAAGAACTTTCTCCACCCCCGATAAAATCATTTTAATGCAAAATTTAAACGTGTTATTTTTTCAGATTTACTTACAGAATGTTGTTTACAAGGATGTGAAGCATCTCGAATTGAACAATACTGCTGCTTTGTTCCATCACAAATTGAACACGGCTCACCCTTTCAACCAAGAGTAGCCCTTTCCCCACCAAAAGCGGAATCAAAACGAATGTATCAACATCATAAACAACTTAATCGCTTTAATAATGCCCACAATTACAATCCCTTTGATCTCGGATATTAGACTTTCAACTAACTTTTTCACAAACAATATTTTTATACACATGTTTTTTTTGCTATATTTTTCTCTCTTGTGGTTGTACATATCTCTATTTTTTTGGAAGAAAAAAATGTTGGAAAAAAATTGCGTCATTATTTTTTATTAACCGAAACAAAAAAAAACAGATTTTTAATACCAAAAA
Source organism: Panagrolaimus sp. LJ2400 (assembly GCA_024447215.1). NCBI lineage: Eukaryota > Metazoa > Nematoda > Chromadorea > Rhabditida > Panagrolaimidae > Panagrolaimus > Panagrolaimus sp. LJ2400. Next base: position 9,939,255 of record JAMRYA010000001.1, on the reverse strand, counting down.
AATGAGACAAAAACAATAAATTTGATTGAAACAATAAACACATACACTTTTTTATATTCTTGTTTCAACATGTTAGCAGCATCCACGATGAGTATAATCAATTGGTCGTTTTCTGAAGCACTTCTCCCAATCTGTTGTTGTTGGACGTTTACGGTATTTTCGTGTAACTAAAATTGGTTCACGCTTTGTCCATTCTGATGGTGATTCATTTGCTACAAGGCCATCATGTAAATTATATAATTGTCCACGAAGTACTCGAATTTGACTGTATGATAGTAAACGGCTTGTATTCTTATCATGTCGAAATAATGTCTAAAATTGCTTAGAATTAAAATTATTGTGTTACAAATAAAACAGACCTTAACATCATCACATAAATTATGTACAAAAAGAGGTGTAAGAAGTTTTAAAAGTCTTTCACGTAATTCTGGATGAAGTGGCTGTTTTGCAAATGGAAGTTCAGCCCAATTAAATGGAAAATGACGAAATCTTGATGCACATTCTGGATGTTTAACAGGAAATGCAAGACCATTATCAATAGCTGCAATAGATATTTCTTCTCCAGGTACATGCCTAAAAACAAAATCAATATTTATCCACATATAAAAAAGGCTACAGTATATTTACCGAATTAACCAATTTTCAGTATGCCGATCAGTATTACGAATAACATAATCCAAAACACACATTTTATGAAATAATGTTACAAATGTATCATTTTCTTCTAAACTTAGAGCACTATCACCTTTTGAAGTCCATTCTGCTAAAACTTCTGTTGCACTTCGATATCCATGTACAAATATTTGAAAGCTTCCTTCTTTTGGTGTAACATCTTTTTGTTTAAAACATCCACGACCATAAAAGAATGATGGAGAAATAAGTTTAACAACACGAGTTTTTGGAACAACATTAAGCTAAAACAATAAATATATACAGTAATACTTCCAACGTAATGCAAAACAAACATTAAATCGATCGTCAACAAGTGAAGCACCAGTTTCAGATAAATAACCATTATTTGGAATTAAACATGCTCGACCAAAACAACAAAAACATAAAACTCTTTGAAAAAATTTCGGCCATTTAGGATTTTGATCTGCAAAAGGTTCTTCATCTTTTGGCTTGAAAACAGCAAGATATTGTCCATCTTTATCAAGAACAAAATAAGATCCAGAAGACCCAGCAGGTATTAACTTTGGATATACGCCAGCTTTGATTGCTTCAACTGCTTCTCGTAAAATTTTATTGAAATCTTTATCTCGATCATTGGTTACCTAAAAAAAGGTGAAAACAATGTAAGCATTAAATATTTTAAGGATGACAAAAAGCAAAGTCCATTTTACGGAACTTTAGAATTATAGGGGAATTAATGTCAGAGAAAAACAAAAAAATAACGGCGGTTTCTTATCAATATATATATTGTGCAAAAATATATTTAGAGCTGCTTGAAACAGGTGGAAAGGTATGTAGGGTGAACAGCTCTGATAAGAGAGCAAAGACAGGAAAATGTGCAAAAATTCTTTGGGGAAATTCAGTCGGCTAATTTTATTTTAATTTTAATTTATTTTGTTTTTTTTTTTAGAATTACTACAGCTGCAGTTACAGTACGAAAAGAAAACACATGCAATACGTCATCTTCATGTGTGCTTATTATCGTAGCTTCAAAGCAATTTATAATACATGACAATTTGAGGTAACCTTTCAAAAACCAAAAACTACGACAGCAATCATATGCTTGTATGGCTACGATATTAGTCAAAAAAAATGGCACATTGACTGTTACCCTTTTCCGCTTACAATTTAGCTAATAAAAGTCTACAATTTAAAGCTAAAAATAAAACCAACTTACAGCATGACGAGCTGAATTTGCAACAAATTTACTTATTTTCTTCTGCAGTGCTCGTTCTGTTAAAGCTTCAGATGAAGAGATTGACTAAAAAATAGATATTGTTAGCATGCATAACAAGGATAAAAAACAAACCTTTTCAAATATTTCTCCAGAGACTTTTGCAGATGATGTTCGTTGACTGTCAGGAGGTTCAGGCTTCTTATCAGTGACAACAACAACAAGCTGTTCATTTGAGACAAGTTTTGTAGATGGTGGTGCTGCTGCTTGTTGAGATCCTTCATTATCAGCTTTTACAACATTAATAACATCAATTTCATCATTATTTTTGAGTTTAATTTCTTCTTCTGGTGAACCACCCACGCGTTCATTGGAAAAAACATCTGCCATTTTTCAGAGATAAAAAAAAAGTTTTTTCTGTTCTATCAATTTCCACCTAAAAATGAATATAATTTATTTGCATCAATTTGCATATGATATGGTTTGTTGCTGTTGAAAAAAAAGGTACAAAGAACCTCGCAAAATTTATAAAATCTTTTGAATAGAAAATTTATGAATTTTTTTTCAATGAAAAAAAGAGAGAACACAATTTCAACGTTGAATGTTTAACAATTTGCAAAGTGTTCTTTGTGATATTTTAAAAAATTTCAACAAACTTTTTTAGCTGCTTCTTTTAAATTAACTTTTATACTAGTGTATATATTGTTTTTATCAATGCTTCGTACATCAATATATAGATGTTTTCGATTAACTTCAACTTCACGAACAGCTTTACCAGATACAATCAAAGAAAAGCCATTTCATCGTAAAAGAGATCAAGCAGATCAGGTAAATCTTGTCGCTGTGCTTTTTTATTTGTAATAAACATTTTTTTAGTTTGGTTTAATTGGACATAAATTAGCTCCACAAAATGAACGATATGATAGATACAAATTGGATGATAGATTTTTTAAAGGAAAAATTGTAAAACAAGAATTTCAACGTTCTCCAAAACCTATGCTTAAACAAATTACTCTTCCTGCAACAATGAACGTTAAAAAGAGGAAGAAGCTACAAAAAGAACAAGTTGATTTTGCTCAATATCAAAAGACATACGATGTTGATAAAAAGACTGCTCCAGTAATTATTGGTAAGCTGGCTTTTTGATTTATTAAAATCATTGTCGCTCATTCTTTTATTGTTTTTGTTTTTGCTTGTCTTCATGTGTTAGAGCATGAAATAAATAAAATTAAATACCTTCTCTTTTCAGAATGCAAAAGATCTGACTACAATCATTATGAAGGCCAAAGATATCCATCATCTGATTTTCCATTAGTTTCTGAACATTGGGATAAATCGAAATATAAAGGAGATTATTTTATTATTAAAAGATTACAAAAATTTCCTGCAGCTGTCAGTGACCCGGAGACTCGTGATTGGGAAGTATTTTCACATTTATTAGATTATGGAATTATCAGAAATATTAAAGAGAAGCTTCACTTTTCAAAGCCAACAAAGATTCAATTTGCGACTTTGGAAGATTTTTCTATTCCAATGCATCTTTTTATTGCAGGAGAGACCGGTTCTGGAAAAACGATAGCATTTGGAGCACCAGTTTTAAGTGAATTAATGAAAGATAAAGAGAAGGGTATTAATTCAAAAGGTAAACACTTTAATTGTCGTAACTTTCAATAATTATGTGATGGTTTTAGTTATTATTCTTACTGTAAGCTCGTTTCTGCGTAATCAAACAACAAAAATGCTTCGAGATTTGGTTGCCGATTTTAAAAATGCTCCAATAATTTTTGAAGGCCGAAAAACTTCTTCAATTAAATCTGCAGATGATTTTGATGTTCTTGTGGCAACTCCAAGCCGTGCCTTTTCTCTCTTATATTCTTTACCAAAACCTCTTCCAATTTCTACCGTAGTCATGGATGAAGCAGATATGCTTTTGGATGAATCATTTGTTGATTCAATGTCAAAATTTATTTCAATTGTACCAATTCGAAATTCTACCATTGATCCAAAATGTACAAATGGAGCAAGAATAATCTTTTCATCAGCAACATGTCCAAATGAATTACAAGATTTAGCTGAAGGAATTGTTGATTCATCTTTTTTGACGTATATCAAATCAAATGCCCTACATCGGCTGCTACCAAATATTGAACAAAAATTTTTAAGAATTACTCATCCAGAAAGATTTGAAAAACTGAAAGAAATTATTGAAAAAGAATTACAAGCAACAAGCAATGCAAGAATATTAATTTTTTGCAAAGTTGGTTTTTCGTATTTTGAATGTGCAAAACCTACAGTAATCACTTTTTAGGATACAGACCGAGTTCATAATGTTTCTGACCAGCTTAAAGCTGCAGGTGTTGATTATTATATTATTGCTAAAGGAAAGAATGTTATACCAAATGATGCAAGAGTTAGTTTTTTTAATTGAAAATATAAAACTACAGTAATCCTTTTTAGGTTATTGTTGCAACAGATGCTGGAAGTCGTGGGCTTGATCTTCCACTTGTAAATCATGTAATTAATTTTGATTTTCCAAGACATATGGTTGATTACGTTCATAGAATTGGAAGAGTTGGACGCTGTAATTCATCGAAGCGAAAATCTTTTGTTACATCATTTGTTCGATCTGACCTACAAATTTCAATGGTCAAAGAAATTGAGGCATGTATTTTTTTATACATTATATTGATATCATACATTGTGTTTTTTATAGAAATGTGCACGTCTCAATCGTCCACTTCGAACAATTGAAACTGATGTAGCTGGAATTATTAAAGCTCGTCGAGAAAGCCGCAAAGAAAAGTTACAAGAAAAAGAAGAAGAAGCAACCAGTGCTGATGAATGAATAATCATTTTAGTTTAGTTTTAGGTTATTTTTGTTATACTTTTTTTGTTGAATATTGTTGAGTTTATTTTTCAAGAAATAATTTGTTTATTTTATTCATAAATATATATAATGAATCCGGTAACAGCGGTAAGAAGAGAAAATGTGGCCGATGTCTTTAAGTGGACTAGACTTTAAGCTTTCTTCCTCTTTCTTTGATGGAAGGGAAGACTAGCCTCCGTAACCGATCTCTTACGCAAACATAATTGAAATGAATCACATTTTTTGTGGGTGTTTTTATTTAAGCTTTAAATAGTTACTGCCAGTATCACCGGTTGGCAAAAATAGATTTATTTGAAAGAAGAAGAGAAGATGGGTGAAAATAAGCTGCATGATTGAGTTTAGTTGCTCGAATTTTTTGATAGTTAATTTTGACTTTATTTTTCAGTATTAATTTTAAGCTTTAAATTCTACAGTAATTTTTATGGATGATGTATGCTTTTCAAAATGAATATATGAATATTTATGGCGAGTTTGCGAAATAATTATTGTTAGATTCAACGATTACTGTAGCTGTTTTAAAAATAGACGTAAACTATTTGAAATTTACAATCAGCTGTTTTTCTCCTTGTGTTCTAACGTTGATTTTTGAAGTTTGAAAGAAAGACCCCATGTGTTTTTCTCTGAATTCCATCTTGAAAATGCTTTCCAGAAATTTCAAAATCAATGGCAGGCATAAGACAACAATTAGTAAGAAAGGAATTTGTTTTTACGTACTGAAGTTTTTTTTATGAATATAAATACTTAGCGGAAGTAAAAAAAAGAAGAAGACCGATTTTTATGTTTAAGCTCTTATATCTTTGACGAAAGAAAAAAGCAAATTGACCTCATCATCATCATCATCAGCAGCATCAGCTTGTTGAGAGAAAATACTTTTTTTTCGTTCATTTTTGTGTTTTTCTCTCTCTCAACGTTGTTTCTCAAAATAAATTCCACTAACAAAAATTTTTGTTTTTCACATTTTTTTATTTGCCAAAGTGGTCTGATAAGAAATGAAACATTTTTGTTTTCATTATCCGTGTTATCGTAGTTTGACCTCAAATATTTTTCTTTATTTAGCAAAAAAAAAGGGTTGTTAATTTTGGTTTATGTTTGAATACATATTTTTATGGCTTTAAAATAGAGGGGTTTTCATTTTTAACATAAAAAGGGGGAGATTGAATGTGAATGGAATGCTTGACCTCGACATGAACGGTTGCCTTTTGTGCAAATAAGCAGCAAAGGTGAAAGAGAAAAAAAGAAGAAAAAATCATATGAAACGGAACGTTTGGGCAAATATATACAGAAAGAGAGAGAGGAGAAAAGAGAGGAGCTGGTCATTACCATAAAAAAAGAAAGACCGAAAGTGAAAATGTCCGATCAAAAAAAAATACTAAAAATAGTAATAATAATAGTGCCAGAGCGGTGATGCGATGCCTGGCGACTGGTGTTTTAGGGCTCTGCCGATGAATGTTGTTTTTTTTGTGCCGAAAATTGATTTTTTCTTTTTAAGGTAGACTGCCATCAAAAATGTGTTAGTCTTTGTTTTTTTTTGTCTTTGAATAGACTTTTTAAAGAAAAATGCGGAAAAGCAGTGGAGATGAATCACAGCCACAGCAGTATTGTTGGTTGTTGCGCTTTCATTTTTCCCCCCAAAAAAACTATTTTTAAAACTTTTTTCTCCCACTTTTTCTTTGATCCGTGTTTCATTTTTTGCTTTCTATTTTTTTCAAAATTTTGCACTTTTCTGAGATATGAGTCTCTTTTTTGCTCTTGCGCAATAACACGAGCAAAAAATGTGGCAGTGTTGTTTCTCTCGGAATTTCTCTTCCCCTCTTCTTTTCTTCCTGATTCTGGAATCCTGAAGGTCAGTAGTAGTAACAGCGTGTGACGTATGATTTTTGCTTAAATTTCCACGATTCTTTCTTCTTTTTGCTGTCCTTCAATTTTTTTTGAATTTAAGCAAATGAATCAAGCATAGAAAAGCAGCAGCGTCTACTTTTGTTCTATCCTTAAATGCTATGTTTGAATCATGTATTTTTTAGGGAAAGAAAGAAAGAGAAGCTTACAATTTTCTTTCCTTCCCTCCATTTTTTGAATAACAATGGCAGAGAAGAAGAAACACATTTGCAATTTTTTCTGTTTGCTATTTATTTGTTAAAAGTGTTTGGAAAAGTTTTTTTTGAAAGGAGCTTTTTAGATTTGTAGTTTCGTATGAGTAACGAGTGTTTTTCTTGTGATATTTTTGTGACAAAAATGTTACCGTATACCTCAAGTAGCATCCGCTTTGCTATCTAAACTTTAACTTTTTTAAACTTTTTCTATTTGCTATTGTTCTTTTAATTTTTTGAAAAAAAAAAAGGTTTTTAAACTTTATCTAAAAGTGATCTCTCATTAAGAAACTTTAAAAGAATTCCATAGACCTATCTCTTAAGTTACTAAACTATTTTTAGATGTGGTGATTGGCCTTTTCAGAATTTGGCAAACTATACTTCCACTAAATTTTTTAATTACAAAAACAATACATTTTTAATTTCCGTTTACAAATATTGATTTCAGTGTTGTTCTTTTCAAGATTACCTAAAAAAATCAAAACCCATTTAAAAATAAAGCAAAATAAAAAGAGAATTTTTTTTAAACAAGATTTAAGCGGAACAGATTTCGGGAATATCTCTCTATAAGCTTGAGGATAAGAAAACGAAAACATTCTTTTTTTCTCAGTGTTTAAAAAGAAAGGGGTGCGCAAGAATGAAAGAAAGAAAGAAAAAGTGAAGAGATAGAGATAGGGAGAGAGAAAAGGACGCGACCGCAATAACCACGGCCGTGACGCGGCAATCACTACAGAAATCATTTTACTTGCATTTTTCTACGACTGCTGATGATGATGTTATTGTGATGAAAAACGAATTCCATTTTTTTGTTGTTACTTTTTTTCTTTAACCGTCTTGCTTCTTGTTGGCTTTCTTTGCCTGTTTAACTGAATGAAAAATACCCGAACTGCCTTTCTTCCCCTTGCTTTGCTTGCGCGGAAGGAATGTCAAACACGTTTCGCTCGTTTTTTCTTTGATTGCGCGGTGATGGTGGTTGTGGTGGTTGTAAGAAGTAAGAGAGGGGAAGTTTTTGAGAAATCGAAGAAAAACTTTTTTTTAAAAAAAGAAAAAGTGATAGAACCCCTTTTGTTTTTGCTGTTAAACATTTTTTTACTAGGTTAAAATGTTTTGTAAGCATCAGCAGCATCATCACTGTTTTTTTAACAAAAAGTTTATGAAAGCATTCTTCGTCTGAATCACCCGCCTTCAGAAAAACTTATGAAACTTATTATCAAAGAAGGAAAAACTTTTTTTGAAGAATCAGAAAACGTTCATTTTTAAAATTTTTGCGGTTTCTTTATTGATTAAAAACATTTATGTATGTTTTCGCGCAATTAATTTTAAAACGTTTTGTTATGATTATTTTTCCGTAAACATTCCATTAAACTTTATCATTGATTATCAGTCACTTTTTTCTCTCTCCTCAATACAATATTTTTAAAAACGTGTCCGTGCCTTTTTCCGGTGTTGAATCATTGCAACAATAATTTTGCTTCAAAGTTTTTCCAACATTTTTACATACATATATATAAAAGAAACTTCTTTTTCCAGATTCATTGTATTTCTTCCTTCTCCTTTAACAACGAAATGTAAAGTAAAGAAAAAGCAGAGGCATCTTTAAAATTCTTCTTTTTTGCTGTAACTGTTGCTGTCCTTCCTGTAAAATTTAAAAAACTTCTTTCTTCCTTCTGTTTTCCTTCTTCGTGGTGTCTGCCATTCATCGATCGAAATATTTATTATTATTGTTTTTTTAAAGAAACAAACAAAAACAGATTCTTTCAAAAATTTTTAATTACAAAAATTACAAAAGAAATGTTTATTTAAAACTATTACATTGTTATTACTGTATTTCTATTAAGAAGGATGAGAATATTTTGGGGTAAACGATCTGGTCGATATGATCTTAGTCAAGATATTTTTGTGCTAACAATTAATGTTGGTGAATATTCTTTGATACAATGTACCTTGAATTCTGAATCAACGTCTCGAGATTGCTTGGAATATTTGCGGCATAAAATTGATTTACGACAACGTGAAATTTTTGGTCTCAAATATCAAATTCAAAATTCGAGTGATTCTGATAGCCGAAATTGTTGGAGATTTGTTGAACCTGATAAGCCGATTAAAAAACAGCTAGATAAATTTTCATGTAAGCCAAGACTTGTTCAACTTTCTATTATATTTTATACTCCAAATGTTTATTCTTTAATTGATTCTGTTGCGAGGTAAGTTAAGGGGGTGATGGTAATAAAATTTAAATTTGATTAAATTCATTGTATTGTTCGAAAGTGATTCTCTTGAACATTTTGATACTAATGTGTTTTTAATTCAAACTTTTTGTCACAAAAACATTTTTGAGCTACATAACATTCTTTGGGTGGAGTTAAAAGAATCGCCACAATGGCGCCAAATCTGTAATTTAAACTACAGTAATCATTTCAAAACGATTTCTATATAATTTAAAATTAAAATATTTTTATCGGTTAGCTTCTTCATCAAAATGGCGCCGAATGTAAACTTCCAATTACAGTATATGTTTTAATAAAATTAACCACCTTTTTAGATCACTCTTTTACACTTTACTAAAATTAGATGTTGTCAATGGCAAATATTCATTGGAATTGGATAAATATGTAAATTTAGCAGCTCTAAGTCTACAAGTGGATTTTGGTGATTATGATCCAACTTTACTTTCATTAGATATTTTACGATCATTACCACTTTTACCACCTGTACGTTTGATTATTCCTTTTTATACTTCAATCAATAATGCCCTTTTTTAGCAGTTAAATCGATCTACACAATTTTTGGATGATTTTTTACTTCGAATTTTGACATCATATGAGCGACATTGTGGAAAAGATCCATCCCTTGCAGCAGTACAGTATATTCAAGAAGTAATGAAATGTGAAAGCTATGGAGAAGAACTCTTCAATGCCAAAGATGATGAAGCTGCTGAAGTAAAGCTTGGGTACAGACTTGATACAATTATCGTTAAACGTTCACATGGCCCTTCACTTTTATATCCATTTCGAGAGATTAAAAGCATTTCTGTTTCAAAACGAAATTTAACTTTAAAATGTCATGATGGAAGTTTTGCGGTTTTTATGTTAGAAGATATTGAACTGGCAAAATATGTTTGTCAACTTTTAAATTGGCAGCTGAAATTTGAGTTGACTGAAGCAGAACTCCATCGATCAATTCCACAAAATTTAAAGAATCTTCAAGGTGCAATTAAACCTTTTAATCCACCAACACAAAATGGCAATAGCACTGTTTTAAGATTGAATAGCATTGAAGTAAGTCCTTCGTTGGCTACGAAATAATTTTGATAAGATTTTGAGTTTTGAAAAGAACTAAAAATTTAGATTAAAATCTTTGGATACCTACAATTGAAACAAAACTTTTTTCTCTTATATTTTCTATTTTTTTAATTAAACAATTTCTAAAAGACCAATTTGCAACCTCATCTGGAACCCAAAGAACACCATAAACTATCGGAAAAAAAGATGAAAATATGGAAAAAAGTTTAAAAAATTTGTGGAAAATCGTAAAAAATCGTAGAAACTGGTAGAAAATCGTGGAAAATTGTGCTAAATTTTACACGGTTTTCCACGATTTTCTACGATTTTTTACGAAGTTTTTAAATTTATTTCTAATTTTTTTTGTCAGGCTTGGAGTATTGTTGGGGCTCTAGATGGCGTCAAAGGGTATATTGGGGTCCAAAACTGACCTGTTCCCCAGGTCCATATGTACATTTTCTAAAAGTTTCATGTAATTTTGTCTTTTAGAATTCGTATAATGTAAAAAAAGAGGAAAAAGGGTTTAACATTTTGTCATGTATTGTACACAAATATGAATTTTTGCCTTTCTAATATCATAGAATAGTATTTCGACGGCTCAATTTCGGATATCCAATTAATCTTATTTCTTATAGCCATCATCCACTCGAACAACCAATAGTTTTGATCACGGTGCATCTGGTTCTGTTTGTTCACAATGCCCTCCATGTTCAACTTCTTCCTTGCTTCTAACAGGTGTTGGAAGAGCCTCGAGCTTCATTCATGGCAACAACAATACCCAAAATGGCGGATCACAATATCTTCAACAAAAATACCTCCTTTCTCGTGATCGTGCTTCAACTTCTGATGGCACTGCACCTCCACCTTCATTCTTCCCATCAACAATCTCCACAGGAATAATGCCACCATCAATTTCAACTCCATCAATTCCACATCATTATATCTCTTCTGGAGCAATTTCACCTGTAATCAGAATTGATGCTTCTTCTTCAACTCCTCCCCCTGCAGCATTACATTTACCATTTGATGCCAGAGATGCTGAACATAAAATTCTTCGACAACTTTTAGCAGAAAAACGAGCACGAAAAATAGGTTCTTCACCAGAAATAAATACAATTCATTCAAATGTTCGATACACTTCTAATAATGCCAATCTAAATCGGTTACCAGTTTCGGCAGTTGGTCGACGGCTTAATGGCAAATTTCATGCCCATGAAACACTTTCGGCATCACTTTCAACTCCTGATTTATATCTAAAATGCCGGTCAACACCTAATTTAATTCAAAACAATATTGGCAATGGCAGCAGTAATCAATTTTCACAAGCTCGTGTTATTTCATCATCTGTACAACGACCTGTTGGACAACAAATTACATACCCTATTCCTCAGCAATTAGGTTCAACATCAAGACCTGTCTCCACTGCATCTGGAATTCAGATTACAGGCATTCATGCAACTGATATGAAAATGGTAATGAAACCACCACCACTTGAAAATTTGCAAACACTTTTGGCAACGCTAAGACCACCATTGGATTCACCACAGGGGTCATTGAGTGATGCAAGAACTCGTTCAATTGATGATGTAAGTGTATATTTTCTTACAATAACTAAATTCCATATGCAAATTGCGACCCCTGTTTTGCAAGGAAAATTTTCGATAACCTAAAAAAACTCTTTCAAAACAAAACCAAAATCGGGTACTTTTTTATACGTTTGTTTTTCTTTCATTAAAGATTATCCAAAAAAGTCTTAATTGAAACAAAGAAAATTAAGCTTCAAAAGAAATCGTTACTATTTTTGTTGACATTTTGAATTAAGAAGAAGAAGCAAAATTCCATAAAAAAATCTTTATGTTCATTTTTGGGTTGGGCGCACTTTTTTTCACTCTCCCATATTTATTTCAAAACACATTTTTTATTCTCACTCTGAAAAAAAGAAGAATCCACAATAAAACTAAAAAAGTTTTATGGTTAAAATTTTTTATCATAACAATATTCATTTTTTTGATTGTATTCAAAAATACACATATATCAAAGAAAACATTGTAAAAAAAGAGAATCTCTCTTTTTACGTTTTTATGCCTCCAAATCAAAAATGAATGTTTTTTGTTAGGCATCTATTTAATTGTTACCGCAAAATTAATGAATTTTGACCGCAAATATTTTCAGTACCGCAAATTATTGAATTTTGACCGCAAATTTTTTTATGACCTCAAATTATTGAATTTTGACCGCAAATTTATTTTTTTTCAAATAATAAGTAATATTTTATGCTGAATGCTGTGGCCTCTATTAAAATGGATTAAATGATTCTGGAAGCTCCAGAATCCCCAGATTCTTAAATTTTTAAAAGTTTTTTCATCAAAATTATTTTTTGACCAGAATTTTACGGGGAGTTCATTGGCCTCTATAAAAATAGTTGGAGGATTCAGAATCCTCCAGTTTTGTTAAACAAGTTACATCATTGTTGCTTAAGCACACTATACAACAATATTTGAATTTCCCGCTGGCCGCATTTCACTATTGTATTTTCCCCTCAAGAACGTTCCTACTTCTCTCTCTCTCGTTCGAACGTTCCACTTTCTCTTTCTTCGTTTTAGTTTTTATATGTTTATTGTCGGTTAAGCAAAGATACAACAAAAAGTAATGAAGCTTAAAGCATTAAAAAAATTGCTTAATCCTAATCAACTGCATCCAATTGAAAAAGATCAACCAAAAGCAACAGAAGATGGACAAGCACAAGCAAATGTTCAACCAAAACGCAAAGGATTTAGTTTTGAAGGTAATAATAACTGCTGTAAGATAGTGTCATTAAAAAACCAACTATCCACAGCCCTCAAAAGTTTATGCATGGAATAAATAAAAATCTTTCAGATTCTGGTTCTGAAGATGAATTTATTGATGCTCTTGAAGAACCTGATTATCGACCAAAAGAGGATAAATCAGATATTGAAGAAGTTGATCGAGAAATTGGTGCTATGGATAGTGATTCAAATGTTGAAGGTATAGTTAAAAATTTTAAAACAGAATTTAAAATTTTGAGCTTTAATAATATAACTAATATATACTAATATTACAGCTTGGAGCTTCCAGAATCATTAAACCATTTTAATAGAGGCCACAGCATTCAGCATAAAATATTACTTATTATTTGAAAAAAAATAAATTTGCGGTCAAAATTCAATAATTTGAGGTCATAAATAAATTTGCGGTCAAAATTCAATAATTTGAGGTCATAAAAAAATTTGCGGTCAAAATTCAATAATTTGCGGTACTGAAAATATTTGCGGTCAAAATTCATTAATTTTGCGGTAAAAATTAAATATTTGCCTTTTTGTTATGGCTGAAAGTCCGCTTACATTTCAATTTTTTTTGCCACAACAACTTTTTTGACGGCTCTTCCAAAAAAAGAACTTTCACTTTTTTCCCACTTTTTTCTGCTGTTGTTGAATGAATACAATCAAAAAAAGCGATAAAGATCCTGTTTTTTTTCTCCCAAAATATACTTTTTTTGTATTGTAAAAAACAGAATCTATCAAAAAAAAAGCTTATTTAGTAGCAGCAATAGTACAATAATGTACAACAATAGTATAAAAACCAAAAAAGAGATGATTGCTGGTTTCTTTCTTTTTTTTCGATCTATGCGTCTGTTACTTGTACTACTACTTTTACTTTCTGCTTTTACAAATCGCCACTGCTTTCAAAAAAATTTGACAAAAGTACCTGTAAGAGTAAGTGGGAGAGAGAAACAAATACTTTTTTGTATTTTAAAAACGAGAAAAACAAGTACGTGCTTACTTACAGTCTTTTCTCTCACTTTTCTCTCATTTTCTCCAAATTATTTAAAATACTTTGTTTCACAAAAGAAAAGTGATGAGTAACAACAACTTTTTTGCAGCAAAGTTTTTGTGTCCACCCTTAAATACAGATAAACTTTTTCATTATTGCGCTTTAATCTTTCTTTCCTCTCTCACACTCCCTTTCTCACTCCCATTTAGTTCCAAGAAGATACGTTTGTTCCGGGTAAAGTAGTAGTAAAAAATGTGTTATCTAAAAATTAAAGACTTTTGGTTTTTGCGTGAACTTTTGTGGCGGTGAATAACAGAGGGATGAAAAAATAAGAGAAACTCGTACTTACAAAGTTTTTTCAGAGATCAAGGAAAGGATTACACGAGTAACTTTCGATTTTGGGATTAAACGGATTTAAGGGATTTACATTTTTAAAGTAGGCAAATTTGGAACAAACGTTTTTTTGAAAACTAGAGAAAACTGTTTTTGAAAGGACTCAGTAAATCCAAAAATAACAGTAAACGTTTTGGAACGTGTTATTTATTGATTTGTTTAACAAGAAAATTTGAAAACAAATCAATTTAACCTACTTTTTAAAAAAATTTTGAACTTTCTTTTTCCCGCTAAAATCCATTAAAAATAACATTCTTTCTCCCATAAAAAACTCATTTTTCTTGTTTTTTTCTCATCTTCCTCTTTGAACTTACTTTTTTGAATCATCTGAATCATCTTCATTAAAAACTTACTTCAGTCTTAGATCCAAAAATGGAGCAATAAAAAGGGTTCTTTCCGCATGCGCGCGATAATTACACTACTTTTTTTTCTTCAAAAACAACATCATTTTTTAGAGGATTTTCGTCTACCCTCTTTTTTCATTAACATCTTCTTTTTCTTCGATCACGCTAATATTAGTTATTTTTTCTCTCTGTGGAATCTTATTTTTAAAAAATTGCATATTTTTTGTTTTTAAGTTTGGCGAAATATATGAAAGAGATTATCGGCTTAGATAATATTAAAAATATAAATTTCTCTTTTTTTATGTTAAAAAAAAGTTTCGGGAGGCTCTTTTTTTTGAAATGTTTCAATTTTTCTAAGCTTTATTACGTTTTATTTTTCAGAATTATTCACCAGTTTCAACTCCATCGAGCACTGCTGGAGGTGGTATTGGAGTAAGAGGAGATTTACCTGATCGACCTCCGCTATCTTTTGACGGCTCATCTCCCACTGGATCCACAGAAATGGAATCATCGAGACATTTATTGATTAATGGAGTAGTACTTAATGGAAGACCAGATTTCCTTAAGCCACTAGAAGATCAACATCGAAATGGTCGAAAAAGTTTTGAAACAGGTGAATTAGAAATTCGAACAAATGATGAAACAATTCGAAGCTTATCAACAAAGCTAATGAATCCTGCAATTTTGGATGTTGAATTTGCATCTATTCCACAGAAGAGAATTTCTGCCGGTGCTTCAACAAGTCACCTACCTGAAAATTTATGCCGAAATCGCCAAAAGTCTATTCTCCCCTATGAAGATACACGAGTAATGTTACATCCAACTCGAAAAAATCCCCACGGCTATATCAATGCCTCAAATGTACAAGTACCGATTGGAGATCGATTTTTTCGTTACGTTCTAACTCAAGCACCAATGAAAAATACGATAGAAGATTTCTGGAATATGGTTTGGGAATCTGGCTCACGGATTATCGTTATGATGGCAAATCATTCAATTGAACAATTTTCTATTTATTGGCCTACCAAAACTCATGAAAAGATTACATTTGGAGATTATTCAATTCGACAGCAGTCTTGTACAAATACTCGAAATCTAGTTACCACAATTATGGCAATGAAAAGCCTTTCATCGGGTGAAAAACGTGTCATCTATCATTTAAGTTATAGCGGATTTCGGCAAGATTTTGATGGTGTTCCTAATTCAATAGAATTGTTTTTGAGTAAGTTTTTGCCAATTATTAATAATAGAAAAAATGGTGGTGAAAATACTGTATCGAAATTTCAGCTTTTAAAAATAAAAAATTTCGAATAATACTTAAACCTTTGACCCTTTAATTACTATATTTTGCTAAATAGCGTTGTTCAAAATTTTTAAAACATTGATGTCATATTACCGTATTTCCTTATCCGAACAACGTTCTTTCATTAAAGTTGTTACAAATAATTACAATCGATTTTTTAGGTTTCATTGATGCTGTAAATTCTGTCAAAAGACATATTGAAAATGAAAAGCCACGTGATGTTGATTCTGGTGTATTTGTAACTGCATCTGGAACTAATTCTCGACAAAATTCTCGTAATCGTAGTCGCTCAATCAGTCGAATCAGCCTTCTCGATGTCACAAATCGAATGAGATCACATTCAGTTGAGCATAATTCTATTTGGAAGCGAAAGCTTACTCTTAGCTCTTCTGGACAACAGTCAACATCCTCCACCAACTCTGATACTTCCACAGCTTCGTCAACTTCATCAAACAATAATGGTCCATCATCATCAGCAACAGCATCATATCGACCTGATGTAACCTTGGAACAACAAGCCCCTATTATTGTTCATTGCTTAGATGGTTCTGCAGATTCTGGAATCTTTATTCTCGTTGAACTAATTGTGCATTGCATTGAAAACAATGTTTCTGTTGAAATTGCAAAACTTCTTCGACTTTTACGTCAACAGCGTGCCTCCCTTATTCGTTCACCAATGCAATATCGATTTGTATATGAATCTATTTTAGTTTATTTACAACGTTCAAGACTTATTTAAACTTACATGCAAAAAGTTTAAATTTAAATTTAAAAAACAGATATATGACATTCCTCAGTCCCAGAAGAAAAAAAAGAATACATACATATTTTTATAGTTGTTTTTTTTATCTGTAATATTTTATAAAATTTCTAATGAAAAGTGCCGTTATCAGTTATCATTAACTTGCTCAAATGCATATATTAAGTTTTTATAAATTCAGTTTTATTATTTTTTGTTTTCTATATTTTTTGTTGCATAATTTTCCCTTTACAACTTTTTATCATGACAGAAAGTTTGAATAAATAATAATAACTAAAGTTATTGTCAAAAACAGCGTTCAACAGCATGACAAAATTGCATTCACCAAAAACAAATATTACAAACACTGAATTTTTTAAATCCAAAGTTTATTTCAAAACAAATTTTAAAAACCTTTTTCAAAATTTTTTCTACCACAATCAAACTTTAAATGTTGAAGTCTGTTTCTCTCTTTCAGTCAACTGCATGAAAAAAAACTCTCACTCTTTTTTTGTTGCCTTTTCTTTTTTATTTTTCTCTGAAGAAAGAGCGCGTCTTTCGTTCTCTGTCACCGGCTGGCCTTTATTCTCTGTCATAAAAGAGAAGAGAGCAGGGCAATAAAAGCGACATCGTTTCTCATACTTTCGTTCGATCCAAACGAACACATTCTAAAATTGGAACAATACAGAGAAGATTAGCATGGCCCCTGCGCAAGGATGACACGCAAATTCGTGAAGCGTTCCAAATTTTTTGTCATTTTTTATTCGATTTATAATTAAAGTGGGGTTACGGTAGATTAAATTATAGTAGCATTTTAACGTAATTTTCTCAAAATTTTATTAAAAAGTTGTATTGCTTTGAATCGTATCAATGAATAAATAGCAACATTACCGTATAAAATTTTTGATCAAATAATGATCAAGAACAAACGTCTATCAAAAATGTTGGAAACATGAATAGGGGGCGCAGCGTCAAAAAAAATTTTCGATTTTGCTATAAATTTTTATATATTCAGATAGCCCATGTTACATGAAGGCTAATGGCAGAAATAAAAACTTAGTTTTGAAGATATTTTTTAGAGTATTCTTTTTTTCGTTTATTGTTGTCTTCTTATTTTTTGACATTTAACAGTAAGCATAATCACTTTTATAAGGGCAGTGATTTTATTGATATCTAAGACTAGGTTCACTAGTTAGAACTTTAATTTGAAATGACTTTTTTATTTATTTCACTTTTCGTTTTTTATCCAGAATCAAAGAAACGAACTTTATTTACAGATAACGAAGAAGAGGACAGAAGTGAGGTAGTACAAATTAAGGCAATGAAAAATAGTGATAAATGATTCAAAAATAACTTTCAATGAACAGAAACTGTTTTTGAATATTAACCACGCTTTGATGCTCGCCGTCCATGATGAGCTTTGTTGCCGCCTTTACGAGTGGATTTGCGTGCCGTTCGAGGTGATAGAGGTCTTCGACCTTTTTTGGATCCCTTTTTACCTCCCCGACCTTTTCCTTTACGTTTATTCTTTTTTCCCTTTTTACCTCCACCATTACGGTTATGTTTTGGCTTATTATCCTGTAAAAATGAGATTAGAATAAGTTAGCATTAAACTGTAAAAAACACTTACAACAATATCTTTTGAAATAGCTTGATTTGTTTCAGCTAAACTTGTGGATTTTTTATTTTCATCAACAGCAGCAATCATAAGAATGAAAACACAAAGAATGACAAGAATGATCAAAAGCTTCATGGTCACTGGATTATCTTATTTAGCTGAAATCAAAAATTATAGCTTTTAAAAAGCAAGATGCATTAAATAAACGAAATTACATAGTTAAAATATATTAACGTTTAACTTTTTAAGGAGTAAATTTGATTCCGCTTTTTTCAGTTTCCAAAAGAAAAGGATAATCTTTTTTTGGATTTTAAGGAAAATCATGATGGAAAAAAAGAAAAACGTCCGGACGTAATAATTATTATTTCTTTTATTATTTTAAAGTTATCGAAGAAAACGAGTTTATCTTTCGAAGTGTACTCAAAGCAGGATATGAAATAATGCAATGAAAAATAAAATTATTCAACTTTTTTTGAAATTGAATTTAGGTTTATCAAAACAAAGGAAAAAAATATATTTGTGTTTGTATTTCCATATAATTTTTAAATCAATCCAATATGACAAAAAGTTCTTAGAAAGCTTTTCATAAAAAATCAGCTGGTAAATTTACCGTATCCATGTAAATAATTCAAACGTAATTTTGAAAGAGAATCTCCTTATTTTTATAAGCTTTTTTTGGCTGACCTATGAATAGGCTATGATTTTATTTTTAGCCTTCTACGTGTATGCAAATTCGCTTCTTCAAAAATTCTGAAACTGTGATAAGCATTGCTAAGAGCGATATCAAAATAAAAGCAGATTCAGTTTTAAATAATTTAAAGGATTCTATTTGTAATGCCCTTTTCTAACTTTTATGCAACATTTAATTGCTTTTTTGCAGAAAAACAAATTCAGATAAAAAAAGTGCAAAAGTCAAAGATTCATTTATTTTTTTAAGCTAATTTTTTCCTTTTCTTTGAAAAAGGCATCACTTTTATCTATGAAGAAGATAAAGGTCATAATAATTCATTTTTAAAAAATGATTAATAGTTTTGTCCTCAAATATGGAAGTGAATTTGACCGTAATAAAAATATATCTGGAGGCAAGCAAAAACCAGGAAGGGATTATGAAAATCTTGGAATCGTAAAAACATTTGAACAAATTTGATAAAAAAAAATTATGGGTACTTTTTGGCATAATTTTTAAAATTCAGCAGATATAAAAGATAAGAGAAAATTATAAAAATGGGTATTTCTTACATTAAAAAAAGTACGGGTAAATGGACAAGACCCACATATTTGATGCTATAAGCAGTTACAAAATTGTGACAATAAGAAAAAGAAGAGAAATTCACAAATTCTATGCAATGCAAGAAAACGAAAAAGAAATAATAATAATTGGAGCAAGACAGTTTTTAAAGAAAGGGGATTATGGTAATCTTATAATCCATCGATGCAAGGCATTATTTAACTTGTATCTAAGGCTTATGTCTACAATTTAAACCCAGAGGGATTTGCAAATCCAAAATAAGCTTAATAAAACCAGAAATTATTTATGGAAATTAATGCCAAAAATTGCAAGCGTTTATTTCAATGTTGGCATTTTTTATTAGAGAAGCAACGGCATTTTCTAATAAACCTTTTTACACCTGCAAAAATGCCAATAATTTTAGTAGCTAGCTATCTCAAAAATTCTTTTTAACCTATGATATTTACTTTTACTTTAACCTTTTTCATTTTCTTCTCCTCCAAAGTAAATTTGTTTTGATACAATTTCAAGCAAACAATTTATTTATTTCAAAAGACCCTTAATTTAGTTTTTTTCTTTCTATTTCAAAAAAAAATAAAAATGTTGCATCTGTGTTTCCATTTTTGGGTTTCATTTTGTAATTTCTTTTTTTTTATTTATTTAAAATTAAGCTTCAGTCTTTTTTTCATTTGCTTCTATCTTCTTTGCTCAAAATTAACCCAAAAAATATTTATAAAAGAGTCTCAAAAAATACTTTAGTTTTTTCTTCTTTTGGCATTTATTTTTTTTGGCTGCCTTAGAAGTAGATGGATGCAGCAGCAGCTTCAGGCAATCATCATTGACAAAGAAAAAAAGAAATATTTCAAAGTAAAAAGAAAAAAAACACAGACTCATTTGAATTTTTTGTTTTGTTGCGGTCCTGAGCACCCCCTTCTTCTTTCTTTCTTCGTTCGGTGCTAAAGCCGTTTTTGGCATCCCCGAAAAAAATATATGTGTATATTCTTGCTTTTTTTCCAGAAGCTATTGTGTTTTGAAGGACTTCCTCTAAAAAAAAATGAGTGAGCATCTGTGTGACCGAATATATATTTTTATTGGCAAAAAAATATAAAGCTTTCGGAGGGCAAAAAACTAACGCGTAAAAAAATAGAAAAAAGAACTATATAACGCGAACGACAACGTGATGTTGCTGCTGCCATTTTTTTCTTCTTTTTTCTTCATGCTTTTTCGTTCTTCTATCCTTTTTTCCATTCCATTACCATTTCTTGTCTGCCCTTCTTCTTCTTCTTTCTTGCTTCAAACGACGACGCCTACTAACAAGCATTTTCAAACACGCCGAAAACGAAAGAAAAAAGATAAAAAGCAAAAAGGGCGGGCAAAAATTGCATAGAACATGACCAAAGAAAAATGCCTTAGGCAAAATAAAGCCACGTCGGCATAAATTTTTTGTGACTACTTTTTTTCTCCTTTTTTTTTACTGCTTTTTTTGCGCTTTCCCGTAAGTTCAAAAATTACTTTGTATTTACTTTTTTATATGTAATTTTAATAAAATGGTGTAATTTTTAAAGCCTATAATTTGTATTTTATTTTCAAAGTACAAATGAAAAGCTAAAGTTGAAAACGCGTATATCTTTCTTGTCGAAAGTGCTTTGAATAGCGCTAAAATATCATTTCAAATAAATGTATGTTATTACCTTTTTAGTAAAACCACTTTTTTTCTACCAGTTCAACAACTAAAATAATTAATTAACAATGGCTGGTGGAGCAGAAGCAGCGGTAAGCTTTATACATCTAGTTTATATTAAAAATTATTTTTAAACAAAATAATCGATTCTTTTAATTAACTTTGAAAATTCTTTAATTACTTTATCTTATTTACAAAATGTTTCAAAAAGAAAGCAAACAATAACATTGTTTTTTACTTTGACAGATTCCATCCAAAAAATATAACCCTAAAAAACGCTTTAACTTTTTCCGTTCCATTTTGTTTCAAATCTTTAAAGATAGTAAAAAAGTAAAAAGAAGACGATGAAGACAAATAAGACCCTTAGGATGTTTCTCTTTTAAAAAAATTTTTGGCACTCTTCTTCACCGGAAAAAAGAATTTATGCATGTTTTTGTTGTGATAAAGCTAGCATGGGAACCTTCCTTCTTCTATCTTTTTTTGCTTCTTCGTTTTTGCCCTCATTTTTTAACGATAAAATTTATTCTTCTGTTTTTCGACGCAAAAATACGTAAAACAAATTTTGACATGAGTTAAGTAATGACTGACTTCTGAAACGGATGTATTGCTTATGAAAACAATGATTGATATTTATTGAATTTATTTTTCAGAAAAGTTTCCTTGAAAGTGCTTTCAATAAAAGCAAAGAAGTACTTAACTCGGCAGGTAAGCACCTTTCATTTTTTTGGCTAGACAATTCAAAAGCACAGAATGACGTAATGTCTTTTAGCTGAAAGTACAAAAGGCCTTGCAAATACTGCAATTGAAAACGTCACCAGAATTATTCCTGGTCAACAAGCCCCTGCTGCAGCAACTGGTGAACCTGTAAGTCTTTTTTAAATTTTTTGTTACAGTAGCTACAGCATCCCCAGCTTCAAATAAATAAACAATAAAAAAGTTTTAATGAAAAAAATTAAATTTTTTAACCCTTTGATTAAAACGTCAATAATTTTTTGTGGAAGAAATATGGAAGATTGTGTTTTAAATGAAAAAGTATCATATCAGTTTTTTAAATATTTAAACAAATTTTATTAAAATAAAACTATTTTTTAATTATTTATGAACTATATTATAAAAGACCCGATATTATGACAACAAAAAAAATATTTTTGCCGGATATTTTTTTTCCTGAAATTTTTCAACTTTGCCAAAAAAAGATTTTCTTTTTGACAAAATGTACTTATGACTGAAACTCACAAAATTTTTGGAAATGCTATCGTTGTGACTTGTCATCTTAGTTTAGTCACTTTTAGATATAAAAAAACCAATACTTTTCGGTTGACTTATCATCTCTAGTTTAGTCAAATGAAACTTGCTTTTCTAATTACATTTAAATGATTTAAAATTCTTTTCTGCAAACTGCAGTATACTAATTGTATTAAAACTCCATACATTGCTTATCTCGTAAAACATGTACTGTAATCATTCATTTTTTAGAATACCACTTTACCCGGAAGTGTTGCACCACCAACAAGTAAGTTAATTCCCTTTTTACTGTATATCTGCTAATTTTAACAATCTATTTCAGCAACATCTGTTCATCAAACTGGGCCACCACTTTAAAGCTTTTATTTATTTAAAAAATTTATTTCATCTTTCGTCAGTTTTTCTCTTTGCCTAAATGTTTTCTTAAAAAATCAGAAATGCGTAGCATCTTTAAATGATTTTTATTATTCTATTATTTACTAAAATTAATTAATTAAATATTCGTACATGCAACAACTTTAACAAATTCCTTTCTTTCCTCTTTTTCTTTTTGGACTCAAATGGTTGTTTAATTTGTAATAGATTTCTTTTTAAAAATAAAGTTTAAAAAAAATGAGACAAAGATTACGGTAACAATCAAATTTATGTAAACATATTCTCGTATAAGCCGTTGTAAAGAAAGTTACGTGATCAAATAACAGTGCTCCACAAAAATACATGAAATTCAATGATTAGGTATTTTTGTGGTAACAGGTTAGAGTAAAATAAAAAACGACCAAAGTGTGAAAGCAGGCAAATAGTTTTAAATAGGCAATACTCATCATTTACTTTTGAAACTTCTTGAAAAAATTCGAAATAGTTTGAAACTTTTGAGCACATTTCAAAAAGTTGCATAACGCCAAGAAAGATTTTTTTATCGATTACATAGTTTATTATGACGTCATTTTCAAAACCACAAACATCGGACGTATCACAATTTATTATCTATAAGTTATAACCGAGTTTGTGAATAAAAGCGGATATTTTAGTTTTTCATCCCCCGTGTATAAAATTAGATTTGTGACATTTTCTTCCTTATTCTTCACATTTTAGTCTTAGAAATTCTACGATAGAATGCCTCAAAAATAATGTTTGTTTTTTTTATACAACTTGCTGTAATGATAAACATATAAACAAAAGAATGCATAATAATATTATTTCTTTTTCTTTAAAAAAACAACAACATAAATAAAAACAATCAAGCATGATTTAGATAGTTTGAGATTTACGACAAGCATAAGTAGTAAAAAGGCTTTCCAAAAAATCTTTATCAAGAGTTCCCATATTTGGCACATATTCTTTTGTTGATAAGCAAGATAGAAGAAGATCAAGACATACATTTTGAAGTTTTAAATAATTGCTTTCAACAGCATAATTTGCAGTTTCACAAACATTGGCTACAGTAAGATTTTGACTTAAACGAACTTCAAAGCCATCCTAAGATAAACACATAACTTATTAATAATTAAACCGAAGAAATAATACCTTAAGAACTGCCATATCATATTTATCAAAGAACTTGTAAAGAAATGAAGCTGCTTCATTTGAAGGAATAGAATTAACATTTCCATCATAGCATAGTTTTACAGCCATTTCAACAGTTTCAAAGGTGAAATCAGGAATTTCTACGCGATTTTCAACAGCTTCTTTCATACCAGATTTAAACATAGCATCAAAGACAGGTGAATGAGAAGCAAGTACACATTTATGAACCTAAATAATATAAATATATCAGTAATAGAATAATATAAAAGAATATACCTTAATTTCTTTTTCTTCAGCAACGATAGTGAAATCTTCATAACCAATTTTCCATAAATCAGGGAAGATTTGAGTGGAATTCCATTGGGGCTTGACATTTTCAGTTTTTAAAGTTCCATCAACTCTAATAACCAGTTGTTCATCAACAATGAATTTCTTGCTTGGATCAAAGAGTTCACCAACGGTACAACAAGTGCTACCATAACCTTCATTTTTATCAAAGACATGTTCCAGTTTCTTACTCCATTTTGCTGATTTAATTGATAAATTGAATTCTGCTTCAACTTTCTTTACAACATCACCAAGTGATACATTCAAAAAAATCCAAGTTTGTCCACGATTTTCAGTTGTATTTCCATTAGGATAGATTCTAAGATAATATTTAATACCAGAAGCATGACTGGCAGGAATTTCATCACTTTTTAAAAATTCATTTTGTGTTGAATCTTTGAAAGCTCGAAGCCAATCTTCAGATACAGTATATTGAAGAGCAATTGGATGTTCCATTATCATCATCTATAAAGTTTATTATATATTTAGGCATCAAAAGCTTTAAGAACAGCATATATGTTGTGTCAGACACGTAATTTGCAAGAAATAGTGTGGACGACGTTAAAGAGAAGCAAGATATCATTTTGCTTTGAAAAAAATATTAAATAAAAGCAAAGATGATCATTATGGAGTTAAAAGGTTTATAAATCTCGAACAAAAAGATAATGATTTTTATAATTTCTTTATTTTTAGCGCTATTTGATTAAGAAGTGAAAATTATAGAGACAGCTTTAGAAAAAATTTAAACGAAAAATTTCAGAAACTTTCGAAAAGTTATATATTTTTTCGACACAATAAAAAAAGTAGCAAAACGCCAAAATGGTTTTTTATTGAATTTCAAATAGCTACCACAATATTACAAAAAACACACAGTAAGACAGGAAAAAATTTTTGAAAAATCAGAAACGCTGGCTTTTTACTAAACTTCGTCAATTTAAAAATGTGTCAACTACAGTATACTGCTCTGCGAATCAACAAAAAGCTAGAAAATGAACTAGTTTAACATATGGCAAAAAATGCTTATTCAATTAAAGATATCTCAATTATTCGTAAAAGATTACTTTAAATATATTAAAAAATCTTTATAGATCACAAAAGAAAGTCATATACGATAACAAAAAAGAAACAATATTTAAAACAACAACTTAGAAAGTGTGAGCTTTATGACAAGAGAACTTTGAATAAATAGAAACCAAAAAATCTTTATCGAGGATTTCCATATTTGGTACAGGATATTTCTTTGATAAGCAATCAGTAAAGAATTCAAGACATTGGTTTTGAAGCATTAGAGAATTTCCAGCAATTGCACCATTAACAATTTGACAAGCATTTGATACTGTAAGTTTGCCACTCAAATATTCTTCAAGATTTTTCTGAAATTAAACCAAAAATATTTTTCGGGTAAAATGAGTAATCATTACCTTATGAACAGCCATATCATATTTATCAGTGAATTTGAGAAGCATAAATATTTCATCAATTGAAGGAGTTGAATCGATTTCGATATTGTAACAAAGCTTAATAGCCATTTCAACAGTTTCAAATGAGAAATCAGGAAGTTCTACACGATTTTCAACAGCTTCTTTCATACCAGATTTAAACATAGCATCAAATACAGGTGAATGAGCAGCAAGTACGCATTTATGAACCTAGATAAAGCAAAAAGATGAGTAATAGAAAAATATAAAAGAACATACTTTAATTTCTTTTTGTTCAGCAATAATTAAAAAATCTTCATAACCAATATTCCATAAATCACGGAAGCTATTATTTGATTGATAGAGTCCACTTGTCGATTTCCGTCTACGATTTTTACGTTCTGCAATCTTCATAACTCCTTCCACTTTGATAATAAGCTTTCCATCAGTAATAAATTTTTTGTTTGAATCAAACAATTCATTTACAGTACAACAAAAAGCTCCACGTCCATCATTTTTTTCAAAAACATGATTGATTTTATGACTCCATTCTGCAGATTTAATTGAAAGCGTATATTCTGCTTCAACGGTTCTTTTATATTTAAGTTCATTTTGTAAATAAATCCATGTTTGTCCACGATGTTCATCAGAATCTCCATTAGGATAAATACGAAGATAATAATAAACACTTAAAACGGGAGCAACTTCAAATTCATCACTTTGTAAATAATCATTTTCAGCCGAATCTTTCAAAGGACTGAGACAATAATCATAAATTGTATATTCAAGCGCAAAAGGGTATTCATCCATCATCTAAAAAAAGTTAAAGGTTAAAAATAAAAATCGAATAAGCATTTCGTTGTATACTGTAATATGAAAAAAGACACGCGGAAAACAGCAGAAACCTCGACAATTACAATGAAAAAAACTTAAACAGAAATAAGCGGTATTATGAGAAGATATTACAGTAACCCACTGCTATTACAATACTTATGAGCTCATGGATAACAAAGCTGAGGAGTTTGTCTTGATTAATATAAAAAACAAAAAAGACAGAGAATGCAATGAATAAAAAAATGTAGATTAAAACACAAGTTTTGATACTACAATATAATCAAGTCACTTGATTCAAGTGAGCGGCAAAAAGGAAGAGAAAAATACGGTCAAGCACTGGGCAGCGGCATCGCTCTTTTTGGGGCCCGCCATTCTCACCTTTACCATCTCCATCCTCCTATGACCTCGCATACTCCATACTCCATGCTCTGTCTCCTGTGCTCCTATGACTCCACATTATGCTCCTTTATGCTCCTATTACCTCATATGCTCCTTGCACCATCTCCTTTGCTCCTCTGCTCCATCATGCTCCGTTTATATGTCCCTTTGCCTGTAAATGCTCTTCTTGCTCCAAATTTCAAGGGGAACGCGATGAAGGAGGAGAGGATGGCGCCCGAAGGGCGCCATTCTCTCCTCCATCCATCCCTATGCTCCTATGACCTCATTATGCTCCCATGATATTTGCTCCGACTCTGCACCAGAGTTATTCAAATTTTTGGTGTGACACCATGGTGCATGCTCCGTTTCACTTTTTTTCGGCGCAGAAAAAAAGTGAAACGATATTTTTTGTTTCATGAATTTTTGATATCTCTTTCTTTCTTTTCTCCTGGAAAGCTTATATCCTTTTAAAGTTGCGCAACAAAAAGCTAAAATGCATTCTTTCATTTATTTTTTGTCTTTCAAAAAAGAAGCTTCTTGTCAAAGTTTTAAAGCTGCTACTGCGTGGAATTCAACTTTTCTGTAAAGTTTTTTTCTTGTCTATTTTTTCTTTGACGTCTTTATTTTATTTTTTCTTCTTCTTGGTCTTCTTGTTTTTTTGCGCTATTTAAAAAAATGGAAAGAGATGGGCAATTGTTTTTGAAAATGGCATTTTAGAAAAAATAGGGGGAATAGAAAAAAAGAAAAATGATGGAGTTTCTTTTGGTCGGCTGCGACTGCCATTAAAGAATATGTGATTGATAAATGGCGGGTGTTAAAGTTGATTTGTTGAGGGGCAATAATCACAAACGAATCTGACGTGTTACTATAACTTTTTATCTTTTGCTATTATCTGCTAGAAGCTATTGTCATCAATGTTTGTTTTTGAAACCGTTTAGATACAGTTTAATCTGTCAAGCTTAGGGTTACTGTAACAAAGAGCTATCAGCTTTATAGCAAAGTCAAATGTTAAAGCTATTTTTGAACTACATAACCTTTAAAACCAATTATCAATATTTTACTCTTTTTATCACTTTTCCATTATTCCATCATCTTTTCACACTTTGAAATCCACATTTTTGGCACTCATAAAAAAGCTATGCATATATCCATTTCAAAAGCATTAAATGAAATATACATATTAGAGAAGCAAAGAGAGAGATATTCACACAATTGCGCAAAGGCATTTCATACATACTTTTATTCTTTTGGAATGTGGTTCACTTTCAACGACCCCCTTTCTTCCCCTGTATATCTTTCAAGGCAAATAATTGCAAAAAAGTCTTCATCATTTTAAGCATGCGCAAAGAAAGAAAAAATTCTTGCGCAGAGAGGTCTCAATTGCCATCGGCATTTTTTGAAGAAAACAGAAGAAGAAGCATTATTTCATCTCATTTTGCGCAGAAACTTTTTTTCTTCAAAGCCCTTTATTCATTCTTCTTCTTTTTTGTTAAAGCTTCTTCTCTGATGCTTGTGTTTAAAATAAGAAGGTCCTCTCTTTTGTCTATTACTACAGTTTTTGTCTTGTGTCTTTTCCGCTGCTTCAGATTCTTTCATGCATTTATTTTTCTTTAAAATTTTTTGGGATTATTTCTTTTTTTTGGTTAGTCTATTTTGGGACTGCGCATTTGAAAAAGGGAAACAAAAGAGATGATTACCAATTGGCCCAAATTTTGTTCCATCATTGACATTGTTGTCACTGATCCATGTTTTTGACCTTATTTTTGTTTGTAATTGGAGTAGATTTCTTTTGATTACCATTATTCTGTTTTCTTTTTCCGTTATTACATGGTATTCTTCAGAAACAACATTCATTTTTTTCGAGGACAAAAAGTTATTACTACTTTGCCAATGTTTTTCTCACTTTTTTTGTGCCAAAAATTTTTGCCCTGGGCTTTTTTTTGTGCTGCAGTTAAAAATTTCAAAAAAATGCGCAAGCTTTTTTGTGCCGAAAAAAATGAGGCAAAGTGCTTTTTTTGCGCGGGGCTTTCTTCTTCTTCTTTTTTGTTGCTTGCTTCATCGCCTAATGCTTGAGGCGAAGGAAGAAGAAGAAAGAAAAGGAACAGCAATGGTGGCTTTCTCTTGAGACTTTTGAGATTCCCTTACACCAGAAATTTTTGTGCCGAAAAAAATATGGTGGACTACATTTTTTTTAACGATGGCAAAGAAGAAAGAAGATTCCGAGACAGCTTGTTGAATAAAGAAGAAATGAGTGGAGATAAATCGCAGAAGCCGTCGGCACACATTTTTCATCATCTTCTTTTTTCGTTTTTTTTTCTTGCGCGTGTGTATTTACGAGTGCGCAAGTAAATTGAATTTTTTGACTATCTCCTCTTTTTTTGGCCCGGATGCCGCTGCTATGTGTGCTGTTTCTTCTTCTTTCTTACATCTTTTAACCCTATTTTACAGCCTTCTCACTTTTCAACAAAAAAAGATTTAAAGAACATTCACGTTTAAATTATATTTTGCTGTCTTCATAGTTACCGTAATCCAAGTGCCAGCTGATACCCAATATCTTTGCTTTCTTCTTTCTTTAATCCTTTTTTTACCTGTCACAAATGTGTAAAGTAACTTGACCTTGCGCGACCTTTTATTTTTGATCATTTTTCATTGCTTCAAACTTTGCCTGCCCTCTGTTGCTGTGCTGTAGTCCTAAAAGTCTCCCATCTTTTCTTCATTTTTTTGCCAAATATATGTTTTTCTCCTCTATTTCCAAGAGTATTGTCAATACTATGCTTACTACTGCCTGTTGTTGTTATTCTTGCGCTCCCGAAAAAAAATAAACGTTAAAGGCCCACCGGGGGCATTCATTTTTTTCTTCGCCAGGATGACGACGGTGTCGACAATGGCGATGCCAAAGCAGCGCAAATAGAAATAAAAGAAACGAGGTCGCGCGCTCTCCTCCGGCATTTTGTTTTCCTTTTACTATATTGGCATTCTTGCGCTTACTTCTGCTTTTCTTCCGCTTATTAAACCTCTTATTTGTCTTCGTCGTCGATTGTTCTTTTTAAGCATCCGCAGAAACATGAAAAACTTTACCTTGTTTGAATGAAATTTTGAAAACATGGAAAAAGTTTTATTTTTGATTTGCCAGAATGTTGTTCTTGGAAAATTAATGAAAACTGCTAGAATTTATAGCAAGACCACAGTTTTGTGATTGATTTTGAAGTTCGTTGTTTTCTGTCGGTATCTCTACTAAAGTTGAACAGTTTTGATTTACAACTTTTGCCAACAAAGTTTTTCCCCGAAGTACTGTATCCTTCACACACCTGACAGGTTGTACCAGATCGTACCCTTTTTTCTTTTGCTTCAACTCTTTCTTCATTTCCCAAAAAAGTTATGTCCATCTTTTTTTCGTTTTAAAATTTATTACGTTCTTTTTTTCTTAAAAAAGACAACATACTTTTTTTCTCCTTCTTCTTCTTTACAACATTGATAGTTGCGCGCGTGTCATGCTTGTATCACTTTGCTCTTTTTCATGTTCCCTTTTTCCTCCCATCTTTTTTCTCGAATGATTCCGTGAGCTCATGGACCATAGTTTCGCGCGGTCATGGCTGCTATAATATTGCTGCTAATCTACCAAAAATAAAAATATTCTTGGTTGATAGCTTTTTGAAAGTGAAGGGTGGAAAGCATCAATACTTTTTTTCCCTTGTATGCTTGCGCGATAAGCGTCAAAAGAAAGACCAAGAAGCCAGCCGATGTTGTTATCATCAAAAAAAAGAAGAATATTTCTGCGCGATGTTTTTTTCCTCCTTTTTTTATTTCACTGTTAATTGCCCTTTCTCTGCGCACTGTCAAAAAAATGACTTTCTTTTCTTGTCATCTTTTCTTCCTTCACTTTTGTGTTTTTCTTTCTTTTAGAAAAACTTATTATTTTCATGTTCCACCGAAGTTTATACATATATTTTGAATGAATCCCGAGAAAGCATTTCCGTTTGCCGTCATTTTTTGACGGAGCCAATTTCTTGAAAGATGGCCAATTCCGATGGAGTTTTTTCTTCTTCATCTTTTGGCAACGTTTTTTTATTTCTTGCGCTACTGAAGTGAGGAGCCCCCAAAAAATATATTTTCTTCATCTTTTTTTGCGCATTTTTTTTCTTAAAAGACAAATTTGCTTTCGTTTTTTGCTGTTTAAGGAAAAAGAAAAGAGGGCCAAAAGACATGGTTTTTTTTCTCGTCAACAGCAGCTTTAACTGAGTTCTGTTTTTGTCGTCGTGGAAGAAGATGTTGATGATGATGGTGATGAAAAAACGAGCAATGTTGACCATCTGAAGTAGTAGTAGCAGTAAATTTTTGCCATCTTATCGGGAGTCACTATCGTTGCCATCTTCTTCTTTCTTCTTCTTTCTTCTCCTTCTCCACATCTTCTTCATCGATGATGTTGCGCGTGTTGTTGCATTTCCCAATGTTTCACCAAAGTACTAAAAACTACTACTAAAATTCCTTCACACGCGCAAGTCATCTTTTTCCACGGTGACATAGAAGAAGAAGGAAAAATACACATATATGGTCTTCTCCTTCTATTTTCCTCAAAAATGACATTTCTTTTTTCTCCTGCTCTCTATTGAATTTGTTTCTTTGGTAGTTTAAAAGCAGCGCAAGAAAAACAAACTTGGCCCAGGGGCGGCAAAAACATTTTTGTGGCCGTTGCCTTTATAGTTCTTTCCTCCTTCTCTTCTGCTTTTTTGCGCTCCCGAAAAACCTCTGTTTGAATAAAGCTTGTTGCGCGTCTTTTTTTCTTCAAAAAAACGATTTTAAGCATTGTATGAAAATGGCTTTTTTATTTGAGTTTTTTTCTGGCACTTTTAATGAAAAAATATTAGCAGCGCGCGAAAGAAGAGTACGGTAATTCAATGAAAGAGAGGGGATGGAATGGGAAAGGGAAAAAGAGAGAAAGAAAAAGAGAGACTTCATTGCATTGAAAGAAATAAGAAGGATCATTTTAAAGTAGCAATTTGAATATGGCAAGGATAGAGTTATTGAAAAATATGTTTAATTGAAATGTTGAAGCTAGCTTTAAGCAAATTAAATATCTGATGGCAACTGTTTGTTTTTGAACTATAATTTCTTCGACGACTACAGTACTTCACTAAAGTGAACCATATCAAACATAATAGTTTTTTCTTTCTTCTTCTTTCAAATATTTAACAATCATAGTACTTAACATTTTAGTGGGCAAATGCCACCATAGTTGGCCCTCCGCACTGCGCGCCTTTTTATATATTATAGATTGTGAAGCTAAACACAAAAAAATACGACGACAAGGACTTAGCAGTTTTTCTTTTCTTATATATATTTTTTGGCAACACGGACACGACTTTCCTCCCACAAAAAAAAACGCCGATGCTTTTTTTAAGGCCCTGGAGTCACTCCTGCGCGGAGTAAAAGGAAAGTAGAAGCGTCTTAAACGAGAAGAAGAATGAAGGCACAGAAGAAGAAAAACCGGCACAAAAATAGTGGTGGAAGAAGTCTTCCAGAGTTTTTATTCTTCCGAAAAACACATGGGCCAAAAAATGAAAGAAAGAAAAAATAGGAAGACAACGTCTTTTGACGCGCAAAAAAATATAGTTGGCCTCCAGTAGTTTTGGTAGTTGTTGTAGATAGAAGTAGTAGTAGTTGTTGTTCTTGGGCTTCTAAATACGCGCAAGATGGAAGAAAGCAGAACATTTTCTTCTACTTTTTTTTTGACGGAGCGGCCTTCTTTTCTTCTTCTATTTTTTTCCGGAAAGACAATTGTCGAAAAAAAAGTTTCGTTTAAGGCAAAGGATAGAGAATTGCTTTTGCGCAAAAAAAGCTTTTGCTTCTGAAAAAAGAAATTTTTGTTTCATTTTTTGTGGTTGGTCAATTGGTAGCAGTTAAGAAAATTTTTTTATGGTCCTTCCTGAAAATGCCTAAAAACAGTTAGTTGAATGCGCAAAGTGGCATTGCCTGGAAGGGAGACAATTGTAATCGAAGCTGCTGCTGCTTTTACTTTTCTTTTGTTGTTGCCGTATGTTTCCACGTATCATTTGATGCCACTGACGACGACAACAACATACTTCTACATTGTCACTGGAGAAGAATGGCTTTGAAATATTTCTGCGCAAGAATGATTGCCATTTCATAATGAAACAGAAATTCCATCTCTTCAAACGAGAAACATTCATTCCAACAAAAGACTTTTGCCTATTTGATAGCATTTTTAGACCCTCTATTTTAGGCTCTTTGTTTGATGGCACCAAAACCCCCCTTCTTTCCTACCAAAAAAAGCTTTCCCTTTTCCTCCGGTGGTGGAATTTGAGAACACTTTTTTTCCAGCGTTGCTTAAACGACGACGGCGCGAGAATGATGATGATGATGGCTTTTGTTGTTGTCCCTCTTTTTTTATTTCAATTCTTTTCTTTTTTTTTGCGCAATAACCGCTTGAGGCAAATGCATTTGCCATATTCTTTTTTTCTGCGCTGAATTTTATAAAATATTTTTTTCTTTGAGAAGTGTGCTTGAAATGGTAGTCGTTGTTGGAGGAACACTTCTTTTTGAAACCAGCAATGATCTCGAGGGATTTTATCTTATAAGTCTCACGTCCACGCATAAGCGTCGGGAGAATGACAACGGAAGTAGAGTTCTTTCTTTCACTTTGAACGGCTTTTGTTTTAAAATAATTTCTTTCATCGATGGATATATCAATGAAAATGTGTAGATGAATAGTATAGTGACAGTAACAAGAAAGCATCAAACTGCGCAGTTTCAAATCATGAAAAGGTCTTTACAACCTTGTTTCTGACAACAATTGTGTTAACACAAACCTTACAACGCCTCTAAAAGAAGAAGAAGAGTGAAAAATGTTTATGTAATAATGTTATGCGCATTGCGCTGCTCCATTACACGAGATTGTCAACGGCTTTTTTCCTGTGAGAAAAAAAAGCAGACCCTTCCAAAAAAAGATGAAATGCGCACTTTTTTCATCATCATCATCGAGACAAAAACGACAATAAAAAAACCGATGCGCATTTATTTATATCGTTGTTGATTTCAGCCGAGAACACCCTCCTCTACTATTTTATTATTTTTTTTGCGCATGATGTTGATGGTAGATGCTGCTGATGCTACAGAAAGAAAGAAGAGAGCTCTTCTTCTTCTCATATTTCGCGCTGGTGGCAGTGATCGGTTATAAAATAACGTATAAATTCCATAAACCCTCTCTCTTGCTTCCTTGCCTTCTTTGGCCACGCGTCGACGTCCTCGTTTACTTTCAGTTTTTTTGACTCGCGCGAAAAAAACCGTTTTCCTTCTTTTTTTAATGTTTATTAAAAAATCAGTTTTTGAAGCTGTTTTTTTTTTATTGAAATAGCTTTAATGATATTTCTGTTGATAGCTTGTCTGCTTCCTTCTGTAGTCTTATTTTAAAACATTAATTGCGCAGTTTTTATCAATAAAAAACCACGAGAAACGTGTTGAGGTTCTCTGTCAAAGAAGTTCTTTTGATTGATTTGACTAATCATTCTTGGTTACAGAAAAAAAACACCTTTTTAAAACTTAAAGAATTACTGTAAGTGGAAATTTCAAATAACAATTCTTGTTACATGTTGAAACGAACTACCGTAATCATTAGCTGACACATTTTTAGTTTCAAATCTTTATATTTTCCGTTATTGAAACGTTTTATCTTCAACATTAGTTCTTATAGTTATTTAACATTTTTCAAACGCTGAAACTGTTTTAACAGTTTTTTAAATTTTATAAAATGATAATTAAAAAGTTTGCCTCAATTGCGCACTTTTTTTTCTATTTTGTTTAAAAACATTTTTTCGGGAGAGGCTCTCCATCTTTCTTTTTTGTGTTGCCAGCGCCCCTTTTTTGTATATGTACACAATTGCATGCAAAAACGTGGCTTCAAAAACATACATGAAAAAAGAATTTTCCGTGAAAATGGGGACGCGCATTTTTATGTTTTAAGCCTTTTGGCGGTTTTTATTTTGCGCAAGAAAAATGATAGCAAAAATGAAGAGCAACAAAAGCAAAAGAAGAAACGGAACAACTGCTGTTAGTTTTTAACGGATACTTTTATTTTTTTTGCTTTGGATTATACGTTTGAAAAAATTTTTTATCAACAAGAAGAGCAATAAAAAAAAGGAGATTGTCAGACAAGCTAATGAAAAAAGAAAAAGAATCATAACCAAGTCTCTCTCAATTTTTCTTTCTTCGTTTTCTCCGCCCCATTTCTTTATAATAATTTTTTTCTTTGGGTGGAGTGTCTCTTTTTTTGTTGAGTTAGATACTTTCTCCTCCTTCTTCGTTTCGCGCATCGACGATGATGATCGACTCCGTTACTTTTTTTCCTTTCTTCTTTGACTTTTGTTTTTTGCCGCTACTGCCACTGCCTCCCCATCCAATCATCATTCAAATGGGGTGCTGCGCAGTGGCTGCCCTTCCCTTTTAAAAACTACTGTAACTTTTCTTTCCTTCCACATTTTTTCCTTCTAAAAAATGTCTCCATATTTTTTGTTTCAAAATTGCGCAGCAGTTGAAGCAAAGAAGCCAGCACACAGAATGTCACCTTCCTGTTGCTGCTGCTGCAACTATTACAATTCCAAACATCTTTTTTTGTTATTTTCTAAAGTTTTGCTTATTTAAAAAAAAAGGGTTGCATTTTTTGATTCAACGGAACAGATTGTCGACGTCGATTAATATTGATGTTATACATACACTTTTGCGCAACAAATTTCTTAAATTTGTAAAAGCTTCTGTTTTATGTTGAAGATAGATAGACTTGTCAAAGCTGGCACAAATCTTCAGCAATTCGACTTTGGCGGTACTTTTTTAGAAACTTTTAAAAACTTTTTCATTTCTTTTGCGCTCCTTCCATTAACGACAACACCAACGATGGTGTTTTTTCTCTTTTTTTCCCTCTTGCGCATTCTGTCGTGAATCACTTTTTTTTCTTCAAAAATTCAACATTCGGGTTTCATTTTGCTTTCAAATTTTGTTTTTAAGCGCAAAAAAAAGAAAACTAACATTGCCACCACCACCATCATTGCCGTCGGCGATGATAATAGTAGTAGTTGCTCATTTAAATTCTTCAATTCTTTTCTTGCCTTTTACATTTTTGAAGAAGGAGAAATTAGTTAAAATCAATTCTTCCATCGTCTGCTTCTTGACTTTGAAAACTTTGAAAAACATATTATTTCGTCAAAGCTTTTGTTCAACTTTTTTGTTTTCTTTTTTTGCGCAGTACAATCAGGGGCATCACCTTTCTTTCATTTCCTTATCAGTTGGCCCCTTTTTCTTTGATCAACAAAAAGTTTTGTGTTTTTCCCTCTTTTTATGTCTCCCTGTTATAGTTATATATTGTCATTCTCTTTTTTGCCTCTTTTAATTGTTGCTTTTGCTTGAAAAGAAACAATGGCGCAAATCAAAGAAGAAAAGCATTTTAGAAAATATTCATTAAACCACGCGCATTTTTTTTTCTTCTTTACAAAGATAAATTTCATTGTTTTCTTCACCTCTTCCGTCTTATTTCCTCAAGACATTTTTAAAACTAATGTTCTTTCCTGTTATCTCTAAAAATGTGTATTTCCCGAGAAAGTTTTTTTTATCTTGAGCAACATTGAGAGATAGATAGTCCATTCACTTCGTATTCGCGCTTTTGCGCCTGTTCCAAAATTCCTCTATATATCCAAATAACACAAAATATATGTGAAGACTCTCTCTCCTTTTCTCTGTAAACTAAAAAAAGCAATTTGGTGCCTTGATGGCAGAAAAACGCAAAAAAGCAAAAGATTTGAGAAGATATTTTGTTTTGTCCTAAGTTGAAAAAAAAGAAGATTCAAACTGCGGGGAAAATGAATGAGAAAGAGGAAATCTCGATGCAACAAAAATGGAGGAGAAAAATATACTGAGTGAGAGAGATCAACAG
This sequence comes from Panagrolaimus sp. LJ2400, assembly GCA_024447215.1. Lineage (NCBI taxonomy): Eukaryota > Metazoa > Nematoda > Chromadorea > Rhabditida > Panagrolaimidae > Panagrolaimus > Panagrolaimus sp. LJ2400. The sequence continues at coordinate 9,902,393 of JAMRYA010000001.1, read as the reverse complement.
CAGCTGGCAGCAAGACAACGACGACATAACGTTGATCGCCATCGGCATTAGCTAGCTTTACGCTTTTCTTCTATTACTACTTCCACTACCGGGGCGGGTCCTTTTATTTTCCATATCTTTTTTTTTCTTTTTGCTCGATTTTCTCTTAAGTTGCGCTTCTCAAAATGCGCACTGTGTAAAAAAGTGAAAGATTGTTTCACGGTTGTGATTTTGTTCGAGAAAAAAAAGAGAAAACCTTTATGTCCTGATTTTCTTTTTACGAGAAAAAAGAAAGATAAATGAAATCTCGTGCGTGTTTGTCTTACTGTAGCTAATATATTTTTTGTTTATCCATGAAACTCTCTCTTTTAAAGATTAAAATTTAGGCTTTCACAAAGCAACAATTCTGGCGCAAACAATTTTGTTGATGCCGGAGTCGTTGTCATCGCCTCAGATGCTGGGCAACGTGCCGGCCCCAATAACTCTTTCAACGAATGCAACAGATTTAATTCGGCAAATCTTTCAACACCAACAAGCCCTTCAAGCTCATCATCAAGCACAACAACAACAGCAGCAGAATCAACAAAATCAAAAAAGTAAAACCAAGCATTCAATTTCAGAAGCTTCTGCTGCAACAATTCGATCTAGCTCGTCAAGTCCAGATGGTGGTCATGAAAGAAACGATCTTACTGTAAGTATTGACGGGGATGAAGAAGATACAAGACCAGAATCCGTGGGCTCATCATCACCTCCACCAGCATCAACTTCAAGATCTTCATCACGTGGAAACAATAATCCAAATTCAATTCGACCACAACGAAAACTTAAAATTTATGGAGTTGAAGAAAAGTTGGATATTATTGATTATGCAAAAATTATTGGTAATCGAGCTGCTGGAAGAGAATACAATGTTGCAGAATCTTCTATTCGTGAATGGCGTAAAAATGAAACTAAACTTAGGTATTTGCTTTTCTTACTGTAGCCTTACTTAGTTTATTGAATTTTTTGCAGGACTCAAGCCGAAAATGCTCGATCAACACAAAATCCAAATCCTGAAAAAGAAGCATTTTATGAAAAACTTTATGGAGCTTTAGTAAGTCGTTGTCAAATCTTTTTTTACTCCAGATGTTTTCTTCAAAAAAAAACAAATTTTTAAAAAAATTGCGCTTTTTTAAAATTGCTTTTTGAAAAAAATGAATGTGCCATCAGAGTTAGAACATTACAACAGATTTTTGAATAAAGAAAAAAGAAATATTAGCTTCAAATTTTTTTTATCTCCCGCCAAACAATGCTTTATTATTCTATTGTGTCAGGAAAGAAGTTATTTGAAAAAAATATATATATCAGAAGCAAGAGAAAAATGATTGCTTTCATTTTTTCTCACACCTTTACGGCAAAACTAACAACTTTTTTTGGTTCCATCATTTTTGTTGCTGACATTGATGCGCTGCCGCAGCAGTCATCGATAACACACGATCTCCGTTCCATTCTTATGGGGCAATGAATGACGACTGGCAAGACAAGCTAGAGAAAGCAGCAGCGCAAACAAGCGTGCGCATCTTTCTTTTTGCCTCTGGCGATCAGGAAAAAAGAAAAAAGGCCATTTCTCGAAAAAAAAAGGAAGCAATAATACGAAAACAGAGAGAAACGGAAAGAAGGCAAAATAAAAACGATTGTTCAACGTTGCTTTTTTTTTAACAAACTTCCATCTCATTGCTTTTGCTTGTTTGAAAATGTGACTACTACTACTGCGCGTTTTGAATTGAATGTATTTGTGGCAGTCGCGCAAAAAAAAAGTGGGCCTTCAAAAGCAATATAGCTAGAAGCAGCTGTTTTAACGAAAAAGTGATTGAAAAAAGTCGACTAAAGTCATCAAGCGCAGTCTCATTCCTTTAGCTTTCAAAAAAAAGAGAAAAGTTTTAAAAAAAAGCATTTGGCGCATCAATAAAAAATAAAATTCTAAAATGGGGACATTTAAATCACAGAAAGAAATACATAAAACTTTTGATTTTCAGGTAACATATATCAATACAGAAGGTGATGGAATTACATGGAAAATGGTTAGAGATAAATGTAAAGAACTATGGGATAAATGGGGTAATGGATTCCCAGAAGGACAAGTTTCAATGGTTTGTTTTGGAAAACAGTTTGATTAATACATGTTAAAATCATTTTAGCATTTACAAGGATGGGTTGCAAGATTTATTCAAAAAGCTCGGCAAGCAAAAGATATTCAAGAAGTTCCACCACCAATCCCAACAACAAATTCTTCAACATCAAGCAGCTCATCGTTAATCAATGGTATTACAATGGTTCCAACTTCAACAGCTGTTGATCTTTCAACTCCTTCACCATCTTCTGCAACTGTTGCTGCTTCTTCTTCATCTTCAGCATCAACAACTACAAATGCAACAACTACAGTATCCCAGCCACCACCAGCAAAACGGCCTCGAATTTCAAACAACAATAATGAATCAAATAATATTTCAAACTCAAAAGATTCTTCTAAATCAAAATTATTAAATTTGATGGAACCACAATCAACTCCAAAATCTCGTCGAAAGAATGTTGCTCCTAAAAGAGTTAATGATGCAACTTTGAAAACTTCTACAACAATGCCATTAGATTTAAGTACTCGAAAAAGCTCCGATGTCAAAGATAGCAACAATACATCATCAAAAAAGCTTTCATCAGATGTTGAAAATGATGAAGATAATGCCATCGAGGTATGCTAGCTAAATCTCTCTCTTTTCTTTATTTGTTTCTTCATAAATATTAAACGGTGCAAAAATAAGATTCTCAGATTTCTATTTTCAGTTTATTTTGTTATTTTTAAGTGCAAACATCTATATTTTTAATTGTCCCAATCTATTAGCTTTAACGCTTTTGACTTTAAACCTAAAAGTCAAAATAATTTTTTCTTGCCTTAGTTAGTCTCTATCTTGCCCTTCTTGCTTGTATCTTTGCCTATGTCCTTTCAAAAAAAACAAAACCATTGATTCTAGTTACTTTCTTTTCTTTCAAGACAATTCTATTCATTTTTCAACCAAAACTTGTGTTACCGTACTTTCTGTTCATCCTTTTTTTCCTTCCAAATTCGATTCGAACTTTTCTACTGTTTTGTGATAGTTTTCGAAAATATTAAATGTAGGCTTTCAAAGATCCATAAATCTATTATTTTAGTCATAAAATTACTCTGTTTAATTGCTCAATAATTTTAGTAATAATAATCTGTTAAATATATATTCTTAATAATTATATTTTAATTGTTTTAATTTTTTGCTTTTTAATGATTTCCTCTTTTTTTCTAGTCAAAACTTGCCATTTCGTGTCATTTTTTGTTTTTTTTATTTGTTGTTTTTTTTTATAAATTGTATGCTTACAAAAGAATTAAGTGCCGTATAGAATTTTATATATACCAAATAAATGTTTTATTTTACATACAATGTGTCTTCAAGGCATTGATGGTTACATCTTGTTAAGAAAAAAATGAAAGCATTGCGACACTCTGGTATCATATCGGAATATCGGTTTATTCAACTGATACTCATTGTTTTTAAATGACTTGGTTTTTTGATTTTTGTTTATTTTTAAACTTTTAAAGGAACAAAAAGACAAAAAAAAAGTATAGAAAATTCAGTTTAACTCAAAAAAATTAAAATTCGTATTTTTGACTAATTTGAAAATTTTTGGTATGCTTTTCGGCATCGGCTATCGGTTGAAAGTTTTTGAGATACGGATATCGGAATATCGGTATCGATTTTTAAAATATCGGTATCTTTATATTGTCTTATGGTCCATGAGACACTATAGTGAAATTATTGTTTATATACTATCGTTAAATTATTCAATTACTATAATGCTAAAACTACATATAATATACATTTTTCATGTATACAATCAGCACTATAGTGCTGTCAGCTAAGTGTAGCGACATTAAAATTTCATTATTATTTTTATAAACATCTGCAGGTGCATAAAAAAATATTCTTTTAAGGCATTTATCAGTAAATATGTCGTGGGGAACAACGTCCTTGACAATTATCCCTGTCCATGACTTTTTCTGTTACAATATTGATTATTATTTTTAAATGAACCTGATTCATCGCTATTCCAGTCGAATTGATTCGGGTGGTGGTTATACATTTTGTTCAAACTATTTGTATTAAAATTATTATGTTGTTTAATTTATCTGCTTCAAGCTTTCAGGCCTTTTCATTTCCAACGACGTTGATTTATTACTGTGTCCAGCAATCAAATATCATTATTATCCGAAAGTTAATACAAACATGTAAAGCATTAAAAATTTTGCAAAATTGTATTAGCAATCATCAGCTACAAGATTTTGTAATTGTACCTAAGCTTTTAATATTACATTCTGGTGATAAGAAAATATACAAAAGTTTCCGTAAACCTTTCCGTATCAATATTTCTGTCAAATCTGTAAAAGTTTTGAATAAATGTGTAATACATACTATTTCCCAAAAAAAATTCAATTATATATTACACAAACTTGATTTATCAAAAACAAAATTTGTGTCTATAATATCCGAATTTCGTATAAGCCAACATGAGTTAGACACGATTTTGTTATTAAATATGTCGTGGGGAACAACGTCCTTGACAATTATCCCTGTCCATGACTTTTTCTATTACAATTTCTGAATTTTTCCTTCAATCAAAATTTGTAGCAAATGTATGTCCAGTTGCACAAACCTTTCAAAAACTTCAAAATGCGACAGATATTTGGTAAGTAAAACAAGTATTGTAATCAGCATTGTGTAATTAGGTATTCAAAATTTTAGTATATATTGTAAGGATGGGCCTCCGGTTGATGGCATAATTTTTAAAAAGTTATTAAAAACAAAAAGAAAAATAAAGCTTGATTCTTACAGTCAAAATGCTTTGCAAAATGTTGATCCGGAAGACGTTTTTATTTTTTGTGATAATTTTATGAATCCGAATGGAGAGCTAGATTTTTTTTTTCAAAATGATCCAAATTATCAAATGTTTGTTGATCTTTTTATGGAAGGATTGAAGCTTCGGAAAGCAAATAATCTTCAAACTCCAAAAATGCTTTCGTCCCTTTAACATTAACAGTTGTGATTTACTCATATTTATTTTTCTGAAAGTTGGTTTCTCATAATAAACATGTATTAAAATGCACCAAATTAGCAATATGCATGGGCCCTCTGGAATCATGCTTTTGACTGCATGCCATTTAATCCACCATTTTTATTTATTTAAATATGTAATCGATCACGTAATTACAAAGTAAATAAAAATAACAATTAAAATGTGAAAACAAATTTTTTATTTTTACAGATACTAAAGAAAGAAATAACTGAAAGAAAGAGAAATATATAGAAAGAAAGGAATGTTGATTTCAACAAACTTTTTTTAACATAAAGTTGAAATTGTTGTATCATTTGTATTAATGAAGAATATTCGTTTAAAATGTAAAATACTTTGTGGAAGGAGTAAAGAACCCATGATTTATAAAAATGGCAAACAGCAGGCAAAACCAGTTGATGTTTTCTGTTTTTGTCAAACATGGAAAACAAGACATAATCTCACATTCACATTAACATATGTGACATCAAAATGTTAACAAATTGTGGCACTTTTTGCCTTTGTGCCATGTTGACATCCCTGGTATGTTTTTCTCTTGAAATAGTTTGGTTAGATGTTGCTTCGATTATCAACGTTAACAACGAGAAATATTTAAAAAATATTTTATGAAATGTGATTTTATTAATATTAAAACTATACAGAATTCAAAAACAAATGAAAAAGGTAAATAAATTTTTATATAGCGATTCTACTTTTAAAGTTTCTTGACAGCAGTTAAGATGTCATTGATATCAGCAGCATCACCCCAATCTTTTTCGAGATGTGAATAGATCATTTTATCTTTATTGACTAAATATACACCACCAAGAAGTCTTCCTTCACCTTCGAAATTGCCTTTGGTATCACGAGTACGGTATGCATTCATGTAAGTGCTTGCACGAAGAAATCCAAGCCATACTGGCATCCATCTTTCTTTAGGTCCATAGAATTTACGCTTAAATAACAAATAAAAATGTACAACTAAACTCAAAGAAAAGAATGAGACTCACATCAACATCATAATAGACATCACCTTTAAGGAAAGGCTTAAATTCATTGACACCTTTTGTTTCATGAACAACTCCAACTAGTTGAACTCCAGCAGCATCAAGTTTATCTTTCAATTCAGAAATCTTTTTAGCTTCATGTCTACAAAATTGACAACCAGGTCTTCGAACGGCCATTATCAAAGTTGGTCCTTTTCCAAAGAGATCACTTCCACGAATTTGTTTTCCTGCTAGTACATCTTTTTCATCATCAATTTTAATTAATTTTGCATCAGATAAATAATCAATTGTTGGAGTTGCAGCACCAATTGTAATAGATGTTGGAAGCTGAAATAAAAAAGTTAAAAATCAAGGTACATCAATAACAGTTGTAAGGAGAAAGAAAAAGTAAAACTTACATTTGCATAAACTATTGCTCCAACAACAGCTGAAACAGCACCATATCCAAGAAATCCGGGAATCATATTTTGGCAGTTAATTGAACTCTAAAAACAATATTAATTGTATGTTAAACTTTTAGAAATACAACTAAAAACGCGCAAAAAAACAACATAGTTGAAACTAACAAACAATAAAAAGTATGTGAAGAAAGAAAAGCGAACACACATCGAAATGCAACAGCAACAACGACCTTGAAAGCCCCCTGCTAAAAAGCAAGAGAAAAAAGTAAAGAAGAATAGCAGTTGAAGGAACGAAGTGGTGGTGGTAACAATAAAACTACGTAAAATGTAGTTCCATAAACTTTGTACTGATTTTAAGATTAATAACAAATGAAAAACAATAGTGTATTATTGTTGAAAAACATGATTTATTGTTCAAAAGTTAAGCACCAAATATGTACAAACAACAAAAACACAATTGTAGCTTCAAAAAAATCAGTTTTTAACCCATAAGCTCTTTAAGCTTAGCAAAATTAGGCAAATTTGGTTTTCCAAATATTTGTGACTTCTTTTTTATCGCTGGCGTTGCTGAAGTCGTTGTAGACATTGCAGTCGATGGCACTGATGTCTTTGTTTCTGCTGCAGTTGTCGTTGTTTGTGAAGCTTTTTTAGCAGCAGCTGCATTGTTTAACTCTTCTTTAAATTTTTGTAATAATTTATTTTGAAATGGTTCAACATCCATTGGACCATTTAATTGAAACAATCTTTGCTGAACATCCGGGTCCAAATTGTTTAAAATTTCACTGACTTCTTTTAGTTTTTGTTTCATTGAAAGTGTTTTGTTTTCTAGGGTTTCAAAAATTTTTGCAAAATCTTCTTCGGATAACTTTTCTTTGAGTTCTGTCAGGGGCTAAAATTGTTTGAGATTTTAAAAAGAGTACTGTAGTTTTTTAAGAATTGATTTAAAAAAACTACAGTATCACGTTTTTGTAGATAAATCAAATTCTAAGGAGACTACGGTAAACTTACAACTGTATATCGAATTGAATAAACTAGCGTTGAATAGGTATCAAAGAACATTGATTTCTCTCGTAAAATTCCATTTCCACATTTATCTCTTGGTGGAATCACTTGTTCATCGACTGGAAGTTTTGCAATTAAATTTTCAATAATTGCTTGTTTTTCTTCAAATGTTAAATTTGGATGATAAAAAACATCTTTGATTTGCCATTGCGCAACTGCTGGAAGTCCTGTAAAAAGTGATGGTAGTTGTAGCTTGTTCTTTTGGGAATAATCAATTTGCTGTGAAACAATGGCATCGATTGATTTCTCTTTACCAAGTAAACTTAAACTTTCATTATTTTCTATTGAATGTATTTCAGCCATAACATCCATGGGAAACATAAATTCCTGTAAACTTTATTATAGCTGATTACGATAATGTATAGCACAAACCCATGAATTAAATGAACTAAAATATCCATAGATACTATTAGGAAGCAAGAGTATTACGAAAACTACAAAAATAACTGACATTTTTTAAGTGGTCACTATTTGAAATGACCAGAAAAAAAGCTTGTTTATGTATCAATTTTTTCACTGCTGACCATCTGTTGACTTTTAATGGTACGAATAAGTAAGATACTGCTGCTGTTCAAATATTGCTTTTTTAGATTCGATGGTCGTGTTAGCTATAATATACAATTTTGATTTTTGAAAGTTCTAAAAAATATTAAACTGACTGAAAATAATCTGTGACTTACAAGTTAGAATTCTAGGAAGAAAAATACCCACATTTTATCGCAGCTTGAGTAAGCCTTTATATTTTTTAACATTGACAACATTAGCTTTAAAATCACCAAAATTAATAACAGCACTTGTACGATTATGATAAAAGAAAGAATACAAAGCATTTTGAACCAAGCTTTGTATTACTTTGTTACAAATTTATTTATTCAAAATGTTAATCGTTTACTAGCATCATTAATCACACATCATTTTTTGTTTATTTTTCCCATAAAATCTTATTAAAAAACTTCCCGAACACTCATCATTTTTATAATCATTTTTGAAAGGCTTCTTTTTTAATTTTCAAACAACAACAACAAATCTTGTTTATTTCTCGCTTGCTCTCTATCATAATTTCTTGCTGTAGCTTTTATTACTCATCCAATTTTATTATTTTAACTTTAACTTTAACAAGTCAAGACATGAAAGTTCAATTATTATTTCTGCTGCCAACAAAAGCTTGTTTTCCATTTGCCTTCTTCTTTCGCTGCTGCTGCTCCAAACAAAAACTTAACCATGTTTTTTTCACTTTTCTCTATTTTTTACAACCTCTTCAAGTGTGGTGTCACCATGACGACAGTACTCCATATTTCTTTGAATAAAGACTATTTTTTACTCCAATAAATTTATTTTTTGTTGTTGTCATTCAACTTTTTAAAGGCTTCATCATCTTATATATTTTTTATTTAAATAAAATATTTATTTTGTTTATTTACTTTTATTAATTTTTGATTAATATTTGAATTTAAAAACAACGTTTAATTTTTTCTTTGAAAACATTTCTTTAAAATGTTTCGAAAGCGTTCGCAGTCAGCGCCAAAGCGGCCATCAGAAAAAGTAATATTTAAAAAATTTTTGGAATTTTTACAAACTTCTATGTGGCAATTTCCAACTTCGATGTTTATTGAACAGAATTCTATTGGTTAGTTTTGGGATTATTGATTTCTTTTAACGAATTAATTGCAGTATTTGATCGAGATCAACTGGAGCCAACTTTATTTAAAACAATTCATTCAAAATTCGCAAAAGTTGTTGATTCTTTGATTGCGGCGCATTGTGAAGATGCAAAAATTACACCAAAGGAGTTGGTAGAAGCGTTGAAACAAGTTGATAAAAGTAAAAAGTTAACTTACAAAGAGCGGGTGTTACTTGAGCCTGTTGTTGCGGCACAAGATTTTAATGTTTTTGTTCCAATGATGATGAGAAAAAATGTTGAGCTGCAGTTACAGGCGCTTAAACTTGTCCAGGTTTGTTAATTATTGTTGTTGTTTGTGATACTTCACCAATCGAGTGAAGAATGTGAGATACCTTCATAACGCAGAAATGATGACATGTGTCGCTAAGATGACACAATTTTACATACCTCCCTTTGTCTCATATCAATTATTCCTACTCTTTGTAGCATGTAACTGGAATGATTCCAACAGCGATGACGTTACCAGAAGAAGATGCTCCATTATGGGATATCCTTAGGGACGAAGATGAGTGTGAAAGATATATTCTTATAAGTGTTATAAGAAAAAGTCGTGAAGATTTTAATAATGAAAAATCATCTGAAGAATATTGGGGTAGCATGGCAGATCAAGTTAAAGAGAGATCTGCTGAAGAAGAAGAAATGCTAAAATCTATACAAGAGCACAGCCAACAGGGAATCGATGATGCAATTATGAAGGTACTTTTTTTAGCTTGGAATAATATTTAACTCATACATTTTTGTAGAATCTTGAAACAGGGCTACAATCTTTGTTATTACATGAACCACATAAAGATTTACCACATGCTGATAAGACAATATCACCACCAACAACTTCACCAAAAGATGGCGATGCCAAAGCAGCTCCAATAAAACCCCCTCGATCTGCATCAAGTAGCCGTCCAGGGACATCAAAGAAACAAACGATTGTTGCAACACCTGATAAATCAGCACCAAAAAAGAGTGAAGAAAGACGGAAATCAGTTTCTGGCACGACGGTTACAGTTGGTGCAGCTGAAAAGACTAAAACACCAAAAAAGCCTAATGTTATTCCATTGTCGCCCGGTTCAGAAACTAATAACAGCTCAAAAGCTAGTTCGCCTGTAAGAGCTTAAATCTCTTATTAGAAGTATAAATTATTCCAATTTTCAGAACCCAATAAGTCCAACGACAAAATTTGATTATCGATCGTTGTTAAAAGATCGAGAACAAGTTCCTGAAGAAAAGATAGCAGAAAGAGCAGCATATTTGAGGCAACAAAGAGATAAGCTGCTTGAAATGAAGAGAGCAGAAAGAGAAAAACAGCTTCAAGTAAGTTATCTTGACAAGATTTGAATATACTGTAACCTTCGTGATTTATGTGTATATCTAAAACTTGAAAGCTAGTGTTTAATTATGTTTAATCAACTAAAATCTTTTTCTAGGAACAATCCGAAAAAGCATCTGTTGAAAGACCTCGAACAGCAATGGCAGCTCGAAAAGCGCTTTCAGAAGCTGAATCAAAATTAGAAAGTCGTCGAGCAATTGCTTCAAAGCTTAAAGCTCAAATTGTTGATGCAAACGATGATGAAAAGCAACCACTAATATAATAACCACTACAACAACAGGCGATGACGATGAATAACAAATAGTCGTAAAACGTACTTCTTTTTTCTACTCAAGGAAGAAGAAGAAGATTCAACAATCAAAAAATTCAAATAACAAATATAAAAATTATACTATTTTTTGTTGTCTTTTTTTGCTATTCGTTTTTTGTTGGAAAAAATAAATAAAACAGAATTTGAAACATTTTTTTTTTTGTTAAATTTTGATTTCTTTTTTATCAATGCGGAATCGAAAACTCTTTCTTCCTTCCGTAAACAACTTTCTCATTATTTAAGATGAGTATAAAAGTGGATTCTGAAAGCTTGAAAGATATCACTTTTGCTTCAAAGAAGTTTTTAAGTGGTGGTGAGAAATGTATAAGTTTTTGGGATTGTTTGCTGTTTTTACTGTAGCCTTTGGATGTGTTCCAATCGGAAATGGCGGCGGGAATGGTGATGATGGGGAAATTCTTGACGGTAAGGGTTTTATAAATTTTTCAATTTAAAAAAAGAAATTTAGGTGCATTATCGGATGGCCCAACAATGGAATTTAGTTTGTCACCTCCAGTTGAATGGACTGCTCCTGTATCTGGAGACCCTGAACCAGGAAACGGTCAAATGAAAACTTTAGCATTTGCAAGTGCAGTTGCACGTAAAATGATTCAATCAGCTGTAAGTTTTAATAAAAGTTTTTTAAGAGACAATCGGACTTTAACAAAAAGCTTTTAGCTTCTTGAAGCATTTGTAAACCAAGGGATTTTGCCTCCAAAAAACATGGATTACGGATTGGAAACATTCGATGGGCAAGCAATTAATGCATTTACAGACCAAGGTGCTGCTGAAAACGGCTCCGGAATCATAATTGACTACGTTGTTGCTAATATTTGTGTAAAGAAAGAAGAAGTGGGACCAACACCGGAACCAGGCTCTACGCTTGCACCAACATATTGTACATCCCTACCACCAAATACTATTGATCGAAGTTTCACAATTAACAATGGCCCCACACTTACAGGAAGACAATGGAAAGATATTGCATCAAAGCTTGAAAAAGCTTTTATCTTAGAAAATGTTAAGCTTGTTAAACCTATAAAAGTATCTGCATAATTAACAGCCATAAAATTTAATGTCTCTTTTTTGAATGTTTATCCACAACTTTTCTGTTTTTTGATTGATTAAAGAGAAAAAAATAAAATTAAATAAATGTTTTATTTTTATATTTTGACAACTGTTTACCGACATTTTTCATTTCAAGCAAAAAAGAAAAAGCAACCTCTAAAAACATCTAAAATGATTGATGCAAAATTACCCCCTTAAATTTGTGTGTCTTTAATCAAAGGATAAATGGTTTTTTTGTTGTTGCAGATAAAAGAAGAAATTGGAAGCGTGTATAAAATCAAGGCAATAACCATTGAAAGCAGTGATATTAGCTTTTACTTGAATAATAAAAAACTGATTGTAAGTTTTCAGTAATACTTTCAAAGGTTACGGTAACACAAAGTTAAAATAAATAGAATTATTTAATGCTTACTTTTTCATTTCCTTTTATTACATCGAGGAAATTCATTTATGCCAAAAGAATTTTTACAATTTTTTTAAGATTTAACCTTTTCACCACCTTCTCCACCGCAAAAAGAGTGTAAAATGTTTTATTTCCTTCCAAAATCAAAAGTGCCAAATCCAAAAATCAAAACGTGACATTTAGCAACTCTCTCAAAAATTAAAACCAATAAAAAAGAAGCCCAGCTCAAAATGAGTGCAACAAGCAAAAGATTTTAATTTTTTCTGCTGTCAATTATTTTCTTATTTCTTCTTGAAGCAATCTCATTTTATTAGAGGACAATAAACAAGAAAAGAAAAGTTTTTAACTTCTTTCTTTTTTTCCCCATCAAATAAAAAAGAGTCACACAGCTGTGCTAAATAATTGACTTGCCTGAGGAGAATTGACTTTAACAGATATTTGACTTGATTTGCTTAACTGCCTGCATCATTTGCTTACTTACTATCATCTCTTGCTATCTCCCCCAACGGCACCTGACCAAGACAAAATCCTTGTGTTTGTTTCCTTTTCTTTTAACTTGGCTGTGTCATTTCATTGATTTCTCATTTTATCATTTAAAAAAAAGCAATAGCGGCAAATTTTTTTTCTTCCAAAAAGTAGGCTGCATTTTTTTTATTTCATCAAAGAAAAGTTTATTTTACTAAAATTGAATTATATTTTTTATCTGTGTAAAATTATCTTGGAACATTTTTTCGATTTTCGAATGATTCCTTGAACGATTATTTTGCATTTGTTCCTTTGATGGACAAACACTATTATTATTACTATTGTTTTGGTCATATGAATATTGTGTAAAGAAAGCTATGATGAAGCCATCAGTTTCTGTTTCGCTTGAATGGGGTTTACAACAACCTTCAAGGATAATAGAAAAGCTACCCCCTGATGAAAAATATAGAACATGTTGTAATTGTTGTCACATTAAAACTGGTACAGTATTTCTTGGCCTAGTTGAGTTATGTGCCGTTGCATTTTTATTTATTTCAATTGTAAAACAATTGATGTGGAAACATGATGATAAAACTCTATGCGGAGAGGGGTTTGTTTCTGCTTTTAAAAAAACACATTTATAAACAATTATAATTTTTAGGTTACTTCGAGATTGTTTAATATTTAATTTTTCACATTTTAATATTACTCTTGCATCTGATTATATTGTTGCACTTTTAATGATCTCAATTATGCTTTCGGTCTGTGTAAGTTACTAACCAACCAAAGAACAGCTTTGCACTAACATTTTTAAATGACTCATGCTTCACTAACTTTTGCTAGTCTACTAACGTCAAAAAAAGTTTTTTTACTGATTAAAGTGCAAATGTTACACGATACTCTTTTTTTCAAAACTTTAAAGCTCATTTTTAAAGCAAAATTAAACAATAAATATACTGTAAATATTCAGACAATACCATAAAGGTTACTGTAAAAAATAATAAAAATTTTTTCTTTCAATTTCAACCGCATGAAAAAAAAGTTTTACTCTCTTTTTTGTTGTCTTTTCTTTTTTATTTTTTTCTAAAGAGAGAGCGCGTCTTTCGTTCTCTGTCACCCGCTGGACTTTGTTCTCTGTCATAAAAGAGATGAGAGCAGGGCAATAAAAGCGACATCGTTTCCTTTGTTTTCGTTCGATCCAAACGAACACATTCTAAAATTGGAACAATACAGAGAAGATTAGCATGGCCCCTGCGCAAGGATGACACGCAAATTCGTGAAGCGTTCCAAATTTTTTGTCATTTTTTATTCGATTTATAATTAAAGTGGATTACGGTAGCTGAAACATTTGTAATATTTTAAGCATTTTAATTTTTCGATTTGGCTGTTTTATTTTTTGCCATAAAAATAAATAGATAAAAAATATTTGAGCGTTAAATGGACCACAGTAATAGTGGATTAACAAATAAACACTGTCTAACTGCATTTTGATAAACAGAGAAAAATTTTTGTAATTGACTTTTGCAACTAAATTTTGATTCTAAAATGGTAAAATTTTGTCAAAGTTTATTATCCAACTTTTTCATTGAAATAAACAGTTTTAGTTTAGATTACTGTAACATTTGCATTTTAGGCAGTAAATAACTGTGTTGTTCAACATCTAATCTTGATGATTGTTTTAGATATTATTGTTGTTTTATGGTATTGCAGCTGTATCACCCGGTTTTTTATTTCCACGTTAGTTACAATTATAATAAACTGCTGAATTGAAAAACAATAAAAATTTAGATATTATTGTTCAAGCATTTGGTTTACTATTTTCTTTTGGATATTTCTTTTTATATGCATGGTCATATTTTTATGGGGATTTATATACCCAGAAACATTCCTTTGAATTTGAAGCATTAGTTGAGAGGATGTGGTTAGCATCAATTTTGTTAATATTTTCGGGATTTCAATCATATCTTTTTGTTACCGTAATTAAATGTACATTATTTCTTCAGGTGGGATTACAGACATAGTTCTATTTTAAAAATGTGTGTAAGCTTTTTTAGATGCTTAGTCAAGAGCATAAAAGAAGAAAAAATCAATTTGAAGAAGTATCAAACCGAGTTAGACTTGCAAAAGAGAATGGACTTTGGCGTAATACTTCTTGGGGAGGAAAAATTCAACAGGTTAGAGTTTAGCTCATTTTCTTTGTTTCAACTTTTCGGAAACGAAAAAAAATTAATGATTAATTAATGACAAGACAATAGATAATTTAAAGAAAGAGAGATCTTTTAGTATCGCGGGCAATATGATGATGAAGATGATGGTGGTGGCAATAATGGTGGCGGCGGTAATGGAAGTGGAAGAAAAGAAAGAAAAAAGGATAAATCTGTTAATCGAGTACAATGGGATTTGCAAAAGAATGAAGAAAAAAGTATTAGCTGTAATCCAGATGATTCATCAAAATCTGGTGGTGATGATGGAAAAATAAATATTCGAAAAGATTTTCCAATTATTGAACTTTCAAAAGAGCCTAAAAAATCTGCAATAAGAAACACTTCTTCTCCGAAACAGTTAAAAGAACAAAAATCAAATAGCTCAAATTCTGCTGATTCAGCGCGGGAAAAAAGCCCAAAGAAATCCCATCCAAGTGGACATCCAAGTACCTCTACTGCTGCAACAGCTACAACAACATCTCCACGAAAAACAACTGGTAGTAGTTCCCCCACAAGACTTCATAAAACAGATTCTGGAGGTGCAAAAAAGCATCCACCAAGTAGTGATTTAGCAGCAGTAGCTTCTTCCTCTTCACCAACAAGTAAACGACGTCGCCATAAAGATCCTACTGTACAAGGTCAAGAATCACCAAAGCCATCACATCGCCCCCGTCGAGAGCATCAACATCATCACCGAACTTCGGGTGGAAATGGCACAACTGCTGGTGGAGATGAGACAGCAACAACACCGGGTAAGTAGTAAGTTAATCTATGAACTTTGACTCTTTTTTCTCAGACTTTTTTGTCAAAACTTTACAGCTCAAAAAATATCAAATTTCTTTCAAAAAATAAAAATATTTTTTTTCTAGGACGTAACTCCCCAACAAAGTTGACAGCCATACCTCAGCTATCAACATCAACAACTTCATCAGCGGGAGGGGGTCCAATTGTTAAAAAGATTTCAATAAGTTCAACGCCAACATTCCAACAAATTATTTCATCATAAACCCATTCATTTTATCAAAAAACAACAAAAAAGATATAAATACAAGATTAAAAAAGTGCAAGAAAATATATTGTTAAAATCAAGAGCAAAAATCATCACACATATATTGGTTGTTGATTCACATGTACATTGTTCTTTCTGTCTATGCGGTGATTGAAGCAGACTCAATAACTTGAACAACTCCACGTTTGACAAGTTTATCGCAGTCAATTGACAACATACTCAACTGAAAAAACAAAGATTTAATAATTACTATGATTGATGCCAGCCAATCAACTTACAATTGTTTCTTTTTTCAACATTACAGAACTTCCATCATATGTTTCATATTCACCATAATCAATTAAAACTTTAACTTGTGTAAATAATTTCTTTGGTGGTTTTGTATGTAATATTAAATTAAGGCCATTTCCTATTGAACATTGAAATTGTGAAATTTGTTTATTATATGTTTTAAACCATTCAAGTTCTTCGGGTGATAAATTTGATTTAACTTCATCTGGTAAAAATCCACCACATTCCCATCTCAATTTCTTTAAACGTTCTTTTCTTTCTTCAATATATGCACAACAACATCTCTTAATACGATCAATTACAGCTTGTCTTGCTAATAATGTTTGAACAATATGTGCTGGAGGTTCTGATTGATTTAGCAATCTGAAAAAATATACTGTAGTACACTGAGCAGTATAAACATGTAAACATACGGCATAGCTTCCCGATTTTCAGCAAATAGTTGTTTAATCTTTTCAATACATTGATGCATAAGTTCACCCTGAAAAATTACAGTAAAATTAAACACAAATGTTT
Source organism: Panagrolaimus sp. LJ2400 (assembly GCA_024447215.1). NCBI lineage: Eukaryota > Metazoa > Nematoda > Chromadorea > Rhabditida > Panagrolaimidae > Panagrolaimus > Panagrolaimus sp. LJ2400. The sequence continues at coordinate 9,885,564 of JAMRYA010000001.1, read as the reverse complement.
TAAAACAAATCTTACATTATAAACAGGAATCATTGTTGGACTTCGATGCATTTCAGCAATTAATTCATGTGCAGCATCAGCAGCACAGCTAGCTCTTGTAGACATTTTAAAATTTAAAAAACAATAAAATTCAATTGAATAAAATAAATCTGAAGCTTTATAAAGAACTTGAAAAAAAGTTAAAGGAAAAACTTTTTCAAAAAATTTGAACTTTGCGTTTTCGCGGATTTTATTGCAGTAGCTTTTTTCGTGTTGGGAACAATAAAGGGTCCTACTTTCTTTTTTCCTCAGAAAAAAAATTATTGAACATTGAATAATTTTCCCAATATTTGCTATTTTTCAACCCAGTTTTATACTTTTTTGTTATTATTTTTAATAAATGTTAAAATAAGACTTAAACATAAGTTAACACGTGTTATTAAGTACCCCTAAACCGATATCATTTGTTTAAATTTGCTTTGTTTAACGTTCTTTTAATTTTCATGTTGATATATTGCTAAAAATGCTATCATTTTTAATCTATCTTTTATTTTTTAGGGTATCGATTCTTAATCCTACATCATGGTTCGTGGTCCAAAGAAGCATTTGAAGCGTATTGCAGCTCCAAAAAATTGGATGCTTGATAAACTTGGAGGTGTTTTTGCTCCTCGTCCTATGTCTGGTCCTCATAAACTTCGTGAATCTCTTCCACTTGTTTTGTTCCTTCGTAATCGTTTGAAGTATGCTCTTTCATACAATGAAGCTCGTAAAATCTGCAAGCAACGTCTTATCAAAGTTGATGGCCGAGTTAGAACTGAAATGCGTTTCCCAGCTGGTTTTATGGGTATGTTATACTATTTGCTTACATTATGTATTTTATTTTTATATACTTTTTAGATGTTATCTCCATTGAAAAAACTAATGAAACTTTCCGTCTTCTTTATGATGTTAAAGGCCGCTTTACTGTTCATCGTATTGGCAAAGAAGAAGCTCAATTCAAACTTCTCAAGGTTATTAAGACCAGTGTCGGTGCCAAAGGTATTCCATATATTGTAACCCATGATGGACGTACTATTCGTTATCCTGATCCACATATCAAAAACAATGATACTGTTGTATTCAATATTGAAACCAATAAAATTTCCGATTACGTCAAATTTAATTCTGGTAATGTCTGCATGGTTACTGGCGGTCGTAACATGGGTCGTGTTGGTATTGTTGGACATCATGAACGCCATCCAGGTTCATTCGATATTGTTCATATCAAAGATGCCGTTGGAAATAGTTTTGCAACACGGTAAGCTTCATCATAGAAGATCGGGGCCCATAGGCATAACTTTCCGATCAAGGTTGGTTTATTCCTGGGTCTAACTTATCTTTCTTTTTTCTTATTTTCACGACCGCATTAATCTTTTTTTCAGATTGAGCAATGTCTTTATCATTGGTAAAGGCTCCAGTTCCATTGTCAGCTTACCGTCTGGCAGAGGTATCAAACTTTCAATTGCTGAAGAACGTGATCGTCGTATTGCTGCTAAAAAGGCTCATGCATAAATTTTTTATCTGTTGATGCATGTTTGTTTTTGTTGTTACAAATATTATAATAAACATTAATATCTGAATTTGTGTTGAAGAAAAAGACGGGACATACAAAAGTTAAAAGCTTTGATACTTGAAAGGATGATTGGGGGTTTTGCATTGTTGTTACAGTAGTTGATAGTTTAGTTTGATGGCAGATAACAGAGAAATTGATCAAGAATATTTGAGTAAACTTGAACATCGTTTAAATCAATTAAGAGATCCTTCCATCAATCAACCAAAGTCCGAACAAATAATCAAAGATATCTCAGGACGAAAGGATCTTCAACTTTTTAATTTGATTACGGGTGCAGATTTGAAGTTTGACGATAACTTTGTTGACGATAAACCACTTCAAGCTTCTTGGCTCCAAAAGAAAGTTGCTCCTTCAACGGTTGCTGTAAGTGCTGCAGAAATTGTTCCACTTGTTAAGCACGAACAGTTAGAAATTCAGCAACAGAAACAAGAAGAAGAAGAGAAGAATAATGGAGAAAGTAAATAATTGGGAGTTAACTTTGTTTAAACCCATTCCATTCTGTAATACATATAGTTTGCATATTTTAACTGCTGGTATTACTTTGTTATGTTTATATAGTTACTGTACATAAATGTGATTTTAGATTTAACGAAAATGCCTGTTATTGTTGTAATAGATATTTATGGTACTGTACATTGGGTTACCAGAGGCACAAGTATTGAGTTAATGCCACTGCTGAATGAGAAAAAGGGACATTTGAGAGATGGCTTGTTAGAACTTGTTGCAACAGATATAGCACTTATTCAAGGTTCAACAGAACAATTTTATATTGCATCTTGCTGGGTTATAAATGATGAATTCTTTGTTCCCATAAAATATTTTGCTGCATTCTTTAAAATTGTAGATGGAGTAGCAGAACTTTGGAAAAAATTTGATTTAACAAATGCTCCAACGTATTGTCGTTTAACGATGACATCACCCTTGCATTCAAATGAATTGTATTTTTTGATTTTTAGTCATTCAATTGAAGCTCGAACTTTTGCAATTAATGTTGTTTATATTACTTACTTTTAAGCTTTTAGTTAAGCTTAAGTTTTTAGCATTCCGAAAAGTCCCTTGAGCCTATCGAAAATATTGGTGATGTGTTTCCTGTCCTTGATGTGGGCTCCCTTCCTGGTGCAGCAATTAAATCACATTGTTGGATTGCTCAAGGCTATCGCTTCTCTGTTGTTGGATTTGATACTGGATATGTTATGGCAGCAGTATGTACAATGGAATCTGGAACAATTGTGAGTTTTTTGAATCACATCAATGGCAATAAATGAAATTCTTGTTAATGATATGGCTTGCTACGGACTACTGTAATGCCTCAAATGAATAGACAAAAACAATTTTAGATTGATAGAAAAGCAATAAAATTTTCTGGTCCAATATCTGTTTTGAAATTAATTGATCGAAATGATGAAGCACTTGAAACAGGTGTTTTTGTTTCATCATCAATTGGTCCAGCTGTTTTATGGTCGCTAAGACTAGAAGATGAATTTTTGCAATGGAAACTTCGATGTGAACTTCAAAGCTCTGAATGTTGTGATTCAATTATTTCTGGAAATACAAATTCTGAATTTGTTTTCATTGGTACTTATACTGAGGTATCTTTTTATCGCTTTATCTCTCATCTACAGTATACCTTCTTTTTAGCAAGTCCTTGTTTATAGCCTTGAAGATGTTTTGAAGCTTCCAATTGCACCAGTGATCTCAGAAATACATGTTGGATCTCCAATTCTTTCAATTCAATACATTCCTGCAGATGATTCAGTTATAATCCTTTCTTACAAAGGTGTACACAAATTTGTTCAACCAAAAAATCGAACCTTTGAAGCTATAATTAATCTTGAAACAACCATTAATAAAATGGCAGATTTCGATGACAGAATTGATCTCACGCCTCTTGAATAATGTACAATAATTATATGTATGTATATGTATATTAATTTGAACGGATGAAAATTTTTGATGATGATGTAAATAATAAAGAATTTTCTTTGTTCAACTTTTTTTTGATGACTTAATAGGTGTTACCGTATAAGATAGAGAGAAGAGACATGTAATTATAGACAAAAGAAGAATAACCAGTGGCTATTATTGCGTCTGTTCTCAGACAACATGTTTTTTTGATGTTATAGTTGCTGTTACAATCCAATAATAATAATCTTCATTCATTCATTTCTTTTTATTCCATCTCATTTGGTCATCAGTCCGGAAGAAAGAAAAAGACAAGGAGGAAGAAAGAAGGCCGTGATGGATCAAAAGAAGGAGGAAATTACATTGCGCAGGCGGGTGATGGCAGCGGTGGCAACAATAAATGATGGTAACGAAAGAGCGTCGAAAATCGCGTGTGTTGTTTCTTTAAAAGCTTAGCACACTTTTTGAAAAATAAAAAAATTTTTAGTTTTTTTGTGCAAAAAAAATAGTAGGCGTGGATCGGTTTTAGTCAGTCTTGCGCGATGTCCGGGTGGTAATAATATAAAAAAAGAGAGATGAAAAGAAAGAGATCGAGTTTGCTCCCTTGGGGTTTACATTTATTTTCCACATCCATCTCGATGTCTCTCTCTCTTTCAACTTTCGTGTGAAATGAATAAATAATGATTGACAACTATAGTTAGAAAGTTAAGCATTTTCTTCTTCTTTTATGATTCTCCGCGCTTCGAGCTACTATCTATTTGTGAACGTAAAAAAAGGAACAGTAGCAGCTTAATTTTTTTTCTGTTTTTCTAATAAAAAGAATTTTGTATTTTCGGTTTTACCCTACTTTTTTTGTCAACAAAAAGCTTATAAAAGAATAAAAAAACTTTCGAACGTTGTTAATCTTTTTGGCGCCATTGAAATTTTTCTGAATTCAAAGTTTATTTTGTATTTTATTTTTTGTTTGAATTGTTTTTATCTTTTTTCTGTGTGTTGTTTTTACAAAAAAAGAAAAAAGAATCCAGCTTGATTGAAAAAATAACATACGTGAATTTGTGTCACCCTCCTTCTACATTTCCCTCCTCTCTTTCATTTCATCACTTTTTTGATTCTGCTCTTGCTGCTTCTGTTGCCACCACTGTTGGCTGATGGTGGCGGTTGTTGCTGAAACACCGCTGCTAAAAGCAAATACGCATTTTTTTATTTCCTTCCTTTTTTGTATTTCTGTTTTCCCCCAAAAAAAATTTTTTAGTTTAGTTTTTTTGTTCCTCTGATTCAAGGCCCTTCTTTTTTCTGAAGTTTAAAATATATTTAAAAAAAACATTTTTCTTTCATTGCCTCAACATTTTTTTTTCAGTTTAAAACCGCCAAAATTGCGTCACCAGCTCCTCCACATTCTCATTTTATCAAAATGCGCCATTTAGGCGTCCCAAGGTTTGTTTATTTCTTTTCTCTAAAATTTATCCTTCAACTAAAGCGAGAAGGTGACGTTTTCCATTTTCCGTCACATTTTATTATTCATTCACAATCACAAAAAAAAGAATGCAAAGGAGAAATTTGCATAAAAAAGTGAAAAACATTTTGCAGGGAAGAAAAAAATTGAAATAAATGTAAAAAATTTACATGAAACTAAACTTGATTATATTGAAAAAAATGTGAAACCTTCATTTTCATATTTTCAACTGCACGTGTGGCAGTCGATCTTATTTGCTTTTGCTTTGAGCTTTACGTTTTCTACCGGCGGGACGTAATAGCTGTGATCTTTAGCCGGGAAGTGACTAATAGCTTGCTGTTGGCTCACAATAAATTTTGATAAAACGTTGTTTGGGCGTTATTCCATCCGTGCGATTTAATAATATAAATATAATAATAATAATAATAAATATATATCCTTCCTATAAATAGAGAGTGTTAGTCAGTTGTTGCATAAAAGTTTTTAGTAGCTGTGTTTAGTATCATTAGATAGATATGTTTGTGGCAATATCGAATATGATATTGGCTAAGTCCGGAGGTGCCCATTTGGAAAAGTTATGGCTGCTCAAAGTCGAGATCCAAAAGAGAATGAAAAAATTAATGCAAATTTGTGGAAAATAAAGAAATGTCAAGAGAAATGAAAATGAATGTTGAAAAGAGAATGCAAAAGATGGCAAGCTAATCATCATTTTTGCAAAAGGAATGATTGCCGTGCCTTTGCATTTTCGGTGGCGATAGTTAAAAGATCCTGGCACCTTATAGGATCCTGTAAAAGGATGTAAGGGCAGGGATCAATGGAATAATAGAAGTGTGATTAGGATCTCACGTGCCAGTTGGATCTTAGGATCTTAACTGCTGCTGTTGTTTATTATGAGGTGCGATGTGTTTTAGAGCTTAAATAGAGAGATCCTGACTTTTTTGAGGGGTAAAATGAATCATTAGAACCTGGCATTAATCATTTAATGTAATGCATGAAGGTAAAGGTAAAAAAGTAATAAGATGAGGGCAGAATGAAAAGTATGATAGCGGTGGGGTTAAAAGCTGACCAAAAAAAAGTACAGGATATGTATATAAGCAATAAGTTGTGCGGGTGAAGAAGGACTGGATTAAAATGGGAAGGGGTTGTTAACAAGCTGGATGTTAAACATCCTGTCATTTTTTGCGGGTTTTATAAGATCTGATGTGTGTTATGTGGACTGAAGATTAGGATCCGATTGCGCTATAGATGTGAGGGTAAGATCCTCGAATGTTTATTACCTTTTTTAAGCTTAATGTAAAATATAAAATCAGAAAATGTGCGAGACATGAGAATAAATTAATGCGACATGGAGGTATCTCGGTAACCGCCCCGGAGGGGCGGGTTACGCCTAGTTGATAATAAAAAAGCTTTTATGTGTTTTTGATAATAATATTGGCAAGCCTTTGATGATGACTATTGAGGTTAATATTTTGATAAAAGTTTGAGTAATTTAAGTAGGATTTAATTACTCAATAACTACGTCAAAAACATGTATTTATTACCAATTTTTGGTTTTTTTAGTGATTGCAAATAGGGTATTTGTTTTTGCAAAAAAGTGTACTTAAAATTTACGGTTGCTTAAACCCACGCGAAAAGAAGATCAAAGTCATCTTACAATAATTTTAAAGTACTTGAAGTGGTTTTTTTTAAAGGAAAACAAGACGTTCATCTTTAACGTTCTCTTTCATCCCTCTTTATCCTTTCTTTTGTAAAACAGAAGTTTGATGGATTTTAAAAGAGGTGTTCGTGAAGTACTTGAATGTGATTTAGGATTCTTTTTCAATTTTCGATGACTACAAATATCTTTTCTTTTTTCTTTTTTATCTTTTCGTACTTTAACATTTTTGTACTTAATGCTATTCAATCTTTGCTCTGTATAATATATTTCGTAATATTTTGTTATATCATTTAAATTATGCAAAACATGCACTATCAAACTTAATCCATCAAATATGATTCATCAATAATCTCTTACTTCAGAAACTTGAATGAATTTTCAATTAGAATTTTTCGAAATGGATTACAGTAATCCTTTTCAAAACTTAATTATACACATAACTTTCTGAATGCATTTCCTTTGTTTTACTTTTAATTTTTTTATTATCAATGATAATTCTTTAAAGAAATCCAAACCAGATAAACAATAAAAAGAGAGAGACGGAAGAAAAACGAAGAATTTTTACACGCAAAGAAAACTTTTGATTGTTTCGTTTTTATGCAAGTTTTGACCTAATTTCTTTTTCTTTTTTTCAAATGTTTTACATTAAAGAACAAAAAAAGAAGATTATCAGCAACAGCCATTTTAGGTGAGGGTGGATTTTGTGTTATACATGAAGAATTTCGATGAATGTTTTTTACTGATTAAAAGTTTTTCTTCATGTTTAAATGCATAAAATTCTTTACATTCCTTTTTGGTAGTAGTAGTAATCTCTGATAAACAACGAACAAATAAAAAGCAATAAATGAATCATCACTCCCCTGTTTTTACGTGTCTATACCTACCTTTTTAGTTTCAATAAATCATAGAAAAAAAAACAATGACTACTTTTTTTGTTCGATCACGGAAATAGGAGCCAGCCTTTTTTCGATCAAGGGAAAAGGGAGACGACTGCTTGTTTTCTTCCCATCGGGGGTGACAACAACAGTAGAAAAAACAAAACAAAATAGAAATGAAAGAAGAACCCCGCCCTTTTTGAGCAACCCAAATTAGTGCTTTAAAATATATATAAAAAAAAGAAAATCAAAAATCGATCATAAAAAGAAAACTGAAAGAACAAAGTCAAACTCCCTTTTTTCTTTTGTGTCATTTCAAATTTTTACTTACGCTTCCGTAAAGTCTTGTATTTGTTTTTTGTGCGTTGCACAAATTTCTTCTTTGTTCACTAAAAAGCGACCGTTTTTGTGTTATCTAAGAAATACTTTTTTAACTTTTATTCACTCAAAAAGGCTTGCCTGTCAATCAAAGACGATTATATTTTTATTGGTAATAAAATATTGAAGTTAAAATGTAATTTTTTAAATAATGATTTAAAATGGGATTGTTGGTAAAATAAGATTGAGTTTGCTAAAAGGTTTTAGAGGTAATTTCGTAATCGCTTCGAGAAAATTCTGCTCTAACTCAATTACGAAAAAGTTTTTGAGTGAAAAGTGACAACAATGGTGGGCCGATTTGCAACTTTAAAAGTTTTTTTGGGCCTAATTCAATTATAAAATTTCTAAAAAAAGTATTGAACTTTATTAACTTTTGCACTCTGACTTTTTTAAGGTAGCTATTTCCAAAGAGATTTTTTACCAACATTCTTCTGCTCTTTTTTATCCCTATCTAACCCTTTTTATTTTTACAGGGACGGTGGACCAGGCCGACTTCCTCGTACCACATTTGTAGATGATCCCTTCTTCCATCATGATCCATTTGATGGATTTTCTCGAGATCCTTTCCCTCGAGAGAGTGGCTTCTCTCGTTCCCCACAACCTCAGCGCCGTTTTGGTTCAACTCCTCGGCTAATTGATGATGAATTTTTTGATGATACATTTGGACAAGGAATGCCATCTGCATTTGGTTCACTTCCTCGTCATCGTCATACCTCTCGATCTCCACGACCACCAACAGATCGAGGATCTCCTTCATCTCAATCAATGTACAATCAACAACAGCAGCCTCAACAGCAACAACCACAACAGCAATTCCCACAAGAGCGATCAATTCCTGTTCAAAGGGCGTCACCCAATTCATCATCCCAATCAACTCCATCAAAAAAGGTTCGTTCATTAATTCAAGTAGTTTTTTAATCATCTTTAATTCAAAGAAACAAAAAAGAAAAAATGTCAATCAACAAACAACTTTTTTATTTTTCATTAACAAAGTTGTTGATTACAAAAAATAAATACACCTAAAAAGATTTTACTAGAAAAATCTTTGCGCTTTTTTTTCGGTTTAAAGTTTAAGAACAAAAAAGTTTTGAAATATTTGCTTTAAATTTTCTCGCTGTTGAAAGTTTGTTTTTTCTTTGCTGCTGCAATTTTTCGACGTACAAATAAATCTATCAATGCTGCTGCTGTCCTTCCCTCATTCAATCAAACAATACACCTCACATCTTTTTTCCCCCTTGTTGCTGCAACAGCATTGATGTTTTTTGCTAGGGAATAGAGGGAGAAAAAAACACCAACGATAAAACAAGAAAAAAAAGCACGCATTTTTTGATTACAATGTTTTCAACATCTTTTTTCAACTGACTGGTTCTCTTTTTCCCATATTTGTGTTCACCGTCTTTCTTCTTAAAACATTCCAATATAAATGCGTAAATTCTTTGAAAATGTGACGGCAAAAAAAAGATAATTAATTTTTTATTATTTATTTAATGGCATAATTAATTCATTGCTTTTTTCATTTTTAAGAGTCCCATTCCAAAAGGCGCTGTTGAAATAAACAATGCTGCATCAAGCTATACAAATGGTGAGCTTAATCCTGATCGTCGACAACAACAACCTGCACCAGATTCCCCTAATAGTAATAGCATTGAACCAGAGATTCAAGTAAAAAAACTTCGATCTGAACAATCTTCACCATTACCCAAACAACAACCACAAGCCCAACAACAGCAACAACAAGGTGAAAAGCTGAATGGCACTGCAGATGATCAAAAACAACAACAACAAGAAAAGAAAGAAGCCATTCCACTTCCACCTCCTTTGAATGGATTTGCAGCTGCAGCAGAAGCAAGACGGGCTGCATTTAATGACAAAAAGACATCAATTGATGGCGGATCTAATAATAAACTTATTCATCTTTTAGATGAAGCAGAACGTCGAGTTGAGCTATTAAGGTTTGTTTATTTTTATTATTACTGTAGAAACCACTTCAGACATTTTTGTCTTTTAACCTTTTGCAAACATTTTTCTCCAAAGTTTTTACGTCTGTGACTCATGCCTTTGTCCTTCAAAAAAAACTTGTTATATTACCTTTCTAAAAAAAACCCATTACTCAAATTACCCCCTTTTTCTAATGTTGAGTCAAAAAACAAACGCCACACTTAAAGACATCTTTAAAATCAAAAATGTCAATATTGGCTCCAACCAAGAAAACCTTATGCACATAACTCTTATCATGAATGAATCTTACAGTAAACAATTGTTTTTCAGAGAAATGGCCTCACAACTTGAACAAGAAAAAGAGCAGCTATTAGATGCATTAAACAGTGTTCGAATTAATGCAGATTTTCTTCGACTTGATGATCATGATCGTGAAGATATTGATGCTACATCAGAACGCTTGATGAAGAGATGCAAAGCTGTTGAAGTATCAGTTAATACACCAAGAAATGAAGATCAAGCTCGTGCCTTGGATGAAGTCAATAAGCTAATTGAAGCAGTACAATCTAAAATGCAAGAAGATCTTGCAGCTGCAAAGGGCACAATTGAACGATATTTTAATGCTTGTTGTCCTGATGATGAACCTGGACCTGTTGATCAAAGATTCCAAGCGAAGGTTATTGAATGTACAGCAGATGATCAAAAAAAGATTCGAAGAAAACTTGCACAAATTATTGAACAAATTGAACGAGCCGAACGAGTTACAAATCCAGATTATTAAAGCGGTGGCGACAAAGCATCTTCTGCAACGAAGTAATCCATAAAAACGTTTTTCTATGAACAAATTTTTGATATTATTATTATATCTTTTTTAGTACTCTAATTTAATGAATGTTTTTTATGTATTTTTTAAATTTGATTAGCTAATTTTTTTTATTTTTGGTCTTTTTTTGGGAACGGATAAAAACGCAAAAAAGCTTGCATCATTTCAAAACTTTGGAAAAAAGTCTTGGAAAAAAATGCAATGTAAAAAACTGATTTTATTTTTTTTATCATTATTTTTCATCTTCTTATTGTTCTACCGGTCATTGATGGATGTTTTTCTTTCTTCTTATCATCACTTTTATGTTTGTGAATATAGTATTTGTAAATGGTTACAAAAACAAAAAAAAGATTTGTAAATAAAGTTTTATAATCCAATTATTAAAGTTGCAAAAAAATACAGTACACCCAGTGTGACAAACATTCCAGTACGTCTGCATCAAACAGAGTGTTACTGTACACTTAAATTTGAATGGATTCCATTTTAATAAACACTTGATGATTGACTTTATTTTAAACACGGCTCAAGTAGTTCTCCATCTTTTAACATTAAAATTATTATTTACTGATAATTCTGCCAACTTTGGTCTAAGGGTATTTTTTTTGTTTTATATCCAAAAAAGAAATTAAAATTTTTCTTTCAGTCTATTAGCTAAAAATTTTATGGCACATTTTGTTTATTTCTTTTTCTTAAGCTAAGGTTTCCGCCTTTGATCATTGACTTCCACCCATCAAAAGATTTTTACGAGCTAGAAGGACCACCCAAGATCAAAATTTAACAACAAATACGGTAGTTACAGCTAAAAAAAGCACAAGCCCATATGCATGATCATTCTAATCAAAGTGTCTAATATCTTTTTTTGCTTCATGCAAATTCATTTTTTTCTTTGTTTAATGCAAATTTGCTTTCGCAAATTATTTTTCCATCTGCAGTTGAAAATTTTTTTCTTTCATTTATCATCACACATTTATTTTGTGAAAAGTGATTTTGATTTATTGGTAAATAACAATGATGCGCCGATACGGCCATGATAATTCTGACATTTCACCTGAACCTGTTCGTGGTTTAAATGTATCTGATTTAAATAATACTCTCAATAATAATGACAATATTTTTGATGATGGTCTTTATATTGTAAGTTTAACTCTTTTTTTTATTTATCTCTATTAGAATCATAGACAGTCATTAGTGATTGTTAGGATAGATGAAATCGATTTTGCATCATGCACGTTTTTGATACTTTGCTGCTAGCGGAAAAATACCAAAGGTTCTCGTCCATGTTGGAAGTGGAACATATACCCAAATACTGCTACTTACAACCTTGATATATAATCCATTATAATATTATTTTTTTAGGGTCCAATACAATTATCATTTTCATCTTCAAATTCATCAATAGGCTCTCATCGTCGACTTGAAGAAGAAGAAGATGACGAAGAAGAAAATGTACTGGATCTTTCATTAGCAGCAACAACAACATCTTCTTCAAGTGATATTGATAGTAACAGCAGCAATAGTAGCATCGATACAGTAACTGATGACGATGATGATGATGATGATGAAGAAAATGGTATTGATTTAGATGCAATTATGAGACATATTGATGATTGTGGAAGACATATTAAAAGAAATTTAACTGATATTGTTCGTGTTGAATTGGAAAATTTACTTAATTCATTACAGGTATGTCTTATGTTTGACAGAAAGCTTTATCGTTGAATAATTTTTTTAGCCTCGAAGACCACTTGTTCCATATCCTGTATCATCTGAAGAAGAATTATAACTCTTATATAACTTATATTACTGTAATGAAAAATAATGTTTTCTTGAATTGACTTGAATAATAAAGCTATGATGTTGATGTAATTTTTGTGGTTTTGCAATTTTATATAGGTATTACAGTTTGGGGTACTGTAGGCAATGTTGTTTTCACGTTAGATAGCGCACTTCGTAAGATTAAATTACATTTAACATTTATTTGAACAAAAATCGCAATTATTCAAACACATTAAAACAACGAAACAAAAACAAATATTATATAAGTTTACTACCAATAAGCTTATTTTTAGGGGTGTCGAATCTCCCGCGATCCCCTGAATTTCCAAAATGGTCATTTTATAATCAAAAATTTTTTCTTCATCCTAAATGTTAACTATTGTTAAAATAATTAGTTTTTTAATACATAAATATATTATACTAATTTCTGTGTTATAAAAATACTTTATCAAGCAAAAATTTAAAGCTTAAAGCCAACTGGAATACGGTATTTTCAATGTAATTGCAGCAAAAAATAGGCAATTTTATTGGTATTGTCTGAATTTTGAGGTGAAAAGTCTTTTACAGGAGATCTCCCCGCAAAAAGTGGGAGATCTTCCGCATGGAGATTTCCCATATCTCCCGGGTTACCCCTATCCTCTCTTAATCCCCTTTTAAAAGTACTCCAAAATCTATTATCCCTTCCGGTTTCACTTTATGAACTTTCTCGTTTTCTATTTTTCATTTTTTTGCAAAAAAAGTTAATGAATAAACACGCACGGTCAGACAAACGAACAATCTCACTTTATTGAGAGAAAAAAAAGCGAAACAAAATAAAAAGAAGACGAAAAAATACAATCAAAAGAAAAACATGACTGAATGTATAAAAATTTTAATTGTAGCTTCCAGTACTGTAGCCAGATGTAGCTTGTTGAGATGTTCCGGATGATGATTGTTGCTTTTTAGCTTGTTCTTCAACTAATGCAGCTTGTTCATGCATTCCCATTTGACGATAATATTCAGCCCATTGTGCACTATAAACTTGAACAGGTGCAGCACCAGAAGTTTGTTGTTGAGTTTGTGCAGATGTTACAGAAGTTGCTGTTGCACCAGTTCCATATACTGCTCCACCATATGCTGTAGCTTGAAATTGTTGCTGTTGATAATAATTTGACCATTGATTAGCACCTGCTTGTTGAGTAGCTAAAAAATAATATTATTGTAATGTTACTCAAGTGTTAGAAATATAAGTAAACTTACTGTATGCGCCATTTTGTTGCCATTGATTATATCCACCATCAAATCCAGTACTACCAAATGGATTTGCTGTTGGAAGTGTGGTTGCTGCTGCACCAGCTCCATATACTGCTCCACCATATGCTGTAGCTTGGGGTTGTTGTTTTTGATAATAATTTGACCATTGATTAGCATCTGCTTGTCCAGTAGCTGAAAATAACAATATATATTATTGTAATGGTACTTAAGTATTAAAAATATAAGTAAACTTACTGTATGCGCCATTTTGTTGCCATTGATTATATCCACCATCGAAGCCAGTACTACCATATGGATTTGCTGTTGGAAGCGTAGTTGTTGCTGCAGCAGAATTACTACCAGTAAAATGTGGAACAGGTGTACCAGGTGGAATATCACCAACTTTAATACGAATAATATGTTGAGCATGATGAATTTGATACGGTGAACCTTTAATAACAAATATCTTTTCTGATGCATTTGGAGGTGGATCACGTGAAAGTTCAACATGTGCACCAGATTCGCCACAAATTTGTTTAATTGTATCACCACCTTTTCCAATTACTAGGCCAGTTTTATTTGCAGGAACATGCATAAGAAAAGTTTCTGTAACACCAGAATTTTGCGAGCGTTGAAGTAAATCTGATATCATTTGTGTAGCTCGAGCAATTTGACCTGGTGTACCTTGAAGAGTTGCACAGCGATCAGGAGTAGTTGGATCTTCATCTGGTTTGAACTGGATTTTACCTAAAAAAATGAACACATTGTTATTATGAATTGCTAATACTTTTAAATAAATGAAATAACTTACAGCCGCTTTCATTAATTAATCGTTTAATTGTTTGACCACTTTTACCAATAATTATTCCAACAGATGATCGTGGAACTATTGCTTCCCCAACAGATTTAGCATATTGTGGTCGAGCACCACCTTCTTTACTATTTTGAAGTTCTTGCATTAATTCATCTTTCATTGATGCATAAAAAATTGTCCAAACAATATCTAAATCCATTCCAGAATCAAGATAGACAGCACCAGCAAGAGATTCAAAGAAATCTGCATCAATTTTTTTATTAACTTCTTGTCCATTATGAATTAAATAAGATTTTAATCCAAGCTTGCTTGACAATCTTGCATAACTTTTGTTGCTTGTAACTTTATCACGAAATGTTTGAATTTGTCCACCATTTAAATGAGAATCATAAGCATGTCGAACAATCAGATATTCTAAAGCAGCATCACCAAGAAATTCAAGACGTTCAAAGGTACCGTTAGATGTTGCCAATTCATGTGAAGCATTTGTAAAAGCTTGTAGAAGGAGAGCACGATTTTGAAAAGTATATCCCATCTTTTCTTCAAGTTGTTTAAAGTTATGTTTGCTATAATGTTGAAGGATTGATGAAGAGAGTGAAGTAGAATCCTGAAAAAAAGTAAACAACTTAAGTAAAAGGAATGTTGAGACATTTTTTTGAAAGGGGACAGTTAATCAAAAGTAACTTTCGTTACTTTCGGGTAACCGTTCTGTTTCATAAAAGTTATCTTCATTTTGTTGTTATGGACTGGAATTTCAATCGCTTTGAAGTTCCAGTTTATCTCGCAGATCCCTACGGCCAAGGTTAAGAACTTACAATTATAGCTGGTGCTACTACAGCTGGTGCTTCTTTTTCAATTTCAACATAGCCTTTTATAATGCTTGAAGTCAATTTCACACCTTGCACAAGCAAAGAATTAGCAACAAAAGCATATGTTGTTTTTGCTTGAAGTTTCTTCAATGCTTTATCAGCTTTATCAGACATCTGTCCTTCATCAAAAGTTGGAAATGATTGAAATAGTGAATTTCTTAAACAAAATTTGACAAATGCATGTCCAAGTTTAAATAACCTTTTTGAATCACTAACAGCAGGTCCAGCAGATTTGTGAATAACACGATTTGCAGTTACGTGACCCTTCTTTTGATTTGGAACTGTATATCTACCCATGGCCTAAAAAATTAAAGAGATAACTAAATGATTGATTTACAACAAAATCACGCATATTTTAAAGTGTTGCAAAAATGAAGAAAAAAATGATAAGAAAGAAGCGAAACAACACAAAACTGTTGTAATCTTGCAGAAAAATTACACAAGTAATTAACAAAGATTTATTAAAGATAATAAATATTATAAAATACGAGAGAGGGAGCGAGAGATAAATAAAACGATTGAACCAGTGAGGAGGAAAGACACAAGTCAAACGAAGAGTGGAAAGTAGGAACGTTCTCGACTGGAAGATAGTAGAAGAATGCGACCAGCGGGAAATACAAATACTCTTGTATGACAGTTAGCCAAACAATAACAACACAACAAAAAAAGTACGACAAGCCGGATAAAATAATCACAGAGTCACAACCAAAACTGATGCTCTTTTTTGTGCACATGTGGACAAAAAATCTACCGTAAATGCACAACAAAACGTTGATTTCAAAAATAAAAACACATAATTGAAGCACATCATAAAACAACAGGGTCAGAAAAATAAAATTTTTGCTTATTAATCAAAATATTAGATTTATATGCATGCTTTTTTATTATTTTTATATCTTATTATCTCTAATTGAAGTACACTCTCTATTAAAAGCACCGCAAAACGTAGATTTGAAAAATAGAAGCACATGCTTCAATAAGAGCATTTACGGTAAGTAATGTTGAGAAACAAAAAATATCTAGGCCTGGATAATATCATTTACATCTTAAAATTGACTAGTTTTTAGATATTTTTAAAAGCCAGTATTTCATACATAAATTGTAACATTGCATTTATATCATTGAGGACTCCGCCAGTACTACAGTATAACACACAAGTTTGCAGATAAAACATTTTTTACTCCGTAACGTGTTTTTGGAAGGGGAATACTTTAAATAAAAAAATTTATTTAAACCTTTATTCCTTTGTTTTAAATGTCTTTGTGATCTTTAGTAAAATTAACAGTAAATATTTATGGGTTACTGTAACTTATGATCATTTTTAGTTGTTTTTCTTCTGATAAAAAGATACACGCTTGTTCAACAAACTATTTAATTTAACGAAACATAAACAAATTTAACAACAAAATGAAACAATATATATTTAAAATAACAATGCTGTAAAAAAATGTTTTCAACTCACTCATAATGGATTGTCCAGATCCGACGTTAAGGGTGGGTCAGTTTAATTTTCTGTCGACGTTGAATCTGGACTATCCCTAATAACCTATTTATACATTTTGATTGAATGATTCCAATTCTTTGAAAGATTCAATTTCCATCATCAAGCAATAAACCACATCCCATACAACATCTAAATCCATGCCAGAATCAAGGTAAACCGCAGCAATAAATGATTCAAAAATATCAGCAGAGAATTTGTGATTCATCTTTATATCATAACGATAACCATGAAGAATATGTTTTTGTAGATCATGTTTAAGGATCAAAGAAGCAAGAGTTGCATTGCTTGTAAATATTCCACGATATTCATTGATTTCTCCACAATTTAATGTTGAACTATGGTAATATAGATAATAGACAATAACATATTCCAATACAGCATCACCAAGAAATTCTAAGCGTTGATAGCTGCCATTTGTTGAAGCAAGCTTATGCGATCCTTTGGTAAAAGCTTGTAAAAAAAGAGCACGATTTTGAAAGGTGTAGCCAATTTTTTCTTCCAGTTTTGGGAATTGAAATCCATAATAATAGAAATCAAGATTTTGAAATTCTTCATTCTCGTGCTAGAAAAGGTTATACATATTTTATATATATCATCTACAAGTTTACAATAACAAGAAAGCCAACTTACGTAATGAAGTTCAGCAGGTACAAAAAGGTTTTCCAAATTGTAATAAGTTTCTTCAGCCCCCACTTCAATCAATTTATTACCAATAAAAGTATACGATGAACGACCATTTGAATAATATTCCAGAGTTTTTCTAAGCTTTGGTATTACTTCTACAACTTCTGCAGTCAGCTGTCCTTCGTGATAAGTTGGGAAATAAAAATAAGCTCGATGATAAATAAAGAATTTTAAGAATGAACTTCCAACACAGCTTAATCGTCTTGAATGTAAATCAGAAGGATCATCGTAATTCATAAGCTGCTTTCCACGTGATCCTCGACACATGGCCTAAAAAACTATTGAAGTAAAAAAAAATACGCGTTGTAAAAAAAGCGATAATGAAAGAGTGTTAGTGACGGACATTCATAAGTTCAAAATTTTGTCTTTGAATTACTGGGATTCTATATCTATCAGCTTGCATAACTTATTCATACAAAAACATTGAAAAAATATACTTTTTTTTGTCAAAGAAAACAGCTTCTTTTTTTTTATTTTTTTTACAACAGCGAGAGAATCTGAAGTTAACTATAGGGACTTACAGTATACCTGCAGCTTTACACACTTTGCCAAAAAAGCATTTTAAAAAAAGTTCTTTGGTTTTGGCATGTTATTGATACTAGTACTGTTACCACTAGTGGTAACAATAATTACAAAATGAATATTGGAAGTTGTGTAGTGATGGAACAGAACTATTAACTTTTAAAAAAAGTATTCATACTAACTTTCGGCATTTCGGCTGTTTGAAATAAATGTTGACGCATGCAGATGCACTGACGTTACTGTGATTTAATATATTTCAAAAAGGGTTAGCAAATTGCAAATAATTAAACACGTTGAACAAAAATCTGTAAGCATAAAACCTTTTGAAAGCTATCCATCAAAAATGAAAAAATTTTTTTGGTCTGCTAAAATTGTCAGAGTTGGAAAAATATAATGAAAAAAATTTATACAAAAACGACAACAAAAGTGTAAAAAAATAACAATAAAAAAGATTATAAAACAATAAAATCCAAAGCTAGCAAAATAAATTAAAAGCTTATTTACCTTCAATTTTTGAATCCAATTCATTAAAACTCGGCTCTTCTTTCATTAGTTTGTAAAATATTTTCCAAACAATATCTAAATCCATCCCCGAATCAATATATACAGCACCCGCAAGAGCTTCAAAAATATCAGCATATACTCTTTGACCTTCAATTTTAGATCTATGAAGAAAATATGTTTTAAAGCCATGTTCTGTTGATAGTAATGCAAATGTGTCATTGCTTATAAATTTATCACGGTATTGTGCTATTTCACCAAGGTTTAATTTGGAAGGATGATTGTAGAGATAAAAAACGATAAGGTAATCCAAGATTGCATCACCAAGGAATTCAAGACGTTGATAGGTGCCATTAATTTTAGCCAGTTCATGTGAACCATTTGTGAAAGATTGAAGAAATAGTGCACGATTTTGAAAGGTATATCCAATTTTTTCTTCAAGTTTTTCAAATTTCTTTTCTTGATAAATTAAATCAACTTGAGGATGTTCAGTTTTGAATGTCTAAAAGTTATTCATTTAATCGAGTGTTTTTACGTTTACTAAACTTACATCAAAAATCACATCGACAAGAGTTGTCATAAATTCTTTTTCAAAGGTAAAAGTTGTTTTTGGGCCATTTTCAACTACCATACTCCCAACTGCAGCATATGAAGATTGTCGACCACATTCTGAATGACTTTTCAATTTTTCTCGAAGTGTTCTTATGTCTCTACTATATTTTATAGTTAATTGGCCTTCATTATAAGCAGGAAAATAATTAAATGCAGTATTTGATAGACACAATTTCAAAAAGGAAATACCAACACTACTAAGTCGTTTTGATTCCATCAGGATGAAAACAGCAAAACCAAGTTTATTATTCAGAATAGTTTTTCTTGAAAGCTGTAGTAGTAATTTTGAATACAATCATTAAGAAAACAAATAAAATATTTTTGCTCTTTTTAAAAAATTTTTTTTTGTTATGGTTTTGAAGCAAAGGCTATGTTGCATTATCTAGAATAACCGAACTTAGAATAACCGAACTTGAACCGAACCTTACAAAATGGCAAGCTTTTGGAGATGATCCTAGAGTTGCAGCTGAAGCCTTGCCAAAATGGAAAATTAGCGAAAAACAAGAAGAGCGTAGTACAGTAAAAGAACGACATCTTTGGATTTCAGAAACTGATTTAATTGCAGTAGCAAAATATTTTAGGATAAATATTTTGTGCTACAAACATGGTATGAGAGATCTTGAATTTGATCATTGGGTTTGTTACAGCCCTGATCATAGCAAAAATAAGAAACTAGAACAAGAAGAAGAAAAATATCCAGATTTATGCATTTACTGGTCCTTCACTGGTGAACATTATCGTGTTGTCACTGAATTTGTAACAGTATTGTAATTATTGTTTTTACTTTCCGTGGAATACATAAATGCTTTTCTGAAAAAAAGGTAAAACAATCCAGTTACAATTTCTCAAAATTTTTATGCATCGGCTACTAATTTATTTTATGAAAATTGATAAAAACAAATTTTTTAACATTTTGAAAAAAACTGAGTAAAAATAATGAAAAAACAAAATTTTCATCAAGGCGTCCACCAACGATTCCATCGATGAAACATAATGTAAAAATGTTATCTCACAACAATTATTTGAGCTCCAACCGATTTAGTTGGCAGAAAAAATGCAAAAAATTGATATATTATCAATGGATATCCCCTGTGCCCTTCCCTCTGGCACCTCACTCTCCCCCTGTGCCCCCAGGGTATGTTCCGGTACTCCGACATATTATTTTAAACTTAAGTAATTTAAGCACAAAACAATTTACTTTATAAGAAAAAACACGCAAAAATTTAATACATTTTGAGGGAAAAACAGTTGTTTCTTGCACCCCATGCCCTCAGGGTATGTACCTGTACACCAAAAAAATTATTACGACAGTTATTAAAGTTTAATAGAATCCATTTTGCACAAAAAAATAAGAAAATTTGACATATTTTGAGGTGGTACCCCATGGTACCCCCTGACCCCACCCCAGGGACCCCAAACCTTCAGGGTATGTTCCTTAACCCTAAAACAATATTCCCTGAAAGTTTGAACCCCTACGGATGCCTATTTATTGAAATATAGCTTCAGTTCGGTGATTCTAGGTTCGGTTCAAGTTCGGTTATTCTAAGTTCGGTGATTCTAGATAATGCAACAACACCGAAGCAAATGGTTTATGATCTTGGCATATTTTGTGAATGTATTGATTTTTCTATATTTTTGCTTTTGAAATAGCGCATGCTTGTTGACTAGAGAAGATTACAACAGATCGAAAAATTTGTTACAAAAGTATGTAAGCTTTTTTGTTTCGGTTGGTATGCTGTTTATGTCGAATGAAACAGATTTTTCCTCAGAAAAAAGGTCAAATTTAAATGCCAAAAAAGAAATACAAAAGTTTACACTCGCTAAGTTTTGATTTGAGTTGTTAAAAGAATCTTTAAGGTACAAAAAGTATAATGTTTATGACACGAACAAACAACAAATTCAAAAGCAGTCGCAACATGAAGAAAAGACGATTTCAAAATTGTCATTTTTTCGTGTCGCCTTTTTTCTGTATTTATAAATTCATTTTCCGTTTTTACGCCTTCCTTGGGGGACTAGATTTTTTTAAAAAAAAACCTTTGAAAGAAAAAATTTGTCAATTTTCAAATCCATTTGTTGTAAAAAAAGTTATAAGAAACTTGAGAAAGTTAATGAACAAAATTCTTTTTATAAACATCATTCTAAAGAAGTCCTAAAAATCAACAAAGCCCTCTACTGGCGAACCTCATTATAATGCGCTTCGTTATTTCGTTTATCTCGTTTTTACGCGGTCTTTGCATGGTTTGTTTTTTGACTGTATCTCTATCAAAAACACAATGCAGTTTAATAACAGAAAAATTTATATGATTGTAACAATAAAAAGAACAAACAAACTAACAATAGAAAACAAAACTATAAAATTCAAAAATCGCTTAATCACTTTAAATTTTTGAATCTAATTTTTTAAAACATTTTAGCTTTTTGAACATTTGGTAAAGAACATTCCAGACAATATCCAAATCCATTCCAGAATCAAGAAAAACAGCTGCAACAAACGATTCAAAAATATCAGCCCGTGCTTTTTCACTGCTACAAATACTTGATTTTGAACCATGAAGAATATAATTTTGTAAATCATATTTAACAGATAAAATTGCAAGAGTTTTATTACTGGTAAGCATTCCACGATATTGTGTAATTACTTCACGGTTAAATTTCGAAGGATGATTATAGAGATAGAAAACAATAACATATTCCAAAATTGCATCACCAAGAAATTCAAGACGTTGATACGTACCATTAATTTTAGCCAATTCATGTGAGCCATTTGTAAAAGCTTGAAGTAGTAAAGCACGATTTCGAAAAGTATATCCAATTTTTTCTTCAAGATAGAGGAATTCTTTTTCTTGATAAATTAAATCAACGTGTTGATGATGTTCAGTTTTGAATTTCTGAAAATGCGAAATCTGTTTATTTACAAATATTCATAAAACATACATTAAAAATTCCATTGACATTTGTTGATATATAATCTTTTTCAAAGGTAAAATTTGTTCTTTTACCATTTTGAATAACCATATTACCAAATGCAGCATATGTTGATTGACGGCCAGCTTGTTGTCTAACTCCTTTTATGCTTTTTTCATATGCTGCAGTTAACTGGCCTTCATTATACGATGGATATAAATGAAACAATTTATTTGTTAACGTCAATTTTAAAAATGAAATTCCAACACTTTTGCGACGCTTTGAATCTGATTCAAAAGAAACAGGTGGTGCAGGAACATCAATAACAACAGCCTTCTTTTTACGCGATCCTCTTTTTCGAGTCATTATTATCTGAAAAATTTGTTTTTACAAATTTCAAATGATAAAACACGTTGTTTCGCAGCAACATTTAGTATTAACAGTATTATAAATAGCTTAAATGATATAACGAAAATAATTTAGCAAAACTTGAAGATGTCAACTAAAACGTATTTTTAAAATTCAAAAAGAATAACTCAATAATTAGTTTTTTTGCCAATAAATTGCGAAACATAATAAAAATGTTTCGCAATGTATTGTTATGAATGAAACGGTTTAAAACTTTGGCATTTTTTGTGATGTTATTGATTTTATTGATTAGTAATTTTGAAACGGCACGTGCTTGAAATTGTCGTTGTATTCATTTTCAAACTACAAAAAACAAAAGATTTTTGAAACAAAAAGAGTGCGCTACAAAATCGTTTTATTTTATTACTATTTAAAAAAACATAATTTTAACCATTTAAATTAAATGTACAAAAAAAGAAAAAATTAATGCTGATTGAGTATGCCGTAATATAAAAAGAAATATGATTTGTTAATATCTTCTTTTGTGATAATTGAATATGCTGGATCCGTGTTGTCATAAAAATCTAACACAAATTTTTGCATTTCGTTTTCGGCATTAATATTTGTGCTTATAAATTTTGCCATTGCCATTTCAAGTTCCAAAAAGAAAAGACATCGAATTTCTGCTGCAGCTTTTTGGGCATCTTCTGAACCGGGTAATTTGCTGATATCAACATATGAATTTGTTTTATAGGGACGAAGAATTTCGTAGTCAAAACATTTTTTGATTCTCTCTTTTTGTTCTTCAATTGTTGCTTCCAAATTGGCCAACATGGAATTGTAGGAATTAATATCGTTACGAAATGTTTTGTAACTCTGAAAAGTTATGGTCAAACAAATTTAAATCCATAAGTGGAATGTCCGTGATAAGCAAAAATGTTTAAAAGGGGCTAATAGCTTTATATAAAAGGTAGGTAAGAGCTGTTAATTTTTTTTGTTTTAAATGAAAACTTACATCAGGACATGATCTGATAAAATTAGCTGCATCCACCCAACTCAATTCTTTACTAACATATTTAGGTTTAACAAGGAAACAATGTTTTCCTTCTTTCGTCGTTAAAAAGCAATAAACATAATCAACCATAAAATCCTTAAAAAGCAAAAGTAAAATATTTTTATTAAAGTTAAGAAATTACCCGAATATAGGTATTTTTTGGGTAAACTTTCCATTTTGAAGGAGATTCATCACTTTTGCCATTTTTATGGTTTAGGAAATGAATTATCGCATTTTTACAAAAATTTGTAGCACTTGGAATACAATCATTACAAGTGCATTCGTTTAAAATATGTGAATGTTGTCTTTGAGCAGTGTCCATGTTCTTAAAAGCTAAAAATTGTTATTATCTTAATTTTAATGTATTTGGAAAACGGGCCCGCATAATTTGACTTTCATGTTTCAATTTTTTTCTCTCTGCAAAAATGACAAAAACAATCGAAATATCGCAATTCAAAAATTAGAAATCCTAAAATAAAAATCGGACTGTCCAGGAGCGGCGGAAAACGGACACAAATTAGCTGCAAAAAAATAGTGTCGATTTCATTGTTCGATCGATATCGCATTCATTCAAAAAAAGAAAAAACACCAACAATCCAGATTTTAATTCAAATTTAAAAGTCGGCAAAAAAGGCAAAAGGGTCACTGTGAAACAGTTGTCTATGTTTTGTCCACTATATTCCTGCAACAAAACGTCCACTAACGCTTTTTTTCTTCAAGAGGGTTAAAAGCGACAAAAAAGTTTATTCAAAAAAAGCAGTTTGCATGTTTTTTTTGCTTCTCTAAAAACTTAAAAAAAAGGATCGATAAAAAGTTTAAAACTTTGCTTTGACGTTTTTAAAATCTTTTAAACGCATGTCTCTTCAAGATTAAAATTAAAATCTTGAAGAAAAACATGGAATGAAAATCAAAAAAGATAAATATATGGTATATCTCAAACGTAATAATTTTGAATAGAATCAATTCATTCAACTGAATATACGTGGATTGCAGGAGAGAGAAAAACATTTTGTGCAAAGAACAAAAAACAGGATTCAGTGCAACTTTTAACAAGTTCACATACATACATCATCATTAAAAATGTACACAAAACGGAGGTTAACAAAGTAAAAAAAACAGCTACAATTAAATCAAAATGACATGTAAAGTTAATTTCAATTTAAAAAAATTTTTTTTGATTAATTACATAAACTATATTGACAAACAAAGGAATAAAAACGAACAAATTGTAAAAAATAAAAGATTAAACAGATGTGAGCTCCCAAAATAATTGAAGGTAAAACATTGGATTATGAAATTTAGAAACAAAGAGTAACGAAAGGTCAATTATACAAAAGTGAAAAAAAAGTATTTACAGAAAAAACAAAACATTAGAAAGTTTGAAATTTTCAGTATTTGAGATCATTCGAACTAGGTGAGCTGAATATAGTAAAACTACTCAAATTCATAAATAAAGTTGTACACAAAAGTCAAAACACTCTTTTCACATCTTTGCATCAAGTTTTCTAAAACATTTTAAACGTTTGTAAATTTTATAAATAACATCCCAAACAATACAGTCGAACTTCGTTATAATGCGCCTCGTTATTGTGCAAACCTCTCTATAATGCGGTTTTTTTGCGGTCCCTTGGACCGCATTATAACGAAGTTCGGCTGTGTCTAAATCCATTCCAGAATCAATAAAAATTGCAGCGATAAGAGATTCAGCGACATCAGTATTACGATCTTGGCGAACAAAAGTAACATTTTGACTTCGAAGAATGAAATCTCGTAAATCATATTTGCTACTTAAAATTGAAAGAGTTTGATTACTGGTAAACATTTTACTATATTCTGTAATTTCTTTTCGGTTAAATTTAGAAGGATGATTATGGAGATGACAAACAATAGGAAGTTCTAATACAGCATCACCCAGATATTCAGGACGTTGATATGTGCCATTAATTTCAGCTAAGTCATGTGAAGAATGAGTGAAAGCTTGAAGTAATAGAGCACGATCTCGAAAAGTATATCCAATTTTTTCTTCAACTTTATGAAATTCTTTCTTTTGATAAAATTCATTGATTTCAGGATTCACTGATTCGGATTTCTAAATAGGATTATACTGATAAAAATATTTTTGAAAACTTTAAAACTTAATTTTGTAATATATTTCTTCATGGAAATAATAGTTCTCCAAAGAGTAGAAAAATTTATAGTATTATCATCCATATTTAAATGATTTGCAATAGATAGAAGCATTTCCAGCAACTCGACCACCATTTGAATGAAACATAAGTTTTCTTTTCATCTTTGACATTTTGATTTGACGCTTTATCGTTAGTATTCCTTCATCTGAATTTGGAAACGATTGATATACATCAAGGGAATATTTTAATTTTAGATATGAAACTCTAACACATCTTAATCGTTTCAAATCATTAATATTCGGCACAACAACGAATGTAGCAGCTGGCTTTACAATCGCAGCCATTCTTTGAAAAGATGATTTCAACATGCCTAAAATGTTTCAATTAATGTCAATATTACATTATTTTTCAAAAATTTTTCATCTAATTTGATTTGAAGAACTAAAAGAAAAAATAAAACAAACCAAATACTTTTAATATTAAAAATGAATAGCATATCGCATTTTTTGGAATCATTGATTTTTAGTAGGTTATGAGGAAAAATGGCTAAAATAATAAGTTCAAATTTACTCAAGGCTTATTACAAGCTGCAAATATTTAATAAGAAAAAATGTAACTGATCCATTTATTTTTCATGTGATTCAATGTTTTTTTCTTGTTAGGTATTCAATTTGTTATAAATCAGATTTTATTTACCAAACGGTCAACAAATTGTTTTTAAAATAAAATGAAAACATTAATGAAACATATGTACAAAATACATGGAAAGACAATTTTATGATTGATCAATTATATCCTCATATAAATTTCCAAACATTTCTAGCACATCTTCTTTGGTAATAATAGAATATGATCGATCCCGATTTTCATAAAAATTCAAAACAAAATTTTTTAAACCAATTTCAGCATTAATATTTGTACGCATAAATTTTGCCATTTCCACTTCAAGCTCCAAAAAGAAAAGACGTCGAATTTCTAAGGCAGTTTTTCGGGCATCTTCTGAAGCTGGTAATTTGCTGATATCAACATATGAATTTGTCTTATATGGTTGTAAAATTTCATAATCGTGACATCTTTCTATTCTTGTTTTTTGTTGATCAACTGTTGCTTCCAGTTCTGCTAACATGGAATTATATGTGGCAACATTATCACGAAATATTTCGTAATTCTAAAAAATAGATAAATTAAGCAAGGCTTACTCATACTAAACAAATTTTATCCAGAAATAAAATTTAAGTTATTCTAATCTTAATTTTCAATAATTAATTTTAAAGGACTTTTAAACATTTTTCTATGCAAAAAACACAGTAAATGCTCTTTTTCTGTTAAATTTTCCAAAACTTACATTTGGACAAGTTTCACGAAATTTGGCAGCATTAATTAAATAAAGATCTTCACCATAGCATTTTTGTTTAACAATAAAGCAATGATACCCTTCTTTTGTTGTTAAAAAGCAATAAACATAATCAACAAAGCTGTCCTAAAATTTTGATATCAAAGAAAATCTTTTTGGCGGCTAAAAAAATGGTTTACTTTCATATCTTTTTTTGGAAAAACTTTCCATTTTGAAAGGATTTGTCCCTTCTTCCTTTTAATATGATGAATTGTTGCTGTTTTTTCGTAATCTGAAGCAATTAAAACGGAATTCCGATTGGTATTCATCTTTGAATGTGGAAGGTCTGTAAATTAAGTTTTGGGGATATTTGATAACGTGAATTTCGAAAGGTAATCAGAGAAAAAATCAACGCGATAAATGCAAAAAAATAATAAACATAAATCAGAGATGTATTAATATGACGTTCAATTTTAAACTCTTTTAAGAAAAAGATAGAAAATTTGTCAAAAGAGGGAAAAAAGATTCATTTTCTTCAACTTTTGTTATACCAGAAAATGCTATTGATTATATCAGAAATAAACAGAAACGGTTCAGTATAACTTTCTCAATGACACTTAACTCTACTCAAACGAGTTTTGAGGAACGTTAAAAACTCATATTTTTTTGCAGAAGAAACCTCGTTGCTGTCTTTGCACTAGGTGCAAAATATTTTTTTTGTGTAACAAATAAGGATTTCATCAAAAAGGAAAAATTGCTGCAAAAAATAAGAAAAGGAAGAGAACGAGAGGGAATGCCATTTGATGAGTCATCTGCTGTTGCTAGCCATGTGGACACTGAGTGTGAATGAGAGGGTTTTGTTTACCAGAAAGAAAGTGACAAAGAAAAAAGAAAGAAAATGAAGAATATCAAAAAAAAGAAGATGAGTTTAAAGTTGAAACCGCTTTTGTTAAAAATAAAATCGATGCAAAATAAATCAAGTTCGATATCCGAGAAGAAGAAAATACTAATGGGAATAAAACAAAGATATAATTTTGACAGAAAAAAAATCTATATTTCATCCTACATTGTTTCTGCTTTTTTATTTTTTGATGTCTTCAAAAAAGGCGACAAATTTGTGCAAAAAAATCGAACTGAAGAAAAATGGAAGAATGCGGGAGAAGAGAGAAAAGAGTGAATACATTGATTTGTGAGACAAAAAAAGAACTGGATCAAATAAAGCAATTAAGTGTGTGTACCAGTGGGGTAAAAGGAGAAAGGGATGGATCGACCTGACACAAAAAACATTTGCTTTTGTAGATACCGGAACTTTAAAGGGGAAGGGAGAATGATCGGTTATTGAAGTTGTTATTAATAAGCAAAGAGGGCTCGATAAATAAAAAAAAACAAAAGGAAAAGGAGCTTTTTTAAGTAATAATTAACACGCTATAAATTTTTTTAAAAATAAAAGTGAAATATCTATTTGAAATTCAACTTTGCTCAAAATGTGTTTTACATTATACCGTAATTTCCCATTTGCAAATATAGTCCCAATTCTTTTGATTTCAACAATTATCTATGTTCAACGGTTTAGTTTTTTTGCTGTTTTACCTTTGTCATAAACTGGTGAATCTGTAGTATTGAAGCTTTGTAGAAAAGATAATGGTCAAACATTTATTAAATATTAAAAATAGATAATACAAAAGCAATTTTTATAGCAAAACAAACGGCCAAAATAATAAGTGAAAACATAAGATTAATTAGCTTAAAGCCCAAATAATAAAATTTTAAAACATCGTCAAAAACTTATTTATGATTCATTAACTAGATCATTCCATACTGTAATGCAACTTTTTTCAACATCTTCTCTTTTAATAACTGCATATGCTCGATCACGTTTATCATAAAAATTCATCATAAATTGATATGTTTCATTGCCATAATTGATATGTTTTCTCATATATTCCCCCAAAGCCATTTGAAATTCTAAAAAGAATAGCCGACGAATCTCAACAACAGCTATTCGAGCATCTTCAGAATCTGGCAATTGACTTGTATCAACAAAGCTATCAGTTTTATATGGTCGAAGAATTTCACAATCAAAACATTTTTCAACGATATATTTTTGTTCATCAATGTTTGCTTCCAATTCTGCAAGCATTGAATTGTAGGAATCAACGCTTTTGTAAAATACAGTATAATTCTAAAAAAAATTTTTTAATTTTGTCTTGTTTTTTTCTCGCTTTCTAGGAAACTGTAAAATTACTTTCGTAATAGGTTTTGCCAAGCAAAATAATCTATATGGTAAAAAACAATTACTTACTAGTGGGCACAAATCTAAGAAGACACTTGCACGAATCAAAAATAATTCAAACGGAGTGTTTTGAAGTTTGACCATGAAGCAATGATCACCTTCTGGAGTTGTTACAAAACAAAAAATATAGCTGACCATGAGTTCCTAAAAGTTGAAAGGGAATACTGTATATTTTATTAGAGATAAAACAAATTTAATTTTTGAGATGGGAGCAATCATTTTCGAAGAGGGTACGTGTTTGATCTTTTACCTCAATCAGAAAAAGATCAAAGGGTTTTGCTAAATTCAGTAAATGCATAGGTTCTAAATGCCTCTTTTTAAATATGAATGTGGAGGGAAGCAAACAATTTTAAGGTCTCTTATTTTTTTATACACAATAAACAAATTTTAAAAACGCTTTATTAAAGCTTGAACTTACCACAATAATTTCATCATCAGTACATTCCATGCATCGAAGCTTCCAAGTAGAAGCTAGTCCACCACCAATTCGTCGATTAACATGATGAACATCACATTGCTTTGAATAATCTGCAACAGTTAAAATTTTTTGTCCAAAACATTCATGTTGCTGCTTTGTTGGTCCTGGTGGTGCTGGTGTTGGTGCCACAGGAGTTGCAGCTGGTGTAGGTGAGGGTGGTGGTGAGAGAATAGGAGGAGCAGGAGTAGAGACATGAACATAAATATCAGAATTTTTATTCTCAACAGCAGAAGATTCGGATAAATGGATATTAGAAGGAAGAGGGGAAAAAGTAAAAACATTAGCAGGAGAATGAAGGGAAGAATGATTGAGAGAAGATTCCAAGAGGGCTGTTGCTGGGGATTGATCAGCTCCATCATTATTAACGGGAGTAGAAGGAGAAGATTCAGCTCCTCCAAAACCATCATTCATTGAATTAACAAAATCTTCCAAATTCGTTAATGGATAGGCTTCAACACGGTTAGTGTTGTTGTCGTCAGCCATATTTTCTTTTTACCGATGCAAGCAGTTAACAAAAATAATATACAGGAAATTGAATCAATCAGAGACGAGCTTATAAAGAGGAAGAAGAAGAAGAAGAAGCAAGGAACAAAACTCCGCCTTTAAAGGTATAAAAAGAATGTTGTTTATGAAATATATATTTTTGATACCTATGCTTTGCCACTGCTGTTGCTGCTTGGTGTCTATCAAAAAAAAGAAGCAACGGAAAAATATAGAAGCGCTAAAAGAAGAAGAAGAAGACGAGGTTCATTTACATTTAAATAAAATAATAACACACATTTTTTTTCATTTCCTTAGGGAGAAAAAAATCTTTTTTTCTTTTTCATGGCTAATTGTAAAAAAAAGCTATACAGAAGAAAACACACCAAAAACTGATGGATGGTTTTTTTGAGGATCATTTTTAGGTGATACAAAAAACTGCAACAAACTTACTTAATAATTATGAAACTGCAAAACAATGTATTAAGAAGAAGAAACCATAAGAAACACCAGGTTTTTTGAAGGTTAAACAATTAATTATCAACTCTTTTCATGTAGTCGACTTTATTTCAAAAAATTGATACATTTTTGGCGCTAAACGAACATAGGTGACAAGCATCTCTTTGTCTTCTTTCTTGCCCCAAAATATTTCATCAACAAGAAAATTCTTTTCTCTCTCAATTCTTCCTGATTTTTTTTTACTTGTTTTCCTTTGTTTTTTTTCTTGTTACACTGCATTTTTATTTGGAAGAAAAATAGTGAAGACAGAAAACATTCTATGCAAAAAAAGATTCTTAAAAAAGAAAGAATGCAAGAATAGACGAATGTGGTGGAAAAGAGAGATACTGCAGAAAAAAAAACGGTTGTTAAGAAACAAAAGCATGTGTGAAAAAATATGAAAGCAATTTTTACCGAAAAAAGCGAATGTTTAAAAGATCATCATCAAATGAAGACAGAAAGCAAATGGTACAAAGTGGCAAAATTGGAAATAACATTATTTTTCTCTAATTGCAAGTTGTTTTTTTGTCGGAACAATGAATCATCAAATCTGCAGAACAATTTTTTTAGAGAAATGACACTGTCTTGTAATTCTTAAAACAAGGTATCAAAAGTTCCGTAAGAATGAATATATTTGCAATTTTTATGATCAACAAAAGCCTTGCAAAAATAAACACAATAAAATACCGCATCTAACTTTGAATTAATGTAAAACTTTAACCATAGAAACCATTTTGGCAGATGCCCGAAAATGCAAGTGCCAATCCTTTTTTGAGGCCCAAAAGTAGTAACATTAAAAACCTCGAATGTTAGACACATTCTTTGAGGTGCAAAAAAACTTGATGAAAAGAGAAAAACCCTAAAAGAAAAAGAATGCCAAAGTTTCTGATTGATTTTTTTGTTCTATATTTGCATAACGGCATTTTTGCTGCTGCTGACATGACTTGAAACATTAGACACTGCGTTTATCGTTCTGTGTGACATTATTTTAGTCTATAGGTAACAACCGATTTATAGATTTTCTTAATATTTTCAACTCCAAAATGCTTTCCAATCGTAAACAAGAATTTTCATTCCCCGATCCAGTTATTTATTATTTAAACAAAAGCCCCTCTACTCCAAAAGCTTATCAAAAATTAATTCAAAGTTGCAAATATTTTTTCTCAAAAAATTCAATTTTGGTTGTTCATTGCCTTCAATTTGATAATGATGGATGGTCGTACTGTTATGAATGTAGTAACAACAAAATGAGAAATCTTCCAAATTTTCAAAAAACTTTAGCCAAAATTTGGGTAATAAAGAAAATTAAAATTTGTTCCTCCAGCATGACCCATCAAGATATGGCAACATGGCTAAATCAAAAGCTTTTCAAACATGAAGTGATATTTTTCAACAGCATACACCTCCAAAATCAATCAATTTCTTTCATTGATCTTATGCATTATTCTCTCTGTGCTATAATTGATCTTCAAAATGTTTCTATCAAATGTGAAAATGGCACAGAAGCTTCGTTGGAAGCAATTTTAAATGTTTTTACCGAAATTAAAAGTTTTACTTAGTAATTTGCTTTTTCTTTGTAGTATACAAAAACCATTAAGCTTCCTAATTTTAGTGACAGCAACAATAACAACACAGCTTTAATCTATACATCAAAAACCGTTGAAGCTCTTTTAAAAATTCCACATTTTTTAAATATTTATTCTATATATCTCAAAAATACTCCTGAAGTTTTTGATATTGATAAATTTTATGAATACTCAAAGGTAATCTTTTAGTTTTCAAGCTAAAATTTGCAATAAAAATCTTTTAGAAGAAAAAAAGCTTTCGGGCAATTCTTTTGTTTAGTGATTTAATTTCTGATCAATACCGTGAAAGACTTGAAACAATTATTGATGAGCTTTTACAAACCGTTGAAGATTCTGAAAAATATGTTCCACTTGCAATTGGTTCAGCTGTAAATGATGCTGCCAAAACTCGTGCTTTATTGGATAAAATTGTAAAATGGTTGTAGTAGCTACACGTATAATTACAGTCTTGGGAAAAACTCTTTTCTTCTGATAGAAGACTTTTGTTGCTTTTAATAAAAATTTTTGTTTTGCTATTGTAAGGAATCATTTTTTTAATGCTATATAAATTAAAACTGTTAAAATTTCTGCGCCTTTTAATGCTTTGTTGTTGCTCATTCCTCTGTGATAAATAAAAATGAAAGATCTTTTTATAATTGTGTAATGTGAAGAATGTCTGTGATTTTTACTCTTCTTTTATTATGAGCAGTAAACACAAAAAATCATTTGCATGTTATTTTGGCTTTACGCAATGTTTATTATTGTGTTGCTAGCAGCTATTGCTGAATCATTCCTATTATTATGTTTATTATTCTCATCACATCAGGGGCACGAAAAAAGACATAATTTTTCTTTTTTCACAGAAACAGCAATACAGACTGGCATTCATTCCATTTATAAAACCTCTCCGATATTTCTTTATGTCGATTTCTCCCCATCTCGATGGCCATCGGTCCCTTAAACAACAACAGCAAAACGTGCATAAAAAAGAAGCACCAAAGATGCCTCTATTTTTCACCGTTTTAATTTTTGTAAAAACACATTTTAGTAAAATGCTTTCTTTTTAACTGTGTCGTTTCTTTCACCGTTTTTGTCAAAAATCGTTTTTCAATGATTTTGTAAATTTAAAGCTATTAACTTATTTCAATTTTTAGTAAACTATTGCTGTTGCATAAATTATCTCGTAAACTGCTTTTGAAATGGAAGAAAATGACCAAAAAGCGTCAATCTTGCGACTAACAATGCCATCATCTCCAGAATTCTTTCCTCCTGATGTTTACAAATGGACAAAGGTCAATGCAAAACCAAAAATGGCTTTAAAATTGATGAAAGTCTGCAAATACTTTCAACATAAAAGCGGATTTCCCTTTCTTGTCTGCAAAAAAGCTTCCCGACAACAATATGATGATTGCTGGGCTTTTGAGACATTGGACAATAACCATCTTATTGTTCCAGATTTAAGAAGAATTCCAAAAGATATTTGGCTGATTGGAATGCTTAAAATGTACGGTATTCCCAGAGCCGCTTCAATTTTGTTAACCAAGACTGCTGTTTGCAATTTTGAAAGTGTTCAACTTTTCAATCAAATTATTACAATGAAAGAATTTATGCTTTTAGCTGATGGTGGAAATGTTGAAGAATTTTGTATGATTAATACTGCAATCAAAAATGAAAATGGTGAACTTGCTGCATTTGAAGATATTTGTGACTGTCTTCCAAATGCTAAAAGCATGTATATGTAAGTGATTTTATTTGGTTTGTTGTTCATGAAGTTAGAGGTCATCCATCACGCCACCTTTGATGATAAGTGAAGATACAGTGTTCCCACATAAGTCCTGAACAAATCCTAAAATGTAATTATCACTTTATAGTGGAAATATATGTCCATCAATTTCTTCTTTGGATGCTGCAAAAACAAAGATCCCTGCCAAGCTTGAATATCTTGTTGTATGGTTCTTTCCAAAATCTTTTGATTTTTCAACATTTTTGGCATTTATGAAGGTATTGTTTAAAACTAAAAAAATACAATAAATAAAGTCATC
Source organism: Panagrolaimus sp. LJ2400 (assembly GCA_024447215.1). NCBI lineage: Eukaryota > Metazoa > Nematoda > Chromadorea > Rhabditida > Panagrolaimidae > Panagrolaimus > Panagrolaimus sp. LJ2400. The sequence goes on along the minus strand of JAMRYA010000001.1, from coordinate 9,851,308 downwards.
TATTTTAAGGGCCACCAACAAATCCGATACAAACTTTGGTTCTGTGGAGTTACAGACGAAGAATATGCACAATCTTTTGCACCAATTGTTAATAAAGTTGTTGAAGAATGGTCATCCATCAATTCAAAACCAAAGATTAAAGCCATCGAAGAAGGATGTTCTTGTTGCTATCATTCAAAACTCTTAACACTTTAAAATTTTACATTCATTACCTTTTACTTTTATTCTTTATTTAAAATGTGCAATAAATTGAAGATTAAAAAATGTGAGATCACAGTAATCCAAGATTGTACAAGACCGTCGCATTGGTTTTACTCTAAGTATGTCACAAGCCTGTTTACATTTCTTAAACCACAAAATCTATATAGACAGCAAGAGATTCATTAACATGAGAGAAAGACACGTTCGTTCATTATGTCTGTCAAAAACACAAATATACCCTGAGAGAAAACAAATAATTGATTTTGCTATTGAATACTTTCTGTTACATTGTATATTCAAAAAAAAGTGTTGTTGCAGACGCGTTTTTGGCATGTTAGTCAATGCATTGCTGCCATAAAATATATATACAAACAGTGAACATCTTTTGCTTGAACGATGAACATTCATTCAAACACAATAATCTCATCTTGGCAGCCTTTGTCTTCACTGTTGTATTGAACATTTTTTTCCTGTTTAAATAATGTTTTCATATCGTCAACAAGATTTTCCTTTCCCCGATTCTGTAATCTATCAAATTCTCAAGAATCCACCAACTCCAGAAGCTTACCAAAAATTAATTGAAACTTGCAAATATTTTTTTGCAAAAAATCCAATTTTAATTGTTCATTGCTTATTTTATCGTGAACATTGGTCATGCTGTTATGATTGTACTGATGCAAAAATTGAATTAAAACCTTTGAATTTTAAAAACAGTGTTGCAAAGATATGGATTACCAAGCAACTTTCTATTGCCCCTTATAATCGGGCACAGAAAAATGTTGCATCGTCTTTCAGTTCTAGAATTTATCAACCAAAGAATGCACAAATCTCATATACTGTGCTCCTTGAAAATCAAACAATTTTGTATAAAGAACTTTTAAATTTTTCGGCATTCAGAACCGTGAGAATTAAAAATATTAATGTTATCTTCAAAGATGGTTCAAAAGCTTCATTGGATGAAATTTTAAATGTTTTTACAAATGCCAAAATTTTTGCTTTGTGAGTTTTCAATTATCTTTTAACATTTGTGGAATGATAATTGTGTTTAGTAAATTTGCTGACGAGTGTTCTCCAAAAACTGTTGAAAATTTTTTAAAAGTTCCACATTTTTCCAATCTTTTTTCATTCAACCTTGAAAATATTGATGATTCTTTTGATATTATTAAATTTTATAAATATTTAAAGGTTAGTTTATTATTATGCTTGTTTTTTTTTTTTTTTTTTTGTTTTTTTTTCACTCTTTTTTGTAGACTAACAACAAGAATATGGGTGCTTCTCTTGCATTTAACAGTTCGCTTTCTGATCATTACCGTAATCGACTGAATCAAATTATTGATGAACTTGTTCAAATCCCTCCAACTTCTGCTGATTTCATTCCATTGGCAATTGGCTTTCCTGAAAAAGATAATGAAAAGGTTCGAATTTTAGGTAGGAATCTTATTCTATGGTATGAAAATCTGATTCTCTAAAAATTTCAAATATTTGTTTTAACTGAAAATTTATTTTTTTTGTTTTTTATTGTTGTGGTAAAAGATTTTCTCTTTTGAAATAAAGAATTTTTATTTAGTATTTTATTGTTCAATTTGTTCTCTTCACTTTTGATCCCACAAAAATACCAAAATTCAACGATGTTTTTCTGGAAAAACGTTTATGCAAAACACGACTAATATCAAAATAAAAATGCTTTTTTCAACAAAAAGAAATGCGATTAAAAAATGGCATTAAAATTTTATTTCAGATATTTTTTCCGAAAACTTTTTTCAGTAACCAACTGTGACACAAAAAAAGAATAGACAGTGATCACAGGGGCTCCTTTCTATTTTACAACAAAAAGTTATTCATAACAAACAACAATGCAACCGATTTATTTTGTTTAAACTTTTTATGATGATGATGAGGGCGGAGTTCTTTTTTTGTGAACAAGGAATAAAAAAGTTTTTTATTGAAAAACGAAAGTCCACATATCTTTTTTTCGATAACGAAAAAAGAGTTATTTGAAGTTGAAGGATTTTGGAAAGATATGGGTGGAAATTACTATTACTGTTTATTTATTTTTGTAATATTCTCAATATTTCTTCCAATCCCAGCTCCGCTTGCTTTATCCCCAGCAAGAACAGGATATAATGAAACAGAAGCTCGGCAATTGTTGAATCTTGCAGCCGGAGCATATGGTATAACACCTCAAGGATGTATTAATGAGTAAGTTTTTTTTTTGCTAATGAAATCTGGGGGATTCGTTTTGCGTTAAAATTATAGAAATTTGCAAAAACGTTTCTTACGTTGACGCGTGCTTTTTGAGTCATTGATTGTTTTCATTTTCTCTAAAATGTTTATTTAAGCTACTTTGTTGTAGCATTTGCGTTATGCGAAAATTTGATCTCTTGAACTTTTATAATCTTCCAGTTTTAAAGTTATTTCATTTTAGAACATTTGGTGATAGTGCACATTTATATACCGTATACACTTCAAATAATCTTGTATGTGATTTTCTTAAAGATTCTTGTGCCAGTTATACTTTGGTCAACGATGATGAAAAACGAATATATGTAATTTTTCGTGGTACAAAAACTAAGAAACAGCTTATTCTTGAAGGATGGACAACTCTATTTCCAAAACGAGATTTTTATGGGGTTGGAATGGTTCGTTTTTTAATTAAAAATTGTTTATATTTCAAATTCAAAAAACAACATTCTGAAATTTAATTCCGTGTATGTTTTTAGGCGAACAAATATTTCTTGAATGCATTAGAAATTCTTTGGCCACATGTTCAACCGGTTTTTGATGATCCAAGATATAAGGTTTGTTACAGTTCTTTTTTTGTTGCAAGAAAACGTAGACTGTTTTTTAAAAGTGTAAACTAAAGATTGTTTTTTATAAGATTGGGAAAGTAAATAATAAAAAACATTGTTCTAAAAATACAATCGATGAGCACCGTTTTTTTCAACACTAGTTAAAAAAATCAATGACGGATTAAAAAGGGATTTGACGAGGCTTAACAAATTTTTTGATTGTTAATTTTTTTCGGAAGTGATTATTTCAATAACGTTAAAAGTTTTTCGATTCAAACCTTTTTTTAGAATTATGATGTCACATTTACTGGTCATTCACTTGGTGGAGCTCTTGCTGCCTTGGGAGCTCTGAAAGCTGCAATTGATGAGCATCGAAATGGAACAAATATTCATTTATATACTTTTGGAGGTAAGCATAATTCTTACACAACGATAATGAATTATTCTTTTTTAGAACCTAGAGTTGGAAATTCTGAATTAGCAAAAAGTTTTGATCAACTGTTACCAAATTCATATCGAGTTGTACATTCTGATGACATCGTTCCACATCTACCTGCATGCAAAAAGAATCATCTTGATCCTCGAATTAATCATGATGGTGATGATAGTAAACCGTGTGATCCATTTGATCTCGATGAATCATATCATCATGGAATTGAAATTTGGTATCCTTATGGAATGAATGAAAATTCAACATATTACGAATGCCTTGGAGAACCAAAGAATGAAGATTTTGATTGCTCTGATAGCTTGTCTTTTGAATTCACAAAATACAATCAATATATCTTTTCACATAGGCATTACTTTGAACATAAAGTGCCACCATTTGGAAAACTTGGATGTAAAGAGAATAAGCAGCCATTGGAAGAACAAATGAGTATTGATGCAGAAGAAGTTCCAGCAAAGAAAACTGAATATCCTCCATTAGAATCTGAAAGCCCTTCAAATTCAGCTGCAGATTCTGGCTTCAGTGTAAAAAAGGCATGGAAAAAACTACGTGAAAAGATTTCAAATTTTGGAAAAGATTGAAATAGTTTCACAGAAAAAACTAGTCTGACATCATCATCTTCTTTTTTCCCATGATCTCTTCTTTTTTTATGGCCACAAAATGAATGAAAAAGTTTTTTGTATAATTTTTTATGTGTGTATTTTTATGAATAAATTTTTTGTTTTCTCTGATTCATCGCTTTCTGTTTTTGTAATAATAACTAATGTTTTCTTTGCTAATGCTCTGTAAGCCTTTTTGCTTACACGCTTTTTCTTTTACTTGTTACAAGAAAAAATTAGATTACCCCTCCAAAAACTTGCCACATTAATTCTATTCATAAACAAAAATAATATCGGTAAACAAATAAACCGATTTCGATCTAAAGAAATTAATTCTAAAAAGCTTTCCATGAATGTTGTTTTCTTGCGTTTACTTGTTTACCAAAGAAATAAATGTATGCTTTTGCATCTTCTTCTTTGTTCTGTATGTTCCGCTTTTCTCTCATTTACATGATTGAGAATCTTTATTTCGCACATTATTTGTTTTTGCGGTTTCTGATAGCGGAAGAATTTTGTTGTTTATTAGTGATTGACCTAGTTTGACCCCGAGAAAATGAACGTTCAAGCTACTTTTCAATGGTTTATGGTAGGTGATGGGAATAGCGAGTCTGATTTGTGATAACAAAAAACACATGTTTGTTCGGAAATGAAATCAGAAATGTCAAAAATAAATAATGAAAATAGACAATTTTTAGTTTTTGATAGTAACTCTAGATTGATGAGTTTCATATATTCCGGTATGACTATCATTTTGATTTCACTGTTTTTCTTAAAGCGGATTTCACTTCTTTAAAGATTTCCTTTTTAAAAAACCATTAAAAAAGATTACTACAAATCACTTCCTTTTTTATTATTTATTATTCTTTCTTTGAATTTATATCTCTCCTTTGATATTTGATAAATTATTGTCGTCAACCGCAACACACAAAAATAGAAGCGGCGACAAGTAACTTTCAATTTCTTTTTTTTGACGACTTCTTTGACCTGATATATCTATCCTTCTTCGGCCATCATCAATTCTTGAATGCTACTGCTGCTGTCATCCATTTCCCAAAAAGTTTTTTTTCATATCTAACTTTCTTTTTTCAATTATTTTTTTTAATTTGAAAATCTTTTTTTATTTTTTTCATGGTTATTTTCTTTTTTTAATTTCTGCTGCAGCAGCAGCCGCTATCAAAAATAATTTTTTCTTGTTTTTGCGCAAATCCGATTTTTCATTAAATTACTTCTTCTTCTATGCTTTTATATTGTCAGATTTTCCCTCCTTGATTAATACCTGAGAAAAATAGAGAAAAAGAGGTTGAGCAATCTCGAAAAAGCATCAAGCTAAAAAGAGAGCTGGAAATAAATCGGGGAAAAATTAATAGGCAGGTGTTTTAAAGCTTTTACCCTTTCCTTGGAAGTCTAGAAGAGAGTTTGCATGTAAAAACGAAACCGTCTTCAATTATGGTATTTCTTCAAAAAATCGGGTTTTAATTTTTTTGCACAAAAAACAATTCATTTTTTTTCTTTTAAAAATTTAATCGAAATTATATTTGTGAACAATATCTATCTGTTTGTTATTTAAATATTTATTCAACCTGATTATCGGATATCTGCCCATCGTGTGTAGCCTCTTAAGTATTGTAAAAACGTAAGAGAAAAGAGAGAAAAAAACATGCTTTATTCATTCCTTCTTTTCCATGGTCACTATGGTTTTTTTTCTTTCTTTCATGTTCAAAAACAAATCATAACCAAAATTTTTTTGAGGAAGGCGCGAAAAAAACTCCTTCTTTCTTTTGTAAACACATGAAAAAAAAAGATGTGAGAAAAGAAAAAAATAATAATGCGTAAAAAATATGCCAAAATAATGCATGTATAAAAATTATTACAGGAAAACGAACACCACTGCTTTTCTCTCGACCGTTATAATATAAAAAATACAATACATGCATTTCCTTTCTTTTTTTTTCTAACAATGTTTTTGGCCCAAATTGAACCCCGAGAAAGGTCACTTTTTTGCCTTTTTTTTCTCTTGAACAAAGTCATGACAAGATTGATCTTACATACAAAAAAGTCGTGGTCAGTTTAAGTTTCGTTCACCTTTGTCTTTGACCGGAAAGAATTGAGATGAGGAGACATTGACTAAAAAAGTTTTTTGGCGTGAAAATAAATATGTATAAATGACGTGTTTTGTTAAGTGTTTTTCGGAGTTGTTGCTTGATTTTTCTCTTTTTTTGGAGCTTTTTTGATTGAACTGGCAGAGAGAAAACTAAAGTGTTTGTTTGAAGTCTATCAAGCTATTTGACTTGCTTGTGACTAATGATTTCTCTTCTCCAAAGTTTGATGGTCACTTTTTATAGCGTCCATAAAAATTGACCACGTTTAAGGCACTTTATGAACAATTTTGTGCATTTTTAAGTTTCTGCTACAATATAATACGTTAAAAATTTATGTTTTAAAATTTAAAATTTAGATACTGTAATTTTGAAGCATGCATATTTTAATTTTCTTTTAAGCCTTTTAAATAAGCTGGTTAACTCTTGTAATTTTTATTTTTTAAATGTGATTTTATTTATTCCAAAAAATGTATTAAAATTTTTATTAAATTTTATGTATTTTTTGTAGAATTTTTAATTGCCTTTTTTTATATCTATTTTCACATTTCTTCTTCCCGTATATCACCATTCAAAATAATTTTTTCAGCCAAATTCAATCAAACAAAACGAACGACAACAAATGATAGATCCGCCGTTGCCATTATTATTCCCGTCACAACAGCAACAACAACAACATCCTTCCCGAATAGATATCACAATTGAACATGGAACTGTTCCAAATCCAGATGCATTCAAAAATCCTCCGCCTTTATTAACCAATGCCCTTGATTCACTTGCATCATTTCCTTCAATGCAGAGATTTCAAAAACGTACAACATCAATGCAGCCATCACCTGGTGCACCACCAGGGGCAACGACTAAAGCAGTAGCAGCTGATCAAAACGCCAATCATCTTAGGTTTGTTTTGCATTATTTGTCCTTTGATTTCTTCCCTCCCCTAAAGGTATTTTAAAAAATGCTAATGTCCTTTTTTAATTGCTTTTTATGGCCCTCATTTCTTTGCTGCTGCTTCGTTTACAAAATATTGTGGTTTCGTTTTTTCATTTAAACAAAATCGCAGTTCTTCGTTCTCCTTAAAAAAAGCCAGATTCTTAATTTTTACGATCTTTGTTAATTTTTTTGGGTGGCAGTTTTTTTAAAAACGGAAACGTATAAAAAAAGAGAGATTTGTGATATCTCTTCTTTTTTTTAGTAGTTTCGTTTTTTACACAAATAAAAGTGAAGGTTTTTTTTTGAAGAAAAATGGATTCTTTGGATTGTTTAAAGCGTTTTTTTGGGTGATTCGTTAAAGTTAATTGTTTTAAAAAAATTCAAGTTTTTTGAAAAAGAATTTTTGCGTGATTCATATTTTTGGAATAACTTTTAATTAACCTTATCAGGTTTGATTAATCGTCATTATTGTTTAAGTTTCTTTGCCGTTAGCCATATATAACACATACGAAGAAAATATTTTTGAATAACTGAAAAATCATGCAAAAAAACATGAAATTTCCTCAAAAATTTGTTTGCGAAAAAATTGATGTTTTTTATAAGAAATTCCTCAAAAATCTTATTATGAGGGAAATTCAACAAATTTTGCCTTTTTTTCAAAGACAATTTTGAGGAATTTTTTCTTAAGGATTTTTTTCCACATTTTTCTTTGAGGAAATTTTTCTTAAGGTTTTTTTTCCTCATCATTTTTCTGAAGAAAAATGCCAAAGAAAAATAAAATCCCAAAAGTTAAAAAAGTCAAAAAACCGATATCTCTCGACTATTATAAAAGAACAAAGAAAAGAAAAGCGCAAATTTCAAAATGGTGACAGACAACGAAAGACGCGCACTTTTGCTAGAAAAAAATAAATCGTTTCAAACAAGAGAAAAGGAATAAATACACAAGAAAAGTGCGCGTCTTTCGTTGTCTGTCACCATTTTGAAATTTGCGCTTTTCTTTTCTTTGTTCTTTTATAATAGTCGAGAGATATCGGTTTTTTGACTTTTTTAACTTTTGGGATTTTATTTTTCTTTGGCATTTTTCTTCAGAAAAATGATGAGGAAAAAAAACCTTAAGAAAAATTTCCTCAATGAGGAAAAAATCCTTAGGAAAAATTTCCTCAAAGAAAAATGAGGAAAAAAATCCTTAAGAAAAAATTCCTCAAAAAAATAAGGAAAAAACATCAAAAAAACTAGATTTTTAATAAAATAACTTTAAATTCTGTTGTAATGCAAAAAATGAGTAAATTTTGTGAAAATTTCCTCATGTTTTAGAAAATGAGGAAATTTTTCAAAAATTGAACAATTTTTTTTCTTGTGAGGAAGTTTTTGGTTTTTTTCCATGATTTTTCAGTTATTCAAAAATATTTTCTTCGTAGTTGTTATATATTTAGACATTTACATTTTCAAGTCTATAAATTTATAAAATTGTGTTTCCGTTCATCTTGATTTTACAGTGATTTTTTTAAAGCAAATGTGTGAAACTTTAATAGTGCCTTTCTTTAATCTAAAAATCTTGGTGTTTAAGGTTACCTGTTTTTGAACTGCATTGTTTAACTTGATATTTGACAAAAGTGTGAGAGGTTTTTTAATTCTCTTCATCTTTAAACTCATTGATTTAGCCATAATAACTCTTTGCTAATAGCATTTCAATAATTTTCTTACATTTTTTTTCTATCAAATGCGTCGTACTGTCTGTTGATTGTTGTTGTAATTTTTTAATTGCTAGTTGCTAAAAAAACGTGTCATTTGCAACTTTTAGTATTATTATTGTTTTTGATTATTATTTTCCAAATTAAATGTTTTTTTTCAACAAAAAAAAATCTTTTTGCTGCTTTATTTATCAGACGCAAAAAGTTTTTCAAACAAAAAAAAATATGACTCATTTTTTTCTTTCACGTTTCTTTATTTTAGTTTTAATTTCATAAGAAAAGAATCAGCCATTTTTTTTCTTTTCTTCTCCTCACGAGTAGTTTTTTGCTTGCTGATATATTTTTGATAACGAAACACTACTTTCCAAAAAAGAAACAACAGCAGCAGCAAGCGGATGTGTTTCCAAATTTGAATTCCCGAGAAAAAAAGCTGCTGCACCCTTTTTTGGCGTTGTTGTTTTTTTCTCTGTGTTCCTTGATTGATCACTCTTCCTTCTTCCTTCTTCTACACCTTCATCTTCATCGTAGCCTGCATTGAGTTCTGCCAGCAGCATGGATTCAAAAAATTTCAAGCTTACGTTTTCTTTTTCATCGAACCAGCCGAAAGGAAAAAAAGGTGTGAATCATTACTTTCTTTTCCTTCCATCCCTTTTCCCAAAAAAAGCAACGTTGAACACCCCTTTTTTTATTTCTATTTTTCTGATGATGCTGGAGAGAGCTGAGCTGCTGCTGATGGTGATGATGGCGGTGATAGTGCCTCCCTTACTGATGATTTTTAAGGCGCTCCTTTTTGCATTTTTAGCAGCATCAAAATATATATATTATTTTCGTCAAAGAAAGCTTCAACTTTTCTCTTATCAGTAAGAAGAAGAAAGACGTCGTCCACCTTTTTTCTTCTTTTGCTTTGGGGTCTCTGTTGTCACTTTTCCCTTTTCTTCGTTTTCGATTCAACTGTTATCACTAAAAAATCAAAGAAAAATATACATTTATTTTTGGGGGAGAAATAAGAAAAAAGAGAAAAAAGAAGGCGGTGTTCGTCGGGGTTCCGAACCTTACGTGTGTTACAAAAATGCATATCAGTTGTTCGCCACTACCACCGCCATCTTTCAAAAAAAATTTTGCCTTAAAATCTTCCAGAAAATTCTCATAAAAATCAGTATTGGACTAAAAAATGAAGTGGTGGTGGACGACGATAGTTGTTGCTTTTTCTTCTTCTTCTGTTAAGGAAGGCTGTGTGTTGTAAAGAAGAAAAGAAAGTTGTTTATTATTTATTTCTTTTTATTGTTTCTATTCTTTTCTTTTACGGGTCAACAGTTCTTGGCATTTTGTCTATATTAAAACCATTAAAGGAATATAGGAAAATGTCAAAGAACGTTTGAACCGTTTTAAAGACTTGTGTATTTCATCATCGCCATTAATCATGATCAACTTTATCAGCAAAAAACATTTGATAGGTAATAAATATTGATTTTATTATTATTTTTTAATTTACAAAACAATAAAAAAAAAAGAATGGGATGCTTTCTTTTTTTGTTGTTGATTTGTTGGCTCAGGTGTGTAATTTCGTGAGAAGCTTTTCCCCCATTTTCATAAATGACAAAGAAGAAGCCATTATAGATGATGATGATGTCTTTTTGTTTGACGCATTTTTAATGCATGAAAATTTGTAAGCATTTCATTCATATTCTGTTCTTTCGAAATCATGTTGTTGTTGTATAATTTATTAAAGTTTTGTTGTTGGCAAACTTGGTGAACGTCGAGGAGCTATCATTGTCATTGAGGAGTAAAGGTAAATCTACTGTAGGTTGATAAAAGTTTAAAAATGTTTGTAATCTTGTTTGGACAATCAACAATAAAAAATTATAAACACATTAACGTTAAAAACTTGTTATTAAAATTAAAAGTAAGCCAGCTTTTGTAATTGAAAAACAAGGAGTTAATCTAAATTTATGAAAACTATGATGATTTTGTTTGACTGAAGCTGTTTGCAAAAGCTTTAAACATAAAAATGTAAAATATAAATCATGTAAAACCAATCCTACTAATGTGTCATTGATAAAGTTTTGATGTTGAAATATATGAAAAAGTTTATCAATGAAAATTTAAAAAAAAATTAATAAACTTTGCACAATCGAAGAATCCATCTTTCTAAATAAAACCTCATTGATGATCTCATAATTTTATTTAACACATTTTGTCACAAAAAAATTTTATACAACAATTTCTTTTATGATTTGTTTGCATTTTTGGAAACTAACAAACAAAAAAAACACTAACAAAATTTCTTTTTCCTTTTTTTTGCGTTTTTACAATAGTTCCCTCCATTTTTAGATCAATTCACGACCGACATTCAACAAAAGCACGATTCATTAAAATTCAGCGTTCACCAAGTGCTAATGAGGAAATGTTTCATGCTTCTATAAAACTACATCCACCACCTCTAAAACAACAACTTCAACATCAACACTCGCATCAGCAACAAAAATATCAAGTTGAACAAGCAATTGATCGAGCAAAAGTTGGCACCACAGTTGCAAGCTATTTGGATACATTTCATCCTGAGCATTATCATCAAAGCAATTCCCACAATGATCAATCTTTAAATAATGGTTTTGTTTCAAAACAACGAAATTTGTTTAGTCAAGAAATTGCAACTCCAATTTCGATAGATTCTTCTTCACAAGATGATAGCAGTGAAGGAGAAAAAAGCACTTCCTCGAAGAATGTTTCAGAAAAGAAAAATGATTATTTAGAAGCAATAAGTAAAATCAATAATGCATCAAGGAGAAAATCAGCTCCACATGGATCTGATTCATCTGCTGCTGCACCAAAAGTGACAATTACAGGTGTTACAGTAAATGATCCACCATCAAATTCTGAACTACCAACAAGTTTCTATCTACTTCGACAGTCACAAGAATCTTTAATCTTGAAGAGAAAACCTCGTACGGTTTCTGAAGATCCAACAGATCGAGATCGAAGTCCATCTTACAGAACAATAATAAAGTTTAGTAAAAATCGTGAAATTATTCCTGATTCTTCTTCTTCTGATTCTAGGTAAACCAATGAAATTGTGAGTCTCACAATGAAGTCTTCTAACATCATCATTTTAGGCCATTTCCACATGCCGTGCTGAAACCCGGTGAAGGAATAATTCGTTCAACCCCGTTTGTTGAAGTAAGTTTTACAAACATATTTTATTTATTTAAACCTTAACAAAAAAACATAAAACATATAAAAATTACTTGAAAATATATCATTTCATTCATTCATTAACTACAAGACATTTTCCACGTCGACGAACATATCGAGATCGAGGTGATGCTGAATAATCACTTGATGAAGATGATGATGTTGTAGTGGCATTATGATGATCAGAATCTGTATGTCCACCTTCAACTGATAAAGGGTTTAATGGTGAATATGAGCATGTTTCTTCATGATTGTATTTGAGAGTCTAAAATAACAAATATATTTAATAGATCTTTAAATTACTGTAACTCGATGATTACTGGGAAGTTACTGTAATTTAGTCAACATAACCCCAGTACTTTAAGAAGTTACGATAACTGTATTACGGCAGTTTCGCAATAGCGTTAAAAACTAGTAATACCCTAGCATACAATAAGCTAATTTTCAAATCCCTCCCCCTTTAAATAATGAGACTTACCTTAAAAGTTAAAGCATCATATAACCATAAAAGCATAATAAGAATTCCAGCAATTAACAGAACAACAAGTACAGTAACCCCAACAATTGAAATAATACATTTTGTTGAATGATCTCGTAAATCTGTACAAAAAGCAGAAACATATTTAATTGAATCCAAACATTGTAATAAAATAATCATTGCTGCAAAAATTGATTTCATCGTTTCTTCAAAGATTTTTGAAAGTTTTTAAAAATGAAATTCATTTTGTTTTACCTTTTTTCCAAAAAAGTAGCTTACTGTAATTTGAATATTTGATTTCTTTGGAGATATGCAAATTGATTACATTTTTGAGGTTTCTCACACTTTTCACTCAATTCATAGTTTAAGGTTGCCATAATTACAGTAATTAATAAAAACACATCTTTCTAATTCATTTTGAAAAATAAATTATAAATAGCCAGTTTCGCAATAGCGTTAAAAACTAATTAATCATCATAAAAATAACCGTGTTGTCCCCATCATTAAAACTTTTAAATCGATTACTTCTTTTTGTCGGGCATTTTTCCAACATTTTTTCAACCCATTTTTGTTTTTACGCAAAAACAAAAAATCGAGTTTTAATGATTTTAAAAGTTTTTTTAAAATTTTTTGTTTTTAAAAAACCCAAATAAACTTTTACTTTCAAAAAGAGTACTATTTTTGCTTTTAGAAAACTTCACCGCAGCAACTCCAATTTCAATCCCAACAACAAAGTCGCGATACTCCAACCCCTGATTTACTTCGAGTAAAATTTCCAGTTGAAAGTGTAAATGGCGAGCCATTAAGCCCCTCAATAATTCGACAGCAATGTGATGAAATTTATCGAATTGTACAAAATCACGGTTATCAAGTATATCCTGCAGCAGATGGTCCAGAATCTGGTTATAATACTTTAAAAGTAAGCAGCATTTGTTTTTGAGTTTTTAAATATTTCCTATTTTGATAGAAGTTACAGTAGGCTTTAAAAGTTTGAGAATATTATTTTGGGGGTCGAACCATAATGTTTAAAATTCACTTCAATGAAATTTTAACCTTTGTACCTCATTAAAACGTCCATTAAAAATATTGTCATTTTTTATTAAAGTTTTCATTGATTACTTTACCGATTCTCAAAAACATTAACTTTCTTGACCTCCACATTTTTTTAGTTCTTTAATTTTAAAATCACCCTTCTCCTGTTTTGTTTTTTTAAATTTCTCCTAAATTGAAATTGATTCAATCTATTTTTTCTTCCGTTTTTTTTTAAAAACCTTTGTTTATTTTTTGCAAAATTCCCTTTTTTCTGTTTTGTTTTGCAAATTTTTTGATCATCATCAGAAAGAAGGGAAAAAAAGGGGAGATGACCACAATTAGTAATGATGATGGGAAAAAGGGTCCCGATTGATTTCATTTCTCTCTCTTTTTTTTAAACAATTAAAAAAAAGTTATGTGACAAAATAATTTGTTGCTTCTGCTGCTTTTAACAATGTGAAAGAAGAAGAAGTGTCGACATCCCAGCTTTACATTAACAATCAATTCAACAAGAACCGGCTTCTAAAATTTTATTTCATTCTCTCTATCAAATCATCTAACTGCAGCAGCACCAGTGGTTCGACCTACCCGAACGATTGAAAACATTTTTGTTTTATCTCTCCCATTATTTTAAAGTTGTTTCTCCCATTGGCAAAAGACTTGTTTTAACTAATTCTTTTTTCCCCACATTGTGTTCGCCTTTCATTTTACTCGTTTCTTCCAACATTTTTATTGGTTACCACTCAGAAACTATGCAGCTTTATTTAATTAAATATCAATTAAAAACAAGCTGTTAATTTTTGGATATATCAGTTTTTCAAATTTTGACGCAATTCTTCCGTGTTTTACAGGGCTATAATTTTTGAATGTAATTTCGTTCTTATCTTTTTAAGTAATAATAAACAAAATATGCAAAAATGATTTCTCGACGTCAACCCTCTGGAACTCATGTCGTTTTTAGTGCCGTTCTTGGATCTGCAGAAATTTGTTTAAAAGCGAGTTTTTATATTTTTTGAACAAAGTTTTGTTCGGGGACAAATGAATGAAAAAATAGGTTTTTATTTCTCTTTTTTTATTGTTTTTAATTTCTGGTTTTTTTATTGTGTCATCTGTTTTTATTCTGTACAAAGTTGGGTAAAAAAACTTTTTTAAAATTTTGTATAGTTTTTTCTTTAAAATCAAGTGTTAGTTTTTAACAAAGATAATAATTATGATAGATACAGTAGTTAGTAAGCGATGCAGAAAATTTTTTAATAGTGTTTAAAAATATAGATACAATCCAGTAAAAACTTCGTGAATTCATTCATAACATTAAATCTTTATTTCCAGGAAGCACCACCATTGACAAGAATGCATTCTAATGGTTCATCAATAGGAAAGTCATCTCCTCCGACATATGGAGGAGGACTTCCACCAATGCAGCATCCACTTCAAGTTGATTTCTCCCCACCAGAACCATATAAACCTTCAAATAATATACATGAAATTGAAGTTTGTTTTTTGTTATCCATAATTAAGAAAAATGACAAAATTTAAATTTTTAGAATAAAGAAGCAGAAATTGAGAGACTTCAAAGGGAACTTTATGATGCACAAGTTTGTGTAAGCTTCATTTTAAAAAATTCTAAAGCTGTAATAAGTTCTTTCAGAATTATCGATTAAATGCTCATATGGGAAAATTAGTATCAAAAGATTGGAAGCGGGAAGAATCAGAATTAAAAGTAAGTTTTAAAAGCATTTTTTAAAAGAAAAAAAACTGTGCTTTGGTTTTTGTATCCTTTAAAGGATTTTTGATCTTTAAATCCGCAATTGCGATTCCGGAATATCCTTTCATAAACGATTCAAGTACTTTTCAAATGTCCTCGAAAAAAATACAATCGTACAAATTTAGTCAAAATAGTATTTTTTTGATCCATAAAAAACGCGATCACGAAGACTTCCGCTTGCTTCATTGATTCATCCCGCAACAGCAGCACCAGCAAAAAAAACACATGCGCGTCCTCGATTGACCCTTGTCCGATGAATGAAATTCATTTTTTTCTATGATTTCCTTTTTTGTTCATTCAAACCTTTCAAGGGAGGCCTTCTTTGTGTTTTTGCTCACAGGTATATTGCGAGCGCGGGATCGCGCAAAAGCAAAAATCGAGTCACGGTGGTTGATGACGAGAACGCCGACAACGACGACTGTCTTGACCTGAGCCAACCTCACTCCTTTTTTCCCCTTTGATTCAATAATACTTTTTCTGTCTTGTATTTTTTTTGTCAAAAAAATATTTTGAGTGTCGAGTCAAGAGCTCAAAATTGTGTTCGGGTTTGTTTAAAATCGATTAAAAAGTTCCTTTTTTTAAAAAAAAAGTTTTTCTTATTGTCATAGAAAAAAGAAGGAAAGGTTATTTTTAAATGACTGTTATTATAATTGTTTGTAATCGTATCAAAATTCTTCTTTTTTGTTCCAACTACTTTTTTTTCTTTAATTTTGATATTTATTGTAAAAAGTAGAAACTAGTTGTTTTAACAGCATTACTAATAGTTTTTGTTTTTAAAATTTTAATAGCTTTCTAGGGATCTTAAACATTTTGAAGAAAACTTTTTAGACTAATCTATTTTTTCAGAGACATTGTTTCTGTTCTCTATAACTCAATATGCCTTGAAGACATACTTTTGATGTTTTTTATTTTGAACCCTTGTTTTCTAGTTTTTTTTGTTTACATTTATTAATTTAATTTCACCAAAATCTCTGATTAACATTCTTGTCCTTTTTCAAACAATATTCTTTCAAGATAAAACTCGTTTATTCTCTCTTCCCTTTCACTTTTTTTGCTCAAAAATTGATTAAGATCAAATCAAAAAGTTTCTCTTCTTGAAGTCAAGAGATGACACAGAATGAGAGTGAGAATAAAAGAAAGTGAAAGAGGAAGAAAGAGTGAATCGTAAAAAGACGGCAGCATCAGTCAATAATTAACGATATTCCATATGATTGCCTGCAAAAAATAAATAAAATGTTCCGTTTTTGTTTTTTTTTTCATCAAAAAAGGATATATCTTTCGTTTTTTGATTTCTTTTTAAAAGACTTACTTGTTCAAGGATGCGATAAATTTTGCTCCATGCATGTATATTTATTTCTGACATTGAATCTTCTCCTAACACTTTTCGAAGAAGTTTTAATAATCCTAAAATTTCGTTTGTCATTAAAATTTCATTTTCTCGAATGGAATTATTTTGACACCTACCATCCATGAAAGCTTTTCGAATTAGCGTTGGACAAACTTCAATCATTAAACAATCCATTACAAAAAGCTTTAATTTTTGTGGTAAATCTTGAAATCCTCGTTCTTGGGTGTATGTTTCAATTGTTAAATCTAGGGCCTAAAATCAGTAAAAGCTGTTATTGATATGCATTTTAAAAACTTACATTAATAACTTGTTCGGAAAACATTTTAAAAGCAAGGCTTTTTTCTGGCAGATTAATTGGATATGGAATATTGTGATGTTTTAACAGTTCATGATATGTCTGTAATATACATTACGTTTAATTAGTTATTATTTTTAATTTTGCTGTAAAATAGATATTGATTGAGATTTCCCATTTTTCTTATTTGTTATTACCGGACTTTATTTAAAGTCAAATTATAAAGTAGTGATTACTTTACAGTTTTGAAGCTTATTTTAATCTCTGATATCTTAAGTTTCATTTTTTGTTTTTGTTCTTACTGTTTAAAGCTCATATGACTAAACTTTTGAGAAACTGATTCCCTTCCAAAAAATTGCTTTTGTAGTTTTTTCAAACTTTTAGTATGTTTCTAAATTAGGAAAAGCCATAACATACAATAATTGCTTCTTTAGTCACTGCTTCTCCCGCTTCTTTAAGACCATATGATTCAATAATTTTTTCCCACATTGCTTTAACGCTTGTAATTTCTGCTTTTGTGACGCATTCCGTCATATAATTATGGCGTTGAATTGCAATTCCTTGTCCCATATGTTTCTTTAGAATTTGCCAAATTTGATTCCATCCATTTTTTAAATCTTCATCGATTGGGGGATCTGTGATTGTTGTGGTTAAAGCATGCAAAAATCCTTCATGCATTAATTCTAAATGTGGCTCATAGGCATCATAGAAAAAATGATGGCATCCAATATCTCGTAGTAGCTTTGTGAGTTGATGATAATCACTGATATTATCCATTACAATTTTTACTGCAGATTGAACGGAGGCACAATGATGTCTAAAAATGGAAGGGTTTTGGATTACGTCATTTTTGAGGAAATTTTGTTTTAATTTTCAGAACCTTAAATAAACTCCGTTAAACTCTTTTAATTAGCCCATCTCTAGTTATCCAATTTCCTAAGTCACTTACTTGAATCTTTGATCCTTTTGAAGCTGCTCTTTCCATTCATCATTTTCAAAATTCACGTCTTTAACAAATTGCCACATTGGCCGAGTATGGGGATAATTGATAATCACATAATTAAACATACTTCGACAAAGTCCAATTTGCTCTTTACTTTTTCCAAGTAAAATCCAATGAGCTTGAGCTAACGGAACATAATTAAAGCTCAATGCATCATCTGTTACTTTGCTGCCAGTTGTGGATGAAATTGCAGAAACATTACTCAACGTTTTTGTTAACAGTTTATTCGTTAAATCTTGAGCTAATTTGCTTCGCTTTATTCCATTTTCATTGAGCTCATCAGCTGAGGAATCTTCTGATAAGAGATGGGTTGGAACATCAATGGATTCATGATTCTGAAATATTAGCAGAATAAAAGGTTTTGCATTATTCTTATCTGTATTCACAGATCGTATCTAACAAGTATTTTTTGAACATGGATATCCTATTTCTATTTATACATTTATATCTTTTAACTAAACTTAAAATTTTCAAAAACAAAAACTTACTTGTAACATATTTTCCCTTCCTAATACCTTAACTCGCGCACTATCTTTAAGCAGTTCCAGTTGAAGACTAAATTTTTTTCCTTTCTCTTTTGGCATTTTTGACATCACGGATAATGCCGGAAATAACTGACAGACTTATTTTCCATAAAAAGAAGAATGTCACCAGGATAAAAATGTATCCATTTAAAAAAAGGTGTGTTCTTCATGTCCCTCTCTTTTTTTCTTGTTTTTATATTTTTTTGCGTGTTTGAATTTTGAATTATTTCAATGGAAGCTTAAATTTGAGAAAAAAAGCTATCTATTTATATCAAAAAAATTGCTTCAAAAAAAAGTAGAAACTTTAAGCAGCATGTTATTATCGCATTTAAAACAAAAGCAAAAATCTGTCTTTTTTTTCTTTACATTCGGAAATAATATTTGTCCAAAATGAAGAAAATATGACAACTTTCATGCTTACATTGGGAGTTTTTGGAAAGGAAAGGAAACCGAAGAAGCAAGCCCAGAAAGAAAATTGATTGAAAGCAAACAAAAAACATAAAAGAAAGTTTTTCTTTCTTTAAATTTTGTCATTTTTGCGCAAAACACAAAAGTTTCTTTTTTTTGTTAAATTTAAAGTTTTAAGCTTTTCCATAATTTCTTTTTTCTTTCGAAATTTCATTTACATTCCATAAATTTTTATATTCACTATTATTTATGAGCATAAATTGTGTCAAATTGAGAAGGATCGTTGTGTTCAATGATGATGCTAAACACCCCCCAAAAAAGGAGTGATAGAACAAAAAGAATAGAAATAATCAATATGATAAGCTTTTCTTTTTGAGTGAAAAATCAACAATCACTGAAATTTTATTGATGGTTTTGCAGTTTTTTTTGACGTGGAATTTCTTTCATACCTTTTTTACTTCTTCTTCTACTTTGCATATTTGCCTTTGGCCTTCTTTTTTGTTCGTTCATCATTGATAGAGAGAGTTTGTAAACAAACAATAGTTTAGTTTTCAACTTTTCTCTACGTGTGTTCTCCTCTTTGTAAAAATAAACAATTTTTTTATTTCTCGTGTCCACTCTTTTTTGTTCTAAAACAATTTATCTCAAATAGATCCTAATTTATTTTATAGAAAAGTGATATTCGTCTACTTCTTTTTGTTTCTCATTCTTTGTGGCATATCAGTTTTTGGAATAATTTTTATTTCAACCAGTGATGCGTAAATTTAAAAATAAAAAATTAGTTTCAAATATATAGTTTTTATTATTTATTATTTTTTCTTAAACGGTAATGGATAATGTCCGGGATTTGCAGGTTTGTAAAGTTTTTAGAAGTTTAAATAAAAACCAAAGCACAATTTTTTTTGAAACACAACATTAGCTTATTTTGAATGTCTGCTATGCCTTGGAAAGTGGCAGACATAATTAAAGATCCAAAATTCTGTCAATGATATTAATTAAATTAATTTATTTTCAGAAAAGCCTTAAAGACAAATCCGCGGAGATAGAAAACCTCAAAAAATGTCTAGAAAAAGCAGAACGTGATAAGTAAGTCCCTAAACAAACTTTTTTATCCACTTTCTACTTCTTTCAAAAATGACCAAACTTGGAATCTAATGCTGTTACACACCTTTTTCCTCCTTGAAAAAGCAATTACGTAACATTTCTGTGTTTTTTCCTGTCTCTCTCTCTTATTCTTCTGACTCGAAAAAACTTGAAATCGAAAAGTCATCGACGAGGAAAGCAGCTAATCCAATGCAAACATTCCATAGTTTTTTTCGTAAGTTACAAACGGAAATCCAGGATTAGCTTAAGTCAGATAAATCAATGTTAAAAACTTTTTTGGGCCTCCAAATGAAATATTAATAAAGTGACACTTAAGTGTAATATAGATAGGACTAAAAAAGGGCCATGCTCGATATAAGCTCGTAACGAGAGTAGGATTAATGGCATAACAGATAAAAAATATATAAAAAACAAACAAATAGAAATTTTTATGGATTAGATTGCTATAAATTTAAGTGTAAAAATTTACTGTAAAATTACTGAAATACAGTATCCTCGGTTGTGTATCAAACTTTTCACATTATTTTCAAATGTAACATTAAAATTCCAAAGTTCAATGCCGTTTTCATAAAAATTTAACTTCCCCTGAAAAAAATGCCATTACTTCAATATTTTCAAAGGTAAAAAAAGATTTGCGCAATATGCTTTTTTTGTCGGTGACCGAAATTCAAGTATCCTCTTTCATCCCAGTTCCTTTCATTTTTCTTTAATTAACTTTTGCCCTTATAAGAAAGAAAAAGAGAGATCCTTAAGTAGCTTTGAGAATTCTTTCTTTTTTTTCACCGACAGAAGTTTTTTTATGTTATTATAAAACAGACGACAACAAAGTGACTGATGTAGTACTTTTCTAAACTCAAAAAAGGACAAAAGGCTAATCTTCTTTGTAGTAGTCTATGAGGTTCTATTGAAATTCTTTTTGAATGGCATTAATAAGGTTATATCTGTTTTTGCAGAAGGAATCTTGAATCAAAGCAACCACCAAATGTTCAAGCATTACAAGCAGAAAAACGTGAATTACAAATTGCTCTTGAAAGAGAGGAATCAGAAAAGCATGAACTTTTTATGCAAGTAAGTATCTATATTGGCATATCTGATGGGATTTTATATATCCTCTGCTAGATGTTGTTGCTTAACTAAGTTTTATCTAACTAAAAAAATTATGCATTTTTTAGATTAACAAGTTGATTGCTGAACTCGCAGATTTACGTGGAAATGCCGCTGATAATGCCGCAGCAAAAGAGCTCAAACAAGAAATAGATCAGCTACGCGGAAAGTTACAAATAGCTGAACATGAAAGAGATGAAATTAAGAGATCCATTTCAAGCCTTGAAGCAGAAAAGAATGCTGCAAAAGAAGAACTTTTCACTGTAAACAATGAACTCGAAAAGATCAAAGCCAATGCAGAAGCAGAAAAACAAAAACTTCGACAAGAGATTGAGCTTCATCAAAAAGAAGTTCAAGTTAAATCTGCTGCTTTACAATCATTGAAGCTAGCAAAATCTTCAGAACCTTCAACTTCAGCAGAAGAATTTGATCGAGTAGTGCAAGAAAAGAATCATCTATCACAGGAACTTGAGCTCAAAAAGAAGGAACTCCAAGAGTTATCTCGAAATGAAAATGATAAATCAAAAGCTTTGGAAATTTCAGAAGCAAAAATAAAAACGTTAGAAAAAGATTTGGAAGAATTTCGACAAAAAGTTGAAGCCATTCAGCACGAATTAACACAAAAATCACATGAAGTTGAAGATTACAAGAGCCAAGTTTCATCGTCAACAACTTCAGCATCAGCAAAAATTAATGAATTACAAGAAAAATTCGAAAATGCACAACGAAAAATTTCACAGTTGGAGCAATCTTTAGAAATGGCAACAAAAAATAGTAGCGAAGTTGAACAAGAAGCTGCCGAGATTGAAGAAAGATTGGCACAAGCTGAAGATACGGTTGATGAATTAAATAAAGAAATTCGAAGGTTGCAAGAAAATGGAAAAAGTGATGAACTGCGGGTTAGCAGTGAACTTCAAATAGCAAAAGAATCTATTGCAAATAGAGAGAAAGAACTTGAAGTTGAAAGACGGAAGATAAAGGAGATGGAAGATTCGATGAAAAAGCTGAGAGAAGAAGTAGATAAGTATAAAAATGAAATGTAAGTTTTTAAATTACGATTGCTATGGTTTTATGACACTGTAACGAGGTGACACAAACTTGGGACAAACGATTAAGCACTGAAATTTGATTTTGAACGTTGAAATTTTAGTTTGATTTTAATTTTGTAATTTTCATTAAAGCTTTTTAGTTTCTGTTTTGGGCAAATCTTTAAAAATTTAGCTTGAGAAATTCGAATTTCGTTTTTACAGTGTTTTGCAAAAACTTATTTAAACGGCTTTTCTAATTACTAATCAATAATTAACTCTATTTTTTCAGTGTCACTTTAAATGAAGACCTCCAAAAACGATCAACTGAAATTTCACAATCCACTTCTACAGTTCATGAACTTCAAACCCGCATCTCCCAATTAGAAAAAGAAAACAACAAGTTAATGGAAAAAGCCAGCGTTGAAGAAGAACTAATGACACTCGTGAATTCTCTTCAAGAAGCACGTGCAAGGATTTCAGCAAAAGAAAACGAAGTGCATGAACTTCGACAAAAACTTATTGAACAACAAGATGAAACGGATAAAGTTTCATCCGAGCTTCGACAAACTCTATCTGCCCTTGAAAGAGCAGAAGAAGAATGTAAGAAGTTTGCAGAAACGGATATTGAACTTGCAGAATATCGACGTGAATCTGAGAAACGACTAGAGGAAGTTCGACGAGAAATGAATGAAGAAATTGTTAAAGCTAAATCAGAATCCAATAAGCTACAGAATGAACTTGAAAGTGCCAAAAAACAAATTTCAAAAATGGAAAACGAAATTAGAGATTTGGCAAATCTTGGTGAATCAAGACTTGAAAAACTTCGTGGAATTGAAATTGAAAAGGGAAGGTTGGAGACAAAGATTGTAGAATATGAATCTGAAATTGAATCGATGCAAGAAGAAGTGAATCGACTTCGACAAAATCAATCTGAAGCAACACAAAGCGCCGAAAAAGAACTTACAAAAGTTCGTGAAGCTTTAAAAATTGCTGAAAAATCATTGGATTCGAACAAAACTGAAATTCAAAAACTTGAAACAGAACTTCGTGAAGCTCAATCAAAAGAGTCTAGCTATGCCAAAGAAAATGCTGAAGCTAGAGCTCAAATTGCCAGTCTCGAAGCCTCACTTTTAAAAATTAAATCCGAAAAAGAAAAGCTTGAAAGAGAAATGAAAGATGTGGAATCTCAGCATGTGACTTACCATAAACAATCTGAAGATTTTAAAACACTTATTACAAGTCTTGAAGGAAAAATTGCACAAATTCAATCTGAGAAGAATCAACTTGAAGCGGAACTTCAAGAAGCTGAATCTCGGCATGTCACTTACAGTAAAGAAGGAGCAGATTTTAAATTGCTAATTACAACTTTGGAATCAACAATTTCTCAGCTAAAATCTGAGAAGCGTGAACTAGAATCTAATTTTCATGAAGCTAAAGCTCGAGAAGAGAGACATGCCAAAGAGGGAGCTGATTCAAAGTCACTTATTACAAGTCTTGAAGGAAGAATTGGTCAAATTCAGTCAGAGAAGAGCCATCTTGAAGGTGAATTACAGGAAGCTCAAAAGAAACATCATGGAACAGAAAGCTCAAAAGATTCTGAAATTTCTCATCTCAAATCTGAACTCGCTGAAAAAGAATCCCAACTTCAACAGCTTTCAAACACTGCTCTTGAGCTAGATGTAGTTCGATCATCTTTGAATGAGCAACATAGCAAGCTTGGAGTAATGGAACAAGAAAAAACAATTCTCGCTGATAAGTTACAAGAAGTTAAAAATGCATTAGAACGTAAGCAAGAAGAACTTGAAGCTGAACAAAATGCATCAATTTCCAAACTTGGCAATCGAGAAGCTGAACTCAAAACAGAACTTGACAGAATTAAACGAGAAAAAGAAAACCTTGAAATTGAATTGAATAGTCAGAAAGCACTTGTTGCCGATTTGAAGCAATCCCATGATCGGCTAAATCAAAATTTGGAAAGATTCTCCGAGCTGATGGCAGCTGATGGAAAACGTTTTGATACAGTTGCAAAAGAAAAAGAAATGCTGTTCCAAGAAAAACAAATTTTAGCAGATAATTTACGGCGAACTGAAGAAAGAATAAAAGCATATGAGAATGAAATTGAAGAATTGAAAGCTGCTTCACATACTCCACCGTTAGGGGATGAAGCAGAACTTCGAAGAAAGGTTCGTAAAATTATTTTTGGGAGTTTATTAAAATTCTTGTGGATATAAGAATTTAGCCAAATTTTTAAAATAAATTTTTTTTAAATTTTTGGTATTAAAAATAAAGCATAAAATGTAGCTACCATTAGTTATTAAAATGTTTTAAAACCAGTGAACGTTTTTTAGATCTCAGAGCTTACAGAAGAAAATGCCAGGCTAGCTGGAGATTTGTTAAAACAATCTGGAAAAGATGATTCTTCTCAATTCCGTGCTGAGTTTGAAAGAGCATTGCATGAAAAACAACGTGCTTGGGCTCAAGAAAAGCAAGCGCTCATGCAAAAACTTGAAGAACAAGAAAATGATATACAAAAACTTCATCAATCTAAAGTTGATCTTGAAACTGATCTTCAAAGGTTTGACAGTGTTATTTAATGATAGTTTCAATAATCATCTGTTTTTAGACTAAAACTATCATATAATAATGATACATTAACACCAGTGCCAAAGCCACGTCGTGCCAATACATCTTTAACAAATTTAACAATGGATACATATTCTGAGAGATCGATTACTCCATCAGCAGATGAAGAAGAAGTTCGAAAACTTCGTGTTGAACTTGATAAGTAAGCGTATTTTTAATCGCTGTTTATCCCTTCAATTTGCATATTCTAAATTTTCTGTTTTTGATTCAAAAAATTTGAGTCCCCGAAAATGTCGAGACTCTTAAAAACTTTTTTTTCTGCTATTTTTCAATTAACCTTTTTCCTTTTCTTTGTTTTCCATTAACGAAAAGAAAAGGTTTTAAAAAGCTTCTTTTTAAAAAAGAAAAAGATTATCCTCATGTTGCATACCGGTAAACAGGTTGCGACATTCAAGTGCTTTCCCTTGAAAAAAAATTTTTCGGGTTTGGTCTTTCAAAGAGCGGCATTTTTTGCTTTTCTTTCAATGAAAGCATAACTTTGTGAGAGAAAAAAGACAGAAGTAATAATGCATATTCGGTTTCATGCGAAATACTACTGCCACACCTTTGTACAGACAGAGTACTCCACTTTTATCCAATTTACTTATTCTTTCTTCCATTCGATTCCATTAACTTAAAGTTTTTCTTTTACAGACAAAAACGACTTGTGACGGTTTTGCGAAAAAAGCTTCAACAGCAACAAGTGGAAACTCTTCGACAAAATAAAATGAATACAAGTAGTACGGCAACTTTTCATTAACATCAACAACAACTGAGTGGCTGAAATTCATTCAATGAATGCCATCAATGGAAATATGCCTTTCTTTTCTTTTTTTGCCTTTCATCAAGAAACAAAAAAAAAACAATGCCACACTTCACTTTTTTATTGCCATTTCAAAACGGGTTTTAATGAATTTTTTACTTTTGTTTTTGTGATTTTGATTTTATATATGTTTGTAGTCCTATTTTCATTCATTAATTGCTTCCTTTTTTTCATCTTTCTTTTTCCTTTTGCGGTTAAAAAACTTAAATATTATATCACAAAAAAATTTATGTGAATTTGTGATTTAAAAAAAGTCAAACAGATATTATAAAAATTTGCTCAAAATTAAATAAAGAAATTTTTATGTAATTACTGTAATATGGTACAAAGATGTCAATTCAGGATGGAACAAAACATGCAATTTATCACAAATTTGATCATAAAAAGAAAGTTCAAGCAATGACTTTTAATTGTTAGAAATGGCAAAACATAAAATAACAGCAGCAAGCAAACGAGATACTTGTAAATGCATAACCTCAGTTCGAGAAACAAATAATCTACCAAGACAAAAGCGGCCCAAGAATACCAAAAAAAGATTTTAGATTTAATCACAGTGCCATGTATCGATTCAAATATCAATGTCTTAAACATGGTTAAACTTGGATCAGGACAATGAATAATTAATGCTTAAAAAATTAACAATAAATTATTATAAAGCTGTCAAACCGTCAAAAATTACTTGTCCCTATCTTTTTGTGGAGCAGTGTATATTTAAAAATTTAAAGCATCGTTGAAAAATGTGTCATCTTTTTTGTTAATTTTTTTCGAGTGCTTCTTGTTGTTTTTATGTTACATTTTTAAACACATCCTCTTGTTTTTAAAGCTACAGTACTCAAGTTGTTTTCGATGACTCATAAATATGCTTCCATCAAAAACATCTTTTTTAAAAAAATGGAATTTTGTTATTGATTTGTTCTAAAAAAAATAACGCTAAAAATAAAACGTCAACCCACAGCAATAAAAAGCTATTCTCCCCGTAAAAATACAAAATACGAGAATTTCAAGAATAAAGGAATAAGGAAGAGAAAGAAGAAGAGGAAAGCTTGCTCGTTTTCCGTTGTTCATTGTTTACACAGTCGATAGAGCCTTTTTACCGTTATTTTTTTTCATCAAAAAAAGCAGCTTTCGTGTGATGACTTGACTCAAAAAAAAAGTCAGATGAAAAACTAACTCAAGCTGCAAGAATGAAAGAAGAAAAAAAGGAATTCTGTTTTTATGTGAGTCTCCAAAAACTCGACGACATTCGTTGGTTTCTCTTTCTCTTCTTTTTTTGCCGATAAAATTGCCGCCACAAGTCTCGTCATTTTGGAGAAAAAAAGGTGCTGGTGTACGGTATCATTTTTTGTCGATGACTGCAACAGCAGGAATAAGAGTTGGAAAGGAATAATACCACCTGGATTGGAAGATGGAATAGAATGAAGGTAAAATGGATGGAATATATACAATAACCACGTCATAAAAATGAAAGAAAGAATGAAGACCAGTCATCTGGTGTGTGTGCAAAAAAAGAAATCACACCTGTGACAAAGTGATGGGCCGTCAAAAAAAAGCGTATGCATTTTGCATTTTTAAAAAATGGATTACTGTAACAATATAGACTGTAAAAACACAATTCAAAAAAAGAATATTTTTAAATTTCACAAAACGCAACCTTCCACAAAAGACGAAAAAAAGCAAAACTAAAATTTGCCACTGAAAAAACTTTGAATATTTATATATCTTTTTTTTCCTTTGTCAAATATTTGCCAAAAGCAAGCAAAAGTAAGATGGGCCTTTCGTCCTCTATAGCTGCTATGTACATGGAATATGTATCTTTTCGTCCTTCTTCTTCTCCTACTCCTCAGTGTTTATCCCTTGCAAACATTAAACAATACTTTTTTTCTTGCTTTGTTTTGTTTTCGCTCCTCAATTTCGTCTATTTTGCTGCTGCTTACTTTATGTGTTTGTATTTATTTATTTTTATTTGTATGTATGTTATTTGTTGTAGCTTTACTTTTTACGATAAGGTCAAATATTTATCTTTTTTCTATCCCGCCTACTCTTTTTCTTATTTTAGTTTTTCGAAAAATTTTCAGTTTTAATAAAGATGCAAAGCTTTAGATGGCTGCTTGAAAATAGAGTTGATATTATTATTTTGTTAGATGGAATTTAGTTGATTGAAAAATTTATGTGTTAATTTTATTTATTTCTGTTGTTCTAAAAACTTGTTTTTGTGTTATCAGGTTGTTCGATAAGTCCGTGCCGCGATATTTGTTGTTGTATTTTTAATAGTAGAAGTGCAATCAAAATGAGGTCTTTTGTAATTGGTAGGCCCATGACTTGGGCCTCTGACGATAATAAAATATTGGGGTCACCATGGATACTGTAGGTATACGGTAGAAATTTCTCGAACAAATTTGGATTTTCGATAAAAATGAGCTGTAATTAAACGGGAAAAAGCTGGAAATGACTGGATATGACGTTTAAGGACTGTCTATATCACATCCGACAACTTTCAGATGGAATATTGCCTCAGGGCATTATGTAAACTTTCGAGGTCGGAAAATTTGCATATTTTCCAAAATTAAAAAAAATGGCAGGAAGGGGTTCGAAATGGTCCAGTAAGTCCCCCACAATCAATTTTGGTCGAAATTATAGCTCTAGAACGTTTTTTAATAGCGAACAATAACATTGAGTAGCAGGCGATGGTTTAACTTGCCATAAAAAAATGAGTTAAAGCCATAATTTCGACCAAAATTGATTGTGGGGGACTTACTGGACCATTTCGAACCCCTTCCTGCCATTTTTTTTAATTTTGGAAAATATGCAAATTTTCCGACCTCGAAAATTTACATAATGCCCTGAGGCAATATTCCATCTGAAAGTTGTCGGATGTGATATAGACAGTCCTTAAACGTCATATCCAGTCATTTCCAGCTTTTTCCCGTTTAATTACAGCTCATTTTTATCGAAAATCCAAATTTGTTCGAGAAATTTCTACCGTATACCTACAGTATCCATGGTGACCCCAATATTTTATTATCGTCAGAGGCCCAAGTCATGGGCCTACCAATTACAAAAGACCTCATTTTGATTGCACTTCTACTATTAAAAATACAACAACAAATATCGCGGCACGGACTTATCGAACAACCTGATATTATTTAAAAACTTTTATGTTTTGTTCAAAATGCACAGTTTGAATTCTACATCATATCCAGAAGATGCCCTGTGTAATCATAAGCAAAACGCGTTTTACATTACGCATTTTACTCTCAGGATCAGGATGTGAAAACTTTAGATTTTGTATTTTTTAAATTTTTTAGTTTTAATTTTTGCTAGTGTGATCAAAATCTTATTAACTTATCCTTTTAAAATCTTGTCTTATTTTTTAACCGTATTTGCCTTTTTTTAGAAATTTCTTTTTGGATAGTTTTGAGCTTCACATTTTCATTTTGTGCTTTAAATTTTTTACAAAATATTTTTGTATGTTTTTCAATCCAAATTACTGTATTCCTATATATTTCATTATTTAAAAATGTTTATTAAACGATCATTTTGTCCCATATAAAACTTAAGACAAAATAACAGACAAAAAAAATTAAAACTAAAATAAAAGTTTTTAAAGAAAAAAATACCAAAATTTATATACAATCACACTGGCCAAAAAAAGAACAACAACACTCTTTTCCTTCCTGACTTTATTAAAGTTTTTTTTCTTATTACTTTTAAAAAGTTGTCAAAAATTAAAACTACGGTAATCTTTGACAACTTCTTTAAAGCATACTTTTTTCACAAAAATTTTAAACACGAAAAAGACAATACTAAATTGATTTGATGTTTTTTAAAAAAGAGAATTAAGAGAAAGAGAGCAAATTTAAAAACATTGCACAAATTAATTGTATTAACAAATTTTTTTAAACATTAAAACAATAAAAGTAATTAAAGGCATTTTTAAAAGACGAACAAAAAAGAGTGCAAAAAAGAGGGATATAAAAACATAGTAAAAAGATACCCGATAAAAAATGGTAAAAATTGGAAGACAAAAGTTGAAACATAAATGGAAGAAGAAAGAAGAATCAACAACAACAAAAAATTCAGATTTTATTATGGAAGCAAAGAAAAAAGAAGTAATAAAAGCGTTTTATTTAAAAATTTGAGATTTGGCGAATTATTTTATAAAGTGCTAAAATGCTTGTGTGAAATGTTGATACTGGTACTGTATGTAAAATGACTGATAATATATAAACAAAAACAACAAGTAATAATAGAAATAAAATTAAAGATTGGCAGCATTTGTTGGATTATCAGAACTAAAAAATAATCATTAGCAATTTTGTCTTGTAACAGTTGTTTTAAACATACCTATATAAAGTATTAAAATATTGATCAGTTGAAATTGTTTGTGGCTGATATACAGAGTGATTGAAATAATCCAATGCATTTGGCTGTTTTTCAACAATTGTATTCAAAAAATTTCCTGCTGCAAATGATGGTAACGCTGCAACAGCGGCATTGGAGAAATCTGGATTTTGGCTTGAATACAGCTGATAATAATTATATGGGGCTGAGATGACAGCTGCAGCTGAATGAGTTGTGGAAGGGGATGTTAAAGCAGGGCCAAGGAAATGTTGTTGATGCTGTTGAACAAGTTGTTCTTGAAGAAGGGTCTGTTGGAGAAGGCCATTCTGAATTGTTTGGGGACTAGGTTGTTGTTGCTGTTGCTGTTGGGGATCTGCAGAATTTGAATTCTCTGATTTTACAAGTTTATTTTCAGATGGCGACGATAGTGCTGTACCAGAGATCGGAGTTTGATGACGAAGATCTTCAATTTCTGGTTTATACTCAGCTTTGTATTCTTCTTTAATGCCATTAAGGCTATCAAAAGCCGTTGTTGAGCCATTTGAAGATGAATGATTGTTTTGTTGTGCTGCAGCAGCTGCGGCGGCATTGCTGCTTCGATTCTTTTTCTTTCCATTTGATTGTTTTTCAGTAAGTTTGAATCTCTTTTGTCGTCGAAGATAACAACCATTTTCAAACATATTTCCACAGAGATGATGTAATGTCCAAAAACTGCCTTTTCCGGGCTTATCGGGAGTACGTGGAACTTTTACAAAGCAATCATTAAAACTTAGCGAATGTCGAATAGAATTTTGCCATCTAAAAATACTATAAAAATATTATTTTTCAAACTAAAAATGTTTTTGAAAGTGTACTCTACCTTTGAGTATTTTGTCGATAATATGGAAACCATTGCATAATGAAAGAATAAATTTCCGATAAAGTCATTTGTTTAGTTTCAGCATTTTGGATTGCCATTGAAATCAGTGAGATATAAGAGTATGGTGGCTTTGCAGTTCCATAAGAACCTTTATTACGAATTTTTTCCATTTCATCATGTGTTAAATCAACTTCACCATCATCTCCACCACGTCTTCGATGATGTCCACTACCACCTGATGATCCACTTCCACCACCAGATCCTGCAGCAGCTATGGTAGATTCTGGGGAATGTCCAATACTTGCAGTTTGAGATTTAAAAGAACTTGATAGACCATTTGGTGTTGAGCTTGGGACACTTAGCGGTGAGATAGAGGAAGAATTCATTGATAAATTTGCATACTGTTGAAGAGGGGCTGCTGAAGAGTAATTCGCATATCCATATAGAGAGGATGCGGCAGCATTTGGATATGCATATTGATAATTATATGATGGCATAACTGCCGAAGTATAATCTTGTGCTGACATTCCCTATAAAATGAATTTCGTAATTTTGTTGATCACAAGATATTTCAAAGAAACAAGGAAAAAAGGTTTTATGTTGTTTTGATATGAAAGCCTTTTTTGGACATTGGAATTTTAGATTCCTTTTTACCGTTGTGTAAATATTTGGAAGGAAAAAAAAGTAACGTAAAAAAATAACAAAGTGTGTTTTTGTAAAAAATCAGGGAAGAAAAATAGGTGGGAGAGAGAGGCACAGAATAAGTGGTTATTGAACAACAACAATTTTGACAAAAAGTATGTGGGGAAATTACAGTAAACGTAAAATGACATCACTCGCAGCAGCAGTTGTTAGGCTACACTTTAGTTTTAAAGCTTAAAGCTGCTGATTTAAAAATAGTTTTAAATTCTTTTGTTATACTGTAGCTGTGATTCATCTATATCAAAAAGCTTGAAACTTAATCTAACAATTCTGCAAGGTCTATAGGAATTTAATTTCTACAAAAAATTATTGATTTATCAAAGAAACAAGGATAAAAAAAAGTGATCTAAAAATGTTCGAAATTACTTAGCAATCTTCCTCTTTTCTTTCACAAGATTCAAACAGGAAAAAGAAATAACGCTTAAGTTAAAAGTTAGAGTCTCTCTTTCTCATTCATCATCATCGATGAAAGGAAGAAAAAGAAAGATCCGTGGTTGAAAATACATTGAGAGAAAAAGATGAGAAAAAGTATGGGCCTCCGCAATACCTAAACTTCCCGAAGAAGAGATTATGCTGCTGCTGCTATTCTTCTTTCGTTCTTTCGCCTACAGTTATTCTTCAAAAAAAGAATGTGTTGACTGACAAGTCGTTGAAAAACGGAAAGAAAATTTTAAAAATGGAAGACTTATTTTTTCTTGTCTGCAACGAATAGAGGAAAAGTGTTTTTGCGGAAATTCAGTTTTTTGCGTTAAAAAATTTTTGAATGGAAAAAAAGGAGGAGAAAAAGAATTGTGCCACGATCAGTACGGTACGTACAAAAAAAACTGATTGTACGTGGCTGTTTCGATCTCGGCAATGACACCAAAAAAGGGAAGAGAACATTAAGGAAAGAAGAAAGAGAGAGAGAGATATCATAAACATGAATGAAATAGAATGGAACACGAAAAACATTGATAAGACAAAGACATATTTCTCTCAAATGACTCTCTTTTGACCACTTTGAGTTATTTTTCTCTTATCAAATTTGGTACTGACCGCCACGATGGACATTTGCCTTTTTTAGAGAAGTCTTTTTTTATAAAAAAAATTGCTATCTGCGAGTGATGTCATTTTACGTTTACTGTAATTTCCCCACATACTTTTTGTCAAAATTGTTGTTGTTCAATAACCACTTATCATTCTTAAAATCAATGGCGTCAAATCAAAAAAAGGAGAGTGACCAAAACAGCAGCAGTAGGTAAGCTAAAACTCAAATGGTCAACAAACTTCTTTCTTTTTTAACGTATGTACGTGAAGGTGCGCAAAATAAATTTTAAAAGAAACTTTTAAAAATAATATTATTATTTGCTTGCAACAAACAAAACAAAAAATAACATTGAAAATTAAATAGAAACTCTTTTTCTCTCTCAATTACATAAGAAGCTCAAATATTTACCCGAAAAAAATATTTACACAAAAACACTACTACAAACAATTGTTGAAGAGGAAGAAAGGCAAAGACAGCGGCTCCTGGAAGCTGAGTGTGAAGCTTCACGCGCCAATATTGCTGTTATCCAAATATTTGAGGTCAATCCTGATCAAAGATACGTACACAAAAGAAGAAAAGCAAAGAAGAAAAAATCAATGGCATTTTTAAGCAAAGATTTAAGCGTGAATTTTAAAGGATAAAACTTACAGTTACAGCAGCAGACTGATATAGAGCATTTGCATCGAGCATTTGTGCTGCTGCATTATGGGATGATAGACCTGCCATTGTTGCAGTTCCAAGATTCATTGCAGCAATTTGTTTTGCGGCTTCTTGGTGATGCTGCAAAAATGCGCTATTTAATGTCGAAGACGTTGACGGTGGGGGTTGACTTTGGGGCTCCAGTGCGAATACTGTAATAATATACAATAGTAAAAAAACGATGATTTACGGAATAAGAAAGAAACAAATTCACGCACAATGAACGGAAAAACGTTTTTAAAGAAAAAAAAGTTAAAAGAAAAGTGGAAAACAAGATTTTACGGTTGTGGTTGGAATTCTTTTTCTTCTTGCCTTCTAAAAATGACAGTTTCTTTTTTGAAGCTCCACTTTTTTTCCTGTATTTGAAAAAAAAAACGTTTTGACGCATATACACTTTTTTCTTTCTTGCAGGATAAAAGCCAAGCAAAAAAAACCCGAAACAACCGGAAGAAGGCGGAGTCAATCATTCAAAAGAAGACATAAACTCCAGCCACAGCAACTACAGCACCATCAACAGCTCCAAGAGAAAAAGAATTCAGTGATCATTCCATTGATGACAAAAAAACCAGAACTTGCTGTTGCTGTTGGAGTTGATGCAGGCAGTTGCTTAGCTTGAACATTGATGGACAGATTTTTTCTCGCGCATTGATGGTAGTCGCGTTATTGTTGTTGTCATCGATGAAGACTAACTTCGCGGAAGCGGAACGTCTCACAAAAAAGATTTGAGAGAGTGTCACCGACCGAAGAAGTCACTTGAAGAAGAAGAAGTTTTATCCCCCTTCTTTCCCTGTGCTTTCTTCCCCAAAAGTAAGAAGAAGAAAAAAGTTGGAATTGCAAAAGACGCAAAAATGAAACAGGTCGAGAGTTTTCGTTTCACAAAAAAAGAAACATAACGTTGAAAGGAGGAAAAAATATATTGGGGCCCTGACATTCAAGCCGACGACATCGGCAACACCAGCAGCAACAACATTGTAGCTACACCAGTCAGAGGAAAAAAAAAGGTTTTCATCAAGGAAACACGAACGAAAGAAGAAAGGAAATGGAAATTTTACCTATGCCTTCATGTATATGTTTTCATCAAAAAGGTGAATATCGAGTTAAAATTCATAGATGGCCATCATCACCATGAGGAAGGTTATGGTAACAACAGCAAAGAAATTTTTAGGAAACCACAAAAAAGAGGGAGGCCAGCAATAAGAAGAAGGCGAAGAAAGGACTTAAAAAATTCTTTTTTTTCTATTCTACTGCTGCTCGAACCTTATTTTTCACACGCGCATTTTTTTGATGCATTTTTTGAGGAAAAAATAAAATGGCGAATCAGAGACGCGCGTTAGACTTTTGAAGGGGCGGAGACTTTTTTTGCATTCATTTTTTTACGATTTTTCTCTCTCCCTTCTTCGAATGACTAAGTGCCGACAACGGCTTTACTTGGAGGGAGTTTACGGTATACATTTTTTGTTGAGAATAGAAAAACTGAGGGTTGGCTTTAATCTTACTTTGAACCTTTTATTAAAAAACTTTCAACCGATAACTGCTGATAAAGAAGCATGGATTGCATGTGTTAAATAGTAGAAACAAACAAAACTTTTTTCTTTTGTTTATCTCCTTCTTCTCGTCTCTTTTCCCCCTCTTATGTTGTTGTTGTTGTAACATAATCAACAAATATAAATAAATAAGAAAAAGTGTCAATGTTTTAAGTCAATAAAAAAACAACATAAGAAGAAGAAGAGGGGGATTCCCCGACCCCTTAAAGCGGTAATATTTACGCTTCTTTTTAAAACAACTTCAAATATTTGAACTTCCATAAACAGTAGCAAGCGCACAAGCACACAAGCAGCTCCGATTCATTTTGTTTTGTTTTGTTAACTGAGCCAAAACAAATAGGTAAACTTTAAAAAAAAAGTTTACTCGCCGGCAGGCAAGCAGCATCGGCTTCACGTACGCATATATATTTGCATTTCGCTACAAGTTGCGCGAAATTATATCCTCAATTTTAAAAAAAACTTTGTTGCCAAATAGTTTGTTTAACAGTTTTTTAAAAAATCAACAAAAATATAAGCAAATATTTAATAACAATTGAAAGGTTATTTCAACAACTGAAAGAAGAAGAAGGGGGGAAAGAAGAGTAAACTTTACACAACTCTTTCCAACCAGCAAGTGTAATCTCAATGCCGAAAAATGAATGCCGCCAGTAGTATATTTGAAAATGACCTAGATAGCCCAAAAATCCATGCACGTCTAAGAAGAAGAAAAATAATGGCATCTATGGCCAAAAGCTGCAGTCTTTAAAATGAAAAAAAAAATAAGATCAAGTTTCAAAGAAGAATCTTTGAATTCTGTTTTTCTTTCAATGTTTTTAACCCTTTTTTTATAAGGGGAAATCCATTTTTACAAAACATTGCAAAAGAAGTGAATTATCAAAAAGTTTGAAACTTTTTTGCGAAATATTACAGAAAACTCTTGATTGATCAAATTACCCTCAGCAGTAGCAGCAGTCATTTCAACCAATTGCATAAAAGTAGTAGCAGCTAAAATTCAAAAGACAGAGAGCGAGATATACAGGAAGTACTTTAAGTGTCAGCCATAAGAAGTCGGAGAAGGGAAAAGAAGAAGAGGAGAAGTTGAAGACTAAAGACATCAAAAAAACCGGCCAGAAAATACATATATATATCTGACAGTCTCTTTTTTTGAAGACGACAAAAAAGACACCGATCAAGTCTGAAAGAAAAAATACCGGAAAACTTTTTTTTGGCTGGAATTCAATAGAAGCCGGAAGAGAAGTGAGAGGTGTCTTTTGCAAAAATTTTGAAGAAAAAAAACGGGAATAAAGATTAAAAAGCCGTTATTGGATAACGGTAGATTGATGGAAATGGAGATGATTGATACAGTGAAATTTTAAACAAAATGTTTAAAGATCAAAACTTACTGGAAATTTAAAACATGATATATGGTAGTTGGAAGGTATCATAACTTAAAAAAAAAATTTGTTGTTAAAAACCAATAGTTTTCGATTGTCTTGTATCCAAAGCTCGTCCAAGCTTTCGATGCCTTTTTATACAACCGTAAAACATCAAAAGCAAGGAAAGAACAAAAAGAAAAATCATGTGACCGTAATACTTTTCTTTTTTCATAAAAGAAAAAGTAATAATAATATCAGTGAAATAGGAAAAAGAAGATGAAACCAATAAGCGCGAAAATGCGGCGTTTTTTAAACGAAGCATTCACGGAGGAAAAAAATAGAAATATGAAATGAAAGGAAGGATTTTAAACAAAACAATGACGCGGGCTTTTCGTCGACGACGACGACGCAATTTATGAGCATGGAAAGAATAGAAAAAGCAGGACATGAAAAAAGTACCGTAGAATTATTCGTTTTTAGCTGTCGGCAAAAAAAAGGAGACGAAGAAGAGAGAAGAAGGAAAAAAGATGCTTATTCACGAATTCATAAATGCATCGTTTTTAGATGGCCATTTTTATATCTCTTTTTTTAAAGCTTGCTTTTTTTCAGTCAAACGTTTTCCCGTTGCTGCTGCTTCTCCTCTTTTTTTTGACTTTTTTCATCGGCAAAAATAGTGTCCTAGTTGCTTTACAAAAAAATTCATCCACCATCAACCATCCCATCGACGTCGTGGTTGGCGTCTCGCTTATGCTGCTCGTTGAAGGCCGTCGTTGCCGGTGAGATCAAGACTGGCAGCAGCTTTTTTCTCGATGAAAAACTTCTTTCAACGTTGGTGCTACTACAAAAAGACTGTAAAATACAAGTGAAGGGATAGGGGGAAATGAAAGGGGGCTCAGGTGTGTCTCACAGGCAGTTGAGTAAACATAACTCTTTTTTCAAAAAAAAACGAGAACGACGATGACAACAACGAAGCCTTTATTCCATTTTTCTTCTTTTCCTAGATCGTTGATGGCTGAGCCGTTGAAGAAAAATTTTCTGATGATGGCTGCAGCGTTATACAAAAAAACCTTTGTCAAAAAAAAGTGGACATCAGAAAACCAAAAAAAACAATATATAAGGGATGTGCCAAAGCTTGATGAAAAAAGTTTAAAGCAAAAGAAACCGACAAAAACTAAAAAAAATCCCGATCAAGACCAAAAAAATTATGCGTGATCCGCTTGCGCAATTATGCTTCGATAAAAAAGAAAATGCAAATCCCACGCAAGGCGGAGTTTTGGCACACCTTTCCTTGAAACATGCAACAAAAAACTTTTTGGCACTTTTTTAGAAACAAGCAAAAAATAGTCTTTTTCATAGGTCACTCATTAGAAGGGTATACCCTAAAGGAATGTCCAATTTTAGACTTAATTGAATGTGTTCATATTTTCCCTGTTCGACACTTGTTATAACACTTTTGCTGAATTTCCTGGTGCGCGAGAAATATTATTTTAGAAAAAGAGGGCATTACAAGAATGTATATTATTGGCATCTCATTGAAATATTGAGAAAAGAATAATGGATAAGAGAGTTCGTTGAATGTGAAAGAAAGAAGGGCAAACAAGGGAAGAAGGAGGTGGGCCATTGTTTTTCAGGCCAAGTAGTAGAATATGAATACATTCTTGGCCGTAATGGATTCCGTGGAAAAAAAGTGTTTATGAATAGGTAAGAAATGTAAAAGTTCATTGCTATATATCGTGTCGTGTCTAAAAATGGAACAAATGAATTTCCATATATTGATGTCTCGATTTCCGGAATTCGAAAGAAAGATATACGGTAACTTTGACCTCAAAAATCAGAAAACTAAAACGAAGAAAAAGAAAAGAAACCGATGGCCTCGTTTCATTTCTTCCTTCCATCCTTCTGAGAAAAAAAGAGTGTCAAGCGATGGAATCTCGAAGCCTACTACGACTACTAGTAGTAGTGGTAGTAGTAGTAAGCATGACACTACCACCATTGCCATCATCCCCATCCTCATCATTCTCAAGTATCCACTCTCTGTTTTTTTCCTTCCATGCAACAGCAACAATATCCATTCCATTCCTGGTGCTGAGTGGCTCCTCAAATCCTCGGGGCAAAACAACAAAAATGTTTAATTAAAAAAATATATTTTTGACCTAAGGCGGCAATAAAGAATTTAAGGAAATAAAAAGGATTTTTAAAATCATAGGAATAAAAAGATGGTAGTGACGGAATTTCAAAGTACACTTAATAACAAACTTATTTTGAAAAGTTTTGAAAAAAATTCCAAGAAAAGCAGAAAAGAATAACTATTTTTATTAAATATTTTATAAAACATGGATATTATAAGTTTTTAAATAAGCGCGTTTAACGCAAAACGAGTAATATAAAAAGCGTACAGTAATAATAGTAATAAATTATTTAACCTTTGTTGATAGCTGCTGCTGATGCAGTTGATAAGAAGAAAACAAAAAGCTAATAAACAAACAAAAGAGTGTTATTTTTACATTGTTTTCTTTTGTAGTATAAAAATCGTTAAGCAAATATTATAACTCTTTTTTTCCAAAAAGGCAAGCTTTTGTTTCAGCAACAGCAGAATGAAAGCAAGCGATCGATTTTGGAGAGGAGAAAAAGTTAAAGAGGTGGTTGGTTATCTTTGACACAAAAACAGTTCGTCATTTTCTGATAAGAATTGACTCAAAGGAAAAAGTAGCCGAGTGAAATTTTATTTTTGCATTCGTGCCTTTATAAGCTTGTTCAAAAATGAAATGTCCAGGTGTTGTTGATTACTCATCGAAATGAATAAAAGAAATGCAGAAGAAGAACGATGTAATAATGTCACGCTTCAAAACTTCTGCCAAACGACCTACGTCTTCTTCTTCTATCTAAAATTCATTCCTTTCTCTTTGATTCTAAAAAATACTTTTGAAGATTCACTTCTTCTTTTCATCTATAAAAAACATCTCTCTCACACACTTTTTTCTTTTGATTCTAAAAAACTGATTCACTTTTTTTGTATTACCTACTTTTAAGAAAGAGAATCTTGTCCTATCAAAGATAGAGAAGCAAGACAAAAAAAAGGAGATGGATGTCTGAGAAAACGTTTCTATTTA
Source organism: Panagrolaimus sp. LJ2400 (assembly GCA_024447215.1). Lineage (NCBI taxonomy): Eukaryota > Metazoa > Nematoda > Chromadorea > Rhabditida > Panagrolaimidae > Panagrolaimus > Panagrolaimus sp. LJ2400. Next base: position 9,812,188 of record JAMRYA010000001.1, on the reverse strand, counting down.
AAATCACTAATTTACATTTTCTTCTTCTTGTTATTTTCTTTTGTTTGAATTGAATCAAATTTTTTTTCTGTATGTGCAATCTTCCAAGGACGGCACGCGTTTTTTAAATGAGATCACAGGAAATCGGTTTTTTTTGCTGCAACAAAATATTTTTTAAACAGATCAATGGCAAACAGAACAAAAAACCGGCACAAATATCTCTTCTTTTTTTATTAAACAAATTACATTTTTCTTCCTTCAAAAAAAAGTGAAAATTTTTTAACCATGAAAAATTGTGTGAAATGTAGTTGTTCTTGTACTTCTTTTTTTGGCCTTCGCGCATTTAGGAAATCCCATTGTTTCTATCTTCTTCCTTCCGTTCCAAAGAAAAAAAGAGCCCCAAAGGGTAATTTCCGGAAGGTTAAAGAAAAAACTTGTTTGCACTTAAGTGTTTTAAAAAAAGAAGTAATGTTACAGTATGTATTTATGCGTTTTTCCTTAAAAGAAATCCTCTCCAGTCAAAAAAAAAAGAAATAGTTATAACCTCTTAAAATTTATGCAAATTAGAAGGGAGATAGATTGTTGAACTCCTGCCGTGAATAGCAGCTCTAAAAATATTGTGACACTTGTGTCATCATCATCTCTTTTCTTCAAGTGTGAAAAAGTTAACGGACATTGAATGAATGTTGCATAACAAAAGTCGTGGATAAAACTTTTTTCTCATCCGTTTCATTATAAATATTGTTGTAAACTTTTTTTGTTGTGTAATGAAAAGTAAACAATAAAAAGAAAAAACAGCTTGATGAAGTTGTTATTTTGGAGCTAATGTGGGTAAGCACGAAAATGAGTTTTAAATAAAAGTATTAATAAATTTCTCGATGTATGTCATCCCTATTATTGATATTAAATAATAATGTAACAAAAATTATTCATATCCTTCAGCTTTCATGGATAATTATAGATCTGTTAAAATGAGCAACTTTAAGCCTGCAATCGACAAAGTTATATTACTTTCCATGTTCATGTTCCCCTATGCAGCCAACAGTATCCTTCAATTCTATCTAATTCCAAAATAATCCGTTTTCTATCCTTCCACATATATCGACAAGTACTTTTAAGTTTTAAATCACAGAAAGAGTTGTTAATATTAAAAGCAGAATAATACAATTGCAGAAAACAATCAAGTGTACATTTTATAAAAAAAATAGTAAATAAACTTCATCTTTATTTTTACAGTAATTATCAATCGATACATATCTAATTAAGAATAATAATTGCAGTCATAAATAATACACATCCGAGTGATAAAATTATTCCTTGCCAATATCCAAGACCAACATCTAAACATCTTTCACGACAAATATATAATTCTCCAACACCATCTGCTGCTTTTATTTGAGATTTTGAACAACCAATTGCAGTTCGAAATTTCTAGAAGGTACAAACTAAAATTGCTGTAAAAATAGATAAAAATATACCTTGACTTTTTGTGACCATTCTGTAGGTGAAATATATGTAAATGAATCTGATGGTGGCGCCGGTGCACATGCACCATTTGTTTGTCCTCCACTCCATATACATCCAATTGGCCAATATTCACTTGTTTTATTCATAAGGAATGGTGCAGTAGTATAATCTTCACATAGAAATGTCCGATTTCGAATTGATAATACAAGAGCGGAATCTCTAAAGCATGAATGATTATTATTATATTTTATAGGTTAAAAAGCAGTAATTTCTACAATAATGTAAATGCATTTGAAAAATACAAAAGCTTGAACTTTTGCTTTAAAAAGAGAACAGTAAATCCCTCAAACTTCAGTAATCCAAATTATATTACCTTCATTATAAAGGCTTCATAAAATAAAAAAAAAGAAACTCACTTTTCAACAAAAGGACCAATTTTGCTTTCTTTTTTAGCTTGTAAAAGATATTCAACAATTTTTTGTTTACTTTTCCATAAAATTCTATCACGTTCTGTACAAATTTGATAATCACTACATGGAATCCATGTTCGGTTTTTTAAAGCTGCTGTTTTGCCGTTTTCACTTGCAATATCTTCTCCATCTGCAAATATCAAATCATCATCTGGTGGTGAAATGTTTCCACATAAAATTATAGCAGGCAAAATAAGAACTGAGAAAATAAAAATTGAACGCATAAGTTACAAATCTATAGGATTACAGTAATGCTTGCAGAATGTGTTACAAATGTTTTTTTACAAGAAAAGACAGTAATAAATGCAAATTTTATTAAATGAATGAGTAATTTTTTTATGTAAAAAGTAAACAAAATAAAATATACATAGATATATATTTATTTTTTAGGAGCAGCAAAATATCCATTATCATCAAAGCTTGCAGGTGTTCCAGCTTTTGGATCAGGAATACAGTAGTAACTATCATTAGCTCGAATATTAGAAGGTGCATTTGGTGATGGCTTTGCAGAAGCAAAAAATTCTTTCTTTTGTTCAGATGCTAAATTTGGCTGAAGGAATACAGATTGTGGATTAGGATCTTCATCAGATTCTGAAAAAATATATATGTATTCAAAAATTAAATACAAAAAAGGCTTACTTTTACGAAGAATTTCAGTTGGAGTATATGTACTATTATTATTGTATTCTTCAGATGATTGGGGTCTTTCAGCTGATGATGGCTTATTGACTTGTTGTTGTTGCTGCTCTGGTCGACGAAAAGATCTTGCAGTTGTTGTTTCACTTCCATCTTCATTTCCAGTAACAGTACTAGTAGCAGGTTGCATGACAGAATGTTGACGACGTGGTTGTGATGAAGTTGTACAATAACGACTTTTTTGTTGTAGAGCAGCTTCACCAACTTGTGCTGGAATAAGTCCTTCATCTTGTCTTTGCTTACTAGCTTCTTTTGCTTTTCTTCTTTGTCTTTGGCTTTTTGATTCACGATTATTATTACTTGCACCGGGAGCAGATGATCGACGACGTTGTATTTGTTGTTGCTGTGTAGCATCCACACCAGATGAAGATGTTGAAGTTCCTGCTATTACTGTTCTTTGTTGTGGAGTTGATGCTGTTGCTGCGGCAGATGGTCCAAGTAATATCATACCATTATCTTCATCATCTTTATCTTGTTTTTTTACTACTCGTTGCGTTTTTGTCCGTCTTCGAGCTTTACCTTTTGACAATGCTGGTGTAATATTTTCTGCAGAATTGCCTTGAATATGAACAGTATCTTTAGGGAATGATGGTTGAATAGGTTGTTGACCACCCATTGCTCGAATATAATCTTCATATTCAGCATGAAAAACTATAAATATTAATAAATATTTTGCGATCATAAAAACCAAAATCATACTTCTATAATCTTGTTGTGCCATTAACCCATGATAACATAACTTTCCAAGCATAACAAAATAAATCCAAACTAGTTGATCTTCAGTTTGCACAGCTTGAGCACGTTGTGAACGAATTTCTTGAACAATATGTGGTACAGATGGGTGAATAGCATGCATAAAATTTCTTTGTAGCATCTCCAAAGCGCACTTAAAATTAGTAATTCATGCGAGCACTAAAATTAATAAATCATACCAAAGTACCAGTCCTTCCAATCCCGGCTGAACAATGCACTAAAACTGGATATCGAGATGTTCGAGCAATATGCAAAAGTTTAAAAGCGGGCACAGGATTTCTTGGAACACTTTTATCTAAAAATAGTACAAATGTTCAAGTGATGGAGAAGAGAAAAACAAACCAGGCCATGTTAGCCATTGTCGATGTTCAACTTTTCTTACATCACCATTATCTAAAAGTTAATAGTATAGAAAAAAGCTAGAAGAGATAAAAACAAACATGTTAAAGTTAAACTTGTTGTCAAAATATCTGTATCATTTTCAACTACACCATCATTTCTTACTGTAATTAATCCATAAAAAACAAGTGTTTCACCAGCACTTTTTGGCCAATATTGATGGCATTTTACTTTACCTATAAAAGAACAACGGGTTTAATGATTGCTTTGTTGAGTGTATAACGCAATAAAAACAAACCCATTTCTTCACAACGACAAAGCATAAAAATATGAAAAATTCTTTCTTGATATACCATCCTCCAAAAATCACCTATAAAAAAGTAGAAGTTAATAGGACTTTCTTCTCGTCTTAAAGGCATACCACATGAATCCAGTACAGGTCCTTGACAACAAATAAATGAATTTTCCATTACTTCACTTTTTAACCAATTTGCATGTATAAAATCACCAAAATTTGGAAGAAATGTTAAAGTTATCCGTGACTTTTCAGTACAGAAGACATCCTTATAACGAAATTTTGAAGCAGTTGTTGGATCCATTGGAACTTTTGGATTTTGATCTGGCGTTGCACGTAGAATTGCAAATTCTCTTCGAATTCCACTAATTCCTTTTGCCATTGTATCAAAGACAAATTTTCGAATTGCCGTTGCTATTGCAGGTTGATCAAATGCTGCCGTCAATGCAGTAGGAATAATTCCAGAATTTGGAATTTTTCTTCTAAAAAGAATTTGATTAGATTTGAAGAAAAAGGAAAGTAAACAAACGGTTGTGATGGTTGTTTTCGTGGAACTCTTTTTGGACTTCCATCTGAAGCTAGCTTATTCCTAAAAAAAGATTATTAGTGCATTAATTAAATAAATTTAAACATACTGATGCGGAGGTGGTGGTGGTCGTCCAGGTGGTCCTACCATAGTCGTTTTTCTTGTATCTTGAAATCACTCTTCAAAAATAAAAAAGCAACGCAAATGTCATTTCAAAGTTTTTTCTGAGAAGAAGAGTTCATTCCTTTTTTGAAGGTATTCAAATTTTGTCAACATTTTAATCATTATTGAGACTTTCATGCAATGTGTATGACGCACATTAGAGACATTTTCAAAGAGAATTTTATTTTTTTATTGGCAACATGCAAGCTGCAATGGTTGTTTGGTCAACGTTCGCGAACGATTTATTTTTTACCAAAAAAGCTATTTTTGAAGTTATGCTTACAATATTTTTTTTCTAATTATTGCCAATAAAAATTTCTTTCACTATTTTTGTAGATTTTCCTTTTGTCATTGTATTAAAAAAAAGACGAACTTTCGAATTGCTGTATTTATCCGAAACACAAATGATGAAAAAAATTTATTTACAAGATAAAGTAAAAACCAAATACATTTAAAAAAAGCTAAAAATAACTACAAATTAAAGTTGTTTTTGATTCATATTGAACGGCATATAAAAGCTTCCTTCTCTTGTAGTAAAGATTCTATCCAAATCAAGCAGAGTATTTCTTGTTTTAATAAAAAGTCTTCTTTCTTCCCCATTTAATCTTGAACCAGAGCATTCATTTGTTGGTTTAAAATCATCTTCTGCAGTGCCAGGTTTCTGCCAAAATATTTTGTCACCAAAAATAAATCTGAAGCTGCCATCATACATTAGCTTTGCAGTATGTTTTTTGTTTCCTTTTACATAAGCAAAATTGATTTTAGCATTTCGGGAATAGAATTTTTCAAGTGCTTTCAGAATTGAATTGTAGAATGGTGTATAAGTAGCACCAAGTTGACGTTCTTGAGATATTGTTTCTTTATAGCTCTTGTCTTGAATTCGGTCAGCTTTAATATCTGGTAATATTTGTTTCTTTTTTGTTGGTTCATATACGTCAATCTAGAAAAAACCAACAATTACAAAGAATACAGTATGTATATAAACTTACATCTTGTTTATCACCACGCAATTTCACTTCAAAAATATATTCAACACGTTCTTTATTACTTGATAGAGCTTCAAATACCAGTAGCGATGAATCAACAATGATGAACTAAAAAACAGAATCACTTTTATTTGCTAACAACCTTTTACAACAGAAAAACATACCCTTCCTTTTGGACTTTGAATTTTATATTCATCAATTAGTTTTTTTGAAGTTGTAGATGGTTTAAAATGTTTAAAAGATGGCACTGGCCATTGAATTTCTTTTCCACGTTTCTCATTGTCAGTTTGTCGACTTCTAACAGAGGGTTCACGAGATGGTTTTCTTGAACTTTCACCATTTCGGCTTGAAGCTTTATTTGTTGTTCCTTCTGTATTTCGGCTTGTTCTTTTTGTTTCAACATTTTGATTTGATGCCTTATTGTTGCTTCCATATGCAGAATCATGTGATGCTTTAGTAGATTTACCACTAAAAATCAAATTTAATACAACTAAAACCTTTAATTAAATAATAACTTACTTTGGTATAAGTTGATGGCATCGCCGACAGTTTCCATTATCATCTGCAATTCGATGCGCACATTCACGTGATTTTGATCTTTGTCTTGACGATGATAGTTGTTTTACCGTGGAAAGATATTCATTTAAAAATGGAGAAGTTGTTATTTCTGAAATTATTTATAAGATTATGGTAGATAAGAATTATTATTACCTTTTAAAGTTGGACGATTTTCTGCTGATTTTTGCCATAATCGTTCAAGCAGCGTACGAGCTAATCTATCTTCTACATTTCTTAATTGATCTCTTTCTTGTTCATCATCAGGTTCGCGAGCAGTAAGCATAAAGTACAGTATTCCACCAAGAGAATAGACTTCATCACCTTTCTTGTATCTTCCTTTATTGACTTCAGGTGGCATATAACCTTTTGTTCCACAAACTGTTTGTTTTTGTTTTGCATCATTTTTAACTTCTTTAGCAAGGCCAAAATCACTTAGAAGCTAAAATATTGACATGTATAAAATCAAACATTTTAGTGTTAAACTTACAACATCAATTTTACCATTTGTAATATCTTTGATCATAACATTTGCACTTGTAAGATCACGATGCATTATTTGCTTATCATAATGTAAATAACTTAAAGCACGAACCAATTGACCCAAAATATTAGCAGCTGAAAAAGATGTTATTATAATACCACTACATATGAATAAGATACCTACCAGTTTTTGTATCCAATGGTTTTTTCATTTTTCTAATATAATCACGAAGTGAACCATATTTGTATAAAGGTAAAATTATATAGATTTCTTTATTGTTGTCATTATAGTAATCTAATAGCTTAACAGTGTAATGATTACTGCGATCTTCTGATAATTGTTTCATATGTTCAACTTCTTTTGCACCATAATCAAATTGTTTCTAAAATAAAAGTATGTAAATAAGTTATTCAGGAATATAATAAAAAAAACAACTTACAGTAATACTTTTAATCGCAACTTCTTTTCCATCAGAACATCGTATTCCTTTATATACAGCAGCAAATCCACCTCTTCCAAGCTGTTTTCTTAGATTAAGTTTGTAATCACCCTTAAAAAATTTATGCTTTATTGAAATTCATAAATTCTAATATAAAACTTACGTGTTTTCCCTTGATTTTTATAATAGAAGATCGTTCTTGATCAGCCATATCCAGTAATATTTGAAAATTAAATAAGGAAAAGATATAAGTAAAATTTTGTAAAACAAAATTGTGAAAATTGGTCAGTTTAATTTTTGCAAACGGAAGTTTTGAATATTAATTATGGCGGTTTTCTATTTGGCGTTTGGAAGAAAATAACTAATAGACAAAAGAAAGAAAATTACACTTTTTTGATGAATTTTTTTACAGTATACACAGCTGTAATGAAATTTACCAAATTTTGAAAAGAGTTTTATTGATTTTTTACATTTTTGATCAAAATGTTAAAATAAACTTACGATAACCGACAATAATTAGTAATGCTTGTTCAAAATCAATTATGTTAAAAGATATAAAAATATGAAAAACTAACTGAATTTTATTTTAGCCTGAAATTCATAACGTCTGTTTTAGCCGGCTAGTTAACTGAAAACTTATTAGCCGGCTAAAAGACGAATCCTAGAATTCATTGTGCATATGTATTTGTGTTTAAAGTATTCCAAATGCTGTTTCATAAATTTCTTGTGTTAAACTCGTTGTGTTTCATATGTTTTTGCTTTTTCAACTTTTTCAAGGTAATGTTAATACAAATTTTTAAACTAAATATTCCAACATTTGACAATCAGTTTTAAAATTTGTTGAAATTAAATAAGTTAACAGTGAATGTTTGATTACGGTAGAATATTTTACCAATGTGTTCAAGTGTGTATTACTGTAACTGGATTTGTTTCAAAAAATTATTATTCAAAATTAGATTTTTATTTTTAGAGCTCTCATTAGAGTAAGCATTACAGCATTTTTTGGCTTTTCTGATTTATTGGAAACAGGATTTTAAACATTGATGTTTTACGGAAATATTGAGCGTTTTTTAAATTTTTACTGACAAGCCATTTAAAATAATAAATTGATCATATGGCAATACATTACTTATTAAATAATTTATTTTTTTTGTTGTCAGAAAAAAATTTTAAAAATTGAATGAATCTGGTGTAATTATTTTTAATTTTAAAAATCAGCAGAAAACATTTTGTGGCGTTTTGGAACTTTTTCAAAGCAATTGAAAAAAAGAAAACGCTAATTTTTTTATTCATTAGTTTTTTTTTCTGATTATTTTTTGTGTTTTTTACAATAAAATCTTTTTAACGGTTATCTTCACTTTTTCTTACGTTCTTATTATAGCACACAAACATTTGCAGACGATGAATGAATATCCAGTTGCTCTTGAATGTACCATTTTGGAATGTCTTTTATAAATAAAGCTTATGTCTTGATAGCTTATGATTGTTGACAAGAAAAAACACAGGGAATTACAGTAGTAAGTATTATTGTGACTCAATGTGTGTTTGACAAATTTTATCTAACCATTTGGCATTATTTAAATTATTTTTCAAAGCTAAAAAAGTGTAATTTTGTTTCAACAAATTTTTCCCGCATATTTTGTTACCAATATCAAAAACAAAATCTAAAAAAGCTTGACTCAATCACCGATGATCGGGGTAAAAAACGGAAAAAATTACTAAAAAAAGTCCGAAAAAAGAAGTTAAAATATGTAAAGATGACCTTCAAAGTTTCACTGGAAAATGGCTGTTTTAAAAAAAATATGTCGTTGTCAAAAGAGAAAATCAAAGGAATACTTGCTCGTTGGCGCTGCTGCTGCTGCCAGTAAAACAACTAACTACTATTAACTGTCTCATTTTCATGAGTTTTTTACGTACATCCACATAACATTCCGAGGACAACATCAACGATCTACACCTTTTTTTTATTTGTTGCTCATTTTTATGTTCATGGATTGAAGAATAAAAGAAAACAAGGATTCTTTTTTTTTGCTTAGAACTTTATAAGTTTGACCTTCTCAAAATACTTTAAGGGTGGGAAAATTAATCGAGCGTTTTGCCTAAAGAGAGTTTTTTCTTCCATCTTTTCTTTCAACTTGCAAAAAAACAACACCCAAAAAAACACACTGATCGTGAATTGACCTGGATTCATTCAAATCACTCCCGAACAGTTTTTTAAATGATTCTTTTACGTTTTTTTTGTATTCTACTTTTCTTCCCCCCCAAATTTCCATGGCCCCATTTTGATATCACCTTTTACCCAATTTTTTTTTGTGTTCGCTTTTTTTCAGTAACAAAAAACATTTTCATCATTCTATTTGATGGATTTTACTTTATTAAATATGTTCTACCTTGGCATATTACAGTATGCCAAGGTAGAAACTCAAAAAAGACTTTCATTATTCCTTTTGTTGGATTTGCTAAATTTAACTACAGTATCTCTTGGTAGTAAAAAAATTACAAAAAATTAAAATACCTGTATTCAGATCAGCGCTTTTTAAACACATTTTGTTGCAACTTTTATCCCCACAACTTTAATCCCATTTACTTTTATCGATGCTTTCCCTTTATTACTCGTTGATATTTGTTATCTTTTTTCTCTCTCTTTTTTGCATTTTATTTGAACATCGCTTTAGGGGTTTTTTATTTTTAAACGTGCTTTTCTCTTTCATTCATTTTGTTGATTGGATTGCTATAATTAATTAATTTGACAATCAATTAACAGCATAGATTTATCCCTTTAAAAAAAAGATATGGGATTAGATCGATGGATTCAACATAGTTATCCCCTTCCACGCGTTATAAAAATCAGTCAAACTGGTGTTCCTTCTTCGTGGGGTGTCGGTGGAATGAATAGCAGCAATTCACATGCACGAATTTCACCAACTACAACTTCATCATCTTCATACAATACTGCTTCAACAGATTTACAATATTCTCCGAGTAGCTACAGTACAATACAAGATGATAAATTTCATCCAGAATATGAAGAACCTGAAAATGTATATGAAAGACCTCCAGATATTGTTGTTGGAAAAAATGTAAGAGATTTTTTGTTGGATTTGTTATGTAAGGTCATTTTTCAAATCCGTGGATTTAGAGATGGGGTTTAAACACTGATTAAAAACAATTTTGAAGGTCTCAGATAAAACAGCTTTAATTACTGCTTTTAGAATCTTCTTCCGAAATCTCCACCTCCATTACCTCCACCCATTCAAACGCTACAGAAACCGATTGCCTCCACCAAAGCATCAAATATCTCTGAAAAACCAAAGCAAGTAAGTATCAATGTTCACCCTTCTCGGATCTTCTCCATCTAAAAATAAACGCTTTACAACTTTTAAAGCCTTTTGTGTCCTCCTTTTTTGACTCTAAAATCCTTCTGTTTATTGAGACATAAAAAATATGGGGTCATAATTTCGGAAGGCGGAAACAAAAAATAATTACTCAATTATTTTTGAAATCCTCTTTTGAATGAAGGCAAGGTCGGTCGTAAGTGAAAGAGTAAAAAAAATATTGACACAATAACCTTACTACTTTAAAAACAGAGAATTGGGGCAATTGTTTTTGAGCCTTAAAAAGTCAGCCGCAAAAAAGAGAGAGAGGATACTATTTTCGGATAAAAGAAAGACAGTTGTATTTTTAAAAAACTGTTTTTGAAATTTTGGAAGGTAAAAAATGGCTGCATCTCCTACAATTTTTGATAGTCCTCAGTTTTATCAATATCCAACTGAAAGCAGCAACAAATTCCACCAAGCAACTTCTAAAATTAGACTATTCCAGAATAAAACATATTGTGGCTGTAAAATTGGTTGTTTAGCTGCATTCTTTGTTATAATAAGTTTTCTCTTTGGTATTACTGGTATTATCTTTTTTCTAAGAACTCAAAAGAATATTCATAATGATTCAATTATTGTAACGGATAAGGGGATATCTGAAAGCTTGGAATCTGCAGAGTTGCTTTCCGGGCATAAACTTAATCCCTCACCACCATCAATGTCAAGGACCACAAGTGATGCATTAATTACAGCAAATACTTTATTAACATATTTGGTAACAAAACGAAAAATTTGTTTATTTGAAGTTAGTACTTTGCAATCAGAAAAAAGTCGGTAAGTAAAATGAAAGTTTTGGGAAACTTTTAGTAAATCCAAAAATTACAGTAATGAATATTTGGAAGAACATATCGATCAAGCAAAGCTATTATTTTTTAATAATTTATCCCATTCTGGTGTTCCTGTACATCCACTACAATTTCAAAGATATATTCGAAATATGGGAGTTGATCATGATTGCCATATTATTGTCTATGACAAGGGTGAACAAATTTGGAGCAGTTATGCATTTTGGATTTTCAAGGTCAGCAGTTTTTGGAGACCGTAAATAGTTTTTAAATATTGTTTTTTTAGTTATTTGGGCATGAAAAAGTTAGTCTTTTAAATGGTGGATTCCCGGAATGGAAGAGGCTACAACTTTCACAAGCTGGGCCATATCCTACAGCTTTGGGATCTGGGCCATTTTTGGATTATGTAGGAGATTTTCAAGCTCGATGGACAACTGATTATATTTCGGCATTTGATGATGTCTTGGTTAATTTTGATCATAATGTTTATGATCTTGTTGATGCTCAATCTCCTGAGGTTTGTTGTTTTTTAACTTGTATTTTATATATCCCTTTATCACTAATTACTTTTATTCTGCTTTTGAAAAGGATTTTTTTTGAAGAATCTAAAAATTAAAATTTTCAAATTCATTTTAAAAGCTACCGTCATTTATTTTGACCTTAAATGATTACTGTAGAATTTAATTACCTGTCATAATCCCATTAAAAATCAAAATCAAATTCAAAATATCTAATTATTTTTTTGAAGGAATTTGATGGTATTGTTCCTGGCGCCATATATGGTCATATTCAAGGCGCCATTAATATTCCCCCTGAAGAAGTTTTTGATGCAGCAAATAATACATGGTTAGATAATTCTCAAACTGCACAAATTTTTGTTTCAAATGGTTTACATGAAACTCGTCCAGTGATTGTTTATTGTGGTACTTCCCTGCATGCGTCAATGCTATGGTTTGCTTTGCATCGACTAAAATATAACGCAACAATTTACTTTGGTTCATGGCCTGAATGGGTTATTCGAGCACCAGATAATCTAAAAGTTATTCCAAAGCAAAATGAAAATGATCTGCTTCCAAGTTCTAAAGAGAATTTAAGAATTCCAAATAATTCAAATGAAACTTTGGGATTACAGAAAATGAAAAAGCAGCAATAAATTTGAGATAAAGAATTTGATGGCTTTATGAGTATATGGGTTTAATATTTTTATGACCAGGATAGCAAGGCAAAGGTTTACTGTAGTTGATAAAATATAGAAATACATTCAACATGGAGTACTGTAATTGTTATAATTCAAAATTACAGTATACTTTTTGATCTTTGCTTTTTTATGTGAATTGTTAAAATTTTAAAAAATTTATATAGCTTTGTGCAATTTTAAAATGTTTCCAGACTTATCTCAAATAAAAATATGTAAATAAAAGAAAGCTACCGTAACATCTTTCAAAATGTATGACTTTAAAAACAAGAACAAGCAAATTAAAAAATGAATATATTTATTAAGCAAAAAAGATACATGTAATCCAAAATGGATATCAAAAACAAAGCATGTAAACAAATTTTACAGAATTAGTGATAATAATTTACTGAGAAAATCAACAGAGTAAAAACAGTAGAAAAAACACAGTTAAGAAAAAAGATAAACTTATGAAATTTCAATATCACCGCCTTCATTAACAACTTTAAGACTTAAAAGTTCTAAGACACCATGATTCTTTAATTCATTTCGAACAAGATCTTCAATAACTCGGAATTTGCCAGGATCAATTAAGCCAACGATGTCCTAAAAAAGACAAATACAATATAAGCCATTTATCAAATATAACAAACATACCAATGCACCTTCTTCAAAATTTTCAACTTCAACAGATTCAAATAAGCCTTTGACGCGTTGATGATAAGCTTTTGTTTCTTTTGCAGGAAGGGCAACACGAATTCTCATTTTTGCACGTTCAAGTTTAATTGATTCTTGAAGTTTTGGAATTGCTTCAAGTGCCTATAAAGTTAATCATACAATTATTGTAGAAGGATATAACAGTATAGCTTACATGTTGTTTAATAGATCTATTAGCTTTAACACTGAAATGACTATCTTTCAATGCCTTTTCAATAACAGCAGATGAATATGGTCGTTTTGTATCAGGATTAACACACATATCAGCAATCATTGTTGCAACTTCTTTGAAAGATGTTTCAGAATGTACTTGTCGTTCTTTATCAGATACTTGTAAATCACCTTTTTCAAGAATCTAAAAAAGTAAACGCAATATATTCCACATATCAAAGATAACAAACATACCAATTTACAAATTTCAAGATGATTATCTGTACCAAATGCAGCAGTTAAATCAGCAGTTTTAGCAACTTGTCCTTTTGAAACATTTGTAAAGACTGTTTCAGATTGTAAAACTTCATCAAGATTCTTTTCACTAAAATAAACGTAATATACATATAAAAATAGAAATAATAAAAGCTTACGTCTTATTTCTCCAATTTACAACTTTATTCTTGTAACAAGCAATTTCGAATCGTTTTCCGCCTTTCTTCATTCGAACAACGGCAACATTTGTCAATAATTTTTGATTTGTGGGAGTTTTAATTTGTCCAACCATTGTTTAATACTTTAATATTAATCAAGAAGACTAGAATAAATTAATAATGTTAAAAAACAGATGCACGAGTTTTTAAAATTGACTGGAACGGAGAAGAGAGAAAGTAAAGAGCAAGAAACAACAACAACAATAGCTTGGCAAAAGGTCGATAACATGGTTTGTTTATTGTGAAATTTGAGAAGGAAGAACACACGATGTTGCGCAAGCTTGCTATAACGACAGTAATATATATACTTCTCTTTTTGCTGTTTTTGTTGCTAATTCTTTTGATATTACAGATTTACAGGAAGCTCTCTGCTTGTTTACATTTCAACTTGCTTTATTTAACCTGTGAACTATTCACAGTAAAAATGGCTACCGTAATCAAAAACGATAACTGTTTATTACAAAAACAAAACACATAAAACTTTACAAACACAATTTTTTAAAGTTTTTGAAATCTTTGAATTTTTCCATCTGCAAAAGGACCAAATCCAGGAGGGAAAAAACTTCTAAAGCTTTGTGGAAGCACATTTGGTTTTGGTTTTACTGATTGTTGCTGTTGTTGAACTGGTGGTCCTTGATTTTGGCCGTTGCCTGATGATGAAGATGGCTGAGTAGTTTCTGCTGGAAATGGACCTTGAAGAGGACTGTAAATAGATGGAGATGGACGAGTTGTGACTTCTGGAAATGACAAGTTCCTTTGTGTTGATGGTGGAGGTGTGAAGGGAGCTGGAGAAGGATATGGCGGTGGAGATGGAATTGAAGGAAATTCTGGAGGTTTTACAGCAAAAAGCCGATCTGGACGAGATTTGCCCTTTTCTAGTTGTACTTCTGAGCCATGTTCTGGGGCAGAGTAATTCGAGGATGGGAGCTTGATACGAGCTGCAGCTGGAGGAAATGGTGTTGTAACTGTTTCAGAAGATCGTGATGGACTTGGCTTTGAATATGATGTTGGAATTGGACCAAAGAATGGCCTTTCATCGGTTGCAGCTTGTTTTTGAGAAAAATATTCTGGTGGTGGAATTCTTTGTCCTCGATACTGTGGTGGTAAAAATGGTGGAGATCTTTCTTCTTCATCTTTTCTTTCTTCTACTTCACCACGAGGTCCACGAAATGGTTCAGGATATTCACGTCTTTGTGACGGTGGTAGTGGCATTCCACGAAAATGTGGTGGCATACCTTCAAAGCTACCAGGATAATATGGCGGTGGTCTTCTAAATGGTGGATATCTTGGTCCTCTTTCTTCTTCTTCAGATGATGATGATTCGCCGCTGAATTCTCGTGGAATTGGTCGACCTTGTGATTTATAAAGTGAGGATGGATTTTCCGAAGGTTGAAGACGAGGTCCTTGACGACCATACACAGGTTTTGGTAAAGTTTCTTCAGTTAAAAATGGAGTGTATCGGCTGAAGGTTGGCGCATATCGTGGAATAGGACGTTCTATAAATTTTATATCTTTTAAAGCTTCTAAAATGTGTTTTTTCAAACCTTTGCCGTGAGGGAAAAATGGTGGAGGTCTTCTACCATCCCATCCTCCTTCATCTTCTTCAGCAGCATCTGCAAAAACTGCTATTGAAAATATTATCAATGTCAGCAACAAATTCATTGAAAATAATAATAGCAACAACTGCCATTATTCTCTCAATTTGAATGCTCTTTTATTAATATTCAAAAGGAGGAGACAAAACACTTTTTTACAATGCCGAATCAAAAAAAAGATGCCATTAAGACATTTTTTTAATGTGAATACGAATTGCGGTTTCTTTTATAAACACAAAAATCTGGTTTAATTCTTGTAATCGATCTAACTAGATTTCTCTTCTTCATCAATGAACTTCAATCAAGCAACAAAATATTTTTAAAGCTTGTTTCTGACCATCTTTTTTTATAATAGGCTTTAATGATGCTTAAACGTTACAGATATTTGACAGTGTTAAAACATTTTTCAGATTACGATAAATGCTGAACACACACATATTATAAACCCGTAAAAGTTTATTAACAAAAGCAACAACAAAAAAAAATTAAAGCGACATTATTACCCAATTAAGAAAATTTTAAATTAACTAATTCACGTGAAAATTTTTCCATTGTATCTTCATTTTTTGTTGATTGAATTTCTGCTTCAACTGCTTCCTTTGTCAAACCATTGGCAGATACTTTAGCTTCAGATTTATTATTGTTCAACTTTCGACCCCTAAAAAATATAGAATCATTAAAGCTACAGTAATTCAAGTCAAAGCATAAACTTACAAATCAGCTCGAATATCATAATAATTTTTAGTTTGTTCAAATAATTTCATATGCATTGCTGTAACTTCTTCTTTTGTTACAATATAAACTTCAAAATCTGGATCATTTTCATGGCCTTGGGATGGAAAATAAATTTTTGGTGGCAGCGGCTGGGCAACACATTTTTCAATAAAATCAGCAAAATGTTCCTAAAAAATGTTTTTGTAAGATTGCGGTAGCTCTATAGACAAAGAAACATACAAGTAAAATTCTTTTAACACAAGCAGGAGTAATACTGTATTGAAGTAAAGTTTTTGATGAAACTGTTAAAGCATCATCTGCATCTCCAACAATAACTAAACCAGCTTGTTCGGTTTTATAATGCTTCAAAATTTGTTCATAATGTGAAATATCAGAGTGTTCAGCCTTTTCACCAATAACAAATAATGATGGACAATATGTCATATTAAGAATTGTATCTTCAACACCCTTAAAGAATAGATATTAATTGAATGTAAAAATCAGGAAAAAAACGTACCCCTCGAACATGTTCAACTTCATCAATAACAGTTGAAGTAGGAAATGCAATATTAATTACACCAGAAATTCTGTCGACGTAATGAACTGCATGATAAAAGAACATTGATGGATCACCATAATTTACAACAATTAATTTACTGGTTGGATATGTTGCCATTATAAATTTGTAATAGCTTTGAACCATCGCAATTGCATTATAAGCACAAATTTCAAGAACTTCTCGATTAGTCCAATCTGCCGAAAGTGTTAAAGATTCAACTGTTGCACCCATTTTACGAAAACCAGTACTAAAAAGAAAAGTTGTAAAAATACAAAGATAAAGTGATAAAACATACTTGAACCAAAGCATATTTTTCTGAAAATCCAAATAGTTTTCATTTGAAATATCGTGGCAAACTAATGCAACAACAACAATATCCTTTGATAAAAATTCTCGATCAATTTTGTAAACCCTTAAAAAAGAGATATATTAAAAAAAGAAAAAAACAGACAAGAAAACAAACATTTCACGAAATGGATCAACTACATTTTGCTTGATTGTATCAACAAACACAGTATTAATTTCATCCAAATGTTCAGCAGAAAATTCTTTTAAAACATTTGAAACTTTAAATACCTAAAAGAGGAAGATTACAGTACTTTTTTTCCTCTCTTATAAACGCTTACTTGATTAACAAATCTACAAAGAACCATGTAAGCAATCAAAGCATCGACATCCATATGAGCCAAGAAAAATCGATGAAAAAGAAATAATAATTCGGTTGGATAAGCAATAAATAACTGTGCAATCAAATTTGCAATATCTCGGCATTTGATATACATTTGTGGCAAAGCAAGCTTTTGAGTTAAAGTTTCAACAACAACTTTATGAATTTCTGTTAAACCATAAATCAAAATGGAAGCTACATTTTCTCTATTGAATTTTGTTGTCATTACATCAATTATCTTTTCGAAGCTAAATCTTTCAGTTGGAAATACATCAACAGCACCAGGTTGGCTTAAAGCTTTTTCAGCTAAATCAATAATTCCAGTAGCGCCATTCAAGAAGACAGCCAAAAATGGCGGATATTCTGTTTTATCGACTACCATTGCTTCAGATGCGGTTTCTTCTTTAGTAGCATTTCCACTAAAATGGGAACAAGATTTAAACAAAAATCTTTTATTTAAGTAATAAAACATACTATAAAACGAATCTTGTAAAAAAGCTTCCATCGGTCTCTTCATAATGTTTAAAAGCAGCTTGAATATCTGGATGGAGATTAGACAAGAATTTGGTTGCACTTTCACCATAATTTTCAAGTTCACATTCAACAATAACTTCATCTTCTGATGCTTCATCATCGCCATCAAGTTGTTCATATTCATCATTGACTTCTTCAGTTTGATCTTCATAATATTCAACTATAAAAACTTCTTTTATTAAAAGATATATCTTAAAAACTGACAATTTACCTGGTAATGAAGCTTTTGAAACTTTCTTCTTTTTCATTGTTAATCGAAGAGGTCTCTTTCTTTTTCGCTTCTTCTTTTTATCAGTTCCAGATGTATGACTGCTAGATGCAGAAGCTTGAACATTTGCAGCACCAGTAATTCTATCTTCAGTAGCAACAGCTCCTTCACCAGCATTAGCATGTTCAGGCGAAAGTGCATCAGAATTTCCTTCTTCTGAGACAGATATTTTTTTGATGGATGGCTTTCTGGGTCGTCTTACAATATCTCTTTTAGCAAGAAGTGGTGCAATTTCAAAAACACTTTTTGATTTATTTCGGCGTTCAGGTAGCTCATTCGCAGTTGGATTACTATAATCGAATGGAACTG
This sequence comes from Panagrolaimus sp. LJ2400, assembly GCA_024447215.1. NCBI lineage: Eukaryota > Metazoa > Nematoda > Chromadorea > Rhabditida > Panagrolaimidae > Panagrolaimus > Panagrolaimus sp. LJ2400. Next base: position 9,793,694 of record JAMRYA010000001.1, on the reverse strand, counting down.
GCCGAGGTGGTGGTAATGCTGGAACAATGAAAATAGGTTCTTGTGGAGGTGGTGGCACATCAGCAGCAGCCAAAGGAATAACACTTGGTTCAGCTTTAACTTCAACAACTTTTTCTTCAGCAGAAGCAGTAGTTTCTGGTAAAGATGATTCTTGAAATAAAGCAGATTTTGCAGGTTCTGTTGGTGGAAGCTTTGTCGATACAGATGATGGTTCTACTTCAACTGATGGAGTCATATCTGATGATTCTGTTGAAGGGTGTAGTAAAAATTTTGATAATGATAATCGGGCACCATTATTTGATGAAGCAGGCAGTACAGCATTTGGATTAGGTTTTCGACCTCTTTTTGCACCAGTTTTTGAAGATGACGGTGTTGAAGTTGCGGGTGTAGAAGGTTCAGATAATGTTTCTGCACCAAGTTCTATTGGATGCTTTTCATTAGTTCCAACAAAGGCTGCAGCAGGTGATAAATTTGTTTCTTCATCGGTAGAAGGTGGTTGGCTTCCTTTACTTCTTTCTCTTGCAGAAGTTAGAACAACTGGAACAGTTCTTGGAAGTAAACCCATTTCATATACATTTTTAGATTTATTTCGACGACCAGGTAAATTTGAAAGTGCTGTTGCACTAAAATCAAATGGAAGTGGTCGGGATGGTGGTGTTGGAAAGGCCAATTGTGGTTCATGTGGCGATGGTTGAGGTAAAGCTTCAACTGGCTCAGCTTTAACAGATAGAGCGGCTTCAACAGGTGGAGTAGCTTCTTTCATCCCAAAAAATACTTCTTTAGGTGGAAGTGTTGGTAATTTTAACAATGATTTTCGTGGACCTCTTGAAGATTGTAAAATGCTTGGAGTTGGCTTTTTACCTTTATTACCACTACTTGATGCTGATGTTGAAGGTAACATATTATTATTACCGCTTGGTGTTGATGATGATGATGATGGTAACATGCTTTTATTAACAACTGATGGTGATGGCAGTAAAGATGATGATGGTGCAGGAGACGCAGAAGTTTCATCAGGTTTTTTTATTACATTTGAAGATTTTCTTGGTTGTCTTTGAACAGGAGCAGTATCATATCGTGATGGAGAAAACGTATCACGCTTTTTAGTATTACGGCTAGGCCTTTTTTCATCCATTTTAAAACTAAAATAATTAAGATTAAATATATTTTAACAGCAATAAAATCTAAATTCGAATTTTGTGTTTAAAAAATGTCGAACAAGAGAAAATGAGGAAAGCTTGATGTCATTGGGAACAAAATGCCAGCAGAAATTGAAAACTCAAAATAGATGCTCTAGATCTTCTATATCTATAGAACATTGGACAGCCAGTCAAAAAAAAACTCGACAGTATTCCCTATTTTGCTTTTTTTTGTTATGTTTCCTATAGCTTCGACAGGAATTAAAGTTATAAATGCGATATTTTCTTTTGAAATCTTTAGAATCGGTAAAATTTCAGTTCCTGCATACTGACATTGTTTTGTATGTTTTCCAAATGATAACTGTAAAAAATAAATTTTATTTTCCATTGTTTATCAAAAAATGGGATAAAAAACTGACAAAAAAAAAGAAAAAAATTAAAATCGCAAATACAGTAATCGACTTTTAATTTCCGCCACCAGCTTTTCGACGTCTAAATTCTGCAAATGAAACACCACCAGATGGCTTTGGTTGTGGAGGTGTTGGAACTTCTTCTTGCTGGAGATGTTGCTGTGGTGATGGAGTTGAATATTGATCTGACATATCATCCATTAAAAAAGTAGGATCAAATTTCAGTTGTGGAGCAGAAGCAGAATGATTGAGAGATGTTGAAGATGAAGAAGATTTGACTGCTTTTCCACCTTTGCTATTTTGAATGTGTTCTTTATCACTTCCAAGGCCTTCTTCATCTTTCTTTTTACCAGATTTACCAGATACCATTCGAGATTTACCAGACTTTCGAGTAAATGGATCATCTTCTGTATCAATTGAAATTCGACGAAGTGATTTTTCTGCAAGGGCACGCTGTTGTGCATCACGATTTCGTTGATTTATTGCTGTAATTCCTAAGGAATCATGACATCTTTCAAGCTCCTAAAACCCAGTTGGCATGATTACAATAATCTCGAAAATATAATAACAGATTTACCTTTTTCTTGATTATTTCATCAATTCGATCTATTTGAATTTGAAGTTCATTCGATTTTGCAATATCACCAGATTGATCAGAATCTAACTGAAAAAAGTAAAATTGTTTTTAGTAATTAATTATATCACACCCAAAAAACAAAACAAAAAGTTGTATTATTTTTTTTACACTTTACAAATCAACTTTTGGCCAATGCATTTGCAATGTTCTAATTGTATTTTTTTTATAATTAAATGAAAACTTCCAAAAAACAGGTATATCAGTGACAGGAAAGTTTCGACTAATATATTTTAAAAAGTTAACAGAAGACGAGCAAAGCAGAACTGTTTCATGTAATTTTCTTTTAAAAAATTTTAACAAATGTCGTGTTTGTGTTTTTTTAAAAATCTTACACTTTCTTATTTTGTTTCAGGAAACTTGCTTCTTTCTCCCGTGCTTGATTATTTCTCCGTTGCTTTTGTCTACCTTTGACAAAAGAACTCTTCTCAAAAAAGTAAATCGCAGATGAGCCGAATTAATCGAATCGACGGTAGTGATGCTGATATTGGAGACATTCGAGAACGACGTATATTAGTAAGTTTTATATTAATTTGAAAAAGAGAAAAAAAGGAAAGCAGAAGAAAGGGACGTTGATAAAAATGGCCTCGAGAAAAGAAAAGGAAAAAAGAAGAAAAATCAAAAACCGGTGTAGATTTTTTTATTATAATGGAATCTATCTCTTAAAAACTGCCACAGCAATTTTGTTTTCACAAATTTTTTATTGACAAAAATGATGGTCAATTTGTATTCGCCGTTGTTTCATTTTTGATACACATATAATTTTATACTTTTTTTCCGTTTGCATAACAACCAAATCTCCCCCTTTTCAATAGGCATAACTTTGTACACTTTTTTAAAACAGTACAATTGATGAATCTCCACTTGTCCACTTGTTGATTTTACTATTTTTTGAAAAAGAAAACAAGTAATCCATATTTTAGGATTACTATTTACGGTTGCGCAAAAAAGACAGCAATTATAACAGTCCATGCGGACGTAAAAAACTGAAGTTTTTTTTGGGTTGCAGAAAATTAAATTCAAAATATCGGTTATCGAATACCATCAAAATTTTTAGCGTTCCGTTTTTGTTTTTTTTAAATTAATTTTTTATTACTGCTTTTTTCAAAAAAATTTGAAGATGAGAAAGATAAAAATTTAAAAGAAGTTTAAAGAAATTGTAATAGAGACTTGCGCCACCGCCGCGGCTTTAAAGAAGAGAGGTGGTTCAAGGTCAAGCTGGAGCGAGAAATTTTTTTACGCAAATCCAATTTATAAAAAAACCGATTCTTTTTTTGCTTTAAAGCGAATAAAATGATGCCCTCAATTTTTCCGTTGCGCAAATTGTAACTGTTTTTTACTTTTTTACTCCAAATAAAAAGTAAGCATTCAAACAGCGAATGTGCTAACTTCTTTACTTTGTTATTTTTTCTTTGTTGACTTGATTGAGCAGAAAATGATATATTGAGTTTTTATTTACTTGAAGAAATTACACCTATTTAACTTAAGTTTTAATCGATTAAAGCTTATTTTGTCATTTTTGTTGTTGTTTCTCATTCCTCTCGTTTTTTCAAATACACTCAAAACTTTTTTGGTACGCATGAATCTTATCCCGATTCCGGTTCATTGCACAAATCCCAGAGGCGCTTTATACTACTTCTAAAAAAATTGCCTTTAAGAAAACCCGCAAAAACGTTTTCTAATAATAAATTTGACAGAAAAGACAAAATTTTAAAAAGTTAAAAATGCTTTTTGTTTTTACCCTTTTCTTTTTATTGATACCGAGAGAAATGTAGTTGTCGACCTTTTAAAAATGTGTTAAGCAATTTTATTAAATCTTTTTTAAAATAAAATTTTACAGATGTTACGACCTGACGAAGAAGCAAATATGACTACAGCAATTCCAGCTGCTGACACCACTACACCTGTTCACATGGGTAATCCCGTGGCACATTTAGCGCCCTCAAATGGAGGAGGTTCACCTGGCCCACAATCACCTCCATTAGAATCAGAAAGGTACTTTATTTAAAAAAAAAGCTTAAGTTACTTAGTTACAATAACTTTTCTTTCAGGCCTCTTAGCCCTAACCAAAAGCGTAAACAACAATTTGCAAATATGGCTTCAAAAATTCAAATTATCCCTAGTAATCGTCAAGGCCAATTAAATACTACTTTTCTTGCAACCCTTCCTGGTGTACTTAAAATTGCTGAAATTGTTTTATGCTTTGTTGCATTTATTCTTGCAATTTGCTCAGATCGCCGTTCAACAAGCGCCGCATGGACTGATCATATCTCATTTGAATGTATGATTGTTATTACTGCACTATTATTGGGATATGTCGCTTTCCCACATTTAACTCTTAAAGATGAAGCAACTCGAGAAGGTCTAATTGTTGTTGAGCTATTATTCTATGGCATTAATACTTTATTCTTTTTTATTGCCGTATTTCTTATGATTCATGTATCTGCAAGTTGGACAGCTGATGGAAGAGGTGCTGCAGTTATGTGTGCCGTAAGTTTTTTTTCACTCCTATAACTACAGTAACCCAAAATAAACTATTTTAGATTATTGCAATTGGTTTATGTTTACTTTTTGCTGTTGAAACGTTTTTAAAATTTAAAGCATGGAGAGGTGAAAATGAGCCATCTTCACGTATTATTAGTACCGGTAACAATCAAAATCAAACAACAGTCCCTGGCAGAGAATATCCTACAAATGCAGAGCTAAATCGTTCTCTTTAATTTTTTTTTCTCTTGAACCATTTGAAATTCAATGACTATATTTTTTCTCATACCTATTGTATCAGGATGCGTTTCACATTTATGTATTTCATAATAATAAAATTTTAACAATAACTAAAAATGCTTTTATTTTTATGACAATTGATTTTCCCTTTTTTCACAAAAAAAGAATATTCCGCTTAATGTCTTTGAACAATCATAAAAATATGGTCCCAATGTAGAAATTTAACCAACAACAACTGCAGAAAAAACGATTTGAATTTTTTTTAAAAACCGAAAAAAATCAAGTGTTTGCTGTAAGCTGCAGCTGTTAAAATAATTGACTCTAATGTTTACTAAAAATTTTTGGATATCTAAAAAAATTGCTATGGGTTCTTCATTATCAAGGTGAATCATTTTTGAAAACCAGTAGTTCATGTACTTTCGAAAAATTATATTTTATATAATTTAGAAGTGCTACAGCTACTACTTCTACAAGTGCAACAACAACAAAAGTTGAAATGGCTGCAACAACTACAACACCAAATTTTGAGTATGCAGAGCCAAAAACAACTCAACAAGAGGATTTAGAAGCGCATGCAGAGAATGTCATAAACTCACATATTGCAGATTTGGATTATGATCAAGAGACTTTGGATGATGACGATCACGTCATTCATTACTCAACTGTAATTCCAAAACAAAACGAAAAGGGCGAAGAAATCGTAGTTCAACGTTCAATAATGCCAGCAAAACGTCGAAAATTATTAAATTTGCGATATGTTACACGTCTTCGAGGTTTGGTTAAGCTTGCTCAAACTGTAAGAAATTATATTCGTATTCTTATTAAACACAAGCATTTACAGATTTGGGCTATAATGCTTTACACGGCAATCCAATTTGACCTTGATTTTCAAGATTATCCTGCCCAAAAAATCACCTATCACATGTGCCCTTTTTTGATCACTTTCAACTTGTTAATTATCAATGGCTATACTGCTTTTCCACATTTAACTATCAAAGATGGAGCAACTAGAAATGGAATGCTTTTTTCAGTATCTATCTATACTTAAAAGATGCTTATCAAAATAAAATAATTTTTAGGAACTTTTACTTTGCTTTATTTATGGATTCTATTTTTTAATTTGCGCACCAGTTCGAGCAATTGAAATTATCTTTTTTAAGTTTAGCCTTAACAGTCTATTGTTATCAACATTTTTTCAAGGTCCTTTAACAATTTTAATCCTTTATGATTTGGTAATTTTTCGAAATTTTTTAAAGGTTTTTAATCAAAAAATAATTACAGTTTGGTTGCTTCGGGGAATGGTCATTAGTTGGAATGCGACCCTTGGGACAAAGAGTTACACCGAAAAATGCAAATCCTTCTGATTTACCCGCTAATGCATTTGCCAATAATGGATTTGATATTGAAAGTGGTGGTGGACGTGAACAAACAAATATTTTAAAATAAAAACCAACCTTTTTCTTTAATAATTCTGCTTTTTGAGCTGCAAGATTTGTTGATGCAGTAACAAATTTCTGACGTTGTTGAACCATCTATAAATATTTTCTATATAATACATTAATCCAATACAAGAATAATAATAACCTTTTTAACATCTTCATCTGTAAAATTGTAATTGAATGCTGTTACTATATCATTTCTTTTCTTTTGAATATAATCTGTTGTTGGTAATGGCAATTTCTAGAAAAGAATTAATAAACATAATAGAATGTTAGCTTTATAAGCAAAAACTTGCAGCTTTTTTCATTGCATCTCTCCATTTGAAATATTCACTATTTGTAATTTCTGAATTTGAAGCATATTCAAGCCGCCATACACGTTCATCTGGTCCATGCTTTAGCCGTAAGGCTTTATTTGTACGTTCTCCATCAACATTATAAACTTTTGCACTTTCAACAACTCCAACAATTTGAGCTGCCTGCAACAGAAATAGAAAATGTAATTAACAAAAACACTGTAGCAAAAAACGAACTCGATAAACATGAGCACCATGTGATTGTCCAACACCAATTCGAACAAAGCAACCAAGTACTGTTTTATCAAAGAATGGAGTATGGCATAATTTTGAAAGCTTATGTCTTGATAAACGAATTTCATTAAGTTGTTCAAATCTGTCCACCTTAAAATGAATAAAATAACTTTTGAAGGAACGCCTTACAAGAGCAAACCTCTTCTCCTTGTGGTTTAAAATTATTATCAGCATCATTACCGGATTCTTCACTATCACTTCCACTTGAATCAGAAGACGACGAATCGTCACTTTCAGATTTTTCTTCTTTTGATTTACCACCAAAAATTTTATCAAATTCTAGCACCTGCTCACGCTTCTTTTCTTCATTATATTTCTTTTCTTTTCGTGATTTAACCAATTCTGCTATTGCATTCTTTTTATCCATCTTTTTAGCAATTTCAGATGGCTTATGAAATTCTGTATCCAATTCAACTTCACTCTCTTCACTTTCCTCTTCTTCCTTTTCAGATTCTTCATCTTCTGCATCTTTGGGTTCTGATTGTGGAGTAGGACTTTTAGTTTTAGGTACTTCATCATCTGATGATGAAGATTCTTCACCACTTTCTTTATCAGATTTAGATGGAATTGGTTGAGTTGGAGGGGGTGGAGCAGATTTTGCTTCTTCTCTCTTCTTCTTTGGTTTACTTTTTTCTTCATCTACATCACCCATAAGTTTTTGTTGAATTTCTTTTCTAAACAGTTAATTAGTAATGATACAGTTTCAGATAGATGCAATACCTTGTTTTTAGCAGCTCTTGATGTTCTATATGTTTAAAAATTTGCAATTCTCGTTCTTTTTCAGTTAAATTTCTCATATCTGGATCTTTATCTTCTTCAGATTCTGATGAATCAGTTTGATGTCGAGCACGTTTTGCTGGCTTTTTATTTGCTTTTGTTGTCTTCTTCTTTCTTTTTGAACCACTTCCAATTTCTTCATCATCGGTACCTGTAATGTTTTAATCGTTAATGCGTTATTATTACTATAACAAATATTACCGCTTTCTACAAATGCTGAACGACTTGCGGCTGCTGCAGCTCTTCTTGGACGTCGAACATCATCATCCTGAAAAATATATTGTGTTATAAAAAATAAATCAATTTTTTGATAAACTGCATTCAAAAAAACGATAAAAATTACCAAGTCAAAATCAAAGGAACCATGACTGCTGCTGCTTCCTGGCATGTTAGTATAATATCAATATCGCGCAATAAATATGGTTCAACCTTAATAATTAAATTAGTTTAAAATAAGCTTAAATAAATCACAAAATTTTGGATGAAAAACGTTTTTTCGTCTGCTTTCAAAAAAACAGTTGTGACAAACGTTCAAAGCAACACTGTTGGCATTTTTGAACATTGTGCCAATGTCTAGACATCGAAGTTCTTCTTTGAAATTTTATTTGTTAGCCGTTGGATTACTGTAGTTATATTTTTAAAAATCATAGTAAATTGATAGAACATGTTTAAGTTTAATCATTTAATTCATTAAGATTATTAATAAATGCACCAATGATGTGGTTTTAAGTAATTGAGAATGTGTTTTAAATTTTTTTTTAACCACGTTTAATTTTCTAAAAAGCAATTATGTACTTACATTCAAGTCATCACTTGATACATCTGGTGATTTAATTGTTGGGCTGCTTTATATTCTGCAGCTTCTGGATCACGACATTTCTTTGTTGATTCTGAAAGAATTACAGTAATAATGTTAACGAGAAATCTCTTAAATTTCAGAAATAAAATTTTACTTAATCAGATGTTTACATTAAAAATTTATTTTGCAATTTTCCATTTTCTGGTTAAATTTAACTTTCTTGATTCATTCTTATCCATATTACACCAATATTTTCAGTAATTCCTTCATTTAATTTTTTATAAGTAACAATGTAACGTGAAAGGATGCTACTGCTGCCATTTGAATTTAGTTATTCTTATATTTTAGCAGAATTACTGTAACGCACATTTAAGAAAGCTGATGAATTTCGCTATTTTTTCATTAGTAATCATAATTGGAGAACATTAAAAATTCCACAATTACTGTGTTTTGATTATTACTTGCAGTAATTTTTCATTGACATCTGAAACATTTTTTAATTAATTTAAGTAAAAAATTCGCGATACGGTACTTACGTAAACGTTGTATTTAATTTTTTTTATTAAAATTGAAACTCCAAGTTCAAAAATGTTAAAGTTCAAAACTAATTATCGGTCACACATTTTTTTCTTGGTGACTTTTTGAACAAGTGGTGCACTACAAATAAGAATGATGCAATGTAAGAAAGAGCTAACAAAAAAATTTCAAACGTTTTTGTGGTGCTTTTGTTTCGACAAAAAATAGCTTCGTTTAAACTGACTTTAAGCACAACTTGAACATAATAGCGCTTTAGTTTGTTACTGTATTAGAATGACATTAAATTTCTGTGTCAAGAAACAAGTAACTTCAAAAATCATACTGTAGAACTTGTGTCTTCTCTCCAAAAAACGGAAGCGAACATAACTTTTTATAAAATAAAAATTACAGCTAAAAAATACAACAACAATTATTATATAAAAACTTCAAAAAACAGATACAACAAGTGAAAAATTAAATTTAAACCGGGATTTTATCTTTGAGTTCAACGCATTTATGTAAGACATCTTTTGCAGCTTCAACAAGATAATCAACAAGTTTTTCACCATTTCTTCCAAGTTCACGATTACAGTCATCTTTGAGATCATTGATTGCATTCTTTTGAAATGACGTTAAAGCTGTTGCAACACAGAGCGCTTGTTTTGTAGACGATGGAGTTTTAAGAGCAATTAATTTTCGCAGCTGTTGAGACAATTCGAATACAACAGTATGAGCAGTAAATAGCTTTTGAATTAAATAACCAGAAAGTGGTGGAAATGCTTTTTCATCTTGTGGTGGATGATATTCATGTTGAATCATTTGAGCAATCTTCATATCCTTAAAATGTTAAGTTTCATTAAAAGCAAGTAGGATATTTATTACTATTACGAACCTCTTCAACATCTTCTTCGTTTTCATTTGCATCAATTTTATCAATTAGTTCATCACATATTTCATCGAATACATCTAGCCCGATTCCAAGTTTCTTAAATCTTGCTGGAACATCACGTCCACTTCGTGGTGGCTCATATCCCATTTCAGAATCTGATTCAATACCTTCTTGATCTACAAGCATTAACTCTTGATCAGGATATTCCAAATCTTCTGGTAATATTGTTTCTTTGATTTTTTCATTTAACGCTTCAGCTTCAGCAATTCCAGGCTTTTTAACATAAAATTCATATGCTCGGATTGGATCATCTTCAAGTACGATTTCATCATGTTCACCTTCAAGTTCTGTATAAGCATGAACATGAGCATCTACATCATTCTTTGGAGCAGCAGATGTTGATGGGGTTTCAGTTTCTGGAACGAGATCATTCTTCGATGGATCTAATGCTGCTTCCAAAATACGATCAGAAAAATCATTCAATCTTCTAATCAGTCGTTTCTTATCTGATAAAACAGGATTGAACAATTCTGGCTGAAAATATAAATGTTGTTAACGCTAAGATTAACTATACTAAAGAGCATACTCGATCAGAATAAAGGCCATCGTCATCATTTATACTTAAAAGATCTTTATCTTTTCGTACGGCAGCAACCTTCTTTCTTGCAGATGCTTCAATATGCGCTTCATCTTCTTCAAGAGTTTCAGTAAATGGATCATTTCTTTTAAATTCAGGTACTCGATCACGATTGAAATAATGTGATTCAAAAAATTTTGACCAAAATAACTCTTCTGACATTTGATGCGGAACATATTCCATAAATTTCTTTTCAACTAAAAAAGCAAAAGTATGTATTAAGAAATTTGTCTTAAAGTACAATAAATGCCCAAGTCTCGTAATTATTAGACTACAGTAACCGATTTCGTTAAATCAAATGCAATTAAATCTTAATATTTCGGATCAATAATAAAGCTTACTCGCTGGATAAGTTTTATAAATTTGTCGAATAATTTCAGGTGTTAAATTCATTTTAATCCCAGTTGGACATACATCTCCTGCAACTTCAAACATAAAACCATTTGATACACCTGGTTGTTCCAAAAAGTTTTCTTGTGGCTAAAATGAATATCATTATTTAATGCTCCAAAAGAATATTAACACGAACTTTATAATAAAGCCTCCAAAATTCATCAGCTGGCATTAAATTGTTCACAACCAAATTCTGATATAACATTTTCATAACCCATGATTTCTTTAGCAGTTGTTTTTTGGAATCTCGTTCAGTAATTGCTGACTTAGAAATACTTTTTTCTTGCTGAAAATGGGACATGTTTATTTAGGCACGGCATGAATGCAGTCCGAGCTGCAAGGTGTGGGAAATACAGGGAGGGTAAATGGCAAAAATCCACAGGTGTGTCTTTTTATTATTGATCACATTTTCCCATATAGGTTAAAAATTTTCAACTTTTTCGTTACCAGGGGAGTGTGCTTAATTTCCCCGTTTTCTCTTCTAGTCCAGAATGCAGCAATTATATACTTACATTACTAACAAGCTTTCGATGTCGAACAAGAAGTTCTTGAAGTTGATCCCGAGCTTTTTTCTGGTCAACCAAAAGCTGATCTTTATTTTTTGAAGGATCAGCAAATTGAAAAGTAACATTTTCGCCAACATTCAAACACGCTTGTAATTGAATTTTTGATTTATCAGGTGCAGAAACTCGAAGCACTAAAAAATTCTTTAAATTAATTCTTGTTGTAAAAAAATTGAAACTAACTATCAACAGTTTCGTATGGTACACTAATAACTGTACCACTTGATTCTCCATCAACAGCCCATTCAAATCGATCTTGGAAAATTCTTAAAGTTCCCATTGCATTCCCATGTAAACGACATTTTGTATTTTTTATTTCGTGAATTAATGATGTACCAGTTATAGCAATAATCTCTTCTGCCGTTAAAAACATTTTAAATAAAATAAATAAAAGTTTAAATTACAAAGTTGATTTTAAAAAGTAGAGCAAAAATTTTGAAATTTTGAAAAAAAGAGTATAATTGTATTTTTTTCAGAGTCATTTTGCCAAATAACTGTAAACATTTCAAAAATTTAATTTGACATGAAGCATTACAGTATTCTTTTATGTGGCATTAAATACTGTTATCTTAATCTGTATGAATGTTTCTCATTTCACATTAATTGCTTGAGCTTACTTTATCACTTATTTAATAAAATATGCTACTTCGCTGTGCTACTCTATTTTGACATTTAATAAATCCACAAATATTTTTCAAAATAACCAGACATTTTCTATATTTCCGAATCAGAAATTTTTTTAAATATCACTTTGCATAATTTTAAAATGGTATAATTATTTTTATTAACGAATAGAGTTGTTTGTTTATCTCGGAGCTGTCATCTCATTGACCGTTTCGGATGATGACATTTAGCAGACATAAATTTAAAGAATCCCGCCTTTTGAGACTACATGTAAAAAATTGGTTGAACTTTTAAAGGACTATAAAAGCGATTTTTTAAAGCTTCTGAACTTCATTCCGCTTTTTCTAGTTTTGTTCGACAACCGCATTGCAAATTTTATCGGTTTTGTCGTTCAAACTCCCTCTTCCAAAAAAGAAGTCATGACTCGTTTCGTTGTTTTTGGTTCAATTTTTATTGCTGCAGCTTGTTTCGGGATTGCTTTTGCTGGACCAATTGGTGCAAGAGATGATGAAAAAGCCACAACTCTTGCGGAACCCGCTTCTACTGCAGCTACAGTAATTGGAAGTAGTAGGAATGAACTGTCAACAACTGCCATGGCTGTTGTGGATACTTTAAATACAGGTGATGAAACTGCAGCAACTGTTGATGAAACGGGATTAGAAGTGGCTGGTGGAAATGAAACACATATTCGACAAAAACGTTCTTGTGGATGTTGTTGTTGTCGGTGAGTATACTATAATTAATGATAATCATAAACTGATATGATAATTTTAGGCCATGTTGTTGCTGCTGTAAACCGTAAGGATTTTAGTTATTTGAAAAATCTCACAAAAACTTAAAAATGCTCTATCCCTTTTCTGATGAATGCTATTAAACTCTTAAAATTATTAAAATTTTTTAGATGCTGCTGTTGTTGCAGATGTTGTTGTCAATGCTGCTGCCGGTAATTAAACTTTTACTTTAAAACTCATAAAAACTTTTTTAAATTTTAGCTGCTGTTGCTGTTGTTGTCGACCATGTTGTTGTTGCTGCCGGCCATGTTGCTGCTGTTGTCGACCGTAATATTTCTTTTCTTCATATCCCTTTTAATCCACACACTTTTTTAAGATGCTGTTGCGGAGGATGTGGATGCTGTGGGTGTGGAGGTGGACGTAAACGTCGTTCTATCCAAGTCTTAACCCATAAACTCATGGATAAACAAGCTGCTCTTCTCCGTGCTGAAGCAACTGAATCTGCTGAAATCGCTGCCACCACAACTGCTGCACCAGAAGCTACTCCAACAACAACTGCAATTTACACCAATGCCAATATTGATGGATTTGGTCGTAGCTACAGTAACCTTGCATTTGCTGACTTCAATCAATCCCCCGTAGAAATCCCCGAAAATGATTTCTATTTTCGTCAGCTCATTTAAACAACCACAAACACAATCCTTCTCCATCTGGGACTAACTGACAGCTTTACGGGTGTTTTAAACTGACTTTCTTTTTTAAATTATTAATTTATTTCTCCCCTAATTTGAGAGCTTAAAAAGTGCGGAATCACACACATATTTTAAGCTTAAAAAACTTAATTTATTATTGCAATATTTATAGAAGCTTTGTTTGATGTTGGTTGTTGAGTAGTTTCCAACACCAACTAGAAAAATAATAAATCAAGACATTGATAAAAAAATGTGTGAACGGCAAACAACAAAAAATAACAAATTTAGATTTTTCATTCAAGGTTAAATCATTTGACTCTTTGAAAAAATGAAAAAGAGATAAAACATTTGTTTGTTTCAATTTTATTTTTGCTTTCAAACATAAATAAAGCAGGAAGTGTTTTTGAAACATTGATTATCGCTAGAAGGGGATCTTTGGGATTTAAAAATAAGAATGAAGAAAAAGATTAAGTTTCACATGAACTCAGATTTTTTGAAAATGATCATCAAGGATGGGATTTCCCTTTAAAGAAAACAACAGCTTAAGCTTCCATGGAAGGTTAAAGAAAAGCTTTCAACAATTTCGATAATCTTACTATAAAAGCATACGGTAGTATTTAATCATAAGCATGTTTTTACTTTGTGGTATTATTTAGTTAATCCCTATCACAATGTTTAAGTCATATCTACCAAAAAGTTTCAAAATAATAAAAAGATCACACAGCAATGACGCAAAGAAAAACATGTTGAAAAATTTGTAAATCGTGACGAATCACTGGCATCTGTTAAAACATATTTAAAAATTTATTATTTACAACTCTTAACACACATCAAAAATTTATGTAATTAATTTTAAAAATTTCCAAATATTTTTATTTTTGACATTTTTTAAAACAACTTTTATTCCGGTTATCTTTGATCACTCATTTAAAAGCTACCAAAAATCGAAAAGCAATAAAAATAAAAAAAACTGTCAGATTTTATTTTGCAAAAACTAGCAACAAAGTTCACCAACAAATCCTTAATCTATCTTTCCGGATCTGCTAAATCTGCTTCTTTTTTGCAAATTGACACGGAACACATATATTTCAAATCAAAGTTTTTTTAGATTAAAACAAAATAATTGCCTTTTATCTTTTGTTTTCTTAATTTTTTTTCTAACAATTGCAATTTTCTAAAGATGAAAAAACCGCGTGTGAAGATAATTTATTTTCTCTTCTATCCTATCTTTGTGCCATCATCATTATCTGCTATATCCATCCAATGTAATCCCAAAAGACCTTTTTTCTTTATTGCGGTAAATAATGAATTTAAAAGAAAAAGGAAATAAGCATTGATAAAAAAAGAATTGGATTGACGTAAGCAATTGTGCCAGCTGGCTGTCGCTGATCTTCTTGCTTGCCTAAAAGAAAAATGCCAGATTTTCGATCAAGTCTGTTTTGTTTTTTTTAACTCTCTTTCTTCTTTCTATTTCCTCCCAAGAAAACAAAAGAATCAAATTTCGTTGTGACTTTTTTTTTATTTCGATTTGATGGGGTTAATTTTATTTGTTTTTATGTGTTTCTATGAGAAAGAGTGTGAATGAGATGTTAGCATATACTTTTTTATTTCCAGATTTCAAGGAGATAGTTAAAAAGAAGGAAGTTTTAATTTAGAGTGATCAGTTAAGTGAACATTTTGGTTTTTGGTTAAATAAATATGTTGAGTTTTGTGGTCATTATTTTTAGTTTAAAGCATTTTTAGTTGACACAATTTTTCAAGGTTTAATTAATTTCCCTAAACTATTGGTGCTTGGCAGTTTACGTGACAATTTGTTCTTCGAATTTTAACTAAAAGCTTTGGGTAATGTTTTAGCTATTAGATACCAGTTAGCAAACAATTTTTGAGTATTAAACCTTATTTTTAAATTCTTTATTTACCTTTTTTGAATAACACTTTCTTTGATTCGACGACAAAAAAAACTACCGTAATCCATACTTTTGTTCAAAGAACTTTTTCAGTTTGTTGTTTACTTACTTCTTTATTTAAAACCAATCTCTGACCTACTTATTATTACTTTACTTTTACTTCTTTACTTTAAACTTGATTTACGCATTTTCCTCCCCCTATCTTTACCGCCCCGGTTGTTATTTTTCACCCATCATCATCATCTGCTGTCCCTTCTCACATGATTACTGTACCTCCCGAAACTTCTCTCTTCTAAACAACAATTGTTTTTGTTATTCTTTTTTTAAAAAAACTTTTTAAGCAAGTGACATCTTTTTTAATAAAAGTAACTTTTCTAAATTAAAGTAGTGATATCTCTCCTAAAATTTTCACCTCAATTCATGTAAAAATGATTACTTACTTTTTTAACCTTAAAAATATTTAAAAAAAATAAACAACTGTTGTCTGCCGCCTTCTTTGCGTCAATTAAAGCTTAAATCCTTGTTGTTTTTGAGAAAGAGAGAGTCACACGAATAAAAAAAAGAATATCTACACGTAAGCTGTTACTTACCCTTTGACATCTCCTTTTTCTTTTTTCGTGGTTTCTTCTTTTTTCAATGCTTTAAATTTTGTGATATCTCTTCGTTTTTTACGTTTTTTTTCCCACTACTGATCAGTTTATATCCTTTATTTTCTTAGATCAAACTTTGCCCACTTCAAAAATAAGTTTCAAAGTTATTCATCATCATTGTTCAAAAAGAAAAGTGACAACAAAGAAAAATATATACTTTCTAAATTATTATTATCATCTTTTGAAAAGTGTTCAGTTATAAGAAAATTTTCTTTGGGTGTTATTTTATTGAAATAACAAAAAATGCACGAAGAAAATTTAAGAAATGTATTAAATTCTTTATCACATTTAGCTGATCATGGTGAAATACCGGGTACGTTTGTTTTTGTTTTTTGAATTTTTGACAAATTGCTTGATGTAATTGCAACAAAATTAGTGGCATTTGGAAACTATTTCAAAAGCTTTTTTATGAAATGAGAATACTTTTTAAATAACAAACATTTTTGATAAATTGATACATTTTGTTCTTCACAAGATAAATGAACATGTTTCCAAAATTTATATAAAACATATTTCATTAAATATTTCCAAGGTTTTCCAAATTCTTACTGTAGATTTTATATGCATTAATTTTTTTTGCTAAAAACAACATCACTGCAGTACTTTCCATTTTATATTTCCCTTCTAAAATTAATTGTAGTTATCGTAACCGCATAAATGAAATTTAAAACATTCGGCATCAGTTTTAGAGGACAAAAAATCGTTGAATAACAATTTAATAATTTAACACAACCTATAAAAATATATTGGAGTAATCTTATATTTCACATCACATGGCAACTTTAATTTCACCCAAATGTCTTTTTTAGTTCATGCATTTGGAACTTTATTACGTGCCGCTAAAACAGAAGTTATCACAGAACATTTACATCAAAAATGGTTATCAGATTCAAATTTTCCAAGACTAGCGGCACAAATTGTTTTTCATTTTCATACCTTAGATAATCATGACACATCATCATTAACTTCTGGATGTTTGGCACATGCACTAAGAGATTATAAATGTCGAGATGAAATTCGACAAAAATCACGAAAAATGTATCGAAATTATGTTCATACATTAGCAGAATTTTATATTGTTTACAGGTAATTTTCTACCATATAAAGTTACTGTAGCACAATGTGTATTTTAGACACATTGATTTATGTTTGGCTCAGACACTTGTTGCACCATTATTTACATGTTTGGATTCATTATTCGATGAAACAGCAGATGAAGAAGATTTAAAATGTGGTGCACAGCTATTAATTGGAATTGGAAAATTGTTGACAGAACAAAGTGTTGGAGAGACAACTGCATTGGTAATGAAATGTCGGCAACATTTAATTTCAACTTCTATTCAAAAATCTGAAGAAACAAACGTGTTACTAGTGGCTGTAAGTTTTTATATTTTTCACTACACATTGAAAATTTGTTATCGACTGCAATTTGGATGTTTGCAAACACCTTATTCGTTTTTAATTACCAATAAAATTGAAATCTCAAATTCAATCAAAATTTTTTACTTCTAAAATCAAAAACAGCAACTCCAATTACCGTATCCCCTCATCTTTCAGGTTGGAGATTTATGGGGTGCAGGATGGCAAAAGTCCCGACTACCGGAAATTCTTCAAATTTATCATGCAGATAAATTCAGTTTTGTTGATCACTTTGCAAGGTATAGCTCACCTACAATGATGCTACATCGATCTCGATCATCCAGCGGATATTCATCCCCAGCCAGAACTCATCCACTTCAAACTGCAACTGGTTCAAAGAGGTTAATTGTTGAACAACTACGAACTCGAACAAGGAATAATACTGTTTCATCTGAAAATAGTTCAAATCGAGATGACATTGACAATGGCGATGATACAGAAAGTGTTGTATAAAAATATTACATTTGTTTTGTTTTTATTTTTTTACTTAAAAATACATAATGAGCTTTGTATAAAATGTTTTTGATTACTTATTAATATAATTGTCCTTTGAGTAAACTATAATAATTAAACGGTGCAAAATTTTTACAACAATTTAAAATATTACAGTAATCTCACAAATACATATTTGTAAAAAACAAGAAAAACAAACAAAATAAGTGACTAGTTTTTATTCTAATGAAACTATTCAACATAAAAAATTTGAAACCCGAAATACATAATTAAATTACGTTCATCTTCTTCTGAAATAGCGAACAGTAAATGCAATAGCAACACCTAGAGAAATAGCACCAATTGAAATGAATATGGCTTCTGTGACTAGCGACGGACTGAAAAAATGGTATTAATTAAAATAAATAATAACATTTAAAATACGATGAAAAAGACAACAAAACAAAAAGCTTACAAGTATTTTTAAGAGAACTCCAGAGACCAGACAATTTTTTACCAAGACTAAAGAAGCAGAAATAAAGAAAAAGAAGAAGCACAGAAGAAAGACAAAATACAGATATACGAAAGCATAACATACCTAGAAGGATCCAACCAGGATGAAGGCTTTTTAGGAGTTCTTGGAACATCATCAATAACACTATATACTGAAGGTGCAACACTTATAGTTGATGCTCGATCTTCCTCTTCTTCTACTGGAACAGCTTTAATTGGAAATACAACAGTTGGAATATTATTTTGATGAGATGTTTCTGATGGTTGTACTGTAACAAGCGGTTCACGAAATGATTGTCTTCTTGTTGTTGTATGTGCTACAGTACCATTTTCAATCGGAGCAATTCCATTTTCATTTAAATTAGTTTCTGAACCAGGGATTGGCTTATCAAGTTGAAAAGACGGATTTGTAGTAACTAAAATTTTAACAATGTAAAAAGTAACTAAACAAAATATATTTTACCATCAATAGGAGTCGCAGCAACTGTTGCAGTCATGGTTACTTCTTTTTTCGAAACAGAAGTATCACTTGCTGCTGATGTTGGACTACCACTTTTTATAGAAGTATTAGAAGGACTAACACAAGATTTTGTACTTGAAGATTTGAGAATAGATAAACGAAGTGTTTCTTCAACAGTTGAATCAGTTACTGGAGCTGGAACAACAGCACATGGACGCTAAAAATATATGATTATAAAAGGTGAAAAATATTTGAAAAAGGTTTAGTGTCAAAAAGAAGTGAATGAATCAGTTCAAGGTAAAAGAAATGCGTCAACAAAAAATCGAACTTTTTAAAAATGATTGTAAACTGATATGACAAAACTCTCTCTTTCTAACAGCTGCTGCTATGTTTAACGCTCCCGAAAAACTAAAAAATTATGCAAGTCCAAAGTACATTCAATTAATGAAATAGCGAATGTAATAATCAATGATGCAATTAAAAATGCAACTTAACGCATAATAAAAAGAATTTAAGCTACATTTTTCTAAGTGTATAGCAACAAAAAGCAAGAAACTAACTAACCTCTCAAAAACCGGTTAAAACAAACACAATGGGAAAAAGAGAGGTGAAAGAAAAGAACATAAACTTACAGATAAAATAAGAGTTTCAGCGTCTTGTTCAATCAATAATCGAACTTTTCCACTTGCTTGCCGAAATATGTCAACAGCATCCGAGTGAGTTTTTAATGCAAGTGAAGTATCATTCAACTAAAATACAAAATACATCGCTATAAGTTCGTTAAAGTCAGGATACAAACCGAAGCAATTCGATCACCTAATCGTAATCGACCGTCCTTAAAAGCTGGACCTTCTGGATTAATTCGTGATATAAAAATTCCAGGATGCCCAGGAATATGTGGTTCATCAACTCCACCAATAATATTAAAACCAAAGCCTGCAAAATTAATAAATCATTATAAAACTATATATGTAAGTGATAAAAACAAACCTAAGACAGGATTCTTTTCTAATTCAATTTCAACCAAATGTTGTGATAAATCTGGTACTTCTTTCAATTCCACTTTTGGTGAATCTGGATTAGTAGGATTTGGAGCAGACATCAGATTCTAATAGCATCTTGAAAATTAATAAAAATTAGAGTTGAAAATTTTGTAGATCATAAAAATTGAATTTTATTTAACAGTGTTCGTGTTGGGAAAATGCCCCAACAAAACAAATGTTCGAATTTCGGCAGTGCCAAATTAGGGAAAGAAAACATGCATCTTTAACCTCGAACACTTTTTAATAATATCCCCAAAAACAACAAAAAAACCTACACAAAATATACGAGCAATCAGCAGACAAGAATTTGTTGTTAATACAAAACTTTATTACTTTTTATTTACAAAAAACAACATACAATAATAAGAAAAAAAACAAAAGATATTCAAATTTTCATTTTATTTTTACAATAATGGTTTGGTGCTTGATGTCTGAGTTTTATCTTCATTTAATGCCATTTCTGTATCAGTATCAGCAGCAGCAGCATTTGGAGCAGCAGTTGGTGGAGTACGAGATTTTGTTTTTTGTTGTTTCTTTTTTCGTAATGAAATTTTTAATTTCTTTGAATTCTTTGACTTTGAACTTCCTTTTTCAAGTAGCTGAGTTTTTTGTTCAGGCTTTGGATCTTGCATTGCAGTTTTTACTGGTTTCTTTGAAGTTTTTTCTTTTGACGTCTTTTCTTTTGATGGTTTTAAAGCTTTATCTTTCAATGAAAGCTTACTGTTTTTCTTATCTTTGACAGATTCTGGTGAAGAATCACCAATTGCTGTAATTTCATAGGCTTCTCTGAGTTTACTTGCTGCAGCTGGACTATATCCAACAATTTGTGTTATATCTTCCATTGAAGCATGCATTGGAAATGGTTGAAATTGGCCATATTGTGGTGCACCCATAAATGCTACAGCATGAATATAATGATCAAATTGATTTAAAACTTCTTCAGCAGCTCTTTCAAAATCCATTGCTTTTATTATATTAAAGACATCATAAAGAGTTATCTAAAAAATAAATGTATTACAAATTACTCTAATTAAAACAATTACTTTTAAAATTATTCCACGAGATGAAATCAATGAAATTTTCGAATCTGCTGTAATTTCAATATCATCCAGATCACCATTATTTGAAAGTGAATTACTGTATAAATGATCATTCAATTTTTCAAGCAAGGCATTTCCAATTACTTGTCTTCTTTCCGTAACTTTAACACCATCTTTAGCAACTTTACCAGAAATAACTACATACAAACATCTAAAACAAAATATATGTAATTATAAATAATACAATAATACAGTTACAGTAATATTACTTCATTGTTGAACCCTTTTGAATAATAGTTTTCTTTTCAATATGTTCAATTTCCGATACATGAACCAAAGCCCTCATGGCAAAAACATTAAAATTTAGCTTTACAAATACTGGACATTCTATTAAAATATCTTGAATTAATTTAAGCATTTCATTTGCATTTAAGCCTGTCTTTCTATCAAAACCACCACGAAACCAATCAAAGGTAATTTGATCACGTCGAAAACTTGCACGATTTGTTGGAAATGCAGCGTCATCATCATCCTATAAAAAAGCGTTGTTAGTAGTATACGGTAGTTTTTATTTCGAAGCAAACTAAAGCCTTTTTTTAACAAAAAAACTAACTTGTATTTCCCCAATAAATTCTTCAATAATATCTTCCAATGTTATTAGACCAATTACATAATACTTTTTATTATCATATCGAAAAACCATCATTAAATGTTGTTGTCCATGTGCCATTTCATTCATAACATCTTGGGCTGGCATTTCACATGAGCCAAAACGAATTTCCGATGTTCTTCTCTAAAATTATGACACAATTAACATCGTAATAAAGTCATAGGAAAATTACTTCTGCAATTATTGGAATACTATTGATATCTTTCAAAACATCATGGACACGTTTCTTTTCATTTGGATCAGCGAGAATTAAATCTTTTACATTTAAAACTGCAACAATCTTTTTTCTATCTAAGTCAGCATAAACAGGAACACGGGTATAACCTTTTTCTAAGATTCCAATCATTCTCTAAAATTTGGAATTAACAGAATGCTATCTTAATCCACACATAAGCAATTTACATTCATATCAAGAATATCATTTTGTGATAGCAAATATGCATCTTGTATTCTAGTCATAATTTTTCCAATTTTTAAAGTTGGGAATTTCATAACATTTCCGACGATTTCTAAAAAGTAATTATATTATTTACAAGATCTAAGTAATCTACAGTATGCTTATTACCTTTATTTGCACCATGTTCTTCTAAAATAATAGAAAGTTGTTTTAGATCATAAACACGAATAGGTTCTCGTCCCAAAATACAATCAAGCAAGCGTGAAAGTGGCCATGCAACAACACAAAAAATTCCCATCATTAAAATTACAACAATTCGAAGATTTGAAGCAACGGATAACGCTCGCTTATTACAAATAGCTTGAGGCAATATTTCACCAAATAACATTGTCATAATTACTGGTACTGTATTAACCAAGATAACTTTTGCACGAACCTAAAACAATTGCGTACATAAATTATTACAGTAATATTTACACTACTATTATCATAATTTGAGCCATAAGTTTTTCATTAAAAGCTTTAAGTACTCACTTTAGAAAACATTTCTTCTGCAATTAAAGTTGATAGAATATTTACAATTGTATTTCCGATTGCGAAGGTTGCAATTAACCAATTACTCCTTTTTCGAAATGGTAAAACTCGCTGAGCATGTCGAGTCTTCTTTTTTTCATCCGGATCTGTAGTTTTTTTATTTGCAAGCATGTGTAATTGTTCAAGCGAGAGAACACTGTAAGCAAGATTCAAACCAGAGAAACATGCACTTGTAAAAAGTGTAACTGCAAACGCTCCAATAAGATATGGAAGTGGAATAAAATATGTATCTTCTGGTTCTGGATATATCCATGATGTCTGAAATATATTAGATTAAGAAAAAAAACATTGATAACAGAGATTCGAAAATTTTTGATACGAGAACATAACATACCGGTGGTGGTTTATGATCTTTATGGATTGTTGAAAAGCATAACTTTAAAATCGAACTCATATCAGATGAAATAGGATCCTTTGATTTTACAATAACCGCAAATGAATCAATATAAGAGCTATCAAAGACCATGAGAATTTTATGTCTACCAATTTGTTCAGCATCCTAGAAATGCTAAGTTATTAAAATCCGATTCTCAGCTAAAATTTACGTCACAATTAACAGCATCTGTAAGAAAAATATCACCATCAATTTTTTGATCCAAATTTTCACCAAATATTGCCATTTCAAGTGTTTCACCTGGAACATAAAGCTGCTTACCATGCGACCAACCACCTCGAAGTCCACTCACAATTGTTTCTTTCACTGTTGTACCCGGTCTAAAACATTTTCAAAAATTATTTTATAGCAAAAAAAGAGAACTAACTCTGCCAATAAATTTTGAAGAAATAATGAAATAATTACAGGCATAAAAGTAACTAAAAATCTTGAGCTTATCATTTTTTTTATTAAACTCAATCGTTTGTGTTTAATAATTTCCAAACAAAGCAGCACATTGGCAACGCATTGTTTTCTTCTTTTTGCTAAAACTGTTATGCAAATTTTTATTTGTTTGTCTTTGGACATCAACTTTTGAACAACGAAACGTTTCAAATTTTCAAGTTCTGTTTGTACTGCACATGTTTTTAAGGATTATAACCAATTTTAAAGATCAACAGTAAATTACTGTAATAATATAAAATAGTTATTTGTGTTACAATCATCAAAAAGTAATCATTAGTTTCAAAAGTCTATTATTGTTCATTTAAAAAACAACTAAAAATCTTTAATTTCTACTGCTGTTGTTTTAAACAACTCTTCTACTCATCTGATTACAAAAACCTATTTTTTTGCTATCTTTTTTTTCTCCAAAAAAATTACTTCCAACAAAATCCCTTTTTATATTTCCCATAAAAAATTTAGGCGTTAACTTGACCTTAAAAGTTCACTTTATAAAAAAACTTTGACCAAAAATGACAATTAACATTTGTCATGTCATGTTTTTCTCCCTTCCCTTCTCTCTCTCTTCCCCATCATTACTTTTGTTATGGGTTTGTCTGATCAAAAATTGAATTTTTTTTGTGATTCCTTATTTTTCTTTGTTCGTATTTCGAAATTGCAAACTTTTGATTTTTTGGCTACATTTTTTCTACTGATTTCTGTTTTTTATAAAAATGTGTCTATGATTTTTATTGCTCATTTTGACGTTAAAGACGCAAATCCAATATTTATGAAATCTCGGCGAGAACAAAAGTGTGACAGATTATTTACAGAGAAGATTTATGATTTTTCTTGGTAGTCTGTGATTTCGAGAAATTGGGTAAACATAAATATTTATCATTTAATAAAGTTTTTAAAAAGAGATTTTTATCCGTAACTACAAAGCATAGATTCTGAATTCTGTGATTAAAATCGATCTCGATAACAACAATAAAGTGATTGCGGATTTAAAGGCAAAAGGGGATAATATTTCCTAAAAGGTCTTTTTTACGAAAACAAAAATCACAAAAGTTAAGTTAATCGAAATTAACAATGTTGGATTACTGTAACTTTCGAGCTAAAATTCTGTGTTTTGTAATGTTCCGAAAAATTTTAATAAACAATTTAATTATTCTTGTTTACGTGATTTTTTAAACAAAAAATTAGTCACAAACTACCACACTCTCGTAATCAAGGATCTAAATATAATTTTTATTTTCTTTCCAAGAATTCCGAAATTTCGAGAAAAAAATTGTAAATATTTACACCTAACTTTTGTTGATTCAGCGCCCTGCTTATTTTTGTATTTTTTTTATCATCAAAACATGGCATTAATTTTCGAACTTTGAGAGTGAAAAAAACAACAAACCCAAACCATACATATTGTATTGATGGTTTGTCAAGATAGCATCACCTTATTTTTTTGTTGTCAAGAGTTTTTTGAACCCTTTTTTTTGTAATGAAATTCTTTTTCCAAAAAATTCTTTTATTGTTTTTAATTTAAAAATTAATGATTCAAAAACAAAAAACTTGTTAAGAAACTTCTTTTAGAGGGGAGACGGAAGAATTTCATAAAAAATGTTTTTATTATTTTTAGTTTTGTCTTTTTTCATTGCAACTTTCTTTTTTTGCTGCTGCGCCCCTATAAAAAAAGTTAAACATGTTTTTATTTTATTTTTGAAGCACCTGTTTTGGCCTTTTTCGTTCAAACTTCAATTTTTTTGCAGAATAAAGACCGAAAAAGTATATTTAAACTAAAAATCATGGAATTAGGCTGCAGCAGTAACACCATCAAGAGCAGTCAGCAGAGGAAGTGTATTCATACAAATTGTTGTTGTAATATAGTGGTTTTAAACTTTAGAGGGTTAAGAAAATTCAGGTTTTTTTTGTTGATAAATTTTTGATTTTTATTTTTTTACTGTGTAAGAAAATGTGAGCATCGGTTTTGAAACGATTGCCTGAAATAAGTTACTGTTTTAGAAAGTTTTTTTCATTGAAAGTAGGCTTTGTTTTTTGTTTGATGAAAGAAAACTTTTAAAGAATAAAAATATTTCTTATCTTTGATATAAATAAAGAAAGGTTAATTATGTCAAAAAGATAGACGAAGCAGAAACAGAAGCAAAAATAGAAACAAAAAAAAGAAGCAGCAGCACAAAGACTTTGTTGTGTTTATGGATTGCTTTCATTCATTTTCGTTTTTCGTCCCGGAACGATCAAAAGACAACATCAGTAGCTGCTTCTTTTGAAAGAAAGAAAGGAATCAGTTGCAGCAGCTGCAACGAGAGGAGCACGAGCAGCAACACAAAGACACGTTTTTATAACAAGTGTATCAAACAAAAATTTATTGTTAATGGCTCCCCTGATTTTCTCCTATTTAAGAAAAAAGTGAAACATTAAATATTTTCATTTTTTGTGATATAATTGTATTTCTTGTTAAACTTTGACTTTAACAAATCATCATCATTAATAATGTGTTTTTGTCTTTCTTCTTCATCAACAGATGAGAAAGGGGGAATAATCAAATGAATATAATGTATTCTTCCATGACGATTGTCATTTTCACGCTTCTCTCCTTTTCCCCTTCTTACCCCCATTTGACAAAAAGGTCCTTCTGTCAGAATTGCGCAAAGCAATGAAAGAAGACTTGCGTCAATTTGAAACAAGTCTTTTCTTCCGAAAAAAAGTTAAATGACTTTTGACAAAAAAGTTTTTAAGTAATTTTGGTCTAAAATGGTCTTTTTTTCTATTTTCGATAACCATTTTCTTTTCCCTTTCTTTCTTCTTTAACCAATCAACAAAAAAAGAACTGATTCATTTTAGTATTAACTGATTCAGGTGCAAAAACAAAAAAAACGCCATTTCCGTTTGAATTTGCTAAAAAAACATAGAGAGAGGAGGCCCACATTATTTTTTTTAACTATAAAAGCTTTATAAAAAGTTTCATTCTTTATAACCAAATAACCAGAAGAAAAACCCTTTTTTTATAGTCTGTTTAATTTCTGATTTTTGTTTTTAAAATTATGTGCTTCAAAAATCTTCAAAGAAACCAATGAAGCTATGTTCAACTACCGTAATCAAATTTTTTAGGCTTCTTTTCTTTAATGCCTAAAAACTGTCTCCCAAACTTTGCTCTTTGTTTTTTTCGAAAACAATTTTTTATAATAACTTTTTTCAATTATAATTTTTTTCAAGCATAATTGCTTTCATTCAAAATTCAATTTTTTTTGCCTTCTGAAAAAAAAATTAAAACCCCGCAGGCATATTTTTTTGTTGTTGTTAAGAGTGTGACCACCTGCTGAGCGGATGAGGAGGTAGGCTGGTTGCAGCAGCTTCTGAATTTTCTTAGAAATAGAAGGAAGAAAAAGAAAAGAGTTAACTCATTCTTTCTTCATTTTTTTCAATTTTCTGGGGTTTTTAAACTTTTAAAGCAATTTGCGGGTGTTTCTTTCTTTTTTCTTCTTTTTTTTGCAAATTTGTTTTAATAATATTTTTTTATGCTTCTGAACTTTGGAGTTCACTTTCTTTCTATTTTGCAGCTGGAGCTGGAGTCAGCAGGGGAAAAAAGTTCTGAAATAAAAAAATAATAATATTTTGTTTTTTGTGTTTTCGAGACCACTTTTAGTCGAGAAGATAATCATCAAAAGGTTGGACTTACAGCAGCTGCAAAGAAAAACATAAATTTTTAAGAGGTATATAAACTTTTAGAAAAATGCCGAATAAATTAAATTTTGTTTATATTTTTCGAGACTTTGAAGGATAAGTTCGAGTTCAGGTTTTAATTAAATTTACGGTAGAGACACTTCTGAGAAATTACATAGGAGTGTACTGTATATGAAATATAATATAGAGTTTATGCTTTGGAGTTTTTGGGTTCTAATTCAATCACAAAAAAGAACATTTTTTAACATCCTTGTTTCATCATTTCCTTTATGTTTTTTTTGTGTTATCAAATTATATCACAAAAAAGAGTGCTTAAAACAACCTTAAAAAAGATGATTCCATTCTCAGACTTTGTTCTTCAAAAAACTTTGTCCTCTTTATTTTATCAGTGTCCCCTTGCAAAAAGTCTGATTTTAATTTGATTTTTTTATTACTCGAATAATTACCCCCAATCTTTCAATTTTTCTCACTTCAAAAATGACCGTTTAAAAATTGTTTTGGATTCAGTTTGATCTTTTTTGTTTATAAAAATCTTCGCTGGCTTCACATTGGTCTCATTTATTCAAACAATTATCAGCTTTTAAAATCTATCACTTTCCCTTAACTGACCATTTTATTATTAGTTTTGAAGAAACTTGTTTATTTTTTTCTTTGTTTGATTGCACTCTTGGAATTTTTAAATGTATCCACGTGTGTTCTCCATTACCGCCTTAAAAAGAGAGGGATAAATATTTCAATACTTATTTTTTGTTTTCCTTTGCAAGAAAAAAAACAATTCAAAACATAAAATATATAAATGAGTAAACAAAAAAACAGAAGAGAGGCGACACAAACCCCATTTAATGATTCTTAATGATTGTCACCTCCCCTTCTTATTTATCATCATCAATTTATCGATATATAGAGATAGTCAGAAGATGGAAAAAATATTGGTTTTAAACATGTTTTTTTTCTTCTCCACTTTTTTAGTAAGCGGTTGCAGCCGCGGTTGTTGCGAGTGATCTTTCAAAGTATCCTATTTTGTGTTTGGTATCTTTTAAGTACAGCAGTAGAAGCAGATTTTTAACACAAATATTTTTATCCCCTTTAAAAGAGATTTTAATCATTTAAGTGATCATCCCCTTTTTTGTCGTCTCCCTTTCAATCAAAAGTTCTTTTTTTTATTTTGTGTTTAATGCGCGCAGAATATTATGGAGTATGTTTTTTTATTCTCGCGCTCGCGCCATCAGTAACGGCCCTTTTTTCTTTCTCGTTTTTCATCGCCCAAAAACTTTTTTCCTTCTTTTACAACAGCACCGAAGGCAAAGGCAAAAAAAATTCCGCAAATATTTTGTTGAACGCCTTTTCAGAAGAAGGAAAAAAAATGTGTTCAATTTTATTTCCCCCTCCTTTTTTTCAGTATTTAAACGGACCGAAAATTATCGTGAAAGAAAATATTATAGTGTTTTTTACCTTTTTTTACTATCACTTTCATGTACTTGTACTTAATTATCATCTTATTTTAGGATTCTTATACAATCAGTACCATGCCATCCCTATCAGTTAAATCCATTGTAAATTTAATTACTGCTGGCACAAAATCCGTTGATCGAGCAATCCAGTCAACGCGTCGTGGATCAAATAAAATTCGACCAAAAAAATCAACAGCTACAGATGTCAAAATAAAACCATCAAAAGTATCAATTCCATTACCAGATGAATGTTGGAATTTAATTTGTGATAACTTGTCATCTTTCGATCAAATTAAACTTCGACGTGTAAATAAGCAACTACATGGAATTGTTGAGAAGCGACTCGAAACACAGATCTATTTGGATATTGTTAAATGTGATGTTGATGAAATTTTGTTAGATGAACAAAATCAAAGTAAGGGATTTATTTCATCATCATGTAGTACTGTAGCCTTTTTTAAAAGTTTTGTAAAAGAGCTTTAAAAATGTGATCTATGAAAAAAACAAGACTTTTTTTTATTCAAAATCTGGGATAAGCCTTTTCTTTCTTCTTCTCTCAATTTTTTTATAAATGGACCAAAGTTTGATTGAAAAATATTTTTTTTTCATGAAAGAGAGAAGAGATAGAAAGGGATGGTACACATAAACTTGTGACCGCAAAAAAAGTATTAAGGAGATGAATGATGAAAGAAAAACGTTGTGATTCATGTGATTATCAATAAATATGTGTGTTTGCAGAGATCGGGTGTGTGTCATCATCCGTTGTCACCCCTTAAGGGCATTTAGCACGGGAATTAGTGTAAAAGAGATTTTTTGCAGCAACAGCTTTGGAATGTAAAAATGCTTGATGAGCAATTTATTTAAAGGTTTCTGATTTTTAAAAGGGCTCCATAAAAGTATGATTCATCAAAAAAATTTTTGGCCTAAACAAGTTTTTGAGAATACTGTAGATTTTTAAAGCAAAAAGCAAAGAAACAAAACTTTAAACAAAACGGCACGAATTAAATTAGCATACAATACTAATTATTACCCTTTTCTTTTCAGATGATTTCCAAAAGCATCGCCGAAACAATGTCCTTTTACATATGAGTCAAAGAAATACTGCTTTGATTGTTGATGATCGATGGACTTCTCGAGATGTTTATTGCACATTTGGTGCAATACAATTCTTTGCAAAATATGCTCATTGCATAACAATGGATGTACAAATTGCTGAGCTGCTAGTTGTTGGATGTTCAACAATGAAACTTTCTCGCTGGCACTCTTTTGAATGTTATGTCAATGCAGTAGGACTCATTGAAGCAGATGAGCTACATATGAAACTCACAAAATCACCTCCATCAAAGCCGGCACTCTTTTCAAATGCAAAAGAAATTACAATCCGTGCTTTGATCACAGATTTATCACATCTTTCAAGAATTCCAGATTATTCTGTTGGAGTTGAAGCATTGTTTGATTCAAATAATATCGAATTATTCCGCATCAATATTATCGATAATTCAACACAATGCCGATCTGAGCTAGGCTCAAATGTTCGGCTACTTCGTCGCCCCCACAAACATTTACATATTTTCAAGAAATGGCTAAAAGCTAATGAATTGCGCGAAAAATATGTGCAACAATACAGTTAATATCTTTTCCCCTCCTTCAAAAGTCAATATTTACCCTTCATTGACAGAGCTTTAACTGTATCAAAAACTTTGCCAAAAAAGAATTTGAACATTCGTCAGCAGCTACAAGATCTCAAGACTCAGCGTCAGCATTCAACAAAGACAACACCAAAACATCTGTGCGAATGATCCTATATCTTCATAATACCCATGCAATACTGTAAAATTGTTTGTATCGTTTTTATTAAGACTTTGTTTTTTTTATTGCATCTCAATTCTCATTTTTATATTCTAGTCAAAGCGTTTTTTCTTTTTTTATAAACCGTTCAATTTGCAAAAAACGGGTCCTCTTAAAAACTTTTTATTGTATTTATTGTAAATGTTCTAAAATTTTAATGTTTCTTGTTTTTTCTTTTATGACGCACGAGGCAAAAAAAAGATTTCTTTGCCCCATTTGAATTTGAATGAATTGTTTGAATAAAAAAATTAATGGTTTTTTTTGAAAGCTCCGGACAAAAAATTAACAAAAAAAGATGCATTTGTTTAAATAAAACACAAAAATGACAGTTGACTTTTTTTGGAACTGTTTTTTTATTCGATAAAATCTGCTAAAACGATTAAACAAAAAAAACAATTGCGGTTATGGTTCAATGAATTGTTTGATTTAAATACATGTAACATCACGTTTAATTAAAAGTTACTGTAATTTAAAAAAATTAAAACTTGGAACTAAAACGTTTTTTGTATTTTTCTTGATGTGATTAAAACTAACTGTACAGAACGGTTTTCAACATTTTTAAAAGGCCAACCATCAAAAAATTTATTCCACTGTTTGGAGCAATTCTTTGACAACCAAAATACATACAAAAATTTTTAAATAAACTGACAGATTACACCTTGAGGGTATTCTACACCCACTTCATTTGTCATTAACGGTTTTCGAAAAACTGTTCCCAAAGTAACATGCGGCGGAATACAAGACGAAAACTTCAAGCCATACATTCAAAAACTATGCTTTAAAACAGATCCCCTCAACTGATTTCTCTATAACCCATAACAATTACAATATACAAACATTGAAACATTTATTTATAAATCATTTGAGATAATACAATACATTTTATGAGCTAATAAAGAAAAATATAAGAAAAAATAGAAGCAACCAAAAGACCAATTCCATATCCAATTTTTTCAACACCACCAGGTGCACCATCACCACTTTCAGGACCTTTTCCTACAACATTATTAGAAGCTTTTTCACCATTATTATCAGAAGCTGTTGTTGTAGGTGGATCAGGGCATGCTTCAGGTTCTGCAAGCCGAAGATTTTTCTTGTTCTACAAAGTAATACAAAAATAATCATTCAAATTATAAAAAGCTTACATTTTCAGATAAATATGAGCGTTGTTCTGGAGTGGGATTTTTAGGTAAGCCAACTCCTCTTTCAGTACAGTATCCTCTACATCCAGCACCTGGTACACAATCACATTTATAACGGTCTCGTTAAAAAGAGTATCTTTAAATCTTCTGATTTATTATATCACATATTACCTTTTCCCGAGCAGCAGCAGAAAGTTTTTGATGATTTGTTGTATTTAAAGTTGAAATAAAAATTGCAACAACAATAAGAGATGATGGTAGCCAAAAAGCATGAAATAAACTGAATCAGTTTCAAATTTTTAAAGTTGTATTTTATTGATTTAGTTTATTTTAAACATTTTTGATTTCGTTAAACTTGCTGGAGAAAGATAATATGCTTGATTAATTTTGTTAGAATTTCAAATAGCAATTTGTTCCACTCATTTTCCAATTACTGTAACAATATTTTATTACATTTTTTTTCAACAAGGCAGTGAAAATAGCAAATTTAAAAGATCAAAGCAAAAATTGAGCTGAATAAAAATCTAAAAATAATTCAAAAATCCTATAACAAAGAAATAACATAACTTTTTTTTGATACAAAACATGATAAAATATAAAAAAAATGGATGGCAAGCAAATGGCACTCATATGTGCAATTTAACTGAGTTTTTTTTAAATAACAATAAAAGATATAATAAAAATGATAAATGAATTTTTTACCGGAGACACACGCATTTTGCAAAAAAAAACAAATTCTTTAGGTTTTCTTTTTCTCTTTGATTTAAACTTTTCGCTTGGATAAACAGGCAATGTAATCACTTATTCTGAGAGGATATTCTTGGACAACACGGAATTTTTTTATATTGTAAACCTGAAAGTTGATGAAAGGGGGTAATCTGGAATGAAAATGTTATAAGCTTACAAGAATATTAGCACGTTCATTCAACCATAAATATGTATCTGCGCTAGTATGAACAAGACCAATTGCATTACGTGGTAAACCTATAAGAATAATTATAGTAATGTTATAAAATTTTGGTAACATGAGAGGTGACAACATTCTGATTTTTTTAAACTCCAAATCGAAAATAAGAATTCTTTATCGAAATCCAAAATTTGAAATCTTTTTGAAATTTTCAACTGATTTTGCACCTGCACTATAATCTGTTATAACAAACTTACCAGGAAAATAATCAGATGTGTGTCCGGTAAATGTTGCGACATTCCAATATGGATCATAAGTAGAAAAATATGAGCCATCTGAGATGATCATATTTCCATCAGACCATTGAAAAGCTAGCCGAGGAGTAAATGTAATATTTCGATCAAGCTTTTGTGGACTTTTTCGAGCTAACTGAAAACGTTTTAAATGTTGCTACTGTATTCCAAAAACAAAGTGCTTACATAAAAACGTTGAATCTTTTTATTCCATCGATATCGATATACAGTATTTTGATCAATTAAAACTGTAACAGCACTTCGAAGATTTGTAAATGCAGCCGAGACATGTCGAGGTCCATGATCAAACATATCTGTAATTAAATATGCAGCTTTTTGTTGAAGGCCATCTCGATCACGATAAATCTGATGAACGTATTCATTTGAAAAAACATAAATTCGTTGATTATGGGCTATAAATGTTTAAGGATTTTGTTAAACACATTTGTTGTTTTTTTCAAAAGCAAACCTTGAGTAACGGCATCAATTTTAGCAGGACAATATTGAAGATCAGCAGAAACTGGTGGACCTTTTGGTGATCTGGTAGGTCCAATAACTCGTTCACGACGCCATACATTATCAGTAAGAGATCGGCGCATTTTTGATGCTTAAATTAAACAATTGAATTAGCAAAACTGGTGTTGGAACAAAAGTCGAATTTTAATGAAAACAGACATTTTTAATTCCAAATATAAAACCTTCCCACAAACTTTTCAGTTTTTAACACATATCAAAATTTGGGTATTTCTTAACATTTCAAAGCTTTGATTTAAAAAACTTACAACTTTTCCGTGAAATTCGTTGACGCTTTTTATGCCGATATTTTGCAATTTCAGTTTTATTTAAGCCATTTGCAAGTAGGATTGCTTCTTTTTCTTTCCAGCTGAATTTTGGAAGTTTTCGAGGTAATAAAATTTTTTCACCATCAATTATTGCATAATCTCGACCACCATTGATTGTTTTATTTTTTAACTAAAAATGATTATACGGTATTTAATAGTTTATTTGACTATTAATTTTTAAAGTGAATTTTTCATGTTACAAAATGTTTAAACACCCTCCGCATTTTTTTTTCTGGTGCCTTTTTGTTTGTAATCATACAAAAGAAAGTTTTGAAGAAAGGCGCCAGTAAAAATTAATAAAAAGTTTTTGTTTGTTATTTTAGTTAAGCTCACTTCAAAGAGAAAAGTAGGCCACCCAAGTAAAAATCAATGAGTGCGAAATTGTAATTACATAAAGTATTAGCAAATATTAAAGTGCAACTTTAAATGTTTAACTTCAAAACATGAGCAAGTTTTTCTTTAAATTTTAAAAAAACATGCTTGTCGTGGAAAAAAGTTGAACTAGAAGAGATAAACTAATACTATTCTTAAAGTAGTTACAATAGGCTTTATAAAATTTTTACAGTATTTCTTTGAGAATTTTTTCTTTTCAGAATTAAGAAAATAACAAACCATATCAACATTTTCATCCATCAAAATATCACCATTATCATGCTCAAAAATAGATGGTGAATCGTTCAAGGAATGTTGTTGAGGGGATTCTGATGCTGCCGCAGTAATCCATGAAAATGCAGCAAAAAGCAGAATGCCCGTTGAAAATAAACGGAACATTCTGCTTCCAAAGAAAGAAAGAGAAGAGGAAAGACGATAGTAAAAAAAAAGAAGGAAGAAGTTTGATAAAAAAATAGTTTTAATAAATATTATTTAAAAAAATAGAAGTTTTAAATAAAAGTAGGAAAAGGAAGGAGGAAAAAAAGAGAAAAAAAGAAAAAAGAGCAAATTCGATCGTCAAAGTTGGATCCTGAAAAATATAAAAACATACATACTTGATTACCTAAATTATTGTAAACGAAATTTGTTTGTTCAGAACAGCAAAAACACGAAGTAATCATTGCTATTAGGTCCGGAGGGGATGTTACAAGGATATTACAACAAAAACAAATCAGCAGTTAAAAGCATCACCTCGTCATTAAAGACAATGAGGTGATGCTGACCAGAAAAAGTAGTAGTAGCAGACCGAAGTTAGCTGCAGCAAGGTAAAAAAGAAAGTTTTTACAGGAGGAGAAAAGTAGGCGCAGACAAGCCACTTAACGGCGATGCTTTTTGTCGCACTTTTTTTTTGTTATGTTTCAACTTTTGCGCTAACTTTGTTGTACAACCTTTTTTCAAATAATTAACCAAAAAAGAAAGGTAGGTTTTTGATAATCTTTTAAAGGGAGAAAAAAGATCGTGAAAATTTGAAGGGGTCAATGATGAACTTTTGGATTTGCATTTTTAGCTTAAAGGTAGTAATTAATGAGATAAAAATTATAGTGAAAATGATTTAAGGTTTAAATACATTGTCCTATTATTTAAACAGTAGCACTGTAATAAATACTTCTCAACCAAAAGTTTAAGTATTCGATAATTTAATAAAATCCAGTCGAAATTAAAAATAAAATTTCAAACAGCAGAGTTTACAGTACACAAAAATTTAAACATTTAATTACTTATAAATAAATTCAATTTTCTAGCTCATCCTATCATTACGTCCTAATAAAATCAATAACTAACCTCTCACAAAATTAATAAACTTTTTTAAAAAACTTTTTAAAAAGCAAACAAAAAAGACAAAAAAGGGAAGCTAACTAATTCATTCAGAAAAACAACAAAAAGTTTAATGCCCTTATTTTAAGGCGATTAGTTACTTTCTTGCGTTTTTCCCTTTTCTTCCCTTGCTTCTTCTCCAAAAAAACCTATCGGATTCGACACACTTCGCTGCCAAAATGCGCAATGTAAGAAGGACAAGCAAGAAAGAAAGATCAAGTTAACTAATATTCTTGTCCACCATTTTTGAAACAACCTTTTGCTACTTCTTCTCTTTCTGCGGCCTATTCTTACATAAGCTACCAAAAACGCTTGTCTAAGAAAAAATGATACGAGCAAAGAAAATGGTGGCGGTCATCGATGAAAATGATCCAATCTCGGACATGATAATATTTTTGCTGCAAAAAATATTTGCCGAAAAAAGTGTGGCTTTGATTTATTTTTTTAATCAAAATAATAATAAAAGTGCTGTCTGAGAAAAGGGCCAAGCCTGGTACCAAAGCTCCCCAAAAGCCCGGAAGAAAAAACAACAAAGTGAAAGAAGCCGGAGATTGAAGAAAAGAAGAAGAAGATTGGAATGAATTTATCGACGATGACGAAGAAGAACCAAAAAAAGAAAAAAGTAGCCCAGGTTTGCAAAATGTTTTAGCTACTTTAGTTTCGATACATGCCACTTTTTTCTTTGATCAGAAAAAAGTCCGTAAAAAGATATACCACCATTTTTTATCGCCTCCTTTTTTAACCTTTGCATAACCAGAGTTTGCAACCAATGACTTGAGACAAACAAAAAAGAAACGGAAAAACCCAAAAATGTTAAAGGCAAAAAGAAGAAGAAAAAAGTGCTTTGTTTTTTTAAATAACAAAGAAAAAAAATAAATGGTAGACGATAGGTATAATTCGGCAATGAATAGAGGCAACGGAAGAAGGTTAACATTATATATTCTATGTTTTTTTGTAAATATATTTTTTTTCCGTGAAGAAAAAAGCTTTCCATCAAAAGCAGTATTACATTAAAATGATTGTAAAAAATCAACGAAAAAAGCGAAGAAAGAAAAAAGTTGATGATGAAGGCAGGCAAAGAGATGCTATTTTTGGTATTCATCAACAAAAAAAAGTATCACTCATCCATCTCTTCTGCAAAAACATAAAGTTCAAAAATAACAAAAGAAAAATTTTGAAATCAAATTTTGATTTTAAAGATTGTGAAAAAAGGGGCCGTTTTAGGCAAAGAGTCATTTTTCTTAATTTCTGTAGTAGTGATATTGCTATAAACACAATTTTTTATGCCATTTTGCAAAAAGAAAACCTTTTCTTGATATGGTTTTAGAGGATAAAAGTTGCAGCCAAACTTGAACTCAGTTGCCCCTGTCAACTATCTTCAACACTTTTATAAAAAGAAATCTTTACTGATTTTCAATTTCAAAAATTTACAGAAAAAAAAGAAGCATAAACATTCACCAAAAACAGTCATGAATGAAATTCCTTTAAAATTTTAATCGCTTTTTAAAAGTTAAGTTTAAAAAGGCTAAGCCGCTTTTTTCTTTCCTTCGTGTTATGGTTGAAAATTAATTGGCTGTTGAGAAAAAGGGGTGCAAAATCGCTGATAAAAAATAGACATGTTTCTTTGCAAAAGTTAGATTATAAAAAGTTTGCAGATTTTAGATAAAAATTGGTCAAAATATAAATTCCAAAAATAAATTTCAGCAAAAATAAAGCTTTACAAAAACGACTGAAAAATTACATAAAGATAAGAAAAAGGCAAGTGATGTTTGTTACCAATATTTTACACCAAATGATTAGCCACACAAAAATTTACTGTTAATGTTTTACAAAAGCTTTAATTAGACTGGAACAAGAAAACCGATTTTTACTCCCATTGAATAAGAACAATAACAATACAAAAGAGGAGATTGAAACGTTTTTGCATATTATTTTATTGCGCTGCTGCTGCTTTTTTTTACGGAACTCAACCATCGGTCGCTTATTCTATTCTAATATTTGTTTCATAAGGAAACGCTGAAACAAAAAATAGAAGTTAAGTGCCCTTACGGATGATCAAGTGGTTCAAAAAAAGAGTTGAGTTATTAAAAAAAAGTTTTAACGTTTAAAACAAAAGAATAAATTTGAGTAGTCTTTGAAGCTTTTACACAAGAACGTTTTTACAACTTTTGGCAATTTTTTTGAACTAATATTTTAAAAAAAATTTCGGTTTTTTCTTTTCAAAATTTGTTTAAACTTTTGCAAGAAACACCTTGTTTTCAAATGCCCTGTCTCTCTCTTTTTTTTGATGGTGGAAAAAGACGAATATCAAAGAAACATCACAGCAGCTTCATCTTGCGTCTCACCAAATAAAATAAATTTATAACTTTGGATAGCGTTATTAGAAAGAGAAAGTAAGAAAGAAATACGTGAATAAAATTACCCATTTTTAAAGCGGAATGAATAATCATAATTTCAAAAAAGTGTTTCTTACTTTAAACTTACAGAAATTTTATTTTAAAACTATTTAAAACTCCCCTAAAAGTGCATGAAACAGTTTGATCTTTACTTGTCTGGTATTACCCTCTCCTTTCTGTTTTCCCGCACCTCTTGAAAGAATGACCTTATTAAAAAGGTCAACCTTTGCCATGCCTACAGTAATCCTACTGATTTACAACTTCATAACAGATTGTAAAAACACTCTTTTCAAAAACAATAAGTTGTAAAGTAAGCAAAAAAACGAAAGAAGAAGGCAGCTAAAAAGGGTCATAGACTTTAAATAATTTTAATCAAATCAAAGAAATGAATTGGTGGTACCGTTTTTAGACCACCAATTTTAGGAGGTCTACTACACTGATTTCCTCTATTTTTTTCTCAAAGGCATGAAATGAATGAAGTGATAAGAAACATAAACATTAAATGTTGCAATTTTATTGCTTTTTAAACAAACTTTTCAATCAAAAATGAATGAAGGAAAAAATGGACCACCACCAAAGGGCGAACCAAAAGGAGACGAAGAAAGAAGAAGCAATTTAACAGCAAAGAAGCCAAGAGAGAAGAGTATTTTCAAAGAAGAACAATCAAATACTGCGCCATCTTTCTTTTTTTGATTTTGCCAAAAACATATATAAATGTTAAAGAAATAGTGAGTGACAGAGACACGTTTCTTCTCCATCTCTTTTTTTTTGTCTTCATACTATCTATCGCTGATTCAGAGTTTTTTTTTCAGTTTGTTAAAAAAAATAAAGAAGTCTTTAGTGTTTTTCTTTATTAGTAACTTAAAAACTTTTACAAACAACAAACAATAATGAACTTCTTCTTTGTAAAAAGATACTATTAGTGAAGGAATTAATGTGGAAAACAAAATTATCCATTGACAAAGTTTTAGATACCTTCAACAAAATTATGATATCTGGTTGTTATGGTCCTCAAGTGCGTATCATATAAATTGACGAACAGGTGATTAAAGAATTAATAACTTAGTATGAACTTCATTTGATCAAATACAGGTTGTATAAAATGATAGCTAACTTTGAAGCATGACAGCTTTTATCAAACAAGTTTATCATTTTCATTCTTCTTTTTACGAAGATAATCATTAAAAGATTTCTCGAGAAAACTTTTACATAACAGTTGAAAGCATTTTTCTTCCATTTTGTAAAACTCAGTATACTGTACTTCAACACTTTTTAAACAAGTTTTTGAATAACTTGGACATATAACTTTTACGTTTTCTCCTGCCATTTGTAATAGTTTCACTTTTTTTCTAGTATAAAAGTCATAAATAATATTTTTCTTTTAATAAAATGCTTTGAGAAAATGAAAGAAAAATTATGCAAACATTTGGTTCTTATTCGAACAGTTTTTAGAAGCCCCATTTTTCTTTTTTTCTCTATGCCCATGTTCAATACAAGAAAACTGTTACCAAATCAAAACAAACATTCATTTGCATAAAAATACACATGTATGTATAAAAATCATATATATATATTTTTTTATCAAACAAACAAAATATATAGATTAAAGAAAGAAAAATATCATTTAAAGCAGTAGCAGCATTGAAATATATTCTTATAATTCACTTTTACTTTCATCATCAGAAGACTGTGTAGTTTCTTCACTAATCCAAAAATCAAGTTTAGGAATATGCTGTCCATTTCGACGTTTTGGAGTTGGTCCTGAACGTAATATATCAAAAAAGGTGTGCCCAAGTATTCGATCATAGCTTAAACGTTGAAATGGTTCATATCGAAGAATTAATTGTACCAATTCAAAAGCTATTGAATCAACAATAGCTTCAGGAAGTATCTATAAAAATGTGTGTATAATAAAAATAATTATATTAGCTATAAAAGTTAGACACTAACACGGCGTTGTTGTGTGTAATGAAAATATTCGTTACATGAACAGATTAAAATTCCCCATTCAAAAAGTAAAACAAAACTTACAGTTTTAAGTCCACGAGCATTTTTTCGAATTAACCTTGGTCGTTGTTCTACTTCCATTGCTTTTAGCTGTTCAGTTGAAGGATATCCAAATGTATCAACAAGAAGCTTTCCTTGATCATGACTAGATGCCCCCGGGAATAGCGGTTTCCCAATCAACAATTCTCCAAGTACACATCCTGCAGCCCATAAATCAACTTTTGTCGTATATTTTTTTGATCCAAATACTAGCTCTGGTGCTCGATAATATCTTGTTACTTGATATGGTGGATATTCTTCTGATCGCTTGAGGATTTTTGCATTCCCAAAATCTGCCAATTTTAATATTCCAAATTCATCATCCACAAGTAAATTGGAGGGTTTGATATCTCGATGTGCAATTCCCTTTGAAGCAATATAATCCAACGCACAAAATAGTTGCCATGAATATAGCTTTGCATCAAGTAAATCAATTTTTCGATGATTTCGATTCTTTAAAATTTTTCCTAAATCAGTTGGAAAAAATTCAAGGACCATACAATTACATACCTAAAAACGTGGGATATTAGAAAAAAAGAAAAGTAAGAAAGTCTAGTTACTAGGAAAGAGAAATGCGGCTGTGAAAGCCGAAAGCTCAAAACCAAAACTATTCATTCCCCAAAAACTTTAATTCCTCTTCTTGTAAAAAATGCCAACTTACATCATTATCAACTTTAACAGAAAATGAATAGAGCAATGAAACAATATGAAAATGTTTAAGTTTTGCAAGAAGTGAAATTTCAGCTTTTCCATCATTTGCATCTTCTCTTTCGCCATCTTCATCTTTTATTCCTGATTGATTTGCTGATGTTTTTCTTGCGACAGAATTTCGAGGCCAACATTTTTTTATTGCAACTTGTAAAATTTGTGGTGAAGTTAAAAGTGCTGAATATACATTACTAAATACACCATTTGCATGAAGCCTTTCTTTGGTAAATGAAATTTCAATTGTTTTGCCCTTTCCAGGTCCATGAATTCGATTTGCACGAAGTAAGCGTTGTCTTGATGCCATTCTTTTTGTTTATCGTTGTTGTTGTGGTGGTGTTAAAAAAAGTAAATACAAAAGCAACTTTATTCAACAAAAGAAATACATGGAATGACAAATATGTAAATTTTAGATAAATGAAGAAAGTTTAGAAAAGCAAATGTAAAAAATTTATAAAAGTTACAGTATACATTTTTGACGAATTTTGTTTATGGTGCTTTATCATTTGAATCAGATCGAACGCAACCAGTTCCATTTTTTTGACACATAAATCCAGATTGGCAGCATGCATTTACACCTAAAACATCACGAATTGTAAATATTAAAGCTGTCGTTTTAAACATATACTGTAATAACAGTACAAAATTTAAGCAATGATACTTAAAACAATAGCAAAATTAAACTATACCTTTGCAACAATTTGCATATGCATACGGGCAACAACCTAAAAAATATTGTTTACAAAACTTATATCCAGTATCAACAAAAAAGTATACCATAATTTCCATCATTGAATGTGCAACATGTTTCATACTGCTTACATTGATAATTTGATTCACCACAAACATTTTCTTGTGCTAAAAAACAAAACAGCTCAATGAAATCTATCATAACTTGAAGACCCTACCATAAATTGTAATATAGAAAAGATGTAAACAAATAAATACAGTAGCAGAGAAAAACAGTTTATTCATTTTTTATTTTATAAATTTTAACAAAAGTTTTGTTGAAAAAAATAAAAAAACAGCGCTATAAAAATGTTTTTTTTGAAAAACAATGTTTGAATTTTTTGCGTAAATAATACTCTTATATTTCATTTTTTCTTATCACTTTCTCTATCGATTGAGGAGGAAAAAAGAAAAAGAGAAGTGTTAAGTGTTAAGCTTTTTTTAAAAAAGAGGATTTTAATTTTAACAGAAAAGCTTTTGCTTAAACTTTTTGTTGAAATTTTTTGTTAGAGAAGGTTTTTACTTTTAACGTCTTCAACATTGATGTCACACATTTATAGTAATGTTTTTCAAGCTAATTTTTCTTTGTGAACTTACGTTACTTGTATCTGAAGACAGAAAGCTAATGCATATTTAAAAGAAATATTGTGATGTTGAAGTAAAATTTTAAATAATTTAAGAATTAATTAAAAGCACAGTGTTTAAAAAGTACAGAAGCAACAATTTGAAAATAAAACATTAAAAAAGTATACGAATTGTTACAAAAATTGTTTTTAACATTGGAAAAATCATAAGGTTGCTATATTTAACTTACATTTCTGTGATAACTCAGAAAATGTGACAAAATTGCAAACGTAAAATTTTTAAGTTGTCGAAAATTTTATTTTTTGATATCGACGTTTTTTTCTTTGCTATTTTGTTGGGTATAAAAACAACTTTTTCGTTTATGTAATCAGATTTTGTGGCTGCTTGTTCTATTTTAGATTAACGTAATCATACAAATCAATTTAAAAAACAATTTTATTTTTCCACAACAACAAAAAACTCAACAATTCTTGAAAGACATTTACAGACAAAAAAGTAATCGTAAAATTTAATAATCAAAATCTGTAGAATTAAGAGAGATATCTTTAATTCCTAAATTTTCAACAGGTTTTTGGAACATATTACGAGGTGGAATTTTTTGTTTTTTAAATCGTTTTTCGGCATTCCGATATTTCTCAACCAAATAATGATTATATTTTTTGCATTGCCGACAACAGATGTCAGCAAAAGATTTTCGAATACAATAAATTTTCATGATAGCTGGAGAATATCTTTCACGGCAATAATGATCATTTAAATCTTGGCATTCTATAAATTTAATAATTAAAAAGAGAGACTGTTATAGCTCAAAAACAAACCTTGATCAGGATCATAGTATTCATTTTTTATACAATTTCCTCGTAAACACCACTGAAAATTTTGTCTATAACAGTTTTTGTGTCACTGTAATCATTACCTTTCCAAGGCCACATTCTGTGCCATCCATCAGCGGCAAATATGATTTTGTTTCACATGGCGCAAATCTATTTTCCATTCGATTCTTACACCATAACCTCCGGCATGGATCAAGACTTAAGCTTTTGTATTGTTTAAGCTTAAAATGTTAATCCGAGATTAGATATATCTCCTTCGATATTTATTCCATTACCTGACATTCACCATAGTGTGGTGCAAAAGCAATTTGGCATTGCCTTGTTGCACCAAATTGTTCACCAGGCCATAACTTTCGATGACTGCCTTGTGTAAATGGTGATAGCCGCATATTATCTCTTTTTCCAGGGCTTACAGGTTTTGTCGCCGTCAAACAAGCAGATTCAATTGACTCCATAAATCTTTCAATATATTTCATTGAACATTCACTAAATTTAAAGCCATTTTCAAACAGCTTTCCGCTTGTTGCTGTTGATGCTGAAGGAGCCATTAAATTGTTTGATCGAGGGGAACATGTTTTATCGATTTCGCCATCATGAAATGCACCCAATGAATCTGCAAAATGTTTTTGAAATAACCACAACTGCAACATAAACTAACGTCCAAGTTCATGTGATGCAATAGCAGCAGTTGTTAAAGCTCCAATATCTTCGACAACACTGATAGATTCAGATTTATCACACATTTTTCCAACAAATCCCATTCCCTGAGTTGATGAAGCACCATTTGGAGAGAGGAGATCAAATTTTGTAAGAAAGATTACGTGATCATGTTTGGGTAAAACATCCAAGTGAAGGGTTCGCCAACTTGATAAAGCACCAATTGCACGAAGGGAATCAAGTGAAAGGGTTAAACTAAAATATTTATTTAGATGGGATTTAAGCTAATACTTTTGTAAAATGGTAGAGCGAGTTTGAAAACATGAATTTTCATAATTTCGAAAAATCAAAATTCCATTTAAAAAATTTATTTTTTTGACTTTTTGAAAATTCAGAGTGCACATCTATTC
Source organism: Panagrolaimus sp. LJ2400 (assembly GCA_024447215.1). NCBI lineage: Eukaryota > Metazoa > Nematoda > Chromadorea > Rhabditida > Panagrolaimidae > Panagrolaimus > Panagrolaimus sp. LJ2400. Next base: position 9,749,909 of record JAMRYA010000001.1, on the reverse strand, counting down.
ATGTAAAAACCAAACCTATTAATATCAGTTGTATTATCATAATCTCTTAATATTGTTTGCTTCATAGGGCAATCATCTTCTTTCTCAATTACCAAAGTTCCAGCAAGCCTTAATTCCAGCTGATGCTTCCCAAAAAATAACTGTTGCGAGTAAATCGTTTTCATTTGATCAAAAATAGCTTCCAAATAAACTTGTACAGCAAAATGTGCATTTTCTCGAGTGCTTTGTTGTATCTGTAGAAATGCTTCAAAAATGCTATGATCACCTGCCATTAACAAATCCATTTTTAATCCGCCATTTTCATTCCGAGCTGAGATCTTTTGTAAAAGTTTTGCTTCATTTTGAGCTTTTATAAGTGAATGGGAGAATACACCCTCAAGGGAAAGGGTTAAATTATTAAAGATTAAAATTTTTGAAAATCGTGTTCCACCAAACATTTGTTTTTGTTGAAATATTGCATTTGATTGACATTTATCAAATAGCATCATCAATATTAGCAGCAGAGAAGGAAGGCATAAAAAATTCATAAAAATATTTTTGGCAGCTTTAAGCATGACTTTCCTTTCTTCGTTTTTGTTGATTGTTTTTTGATGTTGAAAGGTCTTTCAGTTTCATGTAAGCATGATTCAGCAGTAGTAAGAGTAGTAGTAGAAAATATTTTTTGTGACAAAGAAGAAGTATTGAATGAAATGGTCAAAGAATCGATTGTGTCTGCAAAACAGAAAATAAATAAATAAGTGGACTTTGCAAATATGTGTTTTTGGACAAAAAAAAACAACAGAATATCCGACGTGGTAAAAATATTGAAGAAGGAAGAAGAAAGTTTAAGCAATAAATAAAACAAAAGAAGACAGATTTCTTTCATCCCTTTGTTTTATTTATTTGTTGTTGAAAGATGTCATCTTAACGTATAAGATAAGCAACGTAAGCTTTAAACAATTTTCAAAGGATCTTTAGAAAAAATGATTTTTCATAGATGAACAAATAAGCAAAAAGTATCAAAAATACAGTAAACGGTATACAGAAATGAAAAACACTTCTTAACAAGAGAGCAAAGAGATAAGATATTTTAGTGTATGGTTTAAAAAATTTGGTTAACGAAATTTATAAACAATGATTTAAAAATAGAGTAAATAAAAAGACTGATTCTTTATAGCAAACCTAATTTAAGGAAAAGAGACAATAACATTTTATGAAATTTTTTTAAAAAAAATTATGTTTCATTCAGTCATTTATGATGACATATTTTTTATTTTAAAAAAAGTGATCAATGAGAAATTTTTGCCGCTGCTGCTGATTGGTATCCAATTTGTTGCAACATAAATATTTCAAAATTGACATGTCCCAGTGATGGCGATGGTGACTTTGCACAAGACTAAAAAATTTGCCGATGCTTTTTTATTTTGAGTCTCTTTTTTCCCGGTTGTTGTGTCTATTAAATATATTTTTCTTGCTTCCAAATTTTACACAATATTCCCAGAAGAAAAAAACAACATAAGTTTAAAAGAAATTGCAAACGTAATTGAATGAAACGATGGCAATGAGAGAGATTTTTAATTAACTTATGGGAAAAAGACTTTATTCTTTGCTCTGTTATCTGCTTTGTTTGTTGTTAACGTTGAAGCTGACGTAAAAATGTGTTATTATTCGTTCAAAAAAAGTTTGAATAAACGTTATTTTTTGTTTGTTGATTGCTGAATATATTCTTTTTATTAACATCAAAATTATATAACTGTCTCTTGCAAAAAATAAGCGGCTCCATTTCACACCTTGATGTTAGAATGAGATGCTTGATCTTTTGTGAATTTTGCTTCCTGTCTTTCACTGAAGTCGTTAAGCGTTTTATATGAAATTTTTTGGTGCCATTTTTGCTATTTTTGACAATATACTGTAGCTATATTAAGAACAAACATTTGCCTTTTGGTTTATTACCCTTAAGGTTCCTTTTAGTTTTAAAATTTATTAACTTTAAATTACAACCCCCAAAAATTAAGATGTAGAAAACATTTTTACCGGTGTTACAGTATTTGCATGGATAGACCGTTTTGGATGATGACTTGTGTAACTCAGTTGAGAAGTTAAAAGCATATTTTTTCCAATTCTGCCTCGACTCCAAAATATTAAATAATCTTTTCTTACTGCTTTGCTCACCATAAATAAAGCAATTGGGCCTGAAAGATTTAGCAGGTCATCAATCCAAACAAAGTGTTGAAGAGCGATTTGCATAATTTCTGGATTTTGAAGACCATTAGACAAGTAAACAAAGAATTGACAAGTGGCCATAAGGAGTTGGATTACAAGGATTATAAGGGCTTGACCTGAAAATGTTTCTTGTGGGTTGGGGATATAAATTAAAGATTTGAAATGTTTACCAAGAAGCCGAAGCTCTTGTCGCATTTTGCTGTTCATGACATCTCCATTTTTCATAAGCAAATGATATTTAAATACCGTAACCATTTCACAGATAAATGATAGCAAAGCTGTGATAGTGACAACTAATATCGTAACAGATGATTGATACTAAAAAAGGAAAGATAATTTTAAAACATTTGTGCGCAAAAAATTTTTTTAAGATGGTTTTGGTTTCAAAGTTTTTCGCAAACTTTATTTCTTTTATTTTCTCTTATAAACTGTAATTTAATAAATATCAACTTTGAAAATTTCAGATACATTTTAGGGAACTAGGAAATTGAAAATTTTTCAAGTTAATCTGAAATCGGGATTAAAAAAAATTTGAGTAACATTGAAATTATGATTTTTCCGTTCAAAACAAAGATATCGAAATTGAAATGTTTTTATGTCACCAACTTACCGCTCGAATATACGGGTCAAGATATCGTAATCCCAGTTCGCCATTAATTCCTTCATAATATTTTGCTTCATGCACAAATCTGGGTGCCAACAATGGCAAAGGTAAAAATGGAATTAAATAAATTAGATTTCCACCAATTATTCTAAGAATTGAATATTTTGAGTTTACTTTTTCTGCCATCCAAATGGCCCATAATCGATTAATTGCAATTGCAAAATGTAAAAAACACTGTGAATAGAGTATGTATGCAGAATTAATGTATAAAAATGACGAAATAAAAGAGAAGCTTAAATACAGCGGTTTTACAAAATCGAAGAGATGAAATCGAAGTCCAAAGAACATATTGACTTCAACAATACAGTCATAGACTGAACAAAGGACATAAATTTTGTAAAAAATTGATTGATAATTGTTTTTCTTTTTTTCTAACATTTTTTTAATTAAAAATATTATTACTGTAATGTGAAATATCCAAAATGGCACAAGGGCTGACATCCAACAAATTTGTAATGGAGTTGGAGCCATTGCTTATCAGGTGAAATATATTTTATCGGTCGTTAATAAATTTTTGAGAAAGTTATTTAAAATTGCTTTCGAATTAACTTTAAAAAGTTAAAGCTTTTATCGACTAGTACTTTCGAATTTTTGAAGCAAATATAAAAAATAGTATCAATCTGCGCCAACTTTGAAACAATAAATTTATAATTAGTGACACTCGCTGGCAACAATTACTGTCGACTTTTATAAGAAAAATTCTAATACTTTTAAAACAATGCAAGAATACAATTCAATTCAAAATTGCGTGATAAATCCATTTTTCAAAACAATCTCTGTTGCTTTCTTTAAAGATTGTTATTTTAAAAGGAACCAGAATACGGTAATACACGCAAAAGTTAAAATTATTTGTTTTTCATCCTTTCTATAGAAGTCCAAGAGTTTAAAGAATCCGGAAAATATTATTTTAGATGACTTTTTTCTGCAAGTACAAAATATACTAAAAATTGAGTTTGGCCTTTTTTTATCAGTATACATGTGCTTTTTTATTTTTATTCAATTATATTTTTCTTCGAATTCGTTCATTTAAAACCTATTAATCTAAAATTTAATAAATGCAAAAGTGTTGCATTTTCTTGATACATAAAATTACCCAAATTTGTGTATTTTAAAGAAGTTAAACTATATTTGATTCAGCAACATTGGTGGTAAAGAAGGAACTAAAAATCTATTAATCATTTTACCGTTTTTTATGTTCAAATTTAATTAACTTTTTTAAAAAAATGTTTAAACATTTTAAAATGGATTTTTAAAACACACTATTCCAAAAAATGTCAGCGTCATATTATTTGGTCCGTCAGCAATGTCTCTCTCTTTTTAGTTCTATTTCCTTCTTTTATTTGATCAAAGGCTGTCTCTTTTTCAACTCATTGCAGTCGCAAAGCAAAGAGTGAACGCAATTGCTGTTTTTGAGAACAACACGACCAATCAAGACCCTCTCCAATACAGCAGCTTTGTCCGAGTGGTTAAGGAGTGAGACTTGAAATCTCATGGGTTTTACCCGCGCAGGTTCGAACCCTGCAGGCTGCGAAATTTTTTTTGGATTTTTTGACGGTATACTGTAGCAGAAGAAAACACAGTAGTATTCGCTTTCAACAAAACGTTTAATACTACCTAAACCCTGACCTCTCTCAAGTGCCCGTTCATTCTTTCGATTTGCTTCTTCTCGAAGCTTTCGCTCACATTCTTTCAATGCATCTTCTTCTCGGCGGTGCTTTTCACGTTCAAGTTTTTCGTTGCTTATTTAACCATTTCGTTCCATAGATACCACTAATACAAAGTAAACAAAAAAGTGTCAAAAATATAAATAATATTGCCAGCAGAAAACAATAATCAGAATACCGTGCACCTTTATGATGTTCTTCTTCACCCATTTAAATTTTATTCAATAAAACATTAATTAACAAGTTACTGTAAATATTGTTATAACTTTTGGGATCACATCCACGATGAAAAATAACAAAAAAATCTTGATTGAATAACGAAAACATTCGATGAAAATTTAAATATATATTCAAAAATTTTTGAAAATGTTGCAACCTGCAAAAGTCTATAAAAGCCCACGCAAACATAGAAATGTATATCATTTTGCTGTCATTTTATTGCTGAAGAAAGGAGAATGTTTTTTCAACGTCGTCATGGTATGCTTCTCTCAATTCTTACTGTTGCTGCAATTTTGATTTCAACTTTAAATGCTCAAGAAAAGGTAATAATTAATATAATACAAATTGATGGAATTCTTCGAATCAGATTAGACTATTCCCACCATTTTTTTAAGTGCAATATCATATACACACAAGTAGACAACATCCTTATCTTTTCAAATACCCATTTAGTTCCTCTTCACACAGAATAAAAATTTAAATATTTATTTAAAAGCTATTAAGCACAATGACAATACAAAACATTTATATTAATGCAACTTATATTAATGAAGAAAGAGATAAGCAAAGACAGAAGCAACCAAAAGACCAATTCCATATCCAATACTTTCGGCACCACATCCAGGTGGATCACAATCACCATTATGACAAAAACATGAACCTCGCTAAAAAGAGTTTTGTTAGAATTAAAAATTATTATTCAACTGGTTACCTTTTCTCGAGCAGCAGCAGCAGAAAGTTCTTGATGAGAAGGGCCAGCGGCAGCACCACATCCAGGTGGATCACAAACACCATTATGACAAATACATGTTGATTGCTAAAACAGAATCTGATTAGAAGAATTCCATCATTTTGTATTATATTAATTATTACCTTTTCTTGAGCATTTAAAGTTGAGATAAACATTCCAGCAATAATAAGAATTAAGAGAGCCATACCATGACGACGTTGAAAAACCATTTTTCTTCTTTCTTCAGCAATAAAAGTGACAGCAAAATGATATACATTTCTATGTTTGCGTGGGCTTTTATAGACTTTTGCAGGTTGCAACATTTTCAAAAATTTTTGAATATATTCAAATTTTCATTTTTCATGGAACGAATGTTTTTTTGAAATTTTTTTTACAGGAAACAAAAAATAAGTTCTTGTTATAAGAAACCATTTTATGATATTTCTGTTGCTATTTTGCTGTTAGAAAAATGTTGTGTAATACAGTTTAGTTTAATGCTTTGCAAAAATCAAACATTTAAAATTTCATTTCTTTATCAGTTACCGTGGTTCAAATAAATTTGTTTTCAAGAAATATCTTACAAAAACACTAATTTCTTATGTCTAATGATGCAGTCAATGGTGTTATCCGAAATTACTTTAATAATAATAAAGAAATACTTTTTTATTCATAAATAAAATAAATTGACAATATAAATAAAATACAATAAAATAATACAAAATACAGTAATACAAATACAAAACAATATATATTTAATCCCGTAGATTATAATTCTTACGGTATGGCTTTTTATCATCTCGAAGAGCTTCAAGGGCAGCAATATTTCCATTTTCTTCTGCTTCTTTATACATATCTTGATTGTAATTGAAGAGAGATGCAGCCATTCCAAGCTAAAAAAGAGCAGGTAAAAAAATGTTTTAAAACAAATATCAAAATAATACCAATTCTTTTGTTGTAATTGGAGAAACAGCAAATTTATGAGTTTTAAGCCAATCCCAGCTTGTATTTTTTGCTGGAAAGCTTTCATGTTGTCCACCCAATGGTTTGATATCAAATGATGCACTTGAAATTGTTGGAAGATATGTGCCACCATATTTGATAACATTTCCACGACGATTTCCACATGAACATAACCATTCACCACATTGTATTGTAACACCTTGTCCCTAAAAAGTAATACTATTAATAAAAGCATTTTCACACAAAAAGTAGCTTACCCTTTCTTTCAGGCCAGTTCGACGTTTGATGGAAGTTTGATACCAGCAATCACGATTACAACAAATATATTCATTACTATTTAATGAAAAGATTTGATCACTTGTACAAAAGATAGTACTGCATTCTTTGCAACAAAGTTCATAAATTTGAGTACGGTATTTTTTGTTTTCTTGATCACGTCGCTTATTTTCATGTGCAACGGTTTTCATTTCTTCAAACTTTTCTTTAATCTAAAAATTAGTACAAATTTAGAAAACATCCATAAAAACTATCAAGCTACAGTAATCCAAGTCACTATTTCAGAAACAAAAATAACATTAAAAACTTACTCGACGAGTTAATTCATGTTCAGACATAACTTGAAGAGCTTGAATACAAATATTCATGAGAACTTCTTTTCGAACATTTTCAAATTCTCTTCTCATTGTTTTTTCTTCCAATGCCAATAAGATTGCCTTTGAACCTTTCGCACGAGCACGACCTTTTCGTTGTGTAAGAGATTTTTCTGACCCAACACTGTTGTATTTCAATACCAAATTACATGCAGCTACATCAAGACCTTCTTCAGCAACAGAAGTTGCAACAAGAATATTTTTTGTTCCATTCTTGAATTTTTCAAGCATCGCTTGTTGATCTGCTTGTGTTTGGCCAAAACGAGATGACGCTTGATTTGTTGATGCAATATATCCAACTTTCTTTGGTCCAAAGGTTTCAATAATTTCAGGACGTTTATTGAGATATTTTGAAAGATCAGCACCAACTTTTCGCATATCGACAAAAACAATAATTCGTGAAGTTGGCTTTTCATTTTTAAGAATATCAATAAGTTTATCCAAAATTGGCTTTGTTTCTGAGCCTTCCATGTATTGCTTTGTTTCATTAACTCGATCTAAAGCGATATTTATAATCATTATAGTATGTTACAGTAATGTCATACCTCGAACAGTATCATAAAGTTCACGAAGAGCAGCTAACTTTTCTGGTGTTAAAATGCAATTCTTTTCATTACCACGATATAAATCATCGAAACTGAATTCATCAAGTCGAATTTCCAAATAATTCATTGCCAATTGAGCTGGAAATAATTCATTGTATTTCAAAGCATAATAAAGCATCTGAAAAACAATTATTATTACAATATTTTATTAAAAATACAGTAAGAAAAACTTACATTAAGCAAAGATAAGCATTTCAAAACATAGAGTCGACGATCTTTCATATCATGCAGTTTCTTTTCAACTTCATTTTTAAGCCATGCCATTTTTGAGTAATATGAAACACTTGTTTTTGATGAACCGTTTTGTAACTGGATGACATTTCTTGGACGAGTTGGATCTTCTTCTTTTGGAAGTCTGATTTGTTCCTAAAACCATGTTAATAGAATAAAATTAAAAAAAGTAGCCAGAACCTACATTCTTTAATGTAAGAATAACATTTTGAAGAACTTCCAATTCATTTTCCATATCTCTTTCAATGTAATCAGAGATTAGCGCAATTTCATGTGCAAATTTATCTTCAGATTTAGGTGGAACAGCAATGAAATCTAAAACAAAACAATTACAGCAACCAGAATTTCCAAAGACACCTTACCATCAACAGGTTGAGAAATTCTTGACAATAAATCTTCAACATTTTGCTTAATTTTTACAGAACTAATTGTAATAGCCATAAGTCGAGCGCATAAAGCGATGATATGATTAAGAGTATCTTCAGGATTAATCTTTCCACCTTTTCTAAAATATTAATTGTCAATGACAGGAGTAAACCGTAGCAGAAACATACGTTTTTCCACTGCCAGTTGAAGCAGTTAATCCAACAATTTGTGGACGAATTTCAGAACCTCGAACATAATCCATTACAACATTATATGGATGACTTTCATTACAATGATGACATTCATCAAATACCATTAAAGTAAAATCAGAAAGATAAATCTTTTGAGATTTTAAAGGACTTGATAACATATTACTGAAAACAAAAAGATTACTGTAGCTGAGCAAACATATCAAAAACTTACATAAAAATTTGTGGAGTCATAACAATGATATCTCCAGCCATAATATCAACTAGCCGATCAGTTGTTGTTTTAGATCTTTCATCTCCACTCATTTTAGTAATATAATATTCAATACCAATTTTTTCTTTAATATAATTACTTTGTTGTTCAACCAGCGGAATTGTAGGAACAAAAAGAATAGCCCGTCCAACTTGCTTTAAAGCTCTTTTCTTTCGTAAATGATCTGCAATGATATCAACAGCTACCAAAGTTTTACCAGAACCTGTTGGTGCACAAATAATACAATTTTTTCCATCTTTTGCTTGTCCAGCAAGTTCTTCTTGATATTTATAGAGATTATAATTTAGCAGACTTGATTCACCAGTTATTTGGGGAGGCTTCTTTCCAAAATCAGCTTGTGGACGAGGGGTTGTTGGTCCATCACCTGATACTAAATCAGCTGTAAATTGTGCAGGAGCTGCAGATTCTGCATCAAGTTTAATTCGATATTCTTCTAAAATAAAAGCAATGATTATTACTATAACAGCAAATGCCAGAAACTAACCAAGTCTTTGCAGATATTCTTTATCAATGTAATATGCGTATACTCGTGATCGAGGAGTATAACTACATGCCCCCATAAATTCATATAACCAATTTTCAGCTTTACGAGTATTTGGTTTAACAGTAATAAAATTGATTAAGAAAGTACATCTTGCAAACCACATTTTCGATAACAAATTTGTTTGATACAATTCTTTTGCTTTTTCTGCAATTTCTTTGTATTTTTGATCTGTAACATGTTTCCTTAAAGAATCTGCAATTTCAACAATTGGCAAAGATGCTGCAAGCTTTGGAACAATATCAGGCTTATCAGGATTTTCCAAAAATTCTTTTTTATATACTTGAAAAGCTTTTGGATCAATTGTATCAAAAAGCATTCGCTTTGCCATTGGATCTCTGCTTTCTGAAACATCTCTTTTTAATAAAATCCCTATTACAAAGCTATTACCAGTAATAAACCATTTAGCAATACGTCGAGCAACTTTCAAATCACTTTTAAAGAGTTTATAATATGCTGTGAAGATATCTTTGTAATGTTCATCATCATCTTTAATAACCATTGAATCTATTAATTCATCACGTTGGTCATCTGTCATTCCAAAAGATTCATAAAGTTGACAAAGCTTTTCTTTTGGAAGTTCCTTTTGTATCCATGGAAGAAATAGTAATATATGTTGAAGAGGTAATTCATCAACATCAAATCCAACTTTTTCTTCTGCAACAACTTCAGATTCAGGCATTTTCTTTTGGTTAGTAATAAGGGGATGGTTAATACCTGTAAAAGCAGCTAGCTATTAATTAGCAAAAGTTATTTGAAAATTTCTACAACAAAACAGCGATAATTTGAAAAAAAATTCGTAATTCTAAAAACGAGCAATAGACATTAAATTAGGTTCTTCTCGCTTTGCCACAGAGCTGGCAGAGAGAAGAAATATTACATCTTAGCAAATAAGATACTGTAACTCAAAATTTTGAACTTTTTCTAATTACAAATCGAAAAAACTTAATTTATCTTAAAAGCAATCATCATACAACTGAAATCAAACGAAAAGCAATGTGTTGAAATTGGATATGTTTCTTGCGCTGCTGTTGCCTTTGCGCAAAAGTGTCGATGGCAAAAGAACCTTCTAGAAGAAGACCGATGATATTTAGAAAAATTTATAAGATCATAAAAAATGTGTTTGGCAAGACGGTTTGATCAAAGCAAGAAAGGCATCAAAAATAGAGAAAGAAAGAGCAAGGAAAGGAGTTACTCATTTCCATAACAAAGAAAGGGAAAAAAATCAGAGAAAAGCAATGTTTCTGAAAAAGTGTAAATAGCAAAGATTTTAAAATTCTAGAGCCATTTACATAATTTTGTTTTGTATCTTGATTTTTAAGAGATGTCTTTAGACCGTCAATGCAAATACTTTTTGTAATACATAATAATATACATATTATGGCATCGATTTGGTTTTTATATCTTTTACAACAGATCAAAGATCAAACAAAAGAATGTAACAAACGCCGTTCAGTAAATTTTATAAAGAATTTTTAAGAATGCTCCATCTGTTTGTAGATAACTGTAACTCCAAAAATTTATATTTATTCTACAAAACTACAGTAACTGACAAAATAAAACACGTATGTAAAAAACAATGCTACAAATATTTTTTTAAAAAATTATGATACAGTATCCATCGCCTATAAACTAAATTTATCACTTGCTTTTTCAACAACCATTTTTGCAATTGCCATCGACGATGTTGCACCAGGAGATGGGGCATTTCGAACATGTAAAACTCGTGCACCAAGCACACCTTCACCTCCATCAAAAACAAAATCATCGACAAGATTTCCATCGGCATCCATTGCTTGAGCTCGAACACCTGCTATTCCACTATAAAAAATAATTATTAGTAATGCTATAGTAATCGAGCACGCACTACTGTAAACCCACAAATAACTCAACGATTTAAAAAAACCAACCGTTCAACATCTGATGCTTTAAGTTCTGGAACAATAAATCTTTGAAGAAGTTTTACTTGTGCTCGATGATAAATTGATCTCCACATTTCTCCACTTCCAAATACCGCATATTTCACCATTAGTTTTAACATACCACTAAAATTTTAAAATTTAATTGCTGCAACAATAATAATAAAAAAAGCATACGGATAAAATACAGCATCAATAATATCTTTTGGTGAAAGTCTTGAATATGTATATCCTTCACGTGAAAATGCAAGAACAGCATTTGGACCAAGTAGAATATCTATAACAAAAAATTGAATTTAATTTAGTAAAACAAGCATACCTCCATTCATATTAGGAGTAAAATGAACACCCAAAAATGGGAATCGTGGATCAGGAACCTAAAAACTTTACAATTTACAGCAATCCAACAACAACAAACTTACAGGATAAATATTTGTATGAACAAGATTTTTCATGTGTGGCTTTAATTTCAAATATTCACCACGGAATGGAATAATTTTTGGATCTCTTGAACAACCAGAAAGTCGAGCCACTCTATCAGATTGTAGCCCAGCACATGTAATTAAATATTTGCATTCAAGTTGTGACTTAAATAATAGCAATAATTATTAGAGAATGTTAAACTCAATCTTACATTTGTTCCAGAAGTTGAAATTCGAACAGGATATTCTCCAGAGGTTAGTTCTATCTTTTCCAGCTTATGATTAAACAGTATTTCTCCTCCATCATCAGTAAAATCATTTGCATAATATTTTGTTACAAGTCCCCAATCGACAATACCAGTATATGGTGACCAAATAGCTTGAAGTCCACGACAATTTGGTTCTATTTCTTTAATTCTTTTACTATCAATTAATTGAATTTCTCTGCATTGATTTTGTTTTGCTCGTTCAAATAAAGTCTAAAAGTTAAAACGTTGTAATCGAATAATATTTTATATAAACAAACCAATAAATCTGGAACTTCTTTTTCTTCAACAGCAACAATAAGTTTACCTATCTTTTTATGTGGAATTTTCTTTTTCTCCAGATAATCATATGCAAGATCAATTCCTTAAAAACACAATTATTATATTTTACAATAGCAAAACAAACCTTCAACACAAAGTTTAGCTTTTAACGTTCCAGGTTTATAATAAATTCCAGCATGCAATACCCCGCTATTATGTCCAGATTGATGAGCAGCAACATGAGATTCTTTATCAATTAGCCCAACATTTAAATTTGGTTTATTAATTTTTAGTTGTCGTGCTGTTGCACATCCAACAATCCCACTACCAACAATAATAACATCAAAACTTTTTCGGGATGCATTTGCAGCTGCTGCAGCAAGGCTCATTTTTGTTGTTGGGTCAAAAAATTAAAAAACTGAACAGAGCAAAAATGAAAAAGTTGATGTTGTACTTTGAGTGAAACACAGACACGACAACCACCTTCCCTTCTTTTATATTTTGTTTTTGTCTATGGAAGGTTTTTGAAAAAACCTGATAAAAACAATATTTGACAAAAATATATAAAAAAGATTATTTATTGATTATTAAAATAAAAAGTTATTTGAATTAAATTCCTCTTTTAAGAACTACAAAAAATTAAAGCAGTTAATTATTATATTAGATATAATATATTTATGCAGCATTTAAAAATGACTAAAAAGTGTTATTGAATTGAATCATTGTCATTTATCCAGTTACAGTACAAAATCCGCATGTTCGTCGACATTGTACTTGCATTACTGATCGATATAAAGCATTTGTACAAAGATATGCAACATTTGGACAATCAGATGTACCATTTGCACGTGCAAGATCAACGCAAGCTAAAATTTTATAAAATGTTTTTATGATTTCACATTAGTATTTTTATTTTTTAAACAAACTTGTTGATGTTAGTGTAGATGTTGCGGTTACGGTAGTTGTTGAATTGCATCGACCACAAGTTCGTGGGCATTGTTGTGTCATAAGTGTATAGTATACGGTATTGTTACACAAATATGCTCTTGCTGGACAATCGGAATATCCTCTTGGTCCAACTAAATCTCGGCATGTTGTTGTTGTTGTGTTGGTGGTTGCATTACAACATAGCACTCCATCTGTAAGGGTAAGAGTTGTAGGGCAAATGTAAACTCCATTTTCAAGTAATGCAGCAGAACATCCATTTGTAGCTGTATAACAGCAAGTGCTTGTTGTTGCATTTACAGTAAGCCCAGTGGGACATGAAAGGGAACCGTCAGCTTCAATCAAAGCCGGCAAACAAATCAATGTTTGAGCTTCAATCATCCCAAGCAAAAAACAAGATCCAATAAAATAAGCAAAAAGAAGGAATTTAACCATTTTCGAAAATGCTGCTGCTTTCAATAATGTTTTATCTTTCGTTTTTGGCTTCTTTTTATACCAAATTTTTATCCTTTTTCGGCCATTGTCCATCCTTGATTTGATGAGAAAATGTTTGCTGAAGCTGCATGTTTATTTTCACTGCTACTATTTTTTTAAATATAAAAAAACATGTGTAAATATTATAAGGAAAAGCATGGATAAATATTTTACAAATTTGTCTGAGATGTTATAACATATTTTTTGATACAAAAAAATCTTTGTTGTTTTGTAAGCTTTACAAGCCTCCTTTTTTGGGTATAATCAAACAATGTATCAAAGTCTTTTGATTCAAAGAAAAACATTTTCTTTAGTTCCGTTTTCCGTTTGATTTTATTTATTTTGTATTTTTTATTTCCTTGTTTTTATAAAAGAAAGATTCCAAGCCATGAGAAAATTTTGTTTAAAAAGGCACAGTAATTGACATAGTTCAAAAACAGTTATTATCTTAAAATACTAACATTTTTAATTAGTGAATTCAGATACACAATATTCATTTATAACTAAAAAAGATAAAAAATTTGTACAGCATTTTAAACACTGATTTTTACAGTAACTGCAAAAATTTGTTCTAGAGTTTTTTTTGTAAGAGCTGTGCTGCTCGTTTTAAATTTAAAATAACTTTTTTCCCGCAAAAATACAGTTTCCTTTTTTTCGTGTTTTTATTTTTTTTAAAAAAACTAATTTGCATTATTTTGGGAATGAAAATGGCAAACAAAAAAGTAAAAATGATATAAAAGAAAAAAGTGTCAACGAATTTGCCTTCATTTCTCTGGACTATTTACCGTCATCTTCGTCGTCGTTGCTGCTCCAGTTTTTCAACTCAACAATCTGTGTTCTTGATCAATTGACAAGCAGCTAGCAACAAAAAGAAAGAAAAGAAATGGCAGACAAGAGTGCATATGTTCCCGTTGAAGCAGGTGGTGGAACTCCTTCTGGAAAACCTCGTCCAGCCGAACTTGATATTGACATTGATGATAATGATTATTTTGGTGGAAAATCTTCAACTACTACACCGCCTCCTCCAGCTGCTGCTCCTCCACCGCCTCCACCTCCAGCTCCTGCACCAGCTGCTGCTCCAAAGAAACATGTTTATCAAAAACCAAAATCTTATCAAAAAACTTATGCCGGTCAATCCAAGAAATAAACTAGTAAGTTTTACTTTATATATTGAGACTTTACTAACATGGTTCATTCTTTTTTAGATTGCATTCAAAATGTGAAAAAGCCATTTCAAGTCGTGATTACATCTTTACTAATGCTGCCTCTACTAATTCTATTTTCACCAATATATGTTCCTTGAGAGTTGATTTTTATGTGTGTGCCTCCATTAATAAAAATTTATTTCTCATTTCTTTGTGTTTGATTTATTGGGTTTTCGAGGGCTTATGGGGTTATCGGTTATTAGTCCGGTTATTGTATTTGTCTTCAATTTTGTTCTCGCAGTTTTGCATTTCGTACTTGATTATGGTTTTTGTCTTCATGATCTTTGTCTCCGTTTTTTCGCATCAGTGTTAGTTGTGGTTGGTTTTGGGGTTTTACGGGATTATCGGTTTTATATCCTGTTAAGGTACTTGTCTTCAAATTTGCCCTTGCAGTTGTTTTGCTTTTGTACATTTGATTACGGTTCTTGTCTTCATGATATTTGCCTAGTTTTTTCGCATTTCGACGCTTCTCTTCTTTGTGTTTGATTTTGGGGTTTTACGGGATTATCGGTTTTATATCCGGTTACGGTACTTGTCTTCAACTATGTTATCGCAGTTTCACTTTCATACATTCAAACTCTTCGGTACTTGTCTTCATAATCTTTCTCTTAGTTTTTCCACTTCATTGTTTGCATGTTACTTCGACTACAGTATTCAAAATACTAATAACTTTATTAAAAACCAGTTTTCGAACATGATAAATCTCTACAGTTTTTTCAAAACATTTAAACAATTTTAACAGTTTCAGTACTAAATGCAATAATATCAGTGGCAAGTTGTTTTGGCATTTCAAAGGCTGCAAAATGTCCTCCATCTTTCATAAGAGTAAAATGTGTAAGATTCATTCCAGTTTGAACAACTTCTCGTGGCAATCGAACACCAAGATCATGTGGGAATGAAGCAACACCAGTTGGAACTTTGATATATTGTTTTGCAAATTCTTGTGCTTCCCAGTTTGAAAAATATTCACGATAGTAACGTTGTGATGGAATAATATTTCCATTGATCCAATAAATGGTAATAATTGTTAAAAGTTCATCTTTGGTAAATTTCCTAAAAAAAATAAAAATGATTGGATTGTGCTTAAATACAACGTTGATTTTAAACATACTTTTCAAGTCCACCATCAGGAAGATTACGGAAGTTAGGATTTGTCCAAGTTGAAAACTTTTCCAAAATATATGTCCTAAAAATGTACATATTTTATCTATATCTCGTATTATTACTGTAACTACATACATCAAACCAACAGGTGAATCATTCAAGCCAATTCCAACAGTATCAGGTTTAGTTGCTTGGATATGCATATATCCAGATTCCTTTAAAACTTCAAAGAACATCTTTTTAAAGCTGAAGTCATAGAATTCTTTATCTTTGAAGAGTAACGTTGGGAAGAAGCTTCCAAGAATTTGATAGAATGTTGCTTTTGAATTCATTACAAATGCCATATTGAGATGGACGCCATAAAGATATTCAGGATACATTCTTCCAATATTTGATACAACCAATGAACCCCAATCACCACCTAAAAATCTTCAATTTGAGTTGTGTATTGAGGAAAGTAATTCACCTTGAACCATAAATCTTTTAAAGCCTAGCCGTTCATTCATAAGCTTTTTGAAGATTCTTGCTGTTGCACGTTGATCAAGACCACTTTGATGACTTGCTTCTGACCAACCATATCCAGGGATTGATGGGGCAATAACTAAAAGAACTTTGTATGTATATGTATTACGTAATGCAAAACGAGCCTTCAAAAGCAATATCAGATTCAGCACTATCAAAATTATTATTTGGATCACTAAGATATGGAATAATCTTGTAGAATTCATAGACATTACCAGGCCAACCATGTACGATAAGAAGTGGAACAACAACTTTGTATTTATTTGCAGGTGGTTTAGCATGGATAAAATGAATCTAAAATAAGAGTCAATGTTTAACACAGACTTGATTGAAACTATTTCTTACCTTTAAGCCTTCAATTTGAGTAGTGTATTGAGGAAAATAATTCAATTGAGCTTCAGCTTTTCTCCAATCATATTTTGTTTCCCAATAATTTTTAAAATCCATTACAGTTTTGAGATTCATACCATATGTAAAATCTGGAACATCTTCAAGTTGTTTATGTCCAATTCGAGTTCTTTTGATTCTTTCTTTGAGATCCTGAAATGGAATTAGTAACACACCTTCTTTGTTCACATTCAGCATACCTTTAACACTTCATCAGGAACATTAATCTTGAATGGCTTAATTGAAGTATCATCTGGAGTTTTCTTTCCTTGGCCAAAATATCCATCTGTTGGGAATTTCATCTGAAATTTTAACAAGATTAGCAACAATTCAACAAAATGGTATAATACATACTGGTTCATTTGATCCACCATAATAATAAAGATATGAGATTACA
This sequence comes from Panagrolaimus sp. LJ2400, assembly GCA_024447215.1. Taxonomy (NCBI): domain Eukaryota; kingdom Metazoa; phylum Nematoda; class Chromadorea; order Rhabditida; family Panagrolaimidae; genus Panagrolaimus; species Panagrolaimus sp. LJ2400. The sequence goes on along the minus strand of JAMRYA010000001.1, from coordinate 9,732,692 downwards.
ACTGCCAAAGCACCAACGGCAATAACATGTATGGCTCTCATCTTACTGAAAAAAATACAATGAATTAACTACAACAATGAAATTTAATCGCGGCAGAAAAAGGACATTTAACAGAATTGGAAATAATTAGAGGCGGAAAACACAACTATAAGTTTCAAATCATAAAGGAAATTGAAGTCTCAAACTACACAGCAGTTTTTTTAGTGTATTGTTTACATCGCTGATAACCAAAGCATTGGTCAATGTACACGAAAAGAATGTTTTCAACTAAAGGCAAATAAATGTATAGCACTTATAAGCATTTTTAAAAAGTTCTCTATTATATTTTAGCTAGCAAATTAGAAAAAAAGTGCCATTCTAATTGAATAAACAACACCAATTTTATAAGAAGTAAAAGTTTTACAGCAGCAAAACACGCTTGAAACTACAAAATTTATTGCAACTTGAAACCACAGGCTTTAAAAAAAGAACACGATCGCGCCTTGATTTGAATGGCCAAAATGACTGATGGAAAATTAAATAGGCGCTTTTTTGAACATAACAATTTACCAATATTGGTATAAACGATCTTGTAACAAGATTGTTTTCAAATTTATTCAACACTTGTTGAAAATAACAGAAAAAAAACAATCAAAAGAGAGTTGAAAAAGAAGGAAAAGGTTGTGACTGAAGAAAATTGATGATTGTAAACAATTTTTTTCTTTGGTTGTTTTTTGTTTAAAAAATGTTGTGTTCGACCATTTGAAGGACACAAGTCTTTTTTTTCTTCTCTGTTTTTAACCTCGACAATCTTTGCCCTTTTTGCAAAAATAGCGGTTCATTGTTTGGTCGATATATTTTTTAGACTATACTATAGCATTTTACCTTAATTTTTTAAATATGTAATTGAAAAATACCGATCTTAAAACAAAAGCAATGCGTTGTCTATTTTAAATTTTTACGGCCATGCTCCAACAAACTTTCAAACATATACCGTATCACTATTATAAAAGATTACTTGTTTTGTTATTACTGTGTTTTCTTTTGCGTAATAGTTAATTCTTGTTGTCACAAATTGTTTGTTTCAAACACACAAGATTTCGGGGCTTTAAAAAACTTTATTTAAAAAAGCCTACAAAAAAACCATTACATAAACAATACAAAAAACAAGCTACAGTATAAAAAAGGATAAATAAAAAAGGGTAATAAACTTGTTTAAATAAAAATTTAAAGGTACCAAAACTTTAAAGAGAAGGAAGAAAGGGAGCCTATTTATTTACTTATACAAGCTTACAAAACTTTTAAATAAAGATCCTTAAAAAATTGCGGGGAGTTGAGCTATAAAGTAGTAAGAAAGATTTAGGGGAAAATCTTAGATTAAAAAATAACTTTACAAAACAAACTACTAAAAACTTGAGCCCCTTTTTTTGGAATTTTTACATTGGAATTACACCAAAAATTTACAAAAAGAAGAAACTTACAAAAAAAACTTAAAGAGAAAAACAACTAAAAAAGCAAAAAAGACTGTCTCAAAAAATTATTCAAATAAAATCCTTCAATCAATCAAAAAACAATGTTAGATGTTATACCCGTGCTGTGTTGTTTTTTTTTTTATGCTGCTGGAGGAGTAGATGAGATGATTTCTCCTCTGGTTGTTGATGTTCGACTTGATGTTGTTGTTGACCTTCATTATTGTTGTTGTTGTTATTGGAGGTGGAGGGATTGTTTTCAATGGCTGCCTGAGGGGTTGCAGCTTCGATGGATAAGCTGGATGTTTGAGGATCGAATGAACATTTGATGGATTCTCGATCAACCCCCTTCGGCAATGGAATTCGATGTTGGACCTTTCGATAGCTGTTGGCATCTTTATGTTCACCATTTAGAAGTAGATATTCACCATCTAAATCTAGCTTCAGCTCATCGGGTGTAAAACCGGGAACATGACATTGTAGTCCATATTTGCCTTGCTTGGGATCTGAAGTAACTTCAATCTTTCCACCATATTGATTTTCCATGGCGTTGATGGTTTCTGCCATTTCTCTTTCAAATCTTTCAAATACATTTAGAGTACTTGAAATTTCATCGAAGATACTTCTTTGTGGTCGTAGATAGAATGGATCATCAAAGAATGATGTAGTTGGAGTAAGCAAGGTTGGTCGCAGCAATAGAGCCATTTTTGTAAAATGAAGGAATTAAAGCAGCAGGTGAAGGAAAATATCAGAAGAAAAATAGAAACAACCAAATTTCACTTTTTTTTGTTGAATTTGACTAAATGAAAGATTTGGACTTGTTTTTATACTCGCTTGCTAGGTTGGGACAGCCCACTTTCGCGAAATTTCTTCGCAGCAAAAGAAAATTGAATGTAAACAATTTTAATGAAAGAGCCTCTCTTTCTCTAACAACACAGAAGTATCTCGAAATTTCTTTCTATCTTTTACAGCTGACTCTTTTTTTTTGTTTCGTCGTTTTCGAAAGAGTGTCTCTCTATCTTTTGTGCAAAAATAATACATTTCGCGAAATTTCCGCGACTTGTTTTTTTTTCTTTTTAGAGGGACTTTCGAAAACTATACTTTTTTTGAAATTTGTTTTTTATTGAAAATTTCTTAAAACACACAAAACAAAAAAGTGGTAGACTTAAAAATTTTGAAAATTACACTATTTACATTTTACAAACATACACGGCAAAGAAAACAAAACAGAGATCTTTGAAGAAATATTCACAGTGAAAATGCTTTTTTGAAAGACTCTATTTTTCTTCAGAAACTGGCTTTAACAAATCTTTGTCTTTAGCAAAGATAGTAGTTTTGGGAAGTGGGAAAGTTGTTGTAGCTGCTTGTGACATTGGTTTTATTACCGGTACTAATAAATCTTCATCTTCATCGGTTTCATTTAATTGATTGAACGGTGGTTTGAAGGTTACTGTAGTTGTTGGTAATGTAGCTGAAATAGTTGTTTTTTATTGCCACTGCTCAAAAGAATACAACTTGTCAGTATTCTTTTGAGTTTTCAAAATAAGAATCATTTTTACAATTTAAAAGTAAGATTGCAATTAGTATTACAGCAATCTTAAAAAAAATAATCTTACTTGTATGAAGTAAATGTGCTTTCCATTTAACCCAATCCAAACGAATATGTTTAATAATTGGTTTATAAATATCTTCTGGAGCTCGAAGACCCCATAGAAAATCATTATGATTATAATCATTTAAATGTTTAACTTCTTTAATATATTTTTTATTTAATTTCTTTAACAGATATCCTTGCACATCTGCCGAAGTTGCAAGCCAATCGCTTTCACTGTAATAAAGATACATTGGAACATGAACTTTTGAAATATTGAATGCAGGCGGTGTTGGCTAAAAATCATATGAATTAAAAATTAGGATTGTTGTGTGCTTATAAACTGAGGATACTGTAGCTGCAAAACTTACGTTTGAATACCTTTGTAGATTACCTTTTTCACCGTAATCATAATCCAAATGCATCTGATTTCTAACCATTTGACAATAATGCAAAATATTTCTTATTGAAGTTCCGGCAGGATTATGAGCTAAATAAACTGGGATGCGGGTCTTAAAAGGCAAATTATACCTAAGTTAAATTTTAATTACTACTGTAATAATTACTTTATTAAATTGATGACTATCTGGACCACTAACAAGAAATAAAAAGTTTTGACATAATGGATTTGTAGAAGCTAGACCACAAATGAGCTCTGTCAGCCAACGAGAGATGAAAGTATTTGGAAGATATTCTTGATCGCCGAATAGTAATGTAATCATCTGAAATAGTATTTTTAGTTGGAAAAATGGGTCACAAACAATACCTCTAATTCGTTGTACATATTCTCTCCAAGATATCTGAAAAGACCTTTGACATGTGCAATTGTGCCAACTGGAGCAATGGCATAAAATGCTCTAATCTAAAAATATAATAGTAATTAGATTTAAAAACCTGCAAGATTTTGTGAAATTGAAATATCGAAATCATAATTTAAAAAAAAGTTTGATCTCATTGAAAAATCAAAATTTTTAATAACATTTTTGTCCGAAATTAATTTTTTGTAAATTCAAAACGAAATCAAATCTGTTTTCAAAATCAAAATTTCGTTGCATTAATTAAAATATTTAAAAAGATTTTTCTACAGTAACCTTATTAACTAACTTTTTGATTCATTTTTTCATTCTCTGATAACATTGAAAACATTGTAAGAGTTCCTTGTGAATGTCCAATATAATATAGCTGTGTTTCACCAGTAATATTTAAAACTCCATCAATCATTGCAGGCAAATCATATCGAGCCATATCAGACCAACTGAATCTCCAATATTCTTGTGAACGAATTCGAGGATTTGTATGCCGACGAGAATATGTATTTCCACGCATATTTCCAAGCCATACATCATATCCGGCATCAGCTAACATAAAACCAAGGGATTGATGCGGGAGATTCATGATCCAAACGGAAGAGGTACAAAGAAGGCCATGTTGTAGGAAGACAACAGGCTTTGAACCAGGATTATATCCTTTTTTGCCAAATGGAATTCGATGTAAAACAAGGACATAGCCATCTGCGGTGTTCACATTGTAAGTTTCAACGGGATATCCCCAACGACGAATTATTTCAGGCTATAAAAATGGCAAATGTTGGACTCAAAATAAAATAGCTGCTGCTAACTCACAACTGTCATTTCAGCTTCTGGATCAATGATATAAGTTTGATCAAAGAGCTTCTTTTGTTGCAGTTGGAACAGCTGCTGAGCATTAACTACAGTAATCACTAACAACACTGCAACAACAACATTCCTCACACCCATATTGGTTTACCCAAAAAGCTAAAAATGGAATATTTGATTTGTCCCAAAAACCCAAAAGGCTATATCACGCAATAAAAAAAAGTCCAAAGAAAGCTTTTATTTGACTTTGATCTAATCTGATTTTTATCGTCTACCAAAAAGAGTGATTTCCAAAATCGATTAAAAAAGTTTTTTTCCTATTTGATTTTTTTATATTCAGAAACAGATTTTCTCCTTTTTTGAATAACCTTTTTTTGGAAGAATAAAAAGTGACTCAAGGCCGGCAAAAAAGTTTCGGTCAAAAACATATTCATGAGATTAAAAAGGGAAGTAAAACCGATCACAGGAAAGGGGGAGATCGATCAGTGCAAAAAGAAATTAGAACACGCATTTAACTTTTTTGTTGAATAAAAAAGTATTTCACTTTTTCTCTCTTCCTCTATTTGATTTAAGCTGTTTTTTCTGTACTTTTTTTAAATACTGTAATTGCTGGATGGTTTTTTTCTGACACAGTTTTTTCAAATTTTTGTGAGAATCAAAACTTTAGAACAGCCATCAAAAAAGTGTTTGCTTTTTTTGCAGTCACCCTTCTTCTCTTCTCTTTGAATAACGCAATGAAAAAAGTGCGCCTCTTTCGTTGTCTGCTGTCTGACTGGACCTTGCCACACGAGCATTCAAAGAGACACAATATATTTTTTCTTTCCCTTTAATTTTCATCCCATGATTAACACCCTAGCTCTCTGAAGGCTTATCTGTCGAACAAAAAATTTGTTCCCTAATTATAACATTTTTCTGAGGAATTAATAATTTTTGTAATAATAAAATTACTGTAATGTAATAACAATATATGATTTTAAAAATATATTTATTTGTGTTCTAATTAATTTTTAAAAACTTAAAGAAACAAAAATTAAAAAACATAATAAAAATAATTATGATGATTTTTCTTTTTTAGGTCTTGAAATACAGTATGCATGAATGAAGAAATTAATGAAGAGAACCATATATGAAGTATATATCACAAAGCTGAGGTAAAGATTGGCATTTGATTGTTGACATGGTAGATTACTAAAAAAGACAATATTTGATTATTAATCTTAATTATTGTAGCAACGTGCAAAATTATTGTAGCTAATCCTATGTAACCCCAAAGAGAGAGAATAATAAAACTTACAAATATTTTTTGATTGTTAAAACTGCAAATGAAACAGAAACACCAATAACCATTTGAAGAATTTGAACAATTGTAACAATTCGTGCAAAAGATTTTGAAACTTTAAAGCCCATTGCCATAATTGTGAAGTATGAATACATTAAAGAATGAGCAATAAAATTCATCCACATAAACCATCGACCAGCAGCAAGATATTCAGAGCCAGAATGAAAAGTATAAATTAAAACAGAAAAATGATGCCAACAATGTAAAAAGCTGAGAGGTTTCTTTTTTAGGACCAAGAATACGGTATCACCAAGTTCAACAATTTTTGAAATTGCAAAAAATAAAAACCAATGTCCTACAACAGTTGGTGGATCAAAGCATTGACAAAGTGATGTATACAAGCCTTCTTCTTTAACAGTATGAACAAATTCTTCACTAGTTCGAAGTGCACTGAAAGTTGAAAAATGTTAAAAGTACAAAGTGGATATGCTCGGATATCGAAATCCGTTATACCACACCTGTTAACAAAAATGTTTCCTAACATTTCGGGTCAACAGATATCTCAAATCCTCGCGATTAAAATGCTAAACATACCCAAGAATACTAAAAACAGCTAGCCCACCATTCCAAAAGATTAAAGCACTTTTTAAACTATATGGATTTCGAGATTCCATCCATTTTTGAAGCCATTTCATTGAAAGTAAATAGAAGATTCCAAGATATACTGTAAAATGCCAATATGTTTGCATTAAATATGTAATTCGAACATGATCCAATGAATGTTCAAATGGTAAAACAAATTGATGATCATATCGTACAGTTGAAAGTGGAAGACGAGTTATATTTCGATCAAAGACTGAATTCACTTTTTCAAGCATTTCTATGTTGTTGTTGTGGAGTGGCTTGAATGATATGGCTTATGTAGTTCAACAAAAATGCTACTACTACTTTTTTATAAATAAAAAAACCTAAATTTGCATAATTTTTAAATTTGATTTTTGGGTTGAGGTTGAGAAAATAGGTTCTTGTATTTTTTAAAAAGTGAAATAAAAACACGAAACACAAAAAATGTTTGGTATAACAAATAAAGTAAAATTTTTTAAAGAAAGATTGAAAAATTTATCATCGAAATTTACAGCATTTACGTTTTAGTTTAATTCATATTACGGTAAAAATAGATGGCTTTGGTTATTGTACTAATGGATTGATTATTTTCGTTATAAAGTAAAACAAGCTTAAAAGTTATCGTTATTACACTTACACTCTTTAATAAAATTGAAAAAAAAACAAAATTTCCAACTTGAGTGAATGCGCTTTTAGCAGAGAAGAAACGGCAGAAAAAGCAATGAATGATAAGTCTGCTATCGTTATCCAGAAGATTTAATACCGATTACAAACGTTAACTACAAGTTAATTGAATCTTCAAAAATAATTCTAATAATTTTTTAAATAAAAAACACATAAAGTGTCAAAGAAACAAAGACCTTTACAGAGCATTGTTTAAAAAAATCCATTAAAATTTTTTCTATTGTTCGATCCTCAACAAACAAAAAATTAAAAAGATAAATCAAATTTTATTTTATTATTACTAATAAATTATAATCTAAAGAGGGCATCTCTTTAATGTCTTCTATACACGCTAAAACCTCTACTCTCGCTTCCTGGTAGACATATAAGTACTGTACAAGAAAAAAAAGCAAACTCCAGACACTTTTTAGAAAGTCAAGATAAAAATATGACATGCAAGAATCAACAGTGGAACATCCAAGGAGACTTTATAAAACTAAATAGCCCATAAAATGGCTTTACGTAAAAACCCCTTTTTGTGAAGATAAGATTTTTCGAATCCGGAAAAGAAAACCTGTTTCTTTTTATCAACAATTCTCGAATTATATTTCCCAACAACACAAGAAGAAAGGGAGATTCACAAATATAAAAAAAACCGGTGGAAAAGGGTCAAAAGTTTCTTCCAACCACGCCATATTTATCTCTTTCCTGGAAGAAGATGTCGAAGGGGATGATGATGGCTGGCAGCATGGTGGATGGATGCTTGTGGTCAAATTCAATGAACGAAAAGGAGAAAAAGAAAAAAACGGGAAAAACGTTCATCCCAAAAGATGAAAGTGATTGAAAGTAAATGTCAACTGGGAGCTGCTGAGTAAAAAATGGTCATTTTTTCAACAAAAAAAGTTCGCCGCAGGCAATAGCTGCTGCAGCAGAAAGGGAAATAAATTTTTTATGTTAGTCGATGATGAAAAAGAACTGTCCAGTTTGAGCTTATCTCTCACAAAAGCATTGACCGAAAATATAAAAAAAAATGGAAAACAGGAAAAAGGACAACAGAGAGAGCAGCTTATCAACTGTAATAAAAAAAGTAAGCTTCTTCTTCTATGCTGCTTCTTTTCATTTTTGGTTATTGATGAAATAGATTACAATAAAAACAACCTAAGACTACTATTGACACAACTGCTGATGACATTCTGAAAAAGGGAAAGTGAAATTGTGCTCATACGTTATCCGAAACGCTATTAAACCGTCCCGTTTTTATATATTTAAACAAGTTCCAGAAAACTTGATATCCTTTTTATCCCTAATCACTATTTACGGATATCTCGATTTTAGATGAATGCATCCTGACAAATGGCGGGCAGATAAACCAGTACTGTTGAAGTTCAAGAACACATATTTCTGCGATAAATTTATCACTAAACATGATTAGAAAGTCTCATCAAATCCTATAGCACTGCTAATGGAAACGTATCCAATAAGTCTGAAACACCTATCTCTCCATCTCTAAAGCAAAAACTTACTGCCATTTGATCGACTGTTTTATGGGATACGCAACATCAAAGCTAAACACATATGTGATCATAAAAATTTTATAAAAAGCTTTGCAAAAGATGAAAATAACAAAATTTGATGATAAACAAAAAAGAAGAGATAAAAGCATTCAATTATAAGATCATTTTCGAGTGGCAATCATTTCACGAAGATTATTTTGTGCATCTTCAATACTTCTCATAACATATTTTTTCTTTTCATCACTTTTCTTAATAGCTGCTTCACAATCACTAATAATCTTTTCCATTCTTTTAATTTCGTCTTCTTTTGTAGAAACAACAAATGCTCTTCCAATTTGACGATACATTGTCTTTGATTCATCAACATGTTTCACTCTGTTCAACATTTTTGATGCTGTTTCCATTTGCTAGAAAATAAAGAGATAAAAGAAATATAGCTATACTAAAGACAAAACGTGCAAGATACGTAGCAATTTAGTTACTAATGAGTAAGTTACTTGCTGTTATACTATGTATCTAACTACTGTTAAAGAATATAAACTTACTCTTTCTTTCAATGCTTTTGATTCTTCTTCCATTGCAATAACTTGTTTAGATTCAAACATTTGTTTTTGAAGTTTTGAGAAACCCTAAAAAATTCTTTAAATCAGTTCAAGCGGCACTTTTTCCGAATTTTACTTCTTTAACTTGTTCATCATATTCGTTTTCACCCATTTTTAATTATTAATTTAAATAACAAAATAACAGAGATCCTAGGGAATAAAAACGATCAGAAGAAAATATATAAAAGAAATTTAGTAGAGACAGCTGCAATTTTTTTTGTTTAAAAATATATATCCTTTTCGTTGCAAAACCTTTTTCAAAACATGATGAGAAAAAAAGTTCTCGAATTTCAGATATTCAACCTTCAACTTTTTGAAAAAACTTCTTGTAAAATTTTCAAGATTAATTTACCAAACATGAAAATAGATTAATAAAAGCTCTTTATGATGTAAAATGTAAAGTACTGTTGAAAAAATTGTATTTGCAATATATAAGTTTAGAAAAAAAACTTATAATAAGTTTTGTATGAACCACAAGGAGATATACAATTTTACGAGATTCTTTAAAAGGCATTTTTTTGGATACAGAATTCTCGATTTTATGATTTGTGATACTTTGACGGTTGCTGTTTCTTTAGGTGTATTAATTTACATCTTTTTGTATCATAATAGGATACTGTAGTACAATATGACAAACTTTTTAAGATGACATTTTCAACTAATGCAACAAAAAAATAGTTAACCGATCTTTCTTAATTTGTCTCTATACTGTAAAAACATTGATAAAAATAGAAATGATCAAAAAGTTTTTCGAAACTACAGTATTCATTTTTAAAGCCAATCATTAAAAATCTTCATTTATTGAATCTCGAATTAATTATTTAAAACATACACAAATACAATTATTTATAAAATCAATAAATTATTTAACATTTAAAGAGTTGAAGGATTTGTTGTTGTTGTTGGAGTTGCTGCAGAAGGAGGAGCTGTTGAAAATTCTTTAGAAAGTAAAGTCCAATCATCTGGAACTCGAGGTAAAAGAATATTAAATTTGATATATAAACGTGTGAGCGGAATGCTCGTTGAAGTTGTATGAAAAAGTTTTCGACCAAGTGCATTAATTTTTGATTGAACAGTTGGAAGGGGTAGCGGAAATCCAATTGGAAGTAATAAATTTTCAGCAACAACTCGAATTCTTCTTCCTGCAAAATCATTTGGATCACGATGCCATTGTTCTGATGGTGGAATTATTATTGTAAGTTCTGAGAAAGATTCAGGTGGAATAATTCCATATGCATTTGAAAAAAGCATTACTGCACGATCACGCGCACGTAACCGAAATACAACAGGTTCTTTATCACGATTTATAAGTTTTATTGTAGCAATTTGTGGGCGTCGATATCCATCTGCTCCATCAAAAAGTATCCATCTAAAATATATATGTGTATTTAAAAAAATGACTATTATTAAACATCGAAATTCTCATGTTAAAAAACTTCGAATAAAGTAGTTTTGGATAAAAATATATCTTTTTCACTCGTTTTGAACGGTTTATCGGCCGGCATTGTTCAACATGGAAATATTTTCTGAGGCTATTTCTTAAGAGTCAACGCCGTTACAAAAACAACAGAAAAAAAGAAAACTGATAGCCCTCAAAAATAACGATAATTTTTGTAAAACAACAAAAAGCCATGATGCCGTCCAGTAGCAAGAGGGATAACATGGTTATGGCTATCGTATTCCCTTTCAAAACCATTATTAAAAGTAACTTACTTTGGTGATGTTAAAAGTTCATATTCTGGAGTTCTTCCAACATAAGTTTCTTTATCAGCATTTCCTGTACCAGAATTTGAGGCTGCTGCTGCGTTCATTTCATACCACTTCAACAAAAAGCAAAATTGAAAGCAAGAATGAAGCAGAAAAAATTAAATGAATGGCAACAAAAATGGTTTATGTAAATTTAAAATTATTTATTCTTTTGCATCACGCATTGTTCAATGCTCTTTTCACAAGCAAAATTTCAGAGGTTACGGTATGCGAGTAAAAATTATAGGTTATTTTCCGACGTTGACATTTAAAAATTCTGAATCAAGTTTTCAAAACCTTTTAATTAATTAACGATGTTATTTTTGTAGTCAAATGTCAAAAGTCATAAATTTTCTCCAAAACCTTATCCACTTTTTTGCGTGTAATTTATGGTTTTAAAATTAAAGTTTATTGCTTTTTTTTGCTTTATTTTTTGGAACTTGATCATCAGTGTTTTTTGAATGAATGGTTGTTGTTTTTTCAACCAATTAACTTTTTCCATCAATAATTAAACGTCACTTTTTATTGTCGTTAAACATATTGTCTTTGTTGACCAAATGAATATTTTACAATTTGATTCAAAAAGAAGAAAGACACGGAAGTTACAATGATGAACTTTGTTGTTTTTCATATGTGCACAAGAATTAATTAAAAAATTTGGCAGAATTCAATCCAATCAAAAGAAAAAAGCGTGTCCATTTTTTTTGATAAAAATTTGATTTATCGATGGCGAAACATGCTTGCTTTCCTAAATTCATCAAAGCAAATCAAAGAGAAAGAAGCTAAATGAATGAATGAAAAAAATTGGAGGTTTCTGACAAAAACTTGTTCGTTCATGCCTCGTTTTTATATTTTGGTTAATAAGCAAAAAAAGAAACGAGTTTACTTTTTTTGTTGCGTTTGAAACTGACACCTTTTCTCCTTGCCTTGAGGGGTTTTTTGGTGCAAGAGTTTTAGTGCAAAAAAAAGAAGGTCGGAAATAGAAATTTTGTCGACATGTCTGCAGATGATAATCTGTCATAGATTCAAGCAAAAATAGTTTTGTGTTTCATTAATGTTTAATTTTTAATTGAAAGTTTAGCTTTGGGTGATTGCTTGAAGCTAATTAGTTGATATCACCGATGATAGATAAAATAATTCATCAGATTTGTAAAAATATAAGATATCCAATTTTAAAAAGCGATCTTTGCATTTGATCTATATTTGATCTTTTACTGGATTTTCTCAAAATATGATTTATCTATCCCTTAGCATGTCATCTATTCCCATATGGGAGTTCTAATTCCTGTTTACTGAGACTTAAAAGTGTATACATCTGATTTCCATAATATCCCCTTAGAAAAATAAACAAACATTCATTCATCACTTCCAGCTCAAACATATTTGACTAATCTCTTCATTTTAGACTTGTTATTTTCCTTTTTTTAAACATTTTGTTGTTGCCTTTTTTCGCATAATTTTTCCCACATACAGTTGTCTTCTGAATTCTACTGACTGGATCCCCCGTATACAAAAATGTATACACTTTTAAACAATTTTTAATCCGATTATTATTTGTAATAACAATTCCAAATCAATGCTATCATTAAAAAAGCTTCCCCCAACTCAATGCTTTCCGATAATATATTCAAATTACCCACACCCCATCCCGCTACCACATCACATTAATGTGTTGTTATCACTCAAAAAATACATGATTTGGATATAAAAGAAGAAGAAACATTGAACGATCTTTGCATCAAAACACGCATCCCACGTGTTTTTACTTTTATTAAAAAAACTTGAAAAAACTTTCAATGAAAAAATACTTTTTTAAAAAAAAGTTTAATAATAAAAATACACTTCTATTTTTTGTACGATTTTTTAATGAGATTTCTTTTTGCTCTTGCTTCTGCAAAAACAAAATGAATGTGTTTTTTTGAAAGAAGAAGAAGTCCTACTCAACCAACAACTCTATTTTTGTTAAGAAGATTAAAGAAAGAAAAAAAGTATTTTTTGCAATAAAAAATAATTCATTCATAATGGGATTTTGGCATTTAAGTGGGATTTTTAGCTTTGCATTGAAAGGATTCCTTGATGTTGCTTTTCTGTAGTTTTTGAAAGGACTTAGAAGCAGCCATGCAACACCATGAATTTCTTAAATCAGGGGCTTTAATTATTAATTAAGGGTTGCTTTTGTTTAGATTTTGAAAGGATTTAAATGAAATCATGTCTCGCCATGTACAATTGTACTGGGTAGTACTGTAGGATTAAGGGAATCAATCACAGAAAGATTTAGTATTACAAATATTGATTAAAACTGAGGTTGCCTTATAGACTGATAAAAACTTGACACATTTATTAAACGTTTAAACTTGTTATGGCCCCTTTATTGTAGCGTAGTCCCATCTTACACAAAACTTTTAACAATTATGAATGCCAAAGATCAATGTACATCAGATACTTTGAAATGTATGGGTACATTGTATGTATAAATACACACAACCTATCATTATTAAAAATTTCAATTAATTGCTTTTAATTGTTTCCTCAAATTTGTTACATCTTTATTTCGTTTTCTTTCACCGTCTCCTGTCACTTTCCCGATTAACAGTAACTTTAAAAGGTGACGTCTCTTTTTTAAACAACTTGTGTTTTTTTTAGTTCCTTCTTTCTTTAGAAAATTCTCGCAAAAAACTTATGTGAATTAATTGGTTTTTTTGCTAAATAATACGGAATTTTATTTTTTAGCAAAAAAACCTGACTTGCCCTTTTTCTTTTTCTCTCTAACGTTCTTTACCGGAAACCAATAAAAATCTGTTTAACCGTTTAATTCTTTATTTTTCATGCCCCTTTTTTAACTTCTTAAAAGACTAATGCAGATCTGTGTAGAATAGAAAAAATGCCTTCTATCTTCAATTCTACCAAAAATTCTAACCATAATTCTATCATTTTCATGCTGATGATAGGGGTAAAAGAGAGATGATTGATGGATTTTGACAACAACTCTTTTTTTATATTTCAATGCTATTAGAAAAAAGAAATTTAACAGTCAGCCATTTAGGCGTTCTCCCATAAACCATTTTTTGATAGGTTTCTTTTCTGTGGTTTTCACAAAAAGAAAGGATTTCCCCCTTCTTTTTTTGGGTTTCTTTCAAGTTCAAACAGCCATCTTTGAAGAGAGTAATAAAAATGAAAAATGGTATAAAAGTGTGGCGAGGTTGTGACAGATTTCTTCTTTGAAAAAGGAAAAGGTTAAATTAAGTGTTTTTGATTTTACCGTAACATGATTTTGCTCTCCTGCAAAAAAGTGCCTATTTCACAAGTTTGAAGTTCGATGACATTTGAAATTGTAAGTTTTTGGTAGCTTGTTTCAACGTTGTTTCCTAAAAAATTATTGAAATTAATTTTCCATTTTGCTTGTCCTCTTTCCTTCTTTTGATTAATAACTTTTACTTTTAGAAAAACATACTTGCTTTAAGCATTTGAACATTTTTTTATGGATCCCTCTTTTAACCCCTTTCTTTTAGTCCTTGTTTTTCAACGTTCTAAAAAACGTGTTTTCGCGCAAGCTTGCTCTTCTTTGAATTGCAACATTGCAAAAGAAGCACGTTTTTTACGTCAGCTATTGTTTTAAGCATGACTTATTTTTACCGTCTCTCTTTTCTCTCACTCCTTGAAAAAACAAATTTATTTAACTTTTGCACGCAAATTTGAACTTTTCTTACAACGTCTGCTACTACTTTGATTTTTTGCCAAAAAAATACTTTGTAAAGCTTACACGGATTTTGTTTTCCACCTTCTTTGACTACCGTAACCGTTGTCACCATGTATTCCAAAAAATATTTGTAACAAGTCATGCATTTTTCTTTCGTTTCATAAAAAAGTTTGCATAGTTTTTAGTGTAACAGAGTCATCCGTCAAACAAACAGATAAAGTTGAAAGATTTCTGAACTTTTTATTATTTGTAGTTTTTTTTTGCTGCAAAAAAGAAGAAACTTTGCACAAAAGTTTAGAATTTTAAATTTGTAACAGCTTTTGACCTTTTTCATAATTTTTTCATGACCTTTTTTTGCAGACTACTAAAATATTTAAAAACTAAAAAACAAAAACTTGTACTCTAAAAAATATTAAACTTTTAAAAACAGGTGAGAAAATGAAGTTTTGAAAAAAAGTTTCATTTTGAAAGACACGATGAAACGCAATTAAACATTTTAATGTGCAGTACATTTTAGAAATTTCGCTTTTATGAAACATTTATGTGAATCATTATAGTATACATGTTTCGTATTTTCATGTTGAGATAATTACTGTAAAATTCTTGGAAAGAAGAGCTTTGCAGCAGGTAAAAAAGATGACGGCATTGAAATTACTTGCAATTACTTTGTTTTTTCAATTTTTTGTAGTTATATCTCTATTGTCAACCCAAGAACATTTAAAAGGGATTAAGTCAAGATTTATTTTGTTTATTTTATGACTAGCAAAAACACAAGTCATTTGTCACTTTTTTAAATGTCCCCTTGTTTTTTAACCATTGTTTTTACACAATTTTCTCTTAAAATTTGAAAAACTTTGAAATAAGACAATGACGTGTTTTTTTACAACACCTTTGTCGAACACCTTCTTCGCTTTTTGTAATAACGTGGCGGTGATGGTCATCGATAAAGAATAATTTTGTTGAACTCAATGATGTTTCATATTCATTTGTTTAATCAATTCTTCCTCTCTCCCTTTTAAATCATCTAGTCTTTTGTTTTTTCATTTTTTCTTACTGTCTTTTTCGTCATCAACGATTTCTCCTTCCCTGATAGACAACAATCACGTTTTCTTCTATGGTTGGCTTTTAATTTTTTTATCAAACAAAAACTGAAATTAATGAAAGAAAAAAAGACAGTTTTAATCAAAAAAAATTGTTGAAAGAAAGAAAATCCTTTGTTTCATCCATAATAGTTTTCTTTTTGTGGAAATGCTGCTGTTGTTGCAAAAACAGAAGATTAACAACGTTAGCATTGTTTAAGATTTTTTTCATTAAAAAAAAGCAAAAACCAAAAAAGAAAGGTGAATCTTTTGTGTATGTTTCTAAATTTGGTTATTTGAAAGATGTAAATAGATTTGTTTGCTTGCTTGCTAACAAGCACCTTTTTTCCGTCGCTTTTCTTCAACTTCAAACAAAAGAAGAAGAAGATGCCTCATTTCATCCCATTTCATTTTTGAGACATTTATATTGCTTTAAGAAAAAAAGAAGATGTGTAGATTCAATATTGTAGAAGAAAAGTGAAAAAAGAAGGATATAAATTGCGTTTCTTTGTTTGCTTTTTCTGTTGCTTTTTTTCTTTAGCGATAATTGAAACAAACAAAAAAAGTGTATATCAGTTATTACTTTTTAGTCTCCATTTTTAGCAGCAAAAAATAAGATTTTTGATTGAAATTTGCCAAAAATAGATTTTCTTTTTGCACATTTCTTCTTTGTCTTGTTTGCATTAAATGTCGAAGAAGAGCTTGATAGATTCCCTTTGAAGCAGAGTACAGTGTAGGTGATATTTTTAGAACTCCAAATTTATCACTCTCTATTTGTTTCTTAGTCTGGTGATAAACAATAAAACTTTGGTCTTGGAATAGTTTTCTTTTACCCAAAAAACATCTGTCATTTTAAACTTTAACAAATGTTTTTCTAAAAAGTCATAAATATATTGAAACTTGTTTTTCCCTTCTTCTTTAGTCGCTTACAGCTTGCTTACTTCTTAGCTTGTAAAAATTAAATTACACTTTTACACAGCCTTCCAGAAAAAAACTAAAGTCTATTTTAAATCTTTAAAAACATATTTTTGAAAAACTAAAGATTGTTTTTTCACACTTTTGTTTCTGAGATTTTTAAAATTTCAACAAAAAATACACTTCCGTTGTCTCGGGAAAAAACACAAAAGCACTTGAAAAATACCTAAAAAAGTTTGGCAACGAAAAACAAAAGCACTTGAAAAAAAGTGTAAAAAATTATTATTTGTTTAAAAATGGCAAAAAAAGTTACCACGTGCCTTTATTTAAAAAAACTTTTTTATAACTTTTTTTAATAATAATGGTCCATTGTTGTAGTAGGGCTGATGATTAATCAAAACACAAAGAGCACAGCTGCATTTTTTTTTAAATTAGCAAAGATTATACAAAAAAACTTTGTTTTTTGAAAAGATTATTGCCATTTTTTGATGTCTTACTGTATTATGGCGCCATTTTTCCCTCTTGCCACGATACTTTTTTAAAAGTTCTAAAAATCAGCTAATCTTTTTATCAGTGATATAAAACTAGAAAAACAAAAAATCAGATGTTTTTTTCCAAAAAAGGGATTATGAATTTTTTAAAATGTCAGATACTGTAGAATTAGAAGCATTAAAAGCAGTGGATGATAAATCACTTTTTTGGGCTTGCTAGAAAGAAATAATTCCACGTTCCCTTTCCTTCCTTACACCTCCATAAAATTACGTCTTAAAAGTTCCATCATTTTTTATAAGACGTAAAATTTAAACTATCCCACATATTTAAGAACATGTATGCATAATATTACTACTGATAAGGTAAATGAAGAAAAATTATCTGCGAGACTATAGAGGAATACTCAATCATTTTTTTCGAACGTAATGAACTAAGGCTGATCTTTTGTGTTACTACTTTGAGGTGATTCTGATAGCATTTAGTTTTTTCAATGTTTAAAGAAAAAAAATATGTATCTTTAACTTCCTTGTCATTTTTCATATAAAAAATAAAAACTTTCTAAAAGTCCACATCAATTCCATAAATCATCTCTTGCTTGGCTCTAAAGCCTGGGAGTCTCAAAAAAAACAAAAAAACATTTAACGGAATTCATGAAACTTTAAAAAGACAGAGAGAAACAATTTTCTGCTCTTTGAGTTAAAGACTTTGACAGACGGCAGAAAAAACAAAACAAAGCAAGAAAAATAGCCATCTTTGCTTTCCCCAAACTGCTTTTTAAACTTTGTTTTTGTTGTGCTTTAAAAATCATCTTGGCAACATTCTTCGCTAATTTAATACAGCAAAAAACAATGTAACTAACACAACACAACATTTTGAAATACATATTTTTTTGCACATTTTTAGGCACTTTTTAGAAGTAAAAAAGAAAAACATTTATCTTTTTGCTTTCCATTTTTGCTGGTAAACATTGTTTTCTGTTGCCATCGTCGGCTCTCCTCTATAAAAGAAAAAAAGCAGGAAGAAACAACACGAAAAAAGAATTTTTAAATGAATAAGATTTTTGGTTTCTATTTTTTATTTATTTTTTTGCAAATGTTGCTTTTTTGAAAGTGGAAAAAAATATGTTTAAGGAAATCACCAATTTTTTGAGTGTTTTGGGATAACTTTCTTCTTTTTTTAAAGTTTTAAAAAACACTCATCTCTTTTTTGCTATTTGTTGTTAGGGCTATCTTTGTCTTATTGTTTTTTAAAAATGGATCATTGCCAAAAATTCTTTGCATGAATCATTATGAAACACGCAATCACTCATTTGGGTGTTTGAAGCTTTTGGGTGGTAATTTTTAAATTGACAAATGTACCAAAAAAATTAAAAATTTATCAGCTTGAACAATAAAAATGATTGCGTCGTCGTTTATAATGATTCATGCAAAGAATTTTTGGTAATGATCCATTTTTGAAGAAAGAGAAGAGATAAAATAGCCACTTTTGACACATCATGTACCATCACAACCACGAAAAAAAACCCGAAACAAAAATGAATCATTGTCAAACAAAGACAAGATTTGCTATTTGCTAGTTTGAAGATTCATCCAAATCTGTTTTTCGAGCGGTCACAGCTTTTTTTCATTTAAAAACGTCAATTTTTTATGTTACTGTTTATTTTTCTTTACAACAACTTAAAACAATATTTGTCTTCTTCCACCCTCATTCAGCCCTTCTTCACTCATTCAATCAACAAAAACACATACTATTACAAGGAGCTGTAAAAGAAATGACATACTTTTGTTTTTGATTAACCCAAACGAAAAAAAAACAAACACAAAAACGCTGATTCAAACAAAAAAAACAAATTAAATTTTAAAAGAAACTTTTCTTTGAAACAAAGTTATTTTTTCTATTATTTTTATCCTTTTTAAGGAAAGCGGAAGTTTAAACTTTTTTGGGGGATTGAAACCGGGCAAGCAAAAAATGGAAAGACATAATTCTAGCGTTTGGATTTCTTTTCTCAAAAGTATAAATCTAAAATAGTCGTTTTGAATAATTTTTATATGCCAAAATTGCTAGCTTCTTAGATTTTGAGACATAAGGAAGACTTTTTTTCTAAGATCACATACGGAAGTCCTTTTTTTAAAGAAAAAATGACGATAAAAAAATTTAAGACTTCACTTTTTTGGTGTGATTGAAGGTTTCATAATTAATGGTTTCTGTCTCTGTTTTAAAAAAGGGGAAATGATAAGATTAATGGAATATAATTTGCAAAAAATGAAAAATAGGCTAATTTCATTCGGAAGTAATTTATTTATCATAAGGGTGATTTAGTGATTCTATAAAAAAATTTGGAATTTTTAATGAGAGGATTTTTGTTCTAATACGGATATTACAATATACTTTTTCCAAACTTTTCACACATACTTAAATAATTTCAATTTGAATCACATTAATTATCGTGGGGGAGTCCATTTTTCCCCCCTCGTAAAACAACCTTGATTTAATCAAAGAATGTTTTTTATTACGTAGTAACGACATTAGGGAATTCCATTATTTTCATGCCTTTATTTTTGTTAAACAAACTTTTAAACATCTTTTTTGGATTAGTTTTTTATTGTAAAACTCATCAAATTAACGATCAATGTTGTTATGGGGTTTCTTTTTGACACAACAATTTTTGATTGTTTTTTGTGGTCTTTTTTGATTTACGTCTTTACTTCAAAAACCAGTAGTTTTTTTTGTCATTCAGAATTGTCTTAACTTTTTTTGTTACTTTAATGTTTTAAGTTCAAGTTAAGGAAAATGTATCTTATTACGTTTGTGATAGCATTGATAGTGCACTTTTATGAAAGCTTTCATTCATAAAAATAGAGTACAAAAACAGAAAACAATATCCTCGAAAAAAGTGCAGATGCAAAAAATAGCAGCACCTAAAAAAACACGATAACAAAATTAAAATATAAATCCTTTGTTTTTAAACTATTTAAACTTCCGCTGTTAAAAAATCCATTGATCACCATTGTTGTGATTCTTTTTCAAAGTGATAGCTGATCGGAAATTGAAAGAAAACGGAAACGGATTTTTTAAATTTATTCATTTTTTGTTGTTTTTTTCTTTCTCCCTTTAAAACAGATGATGATGTGTTTTTTGATTATGTACCGTACATACAAAAACAAAATGAAAAAAATCAGCAGGAAAAAAAGTCAGAAGATAGAAGCAACATAGGAGGATTTTGATTGCTTAAAATAGATTATTGTTTTTCGTTTCCTTTTTTTCTGTAGCTTTTTGCAGTTTTTAGAGAGAAACAACTTTTGAAATTTGACAAACTTATCAGTAATATTTATTTTTAAAGTATGATAGAAGAAAAATAAATAATAAGATGTCATACTTGTTGGACGGACTGTGTTTGTTTTCTTGCAAAAAACTATAATTTTTAGCTGTACTTTTTTTCTGTTATTGAAAGACGACAGAAAACTTAATGACTCTGATACAAAAACAAAGGAAGCAAGCCAAGCGAGAAAAAGCATTTTTAAAGCAACTGAACTTTTTTGATCCTCGAAGAAGCCTCATCTATATTTCTCTGGTTCTATTTCCATATGATAATAATGATAGCAGTAAACAAAGCTTGAAACAAAGGCTTTTTCACGTTCCCTCCCAATATGCACTTTTCCACGTTTCTATCTATTTCTCTCTCATTCCTCCTCACCTTCCTTCAAGTCCTTTAGCAGCAGGCGAAAAAAAAGAAAACTTGCACTCCCACTAAAAAGAAAAACACCGCCAGAAAAAAAAAGAAGGCGGAGCAAATAACAAAGACCTGTTCCATTTTGCTTTTAAATACACTGAAAAAAAAACCTTTATATAAATATATTTAAAAAGCCTTCTTTTTTTATTTAAAACAATTTTAGTTTTGTATTTTGTTTTTGGCTTTCATATTTTTTTGCCACTAAAGACTTTTGGTAAATTTTAAAAGCTTATTATTACTGTTGACTTTTTTACAACAGTAACAATTTTCAAAAAAACTTTCTTAAAATTTACCACCTCCATTTTTATTACTACCGTAATCAGTCATGCTTTGCTTGTTGCTATAGCAAAAAGCAAAAGTTGTAATTTAATTTCTACCATTTGCCCTTGTGTTTTTTTACACGCTATAATTTTTCTTACCTTTTTTTACGTGGCTTTTTGGTGATTATTTACTTTTCTTTCAAATAAAACCAATTTTTGATATTAAAAAAAGTATTTTGATGAGTTTCTTTTAAGATTGACTGTACACGTTCAGAAAGGAAAAAAACGTGGCTGCCCCTTAAAAAAGTATATAGTAATGGCGCCAATAAAACCTCGTGGTTAATATAAATATTACTACATCTTATTTTTTTATCGTTTCTTTGATTACCTTTTTTGGAATGGAAGTTTAAATAACCACTTTATTTTTACTGATAATGGCATTAGTCTAGTTTTAATGAAAATTGAATGATTGCTATTACTACTGCTGCTGGCAGATAAATATAAATACCTGTTAATTCTGTCTTTAACTTTTGCATGATAACCTTTTTATAATGTGTGCTTTGATTTTTGGTTGATCTTGACATTTATAGTTGTAAATTATTTTTCATGATTTACAAATACCGTAATCCTCTTGAAACAAAGACATGTTACTGTACCTTTTCCCCTCAAAAAGATCAAAGCTATTAATTTTTAAAGCACATTTCCGATTTTTTCCCACGTGGTTTTTCTTTTTTATTTTATGGGTTTTCCGTGCTTTCTTTTATTCTATTCTTTCCCTTTCATGCGCATGCGTGTATTTTTAATAGCTCTCCTCTATTTGCAAAAAAACGATGGTTCTCGTGATCTATTTTTTTGCCCATTTTTTATTAAATTGTTTACTTTTTCAGATTCACATTTGATTGAATTGGCCAAAAACTTACTAACTCTTTCCAACCACAAAAAAAGCATCAAACATTTTTTCTGTTTCTGAAGTCCCCCTACAAATCGCAACCACGTCGTTCGAAGTATTTACCAGTAATCCGATGGCTGCTTTCGATCAGTCATCATTTGCTCGAGCAGTACAAAAAAGAGAAGCTAAAAAATCATCATCCAGAAGTCATTCAAAATCTTCTTCTACAACAACGACGACATCAGTATTTCGACGAAAAGATAATAATAAAAATGATAAAGAAAATATTTTTTCATCGAAAAAAGATAATAAATCTGGAAAAGAAAATAGCTGTTCAGAAATGACAATGAAAAAAAAGCTATTAGGAAAATTATTTAAGATTCTAACTCTTAAAGGTAAGGGATATCTTTACTAATTAAACTGACAAAAATCCAATGTAGCTATCTTCTTTAGAATCATCAAAAAAATGCACAAAAGAAGAAAAAAAGTTATGCCATACCCGACGACGCTCTCGCTCATCACAATCTTCAACGCCATCAAATTTTGAACCAATGCCAACAATTTATGAAGATGATGAAGAATCTGATCTTATCAGTTTACAATCATTCTGTATTCATAAACAAACATATAATAATATGACTGTTGCTGTTGCTTGATTGAAAACTCACACTTTCTTGCCTTTTAAAATCTTTAAAGATTCCCTTTTAAAAACATATACGAGTATTTTTATTAATTATTATTTTTGTTTTGAAACTTTTGTTACTTTAATCAAAAGAAAAAGTTTCAAATTTGACTTTAAAAACTTTAAAACATTGTAAATATTTTTTGTTTTGTTTGTAATTTGTTATGAGCTACAGTATTCCATAAATTAATTTGTACACGTTTTCAAATTTCCACAAACAACGTTAATATAATAATTTATATAAAATTTTACAAAAAATTATTTACAAAATTCAACAATAACAAAGTACATTACATTAAAAGATTTAATGGCTGTTCCAAATGCTCTGCTAAAGCTTGAATCTTTGCATTCAAAATTCCTTGGGGTACTGTTTTATCTGCAATTATCGCCAATAACATATCACAAATTTTCAAGACGACAACAGTCCCATCAGCATTCTGTAAAACAACTGTTTGAAGGCCTTCACGGATGCCTAAAAAAGAAAGTGTATACGTATATTGTTTTGAATATTAATCAAAAGGGATGTCTGTGTTAAATGAAAACTCGTAATACAGAAAAATGCAAAACACATGAGGGAAGAAGACAGCACGTGACCTAAGCTCCATTAAAATGTGCAAATATAAAACAGATTAACCAAAAAAAACAAAAAGATCAAGAGGGTAGGTAGCAAAGGAATTTAAGTAAACATTATTTTTTCTTTTTGAAAATGTATTTTTAACTATTCCGCCGCTGATTCAAGGGGATAATTTTGCAGGAATTTTTGTTTCTCAGAAAATGATACTTTGGTCTGTGCAAAGACAAAGAGCAAGCGATAAACGTGACATGAGACACTGTATAATTATCACAAGCTTTTAATGCTGCCGAAAAAGAAAGAGAAAACGTTAAAAATAAAAAAAGTCGTGTAAAATTTTAACAAAGTGCTTTCAAAAGAAAAACGAAACAGACCTTGTTGTTCAAAAGTTTCCCAAATATTAACCATTAAAGCTCCATAAACACTTGCATTATTTGAAAGTTTTCCTGTTCGAGCAACTGGGTGGCCTTAAAAAGAAAGGATTTATTTGAGAAAAGAATTTTAAAATATTACCTTCATTGTTAAATAAGAAAACACCTTTAACGCCAGGCGTAACTGCCTGATCAAGGTATTTTTCCATAGCGCGTGTTTTCAACATCTAAGTAATTATGCATTAGAAGAAAAACAAGTAAGAAAATATCCAAAAGTATTAGCAAAAGTTAGTAAACTTTTAAAAAAGTAAAACGCAACAACAGAAAAAATAGAGATCAAGCTTTATCAACAACAAGTTAAACAAAAATTACAAAAAACAACAAAGAATTCAATTAATCAGTCCATCGATGATTACATTCTCGATTGGTGCATACATAATACAGCTTCATTTCTTCCTAAATGAATAATAAAATTATTACAGTAATAGTTACAAAATGTAAAATAACAAACCTCTGCACGACGACTTTGAGCTTGGAAAAATACAGCTTGTTTATTTTGACATTTTGGACATACATGATCATACGTTTTTGGTAGAGTTGGATCATTAACAACATCAGCAACAATTTGAGTAAGTTCACTAAAAGTAAGTAAAGTATTATCAAAATGTTATGTACAAAAATAATCAAATCCTTACTCAATTTCATGCATCAATTTATTCACATAAATACATGGATTTTCAGCATCTTCACTATGATCACAATTTCGACAAGTATATGTTAGCTTTCGTTCAGATTTATCTTCACGAGGATAAAGCATATTATTGCTGAAAAAGTGATCAATAGAAAATGTAAGAGATATTACTCAACAAAAAACGAACCATTCTGGACAAAATTTGATACCGGTAAATTTCTTCTTTGATTCATCATCTTCTTCCATAAACTCATCACTCATTTGACTCATATTTATTAAAAGCTAAATAAAATTAAATGTATAGTTTAATGTTGTATTTTAAATATTTTTAAAAGAAGTTTTCAACATAGAAAAAATAGCATCAACAGCAAAAATAGTTAAAGGACATTTCACCAAACGATGTTTTCAAGCAACGTCTAACATTGAACAAAATATCACCAATTTAATTTTGATTAAAACTATTACTAAAATTACAGTTTACAGTTTTACTAATTGCAAAAATCAAATTTATATCTATATTTAACTTAAAAGAACTTTTTATCATTCAAAGAACGTCAACATCTTTTATTTCTAGCATTAATTTCTTTGATTGCCTTTAAAGACTTTAGCTTTGTATCTATACCAAAACTGATTATCCCAATCTCTCTTTTAAAAGATCTTTAGTTCAGATTTGTCAATTTTCATTAAATTCAGAGTACTGTAGTTTTTTAACCAAATTTTTTTTCATTCAAATTTTTCCTGTTTTTTATTCGTCGTAAAAATGCATTCTTTTTTGTGAACCTCTAAAAATGCATTTAAGGAAAGAATGAACATTTCAAAAAGCTCATTTCGTCGTCACTCTCTACTGCTGCTGTCGTCGACATATCATCATGGCAAAGAATCCTCCTCCAAAAGAAGATACATGGGCTTTCCAACCTATTGGAGCCCCGTTTCCTGATAATCCAGTGAAAGCTATGGGTCAACAAAATATGTATGTTGCATTATGGTACAAGCATGGTAAACCTATTCATGGTATGTTTTTTTATACTTCTAATGGGATGGACTGATCACTAATACACTGCATGTTTCAGGTCGTGCATGGAATAATGGTGGAGTTGTTGAATGCTCATTCCCATATCTCAAGGCTGAACTCACTGGTGCTAAAGATCTTGGTGGCCAAATTCAAATCCTCCAATACAAAGGTGATCACAATAATCTTGGTTACTGGTATGAATGGATCAAGTATAAAGATCGCTTCGAAAAATCTGATGAACGACAACTTGTCAAATGTGGTGATTCTCTTCCCATCTTTTGGAAAGATCGTGCTGGTGGTCCACTTGTTGGTTTCCTTGATAACAAGACTGAAGAAGCTCGTTTCTCTCATGATGGTGTTGCTGAAAATGTAATTTTACTCCATATTTTTTTGATGGTTTCTAATGATATGGTTTTAGCTTACTGGAACTGTTCTCAGCAATATGTACATCATTGTTCGTAATCTCAAAGGTGGTCCACCATTCTGTGATTGCTATGAACGTGGAGGATCTTGTCCACGACCACCTCCACCACCTCCAGTTCCACCACCAGGTCCTCCACCACCACGTGTTATGATCAATGAATGGATGGATATTCGTGCTGGTGATCCATTCCCAACCAAACCTTTGATCAAAGCGCTTGGTAAAACTCTTGATACTGTACCTGGTCAAAATCCTGATCAATATGTTGCTCTTTGGTATCAACAAGGTGAACCAATTATGGGACGTATCTGGAATGAAGGTGGAAAAGTTGCTGCCAATTTTGGATGGTTCAATAATGAATACAAAGGAAGTGTTGGTTCCATTCAAGTTTTGATTGAACTTGGAGATAATGTTCGTGGTTTTGATTATGCATGGAAACCTTTCAAAGAAGCTGCTGTTTTTGGAGAAAAAGAATGGTTCCCTGTCCATGTTGATTACCATAAAGGTGATATTTCTCCATGTGTCTTGACCGTCGAAGGTGGAAAACAAATCCTTGGAAAAGTCGATGTCCGTAATGAACGTGCTACTGTCGCATTTAATGGCAAAGAACATATCTTCGTTGGTCCTGCTGTTCATCCATTTGTCGTCCTTTGTCGTAAAGCTAAACCTGGTTATAAATTTGATTAAAATGTATCTTCTAATAATAATAAATAAATTATATTAATAATATTTTGTGTTTCGTTTTTGTTATTGCATTATTGGTTAAAATTGTTGGGATGTGAAAAAGCTTTGTAGGATTTAGCTTTCTATGCTTAGTTATTAAGAGCGATACTAAACATTTGAGCGATTAATCGTTAGGGATTTTGCCGATGTGTTAAACTCTAAAATTATTTACCTCGTTTTCTCACATTTAAAATATTGACGTGCCTTTGAAACCCAGTTTTGTCTACAGTATACTTGAAATGTAAAAGTTGCCTGTAAGAAGGAGAGATTTGTTTTTATAGACTTTAAAACTTTATTGTAACTACAGTCGAACCTCGATTTTACGACCCTCGATTCTACGTCTTCCTCGATTTTACGTCTTTTTTCTGCGGTCCCGGCAAAAGCTTTAAGGAATTTTTACCTTAATCAAACCTTGATTTTACGTCCCTCGATTTTACGTCAACCTCTATTTTACGACCTTTTTCTTCGGTCCCTTCAGAAAATTATAAGGGAATTAAACCTCGATTTTACGTCTTTCATTTTTTAGAGCAATTTTTATCGCAGTAACCTCTTTTTTCACAATTTTTTTCATATTTTTCCATAGTATACGCGTAAAAAGTGAATCATATTTTTACAGTATTAGTGGAATGCTGAAAGAAAATACTGCAGGATTAACTGAAAGTAAATCTATATAAAATTTAAAGAAGTTTTTCGAAGAATTAAAGATGCATTTTGGCAGAATTTTGACGGGATCCACTGAAATTCTCGCATGAAAAAACTTTTAGCGGTTTAAAAAGAATCCATTATAAATCCTCTACAATCCCGCTGTTATTCCATCAAGTATCACCACAAAGCTACAAGCTGTTATGCCATATATGGTTAAATTCTAAATATCAATTCCTTGAAAAAAATCTGCAAAATTCCTCAAAATTCCATAAAAAACTTTCTTGATACTTCGTGATGGCCCATCACTGATGGGCATGACTTGGTTCTAACAAGCTTTCTTAGGACTCTCTATCTGTCATTTTTCATCTAAAATAACTAAAAAGACAAAGAAATCCCTTAAAAGTAGTCAAAATAGCTTAACCCTTGATTTTACGTCGACCTCGATTTTACGTCTTTTTTTCACGGTCCCTTGAAATACGTAAAATCGAGGTTCGACTGTAGTTGTATTACAACCAACATGTCTTGTAAAATGATAATTTAACGTTATCATTTTACAAGGATAAGCATTGCAATATTATCATTTTAAGCAAATATGGTATAAATGTGTAACATATTATTTAGTTTTCCTTGGATTTGAGCTACTGAAAAATTCGTCATTTAGCTTATAATTCTCGCAAATGTCTGGAGAAATACTATACAAGTTTTTTCAATGTTAAAGTGATAAAAAAGTAACATTTTACGTACACAATGCTGTTTTTTTCGTATAGCATCCTTTCCTTTTTTATCATCATTGATGTCTCAAGATCAAAAAAAAACGAGAAACGATATTAGTTTTCAGATCAAAGAAAGAGAAAGAAAGCGGACCTTTATTCGCTTAATCAGAGACACATTTTTGCGATCACTTAATGAACTTTTTCGGCGAAGATTTTTTTTAATTTGTTTGTTTTTTTGTTGTTTTTTATTTCGCCTATGGCGATCCTTAAATAATATAAAAGATTTTCCAAAAATGCTTTGATACATCAGATTTCTATCTTGATTAACAAAATGAATTCAAAATTTCTATTTGCTTTATGCCTTTTTGGTGCTATTCTTTTGATTTCTGCTGAATCAGAATCACAGCCATCTGAATCAGAAGTTGAACAATCTCCAGATGCGTAAGTTTCTCATCACACAAATGCTCGTGCATTAAAAAAAGACTTTTTAGTACTCGTGAAAGAGTCAAACGTCAATATGGAATGATGGGATATGGATATCCAGGATATGGAATGGGATATGGCGGCGGATACGGTATGGGAATGTACAGACCATATGGCATGATGGGAGGTATGTATCGCCCCTATGGAATGATGGGTGGCATGTATCGTCCATATGGCATGATGGGAGGATACGGTATGGGGTACAGACCATTCGGAATGGGCATGGGCATGTACAGACCTTATGGAATGTGGGGATAAATTTAATCACATATCTTGAATGGCATTATTTATTTCTAACTATTGTTATCTGTATAAAATGTAATTTCAGCTTCCAAGATTTGTCTTTAAAGCTTTATCTTTTTTTGTAAACTATAAATAAAAATTTTAACAAAGCTGTTTACAAAAGATAACAAAGCAATACAAGTACGAAAGCTACAATATACTTGATCAAAAAATGACTTAATCGAATGTCAAATTGCGAGCTCTGTAATTAAAATAAATGCTACAGCAGATACTTGACCGTACTTCAAATTAAAAGCCTTGTTTTCTTTTTTAACATGTTCCTTAATAAAATATCCAAAACCAAATGTGCCAACCATTGATAAAACAAATTTCCAATTGTATAACAACTCAAAATAAAGAGTTAAAATCTGATAAGGATGCCATTTGTGTAAATTACAATAGCTTTTCCCATACTAACAACTTTTATAACTGACAAAATTATTGCAAACAAAGAAAATACAAATTAATACTTTATTAAAATTATACACTATATTTAAATTACATACATACAAATTTAATCAAACTTTTGGCCAGGTCTTGCTTTGCGGCATAAAACTACGAAAGGATGAACAGTTGGACCAACGAAGATATGTTCTTTGCCATTGTAAGCAACAGTAGCACGTTCATTACGGACATCGACTTTTCCAAGAATTTGTTTTCCACCTTCGACGGTCAAGACACACGGAGAGATATCACCTTTATGGTATTCAACATGGACGGGATACCATTCTTTTTCTCCAAAGACAGCAGCTTCCTTAAAAGGTTTCCATTCATAATCAAAACCACGAATATGGTCAGAAATTTCAACAAGAATTTGAATTGAACCAACGTTCTTATTGTATTCATTATTAAACCATCCAAAATTGGCAGCAACTTTTCCACCTTCATTCCAGACACGTCCCATAACAGGTTCACCTTGTTGATACCAAAGAGCAACATATTGATCAGGATTTTGACCGCCAACGGTATCGAGAGATTTGTTAAGAGCCTTAATAAGCGGACGAGTTGGGAATGGATCACCAGCACGAATATCCATCCATTCATTGATCATAACACGAGGACCAGGTGCAGGAGTGGGTGGTGGTTTTGGACAAGGTCCACCATGCTTCCAGCATTCACAGAATGGTGGACCACCTTTGAGATTACGAACAATGATGTACATATTGCTGAGAACAGTTCCAGTAAGCTAAAACCATATCATTAGAAACCATCAAAAAAATATGGAGTAAAATTACATTTTCAGCAACACCATCATGAGAGAAACGAGCTTCTTCAGTCTTGTTATCAAGGAAACCAACAAGTGGACCACCAGCACGATCTTTCCAAAAGATGGGAAGAGAATCACCACATTTGACAAGTTGTCGTTCATCAGATTTTTCGAAGCGATCTTTATACTTGATCCATTCATACCAGTAACCAAGATTATTGTGATCACCTTTGTATTGGAGGATTTGAATTTGGCCACCAAGATCTTTAGCACCAGTGAGTTCAGCCTTGAGATATGGGAATGAGCATTCAACAACTCCACCATTATTCCATGCACGACCTGAAACATGCAGTGTATTAGTGATCAGTCCATCCCATTAGAAGTATAAAAAAACATACCATGAATAGGTTTACCATGCTTGTACCATAATGCAACATACATATTTTGTTGACCCATAGCTTTCACTGGATTATCAGGAAACGGGGCTCCAATAGGTTGGAAAGCCCATGTATCTTCTTTTGGAGGAGGATTTGGCATGTTTGAAGTCGACCGTCCCAGACAAGGCAAGATTGGCAGCAATGAACAATTTTATTGACATTTTTTCCTTTTATACCAAAAATCACTACACAATAACTTTTTTAAATTAAAATTAACATAATTAAAATGAATATTTGAAATATTTATTTGTACGTCCCAAAAATTTATAAGATCCTTTCCGAGTGAAATAAATAGGCGCGAAAATAAGTAAAATTTCGTGGTCAGAAAAAGGCCATAATTGGGTATACTTTTTGTAAAATGTCATCTGTTTGATCTGAAGAAAAATAATAGGTTCTTTTTTCTAAATTGCTAAACATCGTGCTGTTAAAATCGTGTTTTTGCATTTTTTTTATCTATGTTAATTTTTCCATTCACTTGTGTTTTAGATTGCTCCATTTTCATAGAAAAGGGAAAGAATGACAAGAGAATTGCTTCATTGCTGCCGCTTTTACTTTGTCTTCGACGGGTGACTTATTGGCTTTTTCATCATGGCAAAGAATCCTCCTCCAAAAGAAGATACATGGGCTTTTCAACCAATTGGTTCTCCATTTCCTGATAATCCAGTGAAAGCTTTGGGTCAACAAAATATGTATGTTGCATTATGGTACAAGCATGGTAAACCTATTCATGGTATGTTTCTTTATTATACTTGGGGGCGAGATATACTTATATCTAATGGGATGTTCATTGCTTACTAACACACTGCATGTTTCAGGTCGTGCATGGAATAATGGTGGAGTTGTTGAATGCTCATTCCCATATCTCAAGGCTGAACTCACTGGTGCTAAAGATCTTGGTGGTCAAATTCAAATCCTCCAATACAAAGGTGATCACAATAATCTTGGTTACTGGTATGAATGGATCAAATATAAAGATCGTTTCGAAAAATCCGAAATTCGTCAAATTGTCAAATGTGGTGATTCTCTTCCCATCTTTTGGAAAGATCGTGCTGGTGGTCCACTTGTTGGTTTTCTCGATAACAAGACTGAAGAAGCTCGTTTCTCTCATGATGGTGTTGCTGAAAATGTAATTTTTTATTATGCTTTTATTGGGTTATATTAAATAATGTCTATTTCAGCTTACTGGAACTGTCCTTGGTGATATGTGGATTATTGTTCGCAATCTCCAAGGCGGTCCACCTGGTTGTGAATGTGCTACATGTATGAAGAAACCTGGTCCACGTGTTATGCTTAATGAATGGATGGATATTCGTGCTGGTGATCCATTCCCAACTCGTCCTCTTGTCAAAGCTCTTGGTCAATCTCTTAATACCATTGGTGGTCAAAATCCTGATCAATATGTTGCTCTTTGGTATCAACAAGGTGAACCTGTTATGGGACGTGTCTGGAATGAAGGTGGAAAAGTTGCTGCCAATTTTGGATGGTTCAATAATGAATACAAAACTAATATTGGTTCAATTCAAGTCCTCGTTGAACTCCCAGATCAAATTCGTGGTTTTGATTATGCATGGAAATCATTCAAGGAAGCTGCTGTCTTTGGAGAAAAGGAATGGTATCCCGTCCATGTTGAATACCATAAAGGTGATATCTCTCCATGTGTATTGACCGTCGAAGGTGGAAAACAACTTCTTGGAAAAGTCGATGTCCGTAATGAACGTGCTACTGTCGCATTTAATGGCAAAGAACATATCTTCGTTGGTCCTACTGTTCATCCATTTATGGTTTTGTGCCGTAAAGCACGTCCTGGTCATAAATTTGATTAAAATATTTTATGTATTGTGGTATAATAATAAATTTGTATTTATATTTTGTGTTGTATGTGGGAAAGGGTTTTGTCATTGGGTTGTAAATGTCGTTTTGCTTGCGTGTTTTGGTGGAATTTAAGCATTTAGTTTGTTGGCAAAGACTTTTGTACTCGCTTTTTTTTGCTAGATTGATGTTGGGCTTTTGAGTATTAATTATTTTCTCGTTTTAATTGCTTTTATGAGCTTTAGCTCTTTTAAATTCTTCTGCTGCTTAAGTTGTTTAGCTTACTCATAACCTTTTCGTTGTCATACACTTTTTGGAGTTAGTGTTTTTTTCCTATTTATGTGGCAATGTTTATGAGTATTGTCAATGTCTTGTTAACCTTATCCAACATTACTGTATTTTGGTTATTTCTTCCTACGTTTTTAAAAATCAAACCTAACAAATGTCACAAGAATTTCTGGTAATTTTGTGGTTTTTAGTTGTGTAGCAAACATTGAACTCCAAATTTCAGGCGTTGTTTATTGATTTTTAATTTTACACTTTTTTTTTCATCCATTTCTTCTGGAATTATTTCAATCGGGGAATTATTACTTTACATCTTTTCACTTACTGCAGCAAGTGCACAAGTAATTTTTATTGGATATGTTGCATCACTTTTCTTTGCATCGAATTTTATTGGTTCTCTTATTCTTATTTCTGCTGAAAGAATTATTGCAACATTTAAAAATAAAACATATGAAACTAATAAATCTGTAAAAATATTAATTGTTGGAATTCCATGTATGATTTGTTGTGACCTTGGATATACGTATTTATGGTGCTTTTCTGGTTTGGATGGACCACTTTGGTTGTCTCTATCAATCTATTTTACACAATTATTTGCAGCTACTGTAAGTAATAATTTTTTACCGTTGAAATCTTTTTCGTTACCTTACCCTCACGCTAAATACAGTAATTTCTCTTTCAAATGTAATCGAAAGCTATCTCTTTTAGCTAACATTTATATTTCTGTATTTTAACAATAAATTGAAAAGGCTGACATTTCATTCAAAGATTGTATTGACACATAGATATCAGGTAAATTATCTATTACAACTTTATTCCACAATTATTAGATTTAAGATATATGAAAATCTTCGAACTCTTAAATTTATTCTTCCGCTAGTAATTTACAATGTTGGTGGATTAATTTTTAATGGTGGTTTTGTTATTGCTTTAAGGTCATATTTTCTTTATCCAAATATGACATTTCAAGATGCTACAACATTGTATTATGTGGTAAGTAATATATCCACTCTTTTGTGAGTAATCATAATTAAAGTATTTCAGTTGGTTATTTTTTTGTTTTAACCGGATTTTTTCAAAAAAGAGTTTACGGTATTTCACATGAAATACCGTAACTCTTTTAAAAGTCATTTATTTAAACGAAATCAAATTGTTCCAAAAAGTAAAAATCAATTACAGTGGAAAAATGCATTAGGAAAAAATGTTGCCCAACTTTCAACCCTTCAAGAAGCAGATATTTATTTTTCACAATTTAGAAGCATGTGGTAATACTTACAGTACAATTATTAGCGTTCAAAATAATAAAATTACATTTATTTGCAAAAACAGTGATATAACTTTATTAAATAAGTTTTGTTATCCTTAAATATGTCATAAAGCTTCAACCGATACATCTCTTAAAAACGAACAATAAAATATTCAAAATATTGTATTACGAAAAATATGTACAATGGGTGACAAAATGTCGAACCCTTTTTTCTTTGTTTTTCCATTTTTATAATTTAACGATTTCTAGGAGAACACATTACAAGAAACTTTTACAAAATGTTCATATGGACTTGGGCCGGCCCAAGCTTGGGGAACAGATCTCTATCACTTTGACCCCATCTGGAAGCCCAACAATGCCCCAAACCCCGAAAAATAACAAAAAAAAAATGAAAGAAGCTTAAAAACTTCGTGAAAAATCGTAGAAAGTCGTGGAAAGTTGTGAAAAGTTGTGGAATATCGTGGAAAGTCGTGGAAAATCGTGGAAAGTCGTGGAAAGTCGCGGAAAATTTAGCACGATTTTTTGCCGTTTTCCACGAAGTTTTTTAGCTTATTTCGTTTTTTTGAATGTCAAAGATATTTTTAGTAGCAAGATAAAAGTGTGATAGATTCAATCAATGAAGAAATTTGTTTTTTAAAAATGTTTTTCCACAGAAATCTCAAGAGCCTACCGAAATTTTTTTAATTTAACCCAGAGCTTCAAAATCAGTAATTAAATATAAATCAATTATTAATAAGTAAACTACAGTAACCCTTTAATATAATTGTAACAAGAAATACGTTTTTTTGACTGACAAAAATTTGCTATTTTGATCACCTATCACAGCCGATACTCTGCAGCAAACTTCCGCAGAAAGTCAGCAGAAGTGACTATAGTCAGCATTTCTGCAGCAGTATTCAAGCAGAAAGTCAGCATGTTTGACTATAATCAGCAGATTTTCATAAATTTTTATTTTTGGCTAGAATTCCACAGCAATCCTGTACTTTTTGCTGAATTCTGGGTCAAAAATTAGGATTTTAGGCAAAAATAAAAATTTATGAAAATCTGCTGACTATAGTCAAACATGCTGACTTTCTGCTTGAATACTGCTGCAGAAATGCTGACTATAGTCACTTCTGCTGAATTTCTGCGGAATACTGCTGAAGAAAAAGAATTTGTTGTTTTTCTGCTGACTATATGCGGAATACTGCTGCAGAAATGCTGACTATAGTCACTTCTGCTGACTTTCTGCGGAAGTTTGCTGCAGAGTATCGGCTGTGATCGGTTTTTGTAAATAAAGTTAGAAGCATACTGTGTGCTGCATACAATATCTTTTTAAAAAAAAACAAATTTAAAGGATTTGATGACAAAGCAATTATATTACTTTAAAAACCTTCTCTCAGACTTCTGTTTATGATCCAATATGATCGTATGATCTCATTGCTGCCGTTGTATTAGAATTTCGCGTATATTGCTTTTTGTTAAAACATCAAATTGCGTCCTGTTTAATTTTTTTACAAACACAACTTCTTGGAACATTTACAGTAAATGTTATTTTTATGATTTACTTACTACTTTTATTTTGAGAAAACTTCTTTTGGGTTCTTTTGAAGAGTCTCGAATTTTTACTACGTTTGAACGAAAAACAAATTATTTGCAAAAAAATCTTTTTTCTCTTTTCTTCTTCAAGCATCTTTGCCATTTTTCAAACACGTTCTTTTCCGTTCTATTATTTTTTTTCTAAAAAAAAATGTCGGTGTTTTTTTGAAATTTCTATTGCTACTTTTTTTAGAAGTTCTTATCCGTTCAAAGAAGAACTACATGTATAATCACCACTAACACGACTAACATAAATGGGTTCAACACATTCAACAAAAAAGAAGGTTCTTTATCCACATCCAAGTATGTTTTATTTTTATTGCTTCAGTTTAATTATATGTTATTTTTAGTTGTAGAAACCGAATATGGTTTAGTTGAAGGAATGAACGTTGTAATACCAAAAGATCCACAAAAACGAATTGCAAAAGTATTTCTTGGTATTCCATTTGCAAAACCACCATTGAATGAACTTAGATTTGAGGTATGCTTCCAACTGTTATAAACATTAATGCATTTATCTTTTAGAAACCACAAAGACCTGATAAATGGAAAGGAAAATTAAAATGTCAAAGATATCGTTCTCCCGCAATTCAAAAAGTTCTTCCATGGCTTTCTCCACATCATGGGAGTGAAGATTGTTTATACTTGAATATCGTTGCACCAGCTTGGAAATCATCCGATCCCAATGGATTTCCTGTAATGTTTTATATTCATGGCGGAGGGTTTGTAATGGATTCAGCAGCAAATTATAAATATTCAAAAATATGCAGGTTTGTTTTTTTGCTTTGTAGTCGTAAATCATCAGCTAACACATTCTTTGATATCTTACATATAATTTATTGCTTTCTTTGCCGCAGAGAGAGTTCAGTCTGCTAAGGGTTAAAGTTTATACATCTGACTTAATCTTTCGTGTTTCAAAAGGCTCAAAAAACTTTAAACAATGAGCTACTGTAACTTTTGTTGCATTTTATTTTGGTTAAAATTTTTCTTTATGAATAATTATTCTTGTAGGATGCTAACTCGTCATGGAGTAATTATTGTAACAACACAATATCGCCTTGGTCTATTAGGATATTTATGTACAAATGATGAAACCTCACTCGGGAACTATGGGCTATGGGATCAATATTTTGCATTAAAGTTTACTGCCGATAATATTGCGCAATTTGGTGGAAATCCTTCAAATATTACTGTATTTGGGCAATCAGCTGGTGCCGTTTCATCTGATCTACTTTCAATATCGCCACTTTCTCAACATTTAATTTCAAAAGTGATATGCCTTGGTGGAAATTGTGAAGCAATGTGGGCAGTATCTGCCCGTCCAGTGGCAGCAGAATTTTGTCAAAATCTTGCCATCAAACTTGGATATAAAAGACGATATACAGGTCCATGGACGACAAAAGAAAATGAAAGAATGATTAAATTTTTGAAAAACCTTCCACCAGAAAAATTTGGTTCGTTTTTTTGTTGTGTTCAAATAATTTATTGTTTTTTATAGCAATGACAATGGTTGGATGTAAAACGGTATTTGAAAAGATGAGACTTGAAGTGTCACCAGTTGTGGATGGAGAGATATTACCTGCTCCACCGTATATTCTTCGACAAACTGCTCCAACACGACCTGTAATATCAGGTATAACCGAATCCGAAGGACTTATCTTTTGTAAGTTTCTTTTTTTTGCAATAATTTTCTATCACTGCTGCTTTCTATTACAGTATCCCTCAGTCAAAAAATCATTAATGATAAAATGATTAAAGAATTTGAAGAAACGTTTGAAGGATTGCTGGAAATTTTATCAAAATTTGAAATGGATGAAGAAGAAACAGAAGCATTAACAATTGAAAAATTTCAAAAAATTTATGGAATAACAGAACTTTCAAAAAGAGATAAAATATTTTTAAAGAAAACTATGATCTATGTTATGAGTGATATAATCAATAATTATGCATGGTATAATTTCATGAAAGTAGAAAGAGAACGTGGCTCTCAAGTTTGGTCTTTCATCTTCCAACATCATAATCCTAAAATGCTAGAAGGGCTAAGGTTGATGCTTCCAATGAATAGTAAGCTTTTAAACTTGTGTGTATCTTTTAACAGTTGTAACATAAATTTTAGCAGCAACACATGGAACTGAAATTGTATATATATTTGATCATAACATGTTTAAAGTTCCATTTCGACGGACAAAGCTTGATCATTCTGTTGGACTTGAAATGACAACGCTATTAACAAATTTTGCGAAATATGGTAATCCAAATGGAGATCCTGATTTACCAGAAACGTTTATCTATGATGATTTCGTTTGGGAATCTGTAACTTCAGAATGCTCACAACGACATCTTATTGTTTCAACAGAATCAAAAATGAATGAAGAAGTTTTAAGAAAATCACTTGTTAAATTTTCACCGTATTATCAAAAACTTACACAATATTTCTGTGATGATAAATTTTGGAATAATAAATCTGATACTGAATAAATTTTAAATTTTTTGTTTTACATTTGAAAATTTTGGCATTAACTTCTTAAGTAAGTTTACATAACTGAATGCTTGTGTTTGCTTTATGAAAAATACTTTTGTTCCTCATGATGAGCTCATTGTTTAACCTAAATTTTAGACTTGATAAAACATAATGCATTGCTTACGTTATTATCTGCTCACCCATTGATTATAACAATTTTGTGAGGAAAAAATCAAAGAAAAACAAATCTTCTTAAATTTTACTCAACACAAATCACTTATGAGTAGAATTCATAAAAAGTATCGTTTTCTAAAAACTATGAGTAAAGTTTTAAAATTTTTGATGTTTTTTCATACGTCAAAAAAAAGTCTATATAGCCTTTTTAAATCATCATAAAATCAAAACACATTTGACGAAGCTTTGTATTATTCGCATACTTAACGAATTTTAGAGTTATTTGCATTAATAAAATCATTTGAAATTTAACTTCAAAGAATTAAAAGGGTGCTTTTTTAGGCCCCCTTCGAACTACTTATATATACGTGTTTAAAAGGGTCACACTGCATACGGATAAGGTGGACTCGCGAGGGTAGTCGTAAAAAACGGTCGTCTTTTCAGACGGGCAGCACCGGACGGGCCGCCGTCAAAGCTTTATTCGGTCCTGTTTTATGGTTAAGCCACCACATTACGGGGTACTCAAACGGTTTTCTAACAGTCTAATTTCGAAACAAACAACAACTTCTTTTTTTCCAGATTATGCAACAGAAAGTATATTAGAACAAGGGAAAAGAATAATCAAACCAAAAAAGTGTACAGACTTTAAAGGAAAAAGTTGTAAAAATACAAAATGCAAGGTTTGTCCAAGGATTAATCGAAATAACTATGTGTATAGTACTGTTACAAAATCTAAATATCTCACATGTAAATCCAATGACGAAGTAAGTTGTGAAACTAAAAATGTTATATATTTAATAACATGTAAAACTTGTGGGAAGCAATATACAGGAGAAACCAGTCAAACTTTGAAAGCTAGAATGACACAACATACCAATCACTCGTGTAAAAATACGGGAACTAATGCCTTAATTTATGAACATTTCAGAAACCATGGTAATAATGATTTTACGATAGACATATTAGACAGTATAGATGTAAATGATAAAGAAATTCGTATTAAAACAGAAGAAACGTGGATTAGACTTCTAATGACAGCATACCCTTATGGCTTGAATGACAACATCAAAGGTTTGGGGAATCTAACAAATTTACAAGAAAATGCATACAACAATGCCAAAATGCCGTATTTTGCTTTTAAATTTCCTAGATTAAAAAACAGAGGAAATAATAGAAAAAGTAGATCAAAAAAAGAAAAAATAACTTTAGAAGAAT
Organism: Panagrolaimus sp. LJ2400; assembly: GCA_024447215.1. Taxonomy (NCBI): domain Eukaryota; kingdom Metazoa; phylum Nematoda; class Chromadorea; order Rhabditida; family Panagrolaimidae; genus Panagrolaimus; species Panagrolaimus sp. LJ2400. Next base: position 9,693,520 of record JAMRYA010000001.1, on the reverse strand, counting down.
TAAAAACTAAAATTCATGATAGTGAAGGAAATGATCTGTATCGAATACATTACAATTCACCTAAAAAACTACGAAGGAAAATTTTCAATGGAACAAATGCTATGGATATGAATACAATGAAAGAATTAAGTATTAGAGCTAAAAACAAAGAAAAAGAAGAACAAAAATACATAAATTTAATGACAACACACTTACATCCATTAATGGAAAGGCTAAATATAAGTAAAATGTTGAATAAAGTTTTAAATATTTCAGATATACAACTAAAAGATAAAGCAAAAGTAAGAGTAATAAAGAAATGTCTACCACCAATTAGCCAAAAAGTTTTTAATTATAATAAATTTCTCAATGAACTTACAGTAGAAAAAGTGAAAGAAATCAACGAAAAAGAATGCAAGTGTAAAGAAACTAATTTGTATTACAACAAACATCACAAACACATCATCACCGGGGATATCAATTTCGTCAAAAATGTTAATTTAAAAAATACACTTAAAATGGGAACAAAATATCGAGATTATATTACAGTAACCAAAAAAGATATTTTGGCAGAAGTCGAACTAGTATTTGAACAATTAAACACCCGTTTAGAAAATAAATATAAGATTGAAATAAATCAACTAATAAAGTTAAGAAAAAACTGGGAAAATATTATTAAAAAAGAAGTCAAACCAATAATGTATAATTTAAATCAAATAAAACCAGTATTTAATAAAAAAGCACAAAGAGAATTAAAAATACTGCATAATGATTTTGTTATTACTCCGGTAGATAAAGCAACAAATAATTACGCATTCATCTGTAAAAAACTTTATGTTGAAACAATTCAAAAAGAACTAGGATGGGATGCAAATGGGATAAAAGGCAATCAAACTTACAATGTGACAGATTTAACTGAACAAGATATTCATGAAACGTGCCAGAGAATTAATAAATCAGAGAATATAGAATTAAAATGTGAACGTAACAAAATTGTACCAAAAATTTATGCAATTCCCAAATTTCATAAAAACCCAGTTAAATTTAGATTCATTACTGGTGCAAATGAAAGTGGAACTAAGCAATTAGCAATTAAATTACAAAAAATACTTAAACATTTTAAATTCCAACTGCAGTGTTATTGCAACGTCATTACTAATAGAAGTGGTTTGAACTATTACTTTTCAATAAAGAACAGCAACGAATGTGTTAGAAAAATCAAGAAAATAAAAAACATTGGAAATTTAAAATTATTTTGTGCCGATTTCACAAGTCTTTTTACCAATTTAGAACACAAAATTATAATCAAAAACATGCAAGCCCTAACTAATCTGTGTTTTAAAGATAAAGGTGGCATATTTTATTATTTACAACATAAAAATAATAGATTTACATATGTCGCAAAACCGGATAATCTCCAAAAATGTATGAGGAATGTGGACGTTATTTATCTTATTCAAACAATCCTAAACAACAGTTATGCAAAATTTGCTGGAATTGGCAGATTTGACTTTATCAATGATGGAATATAATTATTGTCACAATAATGAAAATCGCAGTAATGTTAGAAACATAAAAATCATTAGTCGATATATGGATGACCTCCTAGCAATAAGCCCTAATGATACTGACTTAGAAAATATCCTTAAAAGTATATATGATGAGAGTTTAACACTTGAAACAACACATGAATCCAATGTTAAAACGAATTATCTGGATTTGACTATAAATTTAGAAAATCAAATGGAGTATAACCTGTTTAATAAAACTGATGAATTTTGTTTTAAAGTACTCAGATATACACATTATAAATCAAATATTCCAACCAGATATAAAAACAACATTATAGCAGGTGAAACAATAAGAACCGCAAGAGCCTCCAGTGATACAAATAAATTTAAGAGATCCTGGGTTACTGTACAAAGACATTTGGTTGACAATGAATTCCCTATAAAGAAAGTATCAGAAATAAAAAACAGAATGCTGGAAAAACACAACTATAAACAACACATGTAAACAATATCCCCTGGTTCAAATACAAATAATTTATCAATGCATTAAAATAAACAGACTGTATCCTTTTATTTTTTTCAAAAATATAATTTTACCTCCGGCAATGATTATTTGCCACTAGTAAAAACAATTAAAACCATTTCTTATAACGAAATTTGCCATTTAGTAGTTGACTCTATTAAATGACAGAAATTATTTATTATTGGCATTTAGATGTAGCTCTCTCTGCTTTACTGATGATGGCCCGGAGCCAGAGCTGTGTAACAAAACACGATGTAAACCAAAAAAGAAATAGATGTCTAGAGTAATGGGCCGAAACACTGATGAAAGAAAAAGAAGAAAAACAGGTGAAGTTAAACTCTTTTTATTTAAATTTTAATAGATTTTGTTTTTTGGCAAATAGTTGTCTTCTTCACTGCAAAATTTTGATATTTGAAATTGTTGTCAATTAAAAGTCTGATCAGATACAGCGACGGTGCTTACATTTTTAGAAATTTAAAAGGAACATTCCCCACTGCAGTCGGCACAACTTGCGAGATGCAAATACAATCCCCGACTTCATTTTTCGAACACTCTTCACTTCACTTCACCTCACTTCACTTCACTTTTACGTTTCTTAGCACGAAAAATATAACTGAAAATTTTAAAAATTTTGAAAAATAAATTTTTCAATGCTTTTTTTCGTGCTAAGAAACGTAAAAGTGAAGTGAAGTGAGGTGAAGTGAAGTGAAGAGTGTTCGAAAAATGAAGTCGGGGATTGTAACAAATGAATCAAGATTTTGACTGTTAATGTCGACTTACCGTATATCACCAGCTTTAGTTGATCATAATTCAACGAAAAAATGACTGTAAACTTTCATGATGGGTAGGAGTCGTTTTATTATTAGGAGTCGATCCGTATGCATTTTTGACCACTATTAAAACAATGTAATTTCTGGCACTTTTTACGGCACGGAATGCCATGAGTCGGAGGGCACGCTTTTTCATAAAAAACTGACTTCATTTTCGGAATCTACGTCCTCGATTTGGTTAATATACTACGGCAAATTAGCCTGCTGTCTTACAAAAACTTTCAAAGTCCAAAAAAATTGAATATTTTATTGCTTTCATTTTTATTTTTCTAACAATGACGCCAGTATGTTACAATAGCATTTTCTTTCGATAAACTGTTCTCCATGACGTTTTTAGAACTCGTACAATAAAAATCAAATTTGTACTTTGGTAACCTCTATTTTGTTTTTGATTGCTGATAAATTTATCACACGGCGCTTGACTTCGACAAAAAATTTCTTTTTACCCATACTTAATTGCTTATCATACAAAGCTTCTTTGTTTAAATCATTTGAAATAAGTCCTCAAAAGTAAAAAAATCCTTTTAAGAACTTATGGAACATTTAAAAGACTCTATTAAATTGATAAGACAATTTATAGTCTGTAATGCACACTTTTCAATGCTAATTATTTTGACGATTCAAAAAAATAAGCAGAAATACAGTTCTTCAGAAGTTTTTTTCCTGGTATACCAGGAAAGAAAGATCTATTTAATTGAAAAAGTTTAGTTTGAAAAGCTTTGATTGACTGATAAGAAGCCTAATGCTTTTTCTTTAAACAATAAAACAGGAGTTCCGCCCCTTTCAGTGCAAGCAAACAATCTGCTGTTAATATCAAAAGTTGAAACGTTTATTATTTAAGCCATTATGGAAAATGAGTTGGTCCAGATTCCCGTTTTAACTATATTTCCATGTCCTAGCAACTAAAAATCTTTAAAAAATGGAAATATAGAAACCTTTTAATTTTGGGGGTCTGACAGGAACTTTTGCCTGGATTACTGTATGATTGCGTCATTTTTGAACTTTTCAAAGGGATAAAAAAATTGAAAATAATTCAAATATGGATGTTTCTGGTTTTTTCTGACTCACAAAGTTCAGGGCTATTCATCCATACCAATTTTGGAATTTGCTGAAATCACGGCTCCATAATCTTGATTCTGTGTCAGGTATACTGTAACTCAGAATCCTGAAACTGAATCTCAAAATTGATAATAAATGTGGTTATGTTAGGTTCATACTACCCCCAGAACTCTTTTTAGTCGATTCTGAAATTATTTTTCCTTTGATTTTTTGCCAAAAAATTCTCAATTGTCACAAAAACGTCATGCAAGTCGAATTGTCAAAATTAAGAACGCACAACACTAGTTGACTGAGCTTTTGTGGAAGAACATTCAAAGGGGGACTAAAGAAGTACAGGGACCGGCAACAAATATAGAAAACTTATGGGCGTAAAAAATATGATATTTAGACAAAGTTAAAAATTTGACATAAGCCGTATTTATTTATGTCAAATTTTAAAAGAAGGGCGTTTTCCCTCATGCAAAATTCCCCTTACTTAGTTCTTGAAATATCCCTATCCTGATGAAACGTTCCACAATGTGAGCTCTAAATTAATGATAAAATTCGGAATTTTTTTGTCATTTCTTCAGGACAATTGTTTTTCGTTTTATTTGCGCTTTTAATGTCGGGAAGACACACAATTAATTCATTATGAAACCACTGAATTTTTTGATTAAAAGGCTTTATAGCATGCTTTCGAAGCTCGTTCTTGCCGTTGCATTGGCAGCTCTATTTTGCAGTGCTTTTGCAACCGATGCCGAATGTCCACCAGGAGCTGTCTTGAGTCCACATGATCCGAATATTTGTTATTTGTTTTCTTCAAATGCTACAGATTACTATTCTGCTGATGACTATTGTGTCCAAGTTGGAGGGCATTTATCATCTGTACATAACGCATTTGAAAACAATTATTTCCTTGGAGCAGCAGGTGCATCGGGTGCTACTAGTCTTTGGATTGGGGGATCAAACAATAATTTTAACGGAACATGGAAATGGGAAGATGGTAGTGCATTTGATTGGACTGACTGGGGTGTAGGTAAATCTTAAAATAACTGTCCAAAGAATATACTAGTACTTCTTTTTTTAGGTCAACCAAATGGCACTGCTGGCCTTTGTTTATATGTCGAAAATCATCATGGTTACTGGTACGGTGACGGATGTGCCCAAGCAAAACCTTTTATGTGCAAAGTCAGTCCATTGAAGCAGGGATTGGCAAGTTGCCCAAACGGATGGAGTTTTTACAGTGAAACAAAGAACTGTTACAAGGTGGGTAGAGCGATAATTCTGGTAAACATATATAAATAAGTTTCAGGCCTTGAAAAATATCACAAATTTGTCATGTGATGGTGCCTTCCGGATGTGTAATAATTTAAATGCAACTGTAGCTTCTATTCACTCTTTCCGCGAAAACTCTTTTATTTCTGGTAAGCTTTATCCTGCAGTTTTTTTGTCTTAGGGCACAATACTTCGAGTGTTATGTACAATTGTTAATTGATAAAGTTCAAATTTGCGGCAAGGAGCGAAATTGGATAGGATAAAAGTTGACGAATGTTTTGTGGCGTCATTTTGTAAATATTTTAGGGATGGTTATGACTGCATCGCAGCGTAATTATTCTGTAATTGGATTAGTTGCTGAAAATACTGCATGGAGATGGCAAGACAATTCTTTCTTTAATTATACTCGTTGGTATAGTTATTCAAATGGCAGAAATGATTCATGTATTGTTCTTATGCCATTTGACAGTAAGCAACAGTGGCAAACATTTTCAAGTTACGCAACTGAAGTAGTTTGCGAAATGAATGGATACCAGAATTCGCGTAAAGCTGTGCGAGATTCTGCATGTCCAAAAGGAACCTTTGAAAATCCTGATAATGCAAACATTTGTTATAAAATTTATTCCGATTCTTCAAACTGGTACGCAGCAGAACAATCGTGCCTAAAAGGAAATGGACATTTAGTTTCTATCCATAGCAGTAATGAAAATGCTTTACTCATCGGAGCTTTGCCATTTAGTGTTCCCGGAGCAGTGGATTTCTGGACAGGCGGCTTTTTGAATTCAACATGGAATTGGAGTGACAAGACGCCATTTGACTTCATTAATTGGGCTCCAGGTTTGTTGAGAAGGAAACATACCCTTTTTAATCGATTTCCCCCTTTGAAATCTAAAAATTATTTCGAGTTGTGAAATTTCAGGTAATCCGCAGTCTGGTTCTGGATTGTGTACGTCAGAAAAAGTTCGTAGCGGATACTGGTATTCGACAAAATGCGATGAGACGAAACCTTTCATTTGCACAGTCCCCTCAAACAACCAGGCAAGACCAAGCTGCCCTCCAAATTTTAGTTACTATGACGTCACAAACAAATGCTACAAGGTATGTTTTGTTAGGTTTTTTTCAGCTGAAAAAACCTAATGTTAAAACAAAAATATGTGTGTTTTAGGTTGTGCAAACTAGTGAACCAACTACTTCTTGTGACAATGTAGAAAAAATTTGCTTTAATTTGGCATCAAAATTGGCATCGATTCATTCTGACGAAGAAAACTTTTTTATCGCAGGTTAGAAATGAAGTGAAAGTTTGGCATCATTAAATTATCATATTTTAGGTTTGGCGATGAATGATACTACTCAAGGTTACACATACACGGCAATTGGATTAGTTGCAGATGGGTTCAATTGGAAATGGACTGATGGATCTGTTGTAGATTACACAAATTGGTACGGCACTTGGTTACCGGAGGCAAACAAATGTACTTTAATGACAACCAGTTTTTACACATACAATTATAAATCACCTCAATGGGTTGTCTTAGGCTATGCCCCAAGCTTTACTCAAGTTGTCTGTAAAACTGATGCTACATGAGCTAAAAATAAATAAATATTTAAATTAATTACGCAAGCAATATTATACTTGTGAGCAAAATGCATAAAGATATTTGGGCATTCTTCTTTAAAACGGTATTCCTGTGATGAATGGGCTTGAAACATAACACTTTCTCTTGGCTTACTAACAGTAAAAATGTGCATACTGAGAAAGATTGATAATGCGTATAAATGATCATTATTGCAATGCCATTCTTTTCATTCAAATCCTCGTGGAGCCATTCTTTCAAAAAGCGTAGCTTGTTGAACATATAGTCTTTCAGCTTGTCCAACAGTTCCTACCAACAGTAAACTATAGTTATTTAATGTCATGTTTGTGTTTTTTGCGTTTTCATGCAATCTTTCTTACCAATTCATTTGTTGCTAATAATCTTAACCTTAATTGCCAACGATATTGTTGTGATCCAGTTGAAAGACAAGAAATTGCTTCGAAATGATGCGAATGACACATTTTTGTCGTATTTTATATGGTTTAAGTTTTAATTTTAAAGCCGTTTTTACTCATATTTAGATTAATATAGTTTATAGAAAGATGTAAAAACAATACTGACTTTTTTCATTTGTAAAAATGTTTGTAAAAAAAATTCAAACAAAAACTGTACTCCGCTGATACCGTATTTGTAATTCTGTTACGGCTGACTTGAGCAATGTGATTGTTAATTCTCTGAAAAACTAAACTTGCCGTATCCATATTTAAATTTAATTTAACATACGTCTACTACATCAGAAAAATCTATGTTTTCCTATCCGCCTTGATAAAATTCATCAAATTTTTCGATTAACATTTGATAATGGAAATACCGTAGTAGTTCACACTGGATGCATATCAAAATTGCTTTGGATTTTTATTGATTATTATTGTTACGATCGGATATTTAGGTTCAAAATTGTTATAAAAAGTTTTTGTATAGTTTCGTTAAAATAAATTTGATTTTTGTATTTATCAAAAAATTCCGCAAGTTAAAGCGGGTTATATTTTTTTTCAATTCGATTTTGTCATGGTTTGGTGATCTTGTCATTTAACAAATCCCTTAAAAGATACGAATTCAAGAGCCCCGTATTTATACTCATCAAAATGTTTCTATGAAAAGCTAAAAAACATGTGGGCAATCTTTTAGTATTTGAAATTTTTGAAAACGCGTGGTCTTTGAGAACAATTTTTAAAGCCATTTTTGAGATCAATTCGATTTATCAAACTCAAAATGTCTTTTTGTTTGAACGAAAAAAAGACATCAGCAGAAAAAAAAGATAAATTAATCATTTGGACTCTTCTCTCACTTTCGAGACATTGATAAAATGGACCTATTTTTAAGCTGCATATTTTGATGATAGTAATATTTTGTTGATTACTTTTTGATCAAATTAATGTATATAGTTTTTTCAAGACATAAAGAGTTGCAGCTGCAAACATATGACAACTTTTGTTTGATTTGAAGAGGGATTACGGTAGCTAAATGCATTCTTCTTTTTGCAACTTGAACTTTTGAACTTTCTTTTTTTTGAAAACGGAAACCATTCATTTTATTTTATCAATTGTCAGCTTTTTTCTTTTTAATGTTTTTTAAAGATTGTGTCTTTAAGGAATATTTTTTCTTGACGTTTCTGTTCTTTAAAGACACATAAAATTTTTTGTAGCCTTCCAATGTTGCTGCTGCAAACGGCTGCAATATGACCAACGATTAATTGCCGTTGCAACTGTTGTTGCCCGGTCTCGGTCTTCTTTTCATATTTTATGTCCTGCAAAAATTGAAAGAAGAAATTCTTCCGATAACGGATAATTCTTTTGATTCTAAATTAAACATGTTTAAACGCAACCCAACAATTCTTTTTTTAGAATTATTTTTTGTAAAAATTAAAGACAGCAAAAAAAGTTTTAATGAAAAAACAACAACTTCAAAGACCATCTTCATCAACAATTTTTTTGAGTCGATGTTGATCATTGACGATCACCTCAATCACTCCTATGCAACAGAAAAAAGAATCTTTTTGTTTTTCACTTTAATTTTTTTGATCTTTAGTGTGTTTTCCCTTTTTCAAAAAAAAACATATTGTATCGTGGCCAAATTCTTTTTTTCTTTTATCGCATGCTACTTAGGCTTTCCCCCATCTTTTTTTTCTTTGTTGATTCAGAAAAAAAAATTTTTGCAAATAAAAAGTGTGAGGGTTTTTGAGAGAAAAAGAATTGCAGCAGCCATTTTTATCTCGTGTTTTTTTGAGGGTTGCTTTTTTCTTTTGCAACCGAAAACATATTCATTGGGACATCCCGGAAAATATGTATCTTTAAAAATGTCTTTCATTCCAACATCACTACCACGTTCATTTTAACGCCCAACCACATGGGCGGGTTTCCCCTCTTGCTAGCTGCTGCAGCTAAAATAAAAGAAAGACCGGAGCTCAAATGCTGTTTTTAGTTTAAGGGATGAAAGCTCAGTTCTTTTCCCTTTTTTTTTCCTTTCTTTTAACTTTGGTTTAAAGTTAAAAACCAAAATGAAAATATAGGTTAAGTTAAAAAAACTTTTTCGGAATGAATTGGGTACAACCAAACTTTTTCTCATCATTGATAGAATAATGTAGGCTATTTTCGGAGATTTCACGTTTTCTGCGATGAAATTTAATTAATGAGGGATACTGTAGCTTATCAATAAAAGCGCATGTGCTTTTTGGTTTTTTTTGTCGAAAACAGACAGTAATAAAAATTTGGAAATTTACTGTCATTGAAAAGTGTGATTAATCGTCGATGAAACATGTTTTGTTCGATTGTTATGAAACATGCCTATTTCATTTAAACTTGGAGTTCATTTTTCGTGCATGAACTATGAGTGTACTTATTTGCTCAACATGGAAATACTGTAATATACGGTATACCTTCAATATTAGGCAATTGTTTTTTAAAAAGATAGACTTAAATGTGGTCATGAAAAAGAATTCACTCAAAAGTTAAAACCTTATTGTAACCCAATTTAGTGATATTTGCAACAAAAATGATTAAACTCTAAAAATAGCTATTTTTTGCAAACTCAAAGATGCCAACTTTAATTTTTGACATTTTAAATAGCTTTTTCTCTTTCAAATTTTTTGGTCTTTGTGAATAAAAAATTTTCATTGAAAACCCAATATTTTTTTCTATGAATGCCACTTTCTTTGGGTGTTCTTCTTTTCTTTTTTACAGCCATACACATTTTTATGACCTTAAATCACCTGCCCTCAATATTTATCATTTTATCACCCCAAATAAAAAATAAAAATTTTCACATCTATCCGTCTCGTTCATCAGCATCATCCATGTGATGACATTAAAATTTTAAGAAAATATTGGGTAATAAAATTTTTTTATATCTTTGTTCGTTCCCATTTTTGGCAAACAATGGTCTTTAGTTTGTTTAAAACATGCTCGAAAAAAAGACTATTGCTTACATCATATTTATGTTTGACCAATTTTAATATTACTATTTTTTATTTCTATTGCTCATCGGAAGTAGTAACGGAACCTTTCTTTCATTCTGTTTTAAATTGAATCAGCCCATTTTCAATGAAACCTGTTTTTTTGCTTTCTTTCTTTCCACGCCTTTTCGTTTTGCGCGGGTCTTTTTTTAGTTGGTTTTACATATAAACAACGTGTTTGGTGCATCTTTTAAACAAAAAATATTCTTTTTATAGAATCACTAATTCTTTGTTCATCTTTGCCTTCTTCTCCTCCAGCACAATGGCCAAATCATTGCTTTCTATTCTTATTATTGCTGCTACCGTATCCTGCACAGTTGCAGTAATGTGCCGAACTGGTGTTGATACTGTAGAAGGTCCAACAGTTGATTGTTTATCCAATCAATGCATGAATACTACTAGTCTTGAATCTACTGTATACGCATGTGATTACTCAAAAGTTTGTGACATGATTCGACTAAGAGATGAATGCATTCGAGAAGGTGATAATATTATTTGTTGCTGTTATTCCGATAAATGTAATTTTGGTTCACCCATTAATTCTGCATATCTCTATTCATCATTAATTCAAATTCGTTCCCTTGATGCACATATTCATCCACTTTATTGATTCTAATATGATCTACAGTAATCCATTGTATATTATTCCTTTGCAATTATACTTTGTTATATTTAAATTAATGGTTTTTATTGTGAGATACAGCAGTTGTCATTCACTATAAAACCATTTTTGAATTGTTTTTTCCTTTAATCGCTAAATCTATGGTTATTTTTTTAAATTTTACGGGTTACTTTTTTGTTTTTATCTTTGCTCATTTAAAGTATTACATGTATTTTGACACTTCTCATTATGAGAAATTAGTAATTAGTAGAACTTTTTATTGCTACACCAAATAAATATTTTTTTAAACACGTTTTTGTAATACTTTCAACAATAATAAAACATTCTGATACTTTTCAATTTCAAAAACAGTATACAAACTTTAAACTCTAATTAATTATTAATGGCAGGGCACTGTTTGATAAAAAAAAAGACATTTATCAAATTCAAAATATTTCTTTATTGCCACCTTAAACTCATTTTAATACTTCTGACATTTGATTAATAGCTTGCAGAAGACGAAGCAAGGTAATACGTTGACGGACTTTCATTGCACAATAACAAAAAAACTCATAAAATTGAGAAAATTTGAGAAAAAAAACAATGTTTCACGTGAATGCAAAGATATCTAATCAGAATACAAAGTTTCATAAAAGTAAAAGAATTATTACTTCAATGATGCCATAAGACTAACCATATACAATGACGATATTCTTTAATTTTATCAAAAATATAAATTATTATGTTTGCTACTGCCGAAAGGACAAAAATACTTGTTGTATAAAAAATTTATTATATAATAATTTACAAAATTTGACAAAATAATTGGTTATTAATAAATTACATAAATGTAGAAGTTATAACAAAAAAATAACAAAGCTTGACAAAATAATAAACCGTTGCAAAAATACAATAAACAGAATACAAAATAATCAATATTAACCAGAAACTGTTAGTTGATATAGCCGAGCAAACATGCTATCCTAAATAAATTTCTAGAGACCATTATGTGTTATTGGAAGAAATGGTGGAAAAACAGGGAATTATAATTGTTAAAGCTGGAGGAAATGATGGTCCAATTCATTCATCAATTTACGAAATGGAGCGCTTTCAAAATTTAATATTAAATATTGGATCATGTCTAACTCCAGAAATGAAAAAATTTTTATACAAAATTCATTCTAAAAACTCTCCAATTGTTTCATCGTTTTCTTCTCAAGGACCAATGCCAAAAAGTGGCGGCTGTGGGGTAACATTAGTTGCTCCTGGGCATGGAGTTGTTGATATGCCAAGGCATTATTCATTTAAAACTCGATTATTTGCGGCAACAAGTTTTTCATGCCCTAATGCAGTTGGAGCTATTGCATGTTTAATTTCTGGTTTAAAAGCAAATTCAACACCAGTAACATTTTTCAAGATAAAATTAGCTTTAATTAATACTGCTTTTTTACCTGACAATGGAAGCAAACTTGCTTTTGGAAATGGAATTATTCAAACTAAAGATGCATTTGAATTTTATTTAAATAATTTACAAGACTTTCCTACTCAAATTACAAATACTGTAATAAGCGTATTCAATAAAAATAGTATGTTGGATTGGACTAAAAATTATTAAAATGGAATTTTCTTAAAAGTGGTTGACAAAAAGCTTTTCACTTATTATTACAAAATTAAAATAGATATTAATAGCACTTCAAAAGGTATGTTTTTATTAAGTTCTTCTTAGAAAATTCGAAAAACATTCTTGCATTCACTTTTAGAAAATTTATTAAGGGTTAATTGGCATCTTGAACTTTCCTCGAATGCAAAAAATTTTATCACTAATATGTTAGCAGTTGATCGAAACAATGGGTTTTCTATTAAAATTGATGTCGCTAATTTAAGTCAAAACAGTATGAATTATGCCGAAATCGTTGGATATGATTCTTCCAATCCTTCATGGGGTCCATTGTTTTATTTACCCATTACAGTAATGATACCAAGAAATTTTTATGAAATGGAAAAAATTAGTGAAATAATTGAATTAAACTCAACTTTGCCATATCGAATATTTTTTTTCACTTCCAAAAAAATTGATGAGTGTTTTATTCGTCTTCAATGTTTACAACAAACAAGAAAAACTTCAGTTCAAATTCAGTATTTTGCAGGCGATACAACAGTTTACGTTGACGATACTAAAACTATGAAATTTACGAAAGGTGCTCAACTTCAAACATGCAATTTTTTAATGGAAGAAACAAATAAAATTCATGAAATTTGTGTTATTATTGACGATTACAAAAGTTTGAAGAATTTAAAGTTTCAGTTTGAACTCTCATTTCAACCTTTCTTTATGTCCGCGCCGTATTTTTCACGAAATGATGACTTCTTTCTTCGCAATGATAAAAAAGGTGGCGAAAATTATAAAGACGCAAAGATCTCTTTAGCCCTCAAAGATGCATCCAGTAATCTTGATTATGAATCGAGTTGCAGTACAACCAATGAAAAAAATTCAGTGGACCAATTCAGCATTGTTGATGCTACAGATTTATCTGTAGCACAAACTTCAAATAATTCTGAAATAACATATGAATTATTTACACAAAAAATTAGACTAAAAAATATTGAAGAAAAGATATATTTTGTAACAACGTATTATTATTTTTCGAGTAAGTTTTCTTTCAAAATTAAATGGCAAACAACGATGAATTTCAGTTAATAAACGAGTCCGTTGCGAATTTTTTGTTGTTTATCCTGATTGCAGTTGTTAGAATAATTTGAAACCACGTCATATTCAAATTTTTACATTGTCCAAAAAATATGTTACAGGATTCATAGATGCGAGAACTTGTAATGTAAGTTACAATTTGCACACCCTTAGCTGTCTTAAGTGAGGCTGTAACATTTATATTATTTAATAATTAGTTTATTATTAATTTATAGATTCAGCTGCTTCCAGGCACTTATGTTATCAAAGGAATTTTTGAATATAACAACGATAAAAATTTCCCAATGTTTTTTCCTTTCCGATTACCATTAATAACTTTAACATTAGGATCTCATGAAGTGTTAAGAGCTACAGCTTGTATAAATTTCATATTATCAAAAGAAATGATAAATGAATATAAAAATTCAATTAATGGTAAAAACATCACTTGAGAAAAGTGGTATTTGATTAATTTAATATTTTTTTAGCATATTTCAATCGTTACTGGCGTTGCAGTTTGAATAATGCTAAAATTTTTCTAAATATTAATTCAAGTGATCTTGAATTATGTCACAGCAAAATTCAAGAGTATTATTTCACAGAAGACAATCAAAATCTTCACCATGCTGTTGATGCCTCATGCATGAGCTCAAAGCAAAAGAATTCTTAATGAATTATGATTATAACAAACGCGATATAGATAATAATGAAAAATTATTAATTAAGACTCGAAAATCATTATTTCTTGATGCGCTATTTTACAGAGCAGATTCAATTTTAAATGAATATTTGAAAAGCTGTGAAAACATTCCAGCAATTTTTATAAATAAATTTGGATTTGATTAATTGTGATTTTGAATCAAATTTGAAGAAATTACATCCATCAATATTTAATATTTTATGGTCCATATTTACATATAATGTTTATCCTACTAACACAAAACAACCAAAGAATATTCGTCCAAAATTTTTGTATCAAAATAATAATGATGATACAAGCAGTAATGTTCTTTCATACATTGGCCATAAAACAGTTAATCGAAAGATTGTTAACCAAAGTACTTCGTTATTTTTGGAGTCTGCTGAAGACTCAGATATTAGAAAATCATTAATAATAATTAAAAAAGCTTTAATTTTTGGTAATTCTGGAACGGCGTTATTTTATCTCAACAAAATTTCAACAGAAAATCAAACGCTTCCAAATTATAAAATTTTTGATGAAGCAATTATTTGTATGCTCTAATAATTATAAAAATTATTGTTTTTTTAGTTATTGAAGCAACTCGGTTGGAGACATTTAATTGAAGCGCACAAAAATGCTCTACTTGACAGACATCGAAATTATTTACGAATATTTTAAAAATTCTACTGATTTATCTGATATCTTGCATTTACTTTTTCACATAAGCTTACTTAAAGTGATTTGATGTCCTGCTTTTGAAACATTATTATTTTAGTAATAATAAAACGTTTTATTTGTTAACTGCTTTATTATAAAATAGCAGTAAAAAACCAACAAATGCCAAATTTAATGAGAATTATTTTGAAAAATTTAAAATTCTTTAAATTTCTATTCATTATTTCGTTCAACAATTTCCTTGAAATCTTGTTGATTACCAAGTGTTTTATTAACTTTAATTCCTTCATTTGCCCAAAGTACAATTAAGAAATGGGAATTACATGATTACATTGTATGGAAAGAATACAAAATATTGAAAAAAAACTAGAACAACTGAAGATTGGAGGTATTTTGGATGAACAACATTTAGCCAATTACTAAGAACAAGCATAAAAAATAAAAACAAAACACAGACTGTTATTTCATCGAATGTTTGTTTATGCATTCATAATGTTTGCAACACAAATCTTTTTCATAGCTTTCTTTATTCATTCGAAAAAATATTGTTTTATAAATATTTTAGCAAAAATAATACTACAACAATGACAACCTAACAGATATGTAAATTTAAAAATAGTAGAAAAAAAATATATTTGACAAAGAGGAATGTTAATTGATATAGCCGAGTGTTTTATGAGCTCGCAGTAATAACTTCTGCACCAGTTCCACGTACAAAGAGAACTCGCTTCACATTATCCGAAAGGACTTCTAAATAGTGAATATAATCTTCAAGTCCTTCTTTGTGTTTTGGTTTTGGTAAATTGAACAAGACAATTTGACTTTCTGCAGAATTTTGTAAGATTACTTCATTCAATTTCATTGCGGTATGCATCTTATGAACCTTAAAAAATAAATAGTTACAGTATCCTAATATATAAAAAGAGAAACAAACCTTTGAACGATCAAGTGATTGTATAAGCTTTTCTTTATCTGCTTGACTAATTATACTGAGAGCAGGTTTTTCTGAAACATCGTCCTTTTCAGCATCTGTTTCTTCAGGTGTTGAATCATTTGTTGCAGGTGCATTGCTTAAGCTATTTGGTCGCGGTCTCAATGCTTTCATATATCTTGTACGTTCTTCCATTAATAAGGTACGTTCAAAAGCAGCACTTGAAATTTCAGGATCAGCGAGTTCAACAATAATAATTTTGGCTTCAATACGTAATGCATAAACATATGCTTGAAGATCAGCTTGAAGTTTTAAATTATTGTCATGTGCTTGTGCAACTGCAATAACACGCAATTTACATCCACGCCAAACTTTACTTTGTTTAAGTAAAAATCCAATGAGAAGACAAAGTCCACCATCTTGAACAATCCAATAAACATCAATTGTACCATTAAGTTTAACATTATTTGGAAAATCTGTAATTCCTTTTGCAACAATCATACACATTCCATTTGAAACACCAGTAACAATTTTTTCACACAATGTTTGATATTCTGAATCAACTTCATGATCACTAGATTTTCGAGTAGGCCATGAAAGTAATAAAGTATTTGGACGAAGACCACCGATTCCAACGCTTTGAATAAGTGCATGCAAACTTCCAGTAATTTGATCTTCATTGTAAATTAATGTTTTTGCAAAACCACGAAGACGAAATTGTTTCATGTCAAATTCCATACGTTGTTTAATTTCTTTTGCGCCAGCTTGATCATCAGCATTATTAGGATCTCCACGAAGGAATGAAACAACGATTGTAAGACCACGACCGGCTTTCATTTGTGATGCCAAATTAATCAAGTTCAAAAATCTCATATCAATAAGATCTTTCGTCCATAGCATTGAATGAAGGATTAAAATTTGAGGACTAAAAAAGAATAATTATCTCTCAAGTAAATTCAACAAAAAAAACTTACCGCCAGTTTTTAGGATGAATATCTTCACCTTCAATCTTCATTAAGCTGTATTGCGCTGTTGAAAGTGCTAAACCACGAATTCCATCACCCCATTCTTTTTTAGCACCTTTCCATTCAACATATTTGTAAATGACTGCACAAAGAATACATGAAATAATAGCATAATCCCAATGAGTGCTAAACATAATAAAGAAGCAAAGGAATGCACCAAGAAGTGAAAGAGACCAATGGTAATATGTATAGCGTGGACGCCAATTCGGAGCACCCAAAAGTGAATGAAGTGCACAAATAAGATTAACAAAAGCATAACACATAAGGAAGAAGAAATCTACAACAGCAGCAATAGAATCCATAGCACCCATAAGAATAGCAAGTTCAGCAATAATTGTTGTGATAATTAATCCATTAAAAGGTTCATTCTTTTTCGTTACCTTTGCAAATCTTCCCAAAATAGGAATTACATCATCTTTTGCAATACCTTGAAGAAGACGAGGAGCAGAACAGAGACATTGTAAAGCAGCACCAAAAGTTGAAAGAAATGAACCAACAAGAAGAACCCATTTACTTGGCCAAGCTAATTCTGCAACAACCATCCCACCATCAAGCGAAAGACCATATTTATCACGCAATAATTCGGGTGAAATAGCAGCTCCAAATACAAGTGCCAATGAAAAATAAACAAAAGATGTTGTCAACTGAGCAGCAATTGTACCAGCAGGAATTGACTTTCCAGGGTCTCTTAAATCACCACTCATATTAGTTCCAGTTAAAATACCAGTTACAGCAGGGAAATAAATAGCAAGTAAATGGAAGAATGTTGTTGAATGATCTTGAAAAACTTCCATGGCACGATTTGCAAGTTTACCAGGAAGATATTCATCATGTCCGGGATAGAGTGATCCAAGATTGCCTACAAATATTTTGCTTGCAAACATTTTTAAGATAAAAAAAATTAACTCACTGATAAGAGCATCAGACGCAAAGCCAGTGTAACCCGATTTACATTCAATTAGAGCACTATCTGTCCAATTGTTTGCACTCAATGAAGTCACAAATTCACTAAAAATGTGCAAAAAATTAAGATGAAAAAAGTTTTAAAAAACTTACGGATTTGAAGCATTACAGTATAAACATATATCAGTAATATCAGCTCCTACAGGCATAAAAGCTGATGCTTGTAGCAAATGTTCACCATAAAGACAAATATTTTGACTAGCATTGGGATACAATGTCTTTTCAATGCCACCAGCATAACAAGCAAAAATTGAGACGATGACAGTAACAAGAGAAACAGGAGCAAGCATTTGAACGAATCGAACACCCATTGCAACAATACAAAATTCCAAAAGAAGTAAAAGAGTTGAATAAATTCGTAAATTGTGAGACATCATTCCCAATACACCGGTTTCAGTTTGAACTTCAACACCCCCTATTGTCAATGATGGAAAAATATATAGCTGAAAAATAATCAATTTATTTTTATGCATATCCAAAGGAGATAAAGCACTTACCAGCAAAATCTCAACTCCACCAACAAGATACATAGCTGTTGCAACTGTATTTGCAAGATAAAACAAAATACCAACAGCACTACCAAATTCAGGACCCAAATTTCTTGAAATCATAAAATAAGCACCGCCACCTTCAATAACACCATTTGTTGCGACCGCAGATACACTAATACAAGTCAAAAATGTCTAAAAAAAGATAAATATTTACGAAATCTGTAATCCAAAGAAAAGTGATAATAACTTACACATAAACAGCAAAGAAAGAGCATCAAAAATGTTCCACCAAGACCCGCAACTCCCACACACCAAGAAAGACGAATAAACATTGTAACACCAAGAATATGTTGAATTGTAGGAAGATAAACTCCCAACATTACTCCAAGATTAGCCTGAAGAAGATCGATATTAATTTTAGACTAATTAACAAATTCATACATTTTTCTTTTTACTTTCTTCTCGTTCTAATGGTCCAGGAGTTGTATAACCTTTGATATACTGGTTCACCAAGGTTGATGAAGATTCATTCAAAAGTGTCATATTGTGATTACTTCCTTGTCGTTCAGAATCCCATGCAAATGCTACCTTGCTTTCTAAAAAAATAAAATTAATGAAAAGCAAAGTACAGAAGAAGTTGCAAGAGGTAGTTTAAAAAAAAACAGCTTACTAGAAGCAACACACAAAAAATTAGTTGATGATGTTAGTTGAAAAAATTCAAGCTTTGCAAAGAAAAAAAGGTTAGAAGTGGCAACAAAAAAAGAATTACGAGAGCTCTCGCGAGAGTGAGAGAAACGCGCGTTGGTCAAAGGTCGAGTCCACTGCTAGCAGCATGCTGCCGCGTGCGGTATCCTTTTATTTTCAAACAAAAAACTTTTGTAAAAAATTAATTGTTTTTTTTATTTATTTATTTTTATAGTTTTTTTTTATCATATTTATTTGCCAAAAACTGTGAGATGAAAATCAATAAAAATACTGCTTTCTTTTATTATATTGTTAGCAGTTAGTGCTAACAAATGTTGACATTTTTAATAAATATTCACATCTTTGATTTTAAACATAGATCATTCGATTAAATTGAGCAGAACTAAAAGTTTAACGAAACGATATTTAAAAAAATAGGCAATCAAGGATTACGTGCTACATCCAACTCCAATCATTCTTCCACCATTTGTACATTGATTTTGATTAAACCAACAAGCTATGATATTTTTGTTTATCAAAAATATAAACACAAAAAGCACCTAAAACTTACGGTAAAAAGAATAATCAGTTAAAGTTTTATTTATTAAATCTTCTTTTCTGTGATAATGAAAAGATGATAACTATATTGATAACACAAATTATTTTAAATTGCATGCTACTTATTCTGTTTTTTTATTTTTTTATCGTAAAATTTGAAAGAGTTTTTTTATTGTAATACAAAAATGTACAAATATCAAAAATATAAAAAAACATGAATAGATAAACAAAAACATAGTTCAAACAATTTTAGATTTTTGACATGCAAAAGTTGTAAAAACATTGATTAAAAAATCTTTGTCAAGGAGTTCCATATTTGGTACTGGATACTTCTTTGATAAACATTCGATGAAGAATTCAAGGCATTTATTTTGAAGTTTTGTAGCATCTCTTTCAATTGCACATTTAACAATTTGACAAACATTTGATACCGTAATCATTTCCATTAAATATGTTTCAAGATTTTCCTAAATTAAATGAAGTTAATAAAAGTGAATCAAAAAAACAAATCGACTTACTGTAAGCATTGAAATTGAATATTTTTCAGCAAATTTGGAAATTTCAGTTCCATCATCGACAGAAATATCTGAAACATGATTACGATGATAACAAAGTTTAACTGCCATTTCAATGATTTTGAAGGAGAAATCTGGAATTTCAATTATCTTTTCACTTTCGTCTTTCAGTTGTTCAATTATTGCTTTAAAAATAGGTGAATGATAAGCAAGAACACATTTGTAAACCTGAAATAAAATGTACTGTAACTGCATTAAGCATTATTAAAAAACATACTTTAATTTCTTTTCCATCAGCAATAATTGTTAAATCTTCAAACCCAATATTCCATAAATCACGAAAATTTATAGAAGATTTCCATTTTAAACGGAGACGTTGCATTTCCAAATTAGAATTAAATTTTTTAATTTTTAAAATTCCTTTAACTTTAACAGTCATTTCTCCATTAACAATAAATTTCTTGCTTGGATCAAATAGTTCATCTACAGTACAACACATATCACCCCATCCTTCATTTCCTTCAAAAGCATCATTCATTTGACAGCTCCAATTTGCAGATTTGATTGTAAACTTGTATTCAGCTTCCACTTTTTTTTCATATCTGTTGTTGAGTAAATGAAAATAAAGATAGGTTTTTCCACGATCTTTTTCTTCATCACCATTTGGATAAATTAGAAGAAAATATTTAATGCCAGACATATTATGAGTTAAAAATTCATCACTTTTTAAAAATTCATTTTTGGTTGAATTTTTTAATTCCTTGAGGCGATCTTCAGAAACAGTGCATTCAAAAGCAAATGGATATTCGATCATCTGAAAAGATTTACAAAAAAAATTGTAAGTTTACAATTTCGAAACAAATGTGTTTCTAAGAAACTATCAAATAATTTATAGTTAAACTTACATGGTATGAATTCATTATAGAAAAATATATTGAAATAGCAGAATAAAGAAATGAGTATTTGATAATAAAGTTGCAATTAATGAATAATAATAATAACTTTTCTTGCTTCATTTTTTTTTGCTAAATTAGATGACTTAATCAATTTTTTTGTATCAAGTACAAAGGCAAAACCTTAAGCAATTTTACGCTTTTGTTTTTTATCTTAAAATTTGTTTTTTAAAAATATGAACCAATAAAATAATAATGAAAAATGATACACATTTGACAATACAGTAGAATGGGAATGCCTTATTATAATCCTCATTAATCACACATTACTTAAAACAAGAAAGGTTATGACTCAGTTTTAAGTTTTATTTATTTGTTTTGTCACGGCTTGCTACCGTAGACTTACTGTAAACTAGCATTATTAACTATTTTAAGTCCTGTAGTTTTTTAGTCATTTGTTTATTGACAATTATTCAAACTTTTTCATTTTATCGAAGTGAAATTCACATATTAGCTAGTTGTTAAAAAAATAAATACTGTCTCTTACTAAAAGAGTTTATTAGATATTTTACTTGTTGAATATACTCCAAACCATTTGTTAGAGTTTAAATCTGTACATTCTTACATAACGATGTAAGAATGTACAAAGTTTTGAACATCGTTTATTTAAATGATTTTTTTTTCTGCTGTATGTATGCAACATTAAACAATAAAATCGCAAAAATCACAAATGTTTTTATTGTTGTTCCATCTTTTTTTTTTATTTTCAACAAACACTTGACAACTTTTTTTTCTTCTTTTGACTTTCAAAGGAGTGTCGTCCCTCTTTTATCAATTGTGTTTTTATTATTATTATTCCCAAAAAGCATTCATTATTTTTTTGATCTTCGAGTTAAGCTCAAAAAAATTCCTTTTATTTAGGCTCTTGAAAATCTCTTCTCTATCGTGTGGCTTTTTAAGAAAAGATGACACAATTTCGAAAATATATAAAAAAATTTAAAAAAGCAGTAAAAATGATTTGAACTAAAAAAATTGTTCAATAAAAAAGGCTCTTCATTTTTTTGAATATTTTTGACGGAGGAATTTTTCGCGCACCAACAGCAACAGTACGTACAAAAGTGGAAGTTGTCAGAAATGAAATTTAAAGACGGAGGAGGAAAACGTTCACGTTTTTCGGCTCTTCCCTTTTTCAAACTCATAAGGAAAAAAAACTTTATATTTTTGTGAATCACTTTTTGACAGTTTTATGATTATATATGTTTTATGTTTGCGAGTTTTTATTTGCAAATTATTTGTATACAGTTTCAACTTTGTTCCAGTCATAAATAAGTTTCAATTTAGGCGGGAAAACTTGTTTTTGAAGTAAAAATGACACATATATTACTATTATCATTGCTGAAATGCCTTGTGAAAGTTAATGTACTGTATCTGGTTGATTTGAGTTTTTTTGTCGCGGTACTTATTTTAGACTTCAAGATGTTTTTTCATTGATTCATCCAAGGTTGTCTCTCGTTCTAAAAAGTATAAAATTCAAAAATAGATGTTCCCTTTTCTCAATATTTTTAATACTTGCTACTCGATTGTTCTGATGTTACATTTGTTCCAACACGTTTCTGTTTTTTTCCTGTTACAAACCATTTATATGGAAATCAGTTATTTCTTTTTGTTGCCGTTGTTGCTCCGGCTGCTGCTGCCGGCAAAAAAACATCGGTCAAAAAAGCAATTATTCAATTCCATTTTTTTCTTTTTTCTTTGACCGATGATCCTGAATGCTTTTTTTCTTTCTCCTGTTTTTTGCCATATTGTGCCTCAAAAAATTTCTATTGAAAAACAACCTTTAATGTATGTGTTTTTGATTTTCTTTCGTTCGTTCGTTTTATAATATATGTGTATATTTTACATATTTTAAAAAGGCCAACTGTCAGTTACTTCTTCTTCCTCTTCATTGCCAGCAGTTACTTTGCTTTGCTTCTCTTTTATTTTTGCATTTAGTTTTCTTCAGATGGAGGTTGCGCAATCGGTGAGAAAATGCGATTGTGCGCGAATCAAAAAATAAGAAGAACCGGATCGATTGCCTTTAAGGCTGCTGCTTCCTTCTTCCTGATGCTGTTCAGATTATTTTTTCTTTCTTTCTTCTTTTTCCCTCATTTATTATATTGTATTTGTTAGCGTTAAACTTCTTTCTTTCTTACTTTAGTCTTTTGAAGGTCAAACACAGAGGAGCAAGAAAAAAAGAGTTTCAAAGAAACAAATATGTTTTCAAATATTTTAAAACTTTTTAAATCAAACGTTTTTTGAATGACCGTTTAGGATTTGCAAGGCAAAACTTTAAAAAAAATTTAACAAGAAACAAGAAAATTGACCTCATGAACAGGGCTGAGAAATGCGGCCGGCCAAAGATTTTGGTAAAATTCTTTGTTTTTCGATAGTAAAAATTGAAATTTGGTCGGCCGCATTTCTCAGCCCTGCTCATGAATTATCATACTGCGAGAAATTTTAATTGCATCTTAATGTTACAATAACCCAGATGCCTTTGAGAGCATTTGTTTGTTTTTTAAAAACTCACATTTCTTTTGTTTTAATATTATCATTTACAGTAAATTTGTTTTCCACTAAAATTTACTGTAAACGAAAGTAAACGATAATATCACCCAAAAAGTATTTCAACAAAATACCTTGAAAATCGGTTTAACATCACAAAAAAAAGAGAAGGGATCACTCAAATAGAATTCCATTACCTTTCAATCAAAGCAATATATTTGGCGCGTAAAAAAGAAGTAACTTTCAGCAACAAGTTATCCTTGAAAAAAATAAACTGTTTTCTTGTGTTTTTCTTGCCTGCCATCTTCTTTTTCATTCAATTGTTTTAAAAACAGAAAAGGAGGAGGGAATGCGCGGGAAAGTTTGGGAATTTCTTCTGTCCGTTTTCTTTTTTTTTCACGGATCTTTTTCTTTTTTTGATGTTTAGAAAACTTTTGCCTCTTCTCTCTCTAAAATGTCCCTATTTAGGCTTTTTCTTGTCTCTGTGTTTTTTTCTTTCTGATGAGAGCAACAGCAACACCAAAAATCGCGTGAAGTGGCTTCAATGAAAAAATTTTAAAATAAAAAAACGAGAAGTCTCGGGTCGTCGACAGCGATGATGCTGACAATCTTCTTCATAACCCCCGCCACCATCACATCCTCACAACAGCGACATCAACGAAAACGATAAAAAAACGGCGATGATGAAAAGAAAGAAGAAGAACGTGGTAAAAAAAGTGTCCGGGGCTATTTTATTCTTCTTCTTTTTTTGCATCCCCATTTTTGTTGTGTTATTATTGCAGCAATCTCGTTTGTTCAATTCCTTTTTTTTGCGCAATTCAATTCAAAATTTTTGTTTTTCTGATTTATTTTTTGAAAAAAAAAAGACTTCTTTCTTTGGGGTTTGCTTTTTCTTTGTTTGAGTCGAGTTGAGGAAGAAAAGGAAAATATAACTGTGTGAAGAATATACTATTACCACTACCTTATCGAAAGAAAAAAAAAGCGATTAAGTTTTTAGAATTGATCGGTCCTTGTTTTACCCTTGTTTTTTACGCAATAAAAATCGCTGCCAAAAAAGTTTTGTTTTTAATTAAGAAAAAAACAAAAGAGATTAGTCACCTTTCTATGATTATAACATCAGCAGCAGCAGCAAAGATGTGTTCCGGTCAAACTTTCTTTTGAAAAACTGAACATTTGTTTTTTTCTCGCTTGCTTGCTTGCTTTTGGTCTTTCCTATGTATGTGGACATTGAGCTGACTCAGAAGAAAGCCCTTTGACACAATCACCCATTCTTCCTCTCCCCCAAGTTTTTGTCATTGCTGATTCAACCATTTAAATAGTTAGTTTTCATGTTTGGTACTGATAATCTTTTTCTTTTGCACAGAGAATTTTTACCTTTGTTTACACCTTCAAAAAGAAGGTACTGAAAAGTTATATGATACTTTGTTTTCTCTCAGGCAGTATTTTGTTGAATCATTTTTGATAAGGCTGAAGTATGTGTTTGTGATTATCAGAAGATTATCACCAATAATAAAAAAAAAGAATTTTAAGTAGGCATTTTTTGAATATTTTTTTTAGTCAAAAATTGCATAGACGACTTTTTGATCTGATGATAATAGGATTACTGTATTTAATTTGTATATTAATCACGCTTGATTTTTGTGATATATTTTATCTTCCGATTGATAATAACCATTGCATTGTAGCCATTTATTTGTCACCTGATTTCCCTTGTTACAAAAAACTAATCTGATGGATTTATTTGGATTAACAGTTTTTTTATTAGAATCGCTGTAATTTCTCAAAACATGTTTTTTGCTTCTTCTTTTTATTGTTCCTAATTGTGCCAATCCTTAACAATCCTTTAACTTTAAAAGCTTCTTTGGAATAATTTTTTCTCTCAGAAACTTAAAAGTATTTTAGCCGCATTCAACCTCCCCTTTTTGCCATTATTGCCATTTGCAACCTTTTTTTTGTCGCACCCTTTTATGACTCTTACTTTGCGTGCTTGTTTGCTTCCTTATCAATTCTGTCATTCCTTCTTCTTCCACTTCCCCTTTTAATTCCTTGATTTTTTGCGTAAATAATACCCATTTTTTTCTGCATTTAAAGCTTATTTCTGTATTTGATGATTCGATTTCCCTTCCTTCCTCTCTCTACAAATGGCCGCCTCCACAACTCTGCTTTTGGCCCTTTTCCCTCACCTTTGTGTATTACCTCTTACTCATTCATTCCCATTCATTCATTCTCGTTCATTCAATTTTATTATTTTGTTTAAACCTGTTTTTTGACGCCATCACTTCTTCCTTCTAATCCTTTAACCACAGTTAGTTTTTTTTCTCGTCCATGTTTTCTTTGCAAATAATTTTTTAATCGAAAAGTTTTTTTTGTTTCTGTGTGTGTTTGTATTGTTTTATTACAGGCATCCGGGATATCTGTTTTTGTATTCCTTCTTTTTTTATGTTGATCATCGGTTTTTTGACCATGAAATAAAAAAAATACATTTTGAAGATGGGAAAAAAAGATCGAATGTGTTTTTTATTTAATGAAATATTTTTGCAGTTTTTTTTAGAAATTTTATTTTTTCAAGTCTGTCTGCAAGCGTTTTTTGTCGTCTGTATTTTGATTTTCTTACAGCATTTTGTCGGCATTGCTTTAGAAGTTTTGTTAGTCTGGCTTTTGGGAATGAAGTTGCGTAAAGGGTGTTCACAGTTGTCTATATTTATTTGCCATAGTTATTTTTTTTTAATTTGATTCATTTCCCAAGCGATGAATCATAACTTAATTGCTGAAGAACCATTATATAAGATATCAGCTGATCTAATATAAACACACTCATTCCTTCTAGAATGGCATTTTTTGGCTTCTCTTCTCGAACAAAAATTGTCTGTTGCAACAACAACAGTCACTTTTTTTTGCCTGCCCTTCTTAACTTTTGTTTATATTACATTAGTTTTTTTCCAAAAGTGCCAAAACTTTTTTTTGTTTTTTCTGGCATCATTCAAGCGAAAGAAGAATGTGTAAAAGACTGTTAAAAACTGTCGGCAAAAATAGACCCGAGAATTGTTTCTTTCTTTTTTTCCGACGAAAGAGGAAGCTGTAGCAAAAAAAGTTATAATAAAATCGAAAAAAAAATGTGTGATCTATCTATCTCTCTTTTATTCATGAAGGCCTTGACCTCCGTAATTTTTTTGGGGGAAGAGAGAGCGAGAGAGGGAACATGAATTGAATTGATGCGTGCAATGGCATCCGTAGTACTCAATTTAGTTCAGTGTTTTTTTCTTTCTTTCTTCTATGTTGTTTTGTATCTATCGCGCATGCCGCTGCTGCTTGCTTGCTTGTTGTAGGTGCAGTTGTTGTAGTAGCTGCTGTCTGTCCTGTATCTCTTCTTTTTTGTTTAATTTTCCATGAAAAGAATGGTAAAGACTATTTTTTGCACTCAAAAATATCTATCAACATCAATAAAAATCACTTGAATAAAATTGCCTTAATTGATTGAGAAAATTTGAGCAGCGACAATAACAAAAATGGTTGATTAAATTTGACTTTCAATGATCCACTAAATGTTTTCAATCCCCCAGTGTATGGGTCTATGACCTTTAATTAATTTAATTTTTCTCCCCCAAATTCAAACCAACGATATCCCTTCAAGAGACAATCTACCTTCTGCATTCCATTTAAGATTATTCACCATCGATCCCTTATTTTTTTTGTTTTTCTCTATCTTTATCCCTTCTTCATTCAATATCCCCCTTTTTACTAAATTACGTCCATGCCTTGACTTCTTGCCTGTCTTATCTTCTTCTAGCCATCAAATCTCTCTCGCGCAAAAAATTATTTTATTTTAACTGATCGGGACTTTCGCTTTTTTGGCCCCGTTAGGAATGCGGTCGTCGTCGTCATCTTTGAAACACAGAATGTAACGTTTTTCCTTCATTTTTGACCCCCGAAAAAATAAAAATAACGTTCCTCCATCTTCTTCTTTTCCTTTGGCAAATTTGCCGCATCCGTCTTATTATATTTGTTTATCCCATCTTTCTTTTTTTCTTAAAAGAAATTAAAAATTATAATTACAGTTATAACTCTATGTACAGAATTTTGGTTCTTTTTGTTTCGAAAGATTCTTCCTTTTGATAGTGACAATAATTTTATTGAAACGTTTTTACGCTTTTTGATTTTTGTTTTTTTCAAAATTGCAAATTGTTGCAAAAATAACTAAAGCCATAACTTTTTTTCACCGTCCAAAATGCACGTTTAAAAACATAAAAAATTGATATTCACTTTTTTATGCTCATTTTTTTGACTAAAACTTTTTTGACGACTGCATTCAGGGAAAGGAATTATTTGATTGTCTGTTATCAGCGCACCAGTAACAGCCACATTAACACTATCTCTATCGTCCTCAACAAAAGCCTTATTGGAATTTTAAAAGCGATGAAAATTTAATCCATGATTCTTCTCTTTCTTTTTTGGTTGTTAAATTATGTCCTCTAAAAAAATATTTCCCCCTAAAAATTATTCTATTTTCTTCCTCATAAAAATTTTTTTATACATTTTTTATACGTGCTGATAACAAGAGGAGAGGAACATTGATTGAAGCTAAATTGGAATGTATTTTTTGGCTGTGTACAAAGAAACTATTGTCTCTAAAATTTTTAGAATTTTTAATTTCTAATTAGTTTTGTAACTGCTTTGAATTTTAATGTGTGAATCATAATTGAAGTCTTGAAACACAAGAGCTTCTTGTTTCCGTAATTAGTTTTCTAATTTTTCACAATCGTTAAATACTGTCATCCCCTCTTGTTCTTTCCCATAATGATGATTTTTAATTTTTACGCTTATAAACCAAGAATATGAACGTTGATCTTAAACGTAATCGATACCGCGATCACCCTGTAAAAACTAATAAATTTTAAATTGAAAAAAAGTTATAAATTTTATTTTTATTTATTCTTTTCATTACAGATCACTCAAACGCGACAAAACCAGATGAACTGTGACCTGGTGTCGAAATACGGGAAATAAAAAAATTGTTATTATTTGTTAAAAATAAAAAGAAGAAAGTTTAACAAAGCTTTCTTCTTCTTCTGAATATTACTGAACATGTATAGAATTACAACAACCTCTCCAAAAGGTTCACCAAATCGGTATACCCCCCAATATCAGCAGCAACAACAACAACCTCAAAGTCCACAACAGCAACAACCATCTCAAGATGGCCCTGCTCGTGGAATACAATTACAACAAAATGTTCGAACAAATTTATATCAGCAACAACAACAACCACCACCTACAAGTCCACACAACTATCAACCATATCAACAACATTCACCAAGAACTTATCAATATCAGCAACAACAACAACAACAGCAAGCTCCTCCTCCACCATCACATCCACCAGCACATTTAGCTTCACAAAATGGCTATCGGTATACTTCTGCTGCATCGGCAAATAATTATACCGCTTCTCCTGTTGTTAATAATCACGATCATGAAGATGAAGATCTTGAAGATGGTACAGCATATTATGAAAAGAATCGAATTAAACTTCTTCAAGATGAACGAGTGTACATTCAAAAGAAAACTTTTACAAAATGGTGTAATAGTTATTTGAATAAAGTATGTTAAATATTACTGTAGCTTTTTAAGCCTTGAAATGAAAGTGGCAGTAACATTTTTTTACAAAAACTTATTATTTTTTAAGTACAGTAATAATTGCATCATTTTTATAGGCTCGCCTTGAAATTCATGATCTTTTTAAAGATTTTGGAGATGGCATTTTGTTGATGAAATTTTTGGAGATTATTAGTGGTGAAAAACTTCCTAAACCAAATCGAGGCCGAATGCGGGTACAAAAAATTGAAAATTTAAATTATTGCTTAGATTTTCTTCGTCGAAAAAAGATTCAATTTGAAAATATCGGTGCTGAAGATATCTTAGATGAAAATGAACGCCTAATTTTGGGTTTAATTTGGACAATTATTCTTCGATTTACAATTGAAAATATTGAAATTGAGGGACAAGAATCTGGTGAAAGAAAGCATGCAAAAGATGCTTTGCTACTTTGGTGTCAACGTAAAACAGCTGGATATCCAAATGTTAAAGTTGAAAATTTTACATCTTCATGGCGATCTGGGCTTGCTTTTAATGCTTTAATCCATGCACATCGACCTGAGCTTATTAATTTTGATCATCTTAATCCAAATGATGCTCTTTCAAATTTGAATAATGCTTTTGTAAGTTTTTGCTTTTACGACAGTTTTGGTTTTGAACCAAATTTATTTTTCTAAACACGGAAATTGAATATTTAATTAACTTTTAACACACAGTAATCACATCTCTCATATTTACAGGATGTTGCTGAAAATCAATTAGAAATTGCTCGACTTCTTGATGCTGAAGATGTTGTCCATCATCCAGATGATAAATCCATCATCACCTACGTATCCCTCTATTACCATTACTTTGCAAAACAAAAGACTGAAATGACTGGTGCAAGACGTGTCGCAAAAGTTGTTGGAAATTTAATGCATCATGAACAAATGGAACATGATTTTGAACAAATTTCATCTGATCTTTTGTTATGGATTCGACAAACTATCAAAGAACTAAATGATCGAAGATTTCCAAATAGTCTGAGAGAAATGCGTGAACAACTTGTACAATTTAATAATTATCGAAAAACTGAAAAACCACCAAAATACAAGGAAAAGGGAGATCTTGAAGCTCTATTCTTTGATATTCAAACACAACGAAAAGCAATGGGTCGACCAGCTTATGCTCCACCAGAAGGCTTGCTCATTCATGACATTGAATCTGCATGGAGTAAATTGGATAAAGCTGAAAATGAGCGACAGCTAGCGCTTATTGCAGAAATTCAACGACAAGAAAAGCTTAAACTTAAAGCTGAACTTTTCTTCCGAAAAGCAGATGTTCGAGATGCATGGCTTCGTGAAATGTTAAATGTGTTGAATGATAAATTTAGTGAAGCACCAAAAGATGTTGAAGCTTCTGCAAAACTTTTACGAAATATTTCAACACAAGCTGGACCAAAAACTGAAAGATTTGCTGCTTTATCAGCACTATCAAATGAACTACAAAATGAGAATTATCATGATTCTGATGCTGTTCGACAACGTGAACGTGAAATTATTGAACGTTGGAATGCATTCTTAACTTTGTTGAAACAACGTGAAGGATCACTCATTAGCTTAAAAGATTATGGTGATTTAATGAGAGATATTGGTGCCCTTCGAGAAGAACTACAAACTTTGGAACCATTAATGAGAACTCGAGATACTGGAAAACATATTTTAGCTGTAGAAGATTATCTTCAAAAGCATGAACTTTATGAATCTGCTATTAATGCAAATGGTAAGGGCTTTTTTTAGACCATCTTAAATTAATTATCCATTGAAAATTACATTATCTTTTATCACTTAAATTTCATAATCCTTACTCAAGTCCTTTGTATTTTATAGGTGAATGGCTTCGAAATGTTAAAAAGCAATCACTTGAATATATTCGAAATAAGGGTGCACATTATGATGTCTTGCAACGTGAACTCGATGGTGTTTCTCGGCAATACGATAATCTTGTTGGATTATGCCGTGATCGACGACTTGCCCTTCAACGTGCAAAAGATTACTTTTTATTCGTTCAAAATTATGAAGAAGAACTTAATTGGCTTACTGAAAAGCATGACTTCTGTTTGATGCTTTTAAATACACGAGATTTATCAAATGTAACACAAATTTCTCGACTTTATAAAGTTTTGGAATCTGAAATGCAAGCACATTGGAAGCGTTCAAAAGAAATTATCTCCAATGGTGAACGCTTAATGCCAACAGCACCAAGTAAAGAAGATGTACAACTTCGAATTGCAAATTTACAATCACGTTGGGATCAGCTTCGTAAAGTTAGTCATTCATTAAGTGAATGGTTACAAGAAGCTGAACAAGCGTGCCAATATTTCCAAGATGCCAATGATGCAGAATCTTGGATTAAGTAAGCCTAAAAAACATGCAAGTTATTTTAAACAATGCAAAACCTTTTTAGAGAAAAAATGCCATTAGCTAGATCAGATGATTATGGTCGAGATCTTGGAACTGCTGAATCACTGCTTTCACGACATGTTCGGCTTGAAGGTGAAATCAAAGCTTACCGAACTGATATCACTCGATTGGATGAACTTGCAACACAACTTGCTGAAATGCAATTCTCTTTCGATCAATCTCCCCAAGTTGTTCATGAACGAATCACTGAAGAAGTTATTGTTCCAAAGGTTCAAGCTTTATACGGTTATAAAGGAGAACATATGAAAATTGAAAAGAATGAAATTATGGCACTTTTGGATGAATCAAATAAAGAATGGTGGAGAGTTTTGTTACAAGATGGAACAGAAGGATATGTACCAGCAAATTACTGCCAAATTGTTCCAAATGAAACTGTTGCCGTAACTCAACAATCAACAACAAAAGTTTCAAAGCATCAAGAAGGCCGTGTTGTAATTCTTGAACGACAAGAAGCAATCCGTGAAAGCTATGCTGAACTTAAAAGACATGCAGATATTCGGCATCAACTGCTTAATGATACAATTAAACTATTTAAATTTTATGGTGAATGTGATGACTTTGAAGCATGGGCTAAAGAAATTCGATCCCTTCTGCAAGAAGAAGTCCCAACAGAACATACAGAAGCATTTAGACGTAAATTTGATCGTCTTGAAAATGATATGCAATCATCTGGTGGTACACAACTTAAGCGTATCAATGATATGGCAGATGAACTTGTTAGTGAAGGACATTCAAAACAAGATAATATTCGAGCAAGACAAGATAAAATTAATAAAGTTTGGACTGATTTACAACGATTAATGAGAAACAAGGCTGAAGCTTTGGAAACTGCAGAAAGGCTAGCAGAATTTAATGAAAATTGTGATTCAACTCGAGCATGGATGAATGAAAAGTTTGATTTACTTCAAAAAACTCCTGGCTTATCTGGACTTCAAGCCCTTGAAATGGATTTAAAACCGCTAGAAGATAAAATGAGACATTTAAAAGAACTTGGAAAACAAATTAAAAAGGATCATCCAGAATCTGCTGATAAAATTGATCGAATGTTATTTGAACTTGAAAAGCTACATCGTGATTTAATGGCACAAGCTAAACAAAAGATTAATGAAGCTGAACAATCACAGGGTACTGTAATGTTTGATCGAGCTGCAAAGTAAGTTTATTGAAGTTTTGTAGATTACTGTGCTAATAATATTTAAACTTTAGGAATCTTCTTGAATGGCTTCATAGAACAACACATGCCATTATCAATGAACCTGCCACGGCTTTATCGGCAGAAGATCTCCTTCAATCACATGTCCAACTTCGAGATGAAATTGCTGCAAAAGATTACGAAATTGCATATGTTGATGATCTTGGAAAACGATTACTTCGAAAAAATCCAGGTTTAACACAAGTACATGATAAACTTCGAGAAGTTGCTGCTGCAAAAAAAGCTCTTGAAGAAGCATGGAATGGTCGATATCATGAATATCAACAACTTTTTGATCTTCAAACTTTCAATCGTGAAGCTGATCGAATTGATGCTTTAACTAAAGGACATGAAGCATTCTTGGATATTGGAAATCTTGGAAATTCCGTCGAACAAGTTGAAAACCTTCTTAAAGGACATGCAGATTTTGAATCAAAACTTAGTGCACAAGAAGATCGTCTTAAAGCATTCAGTGATACTGCAGATAAACTTATTGGTGCTGAACATCAACATTCAGAATACATTAATAATCGAAGAAATGAAGTACTTGAACGTCGTCGAGCTGTTTTTGTTAATGCTGCACGAAGAAGAGCACAATTGGATGAAGCTCTCATCTATCAACAATTCCGTCGAAATGCTGATGAACTTTCTGCATGGATTAATGAAAAGAAGCGAATTGCACAAGATCATTCATTCATGGATGGAATTGGACTTGATCGAGCACAACGTAAGCATCAAGCTTTTGTTGCCGAAGTTCAAGCCAATGAAGCAGAGCTCTCACGTGTTAATCATCAAGGCAATGATTTAATTCATCGAAAACATTATGAAACACCTAGAATTGAAGCTGTCTTGGATCGATTAAATAAAGCTTGGAAAGAACTCAATGAACTTGTTAAAGATAAAACTTCAAAGCTTACACAAGCTGCAGATAAGAAAGATATTACTCGAGCGATTGATGATGCCAATGCAAGATTAGATGAAATTGAGCGACAACTTCGAATGAATGAAAATGCATCAGATCTTCGAAGTGTTAAAGAGCTAATTCAACGAAAAAATAATTTAGATCAAGATATTAATATTCTTGAAACAAAGATTACAGATGTCAGTGGAAAAGCACAAGATATGCAACAACGTGGACATTATGATTCTCGACATATTTTACAATCAGTTGATCAACTTGTTACTCGTTTTAATAACCTTCAAAATCCAGTTGAAGAACGTCGTGCCATGCTTGAAGAACTCCTTAAATGGCATCAACTTGAATTCGATGCAGATGTTGAGTTACATTGGATTGAAGAAAAGCGACAAATTGCTGATTCACAAATTGCTCCTCGTTCATTAACAGAAGCAACAAGCATGCTCAAAAAGCATGAACAACTTGAAAATGAAGTTGTTACCCATGAACCATCAGTAAAGAAGATCCTTCGAAACGGTGATGCCCTTATTGCCTCTGGACATATGTCAACTCCACATATTAAAGCAAAATGTGATGAACTTAAATCTGCATGGAATGGCTTACAAGATGCTGTTGGAGCTCGACGAAACTCTCTTCGATGGGCCGAACAACGTGAACAATATCTCTTTGAAATCGGAGAAATTGAAAATTGGATTACCGAAAAACGAAATATGATTGAAAATAATATTGAAAATGTTGATGAAATTAAAGCTCAAAAAGTGCTATCTGTTTTAAAAGCCCTTCAAAAGGATATGGTTGTATACAAAAATGCCATTGGAAAACTTGCTGAAACTGCTCGAAAGCTTACCAAATTTGGAGATTCCACACTTTTTGAAGCTCGTCAACAAAAAGTTGAAACCGATTTTAACAACTTTGAAAAGTATGTTGATGATAAACGTCTTGAAATGGAAAATTTCATTGCCCTTTGCAATTATAACATTGAATCCCAAGAACTTGAACAATGGATTAATGATCAACTTCAAATTGCCATGTCTGAAGATTACGGTACAGATTATGAACATCTTCAAGATTTGAAGCTTAAATTTGATGAATTCCAACATAATATTCGAACTGGAAGTGAAAGATTTGTGCAATGTGAACAAATGGCAAATGAATTGGTTCATAAAGCAAAGCCATATGCTCGTGATATTTTGAAGCGGCAAGAAAAACTTCGAAGTGTTTGGACCATCTTACTTGATTATACTGAAAGTCGAGCCAAGAAGTTACTTGTTGCTGAAGAACTTCATCGATTCAATCGTGATGTTGCTGAAATTACTTATACCCTTAAAGAAAAGCGCAATACAATGCCAACCGATCTTGGACGTGGGCCTAAACAAGTTGAAGCTTTAATTCAGAAGCATAATGTCTTTACCAATGAATGCAAGGAATTACAAAAGCAACTTTGGAAACTTATTGAAGAAGGAAAAAATTTACAAAAAGAATATCCAACAAATGCTGAAAATATTAATGAACAAATTAAATTACTTGCTGAACTTTGGAATGATTTAGAAAAAGCTGCAAATCATCGGCATATTATGTTGGCACAAAGTTATGACCTTCAAAGATTCCTTGGTCTTGCAAGAGATTTCATTTCATGGACTGATAATGCCAATGCTGAAATGCGTTCTGATAATGAACGAATGATCAATGATTTACAAAACGCTGAGCTAATGCGAAAAGAACATTCTCGACTTAAACTTGAAATTGAAGGACGTGAAACAGAATTTGTTGAAATTCAACGAACCGCTGCTGCCCTTCTTGAAAAAAAGCACTACGGTAAACGTGATATTGAAGATAAAGTTAATCAAGTTCTAAATGCATATGAACATGTAAAGCATGAATGGGAATTACGTGAAAAATATTTACATCAAGTTGTACAATTCCATAGCTTCACCCGAGATGTTCGAACAACTATTGCTGCCATTGGTACTCGACAAACAACTCTTCAATCATTTGAAATTGGAAATACTGTTGAAGCTGTTGAATCTGAAATTCGACAATTTGAAACTTTCACAAAAGTTCTTGGACAGCTATCTGATCGTGTTGCAATTCTTGATGAAGCTGGACAAACACTTATCCGACAAGAACATATGGAAGTTAATAGAATTGAAGCAAATCTTAAAAGAGTTCATGCAGCTTTGGATGAATGCCGTGGTCAACATAATGATGTTCATCGTCGCCTTCAAGCTGCCCTTCAACAAGCTAAATTTGAAGATGATCTTACTGACCTTGATCTGTGGATTAATGATAAACTTAAACGTCTTACTGCACAATTACATGAACAATCAAAGACTATGTCATTGGAAGAAAAGCTTGACAATCTTAAACGTCAACAAGCTCTTGAAATTGAAGTTAAAGCAAATGAGCCAAGAATTAATGCCATTCGAGTACATCTTACAAAACTTCGACACTCTACTGGAAGCGACAATAAAGCTTTGGAACAAAAAGCTGAAGGTGTTTTACATAATTGGGATTGTCTTTTATCAGTTTCCCGACAACTTGCCCTTGCATTGGATGAAGCTCGAGATCTCTTTGAATTTAATCAAGCTGTTGAAAGAGTTTATATTTGGGTTCGGGAAAAGCAACTCCTTCTCAATGCACATGATATGGGAAATGATCTTGAACATTGTCAAACATTGCTTGATAGATTAACTGGAAAACATGGTGATCAAAGTGTTGATGAACATACAATTCAAAATGTTAATAAACTTGGACAAAAGCTAATTAAACATGGCTCTGATAGTTCCGAGGAAGTTGAAGCAAAACTTAATGAATTAAATAAAACATGGTCTCTTATTCGTGGAAAAATGGATGCATACAAGCATGAACTTGAAGCTGCACTTGCTGTACATCGTTTTAATCGTGATGTTGATGAAACAAATATTCGAATTCATGAAAAAGCTAATCTTCTTTCAACTGAAGATTACGGCAAAGATTTAAGCAGTGTAGAAGCCCTTCTTCGAAAACAAGACAACATTGAAAGAGATATGTCTGCAATTCATAAAAAGCTTAATGCACATGATCAAGAAGCTAAAGAACTTTTAACCAAAGAACCACCACTTCGAGAATCAATTATTGTTGCTTTAACATTACTTGAAAATAGCTGGAAACATTTAGCTGATTTGGCACATGCTCGTCGACAACGTCTTGAACAATCTTTCAATTTGCATAAATATTTTGATGCTGTTAAAAAGACTGAAGCCTGGGCAAATGGAATTAGTATAAAAATGACTAATTATATTCGACCTCGAAGTGTTGCAGAAGCAGAAGCCCTCATTGCAGGACATGCCGAAAAGCATGTTGAAATTGTTGGACATGAACAAGAACTTAAAAATTTAAGTGAATTGGGCCAAGAAATTGCCGCAAAACAACCTGATCATAAATCTGAAATTAATCGAGCACATCGAAGACTTCAAAATATTGAACATCAAATTAGACAAACTTGGGAAACTGAACGTGTTACACTTGCAAAACTTCTTAAACTTCAAATCCTTAATGCTCAAGTAAATCTTATGGAATCTTGGATTGCCTCGAAAGAAGCTGTCATCAGTCAATATGATGCAGGAGATTCCATTGATGCTGTGGATTCCCTTATCAAAAAGCATGATGCCTTTGAAAAAACAATTACCACACAAGGAAATGAAAAAATTCAACAACTTAAAGAGCATGCAAGCATTCTTGATGACACACATGATCATGAAGCTGAAATTGTTAGAACTAAATATGATGAAGTGTTAGCTCGTTACAATACCCTCATTGAAAATTGCCATCACAAACGACGAAATTTGGAAGACTCAAGAAAGCTGCATGAATTTATTCGTACTTGTGGTGAACTTATCACATGGATGAATTCTCGCCTTCAACTTGCCTACGATAATGACTACATTGATCCAACAAATCTTCGATCAAAACTTCAAAAGCATTTAGCTGCTGAAGCTGAACTTGTTGCAAATGAAAATCGTATTGATGAAATTAAAGCTGATGGACATAAACTTATCAAATCGAACCATATTGAAAAAGAACGTATTCGAATGCAACTGAATGAAGTTATCTCTGGTTGGGATGAACTTAAAAGTAAATCCGCAAAGAAGACAAAACTTTTAAAAGAATCATATGAAGCACATCAGCTTAGTCGAAAATTAGATGATATCGAAAAATGGCTTGACGGAATTGAACATTCTTTATCAACTGATGATCATGGAAAAGATACACAATCTGTTGAAAAATTAATTAAAAAGCATGATGAACTTCGAGCAGAAGTTGAAGCAAAACGACCCCTCGTTGAAGAAGTTGTTCAAAAAGCTGCTGAAATGAAGCACAGCAATTATGAAAATATTGGAGAACAATTTGAACATTCTGAACGAATCCAAGAACGTTATAATGGACTTAAGGAGCCATGCCAAATTCGAGCAGATAATTTACAAGATTCCCTTAAATTCTTCCAATGGATGGATGAAGCTAATGAACAAGTTGATTGGCTTCATGAACTTGTACCACGTCTTCAAAGTACCGATTACGGTAGTACGCTACATGCTGCACAATTACTTAATACAAAACATGGCATTCTTAAACAACAAATTGACTCCCATGCACCTATCATTTCTCACGTCAAGAAAAATGGATATGAAATGAAAAATTCAGGACATTTTGCATCAAATGAAATTGAAAAAGTTTTACATACTTTATCCCATCAATTTGATGCCGTTAAACAAATGTCCGATGAACGAGCTCGTCGCCTTGCTGAATCTTTACTTTCACAAGAATTCTATGCTGAAGCAATTGAAGCAAATGCATGGATGTCTGAAAGAATGCCATTAGTAAATAATCAAGAAGTTGGAAACAATGAAGTTACAGCAGAAGCACATCTTCGTCGCTTGATTATTATTGATGGTGAAATTAAACAATTTAAAGATACAATTCGACATTTGCGAAAAATCTCTGATGAACTTGTTCATAAAAGTCATTTTGATTCACCACAAATTCAAACAACTCAAGCTCGCCTTGAAGAATATTACACAAAACTTGAAAATGAATGTCGAAATCGAAAGAAACGTCTTCATGATGCATCTGAATATTATCAATTTGTTCGAAAAGTTGATGATCTCTCTGAATGGCTTCGTGAAAAGCAACGACTTGCAATGCGAGATGATTATGGTCGAGATCTAGAAGATTGCCAAGCTTTAATTGAACAATTTGAACAAGTTTATCGTGAACTTAGTTCTGCAGGAGAAAAAGTCCATGCAATTGGAAAGAAGCAAGAAGAACTTTTACACAATAATAATCCATTCAGTTCATCTATTCGTGCACATGGTTCTGAACTTCAACAACTTTGGCGTGAAGTTAATGAAGCTGCAAATGATCAAAAGCAAGCATTATTAGATGCTAAAAATATACATATTTTTGATCAAGAAGCTGATGAAATGCTTAATCGACTTGGTGAAAAGGAAGCCCAAATTCTATCCCTTCAATCTGAAGATCTTACTGTAATTGATCTTGAAAGTGTTAATCGATTTGTACAAACACATGAAGAATTTTTACGTGGACTTTTTGTTGTTGAAAAACAAGTTGGTGAACTTTGCCGTGAAGCTGATCGAATGATTCAACAGTTCCCACGTACACAAGAACATCTTGAAGTTCGTCGTCTTGAACTTGAAGAACAGCTTAAAGATATCCGAGATGAAGCTCGGAAATTCCAAGAGCGACTTACACAAGCCCAAAACAATCAAGCTTATTTCCAAGATTATCGAGATTTAATGGTTTGGATTCGACAAATGGAATCTACAATTATTGGTGAAATTCTTCCAAGAGATTTAATTGGCTGTGAAGCATTAGCTGTTCGACACAATGAATATCGAGCTGAAATTGCAACACGTGAACCACAAAAAGTTATGTTTGTGCATGAAGGCCGTAAAATGATTGCAAGTGGAAATGCACTTTCCGTTGAAATTGGATACAAAATTGAAGATTTGGAAAATGGCTTCCGTGATTTAATTGAAATTTGGGAACGTCGTCGTGAAGTTTACGAAATGAATTTGGATGTACAACAATGGATGCATCAAGCGGCATATCTTGAGAAATGGCTTGTTGAACGTGAAGGTTTACTTAAAGAAGATTGGAGAAATGTTGATTCCGTTGAAACCATTGAAGATATGATTCGACAATTTGAAGATTTTCTTGTAACTTTACAAGCACAAGAAGGCCATTTAGATGCTGTAAAACGACTCACAAAAGTTGAAGAAAAAATGGCAACTGTTAAATCTCGTGAACAAGAAATCATCAATCGCAGAGAATCTGTTGTTGAAAATCGTCGAGATACCCAACAAATTAAAACCCTTGAAAAGAAAAAGATTTTACAAGAAAAGCGACAAGAACGTGAAAGAAGAAAAACTCAAGAAATTTCAATTATCAAAAGAACTCCTTCCCAAGAAACAGCACCAGAAATTATTGCAACAACTCTACCTCGAGCAAGAAATCGTGCAAGCTCAACTGGGTCACATGAAAATATTCATATTGCAACAACACTTCAACAACTTCCAACTTCATCAACTAGTTCAAGAAATGATGTAGAAATACTTCGACGATCAAGTGAATTATTAGCTGGAAATTCAGATTTCCGTACACCAGCTGGTCGAACACCTGGTTTTACAACTCGACGAACACAATCCATCAAACGATCATCTCATCATACAGCAGATTTAACAGCTATTGATATGCATGGGTAAGTATCGTAATTCATTGGGCTTTCAAAATTTTAACATTTTTCGTTGAGTACTGTAGTTTTTAAAAAATTTTAAAATCGCAATTCTAGAAACTTGGGATTCGAAAATCTCAAAATATCTTAAAACTTTGAGTCCAAATCTTTGATATATAATCTTTTATTTACCGTAGTCTCCGGGCATTTAAAAATCGAAAATCAAAAAATTGTGCCCCAAAAAAAATATCAAATTACTTTAAAACATTTTTTAAAGAATATATTTTTTCTACCGTACCCTTTAACACACATCGAATATTTATTTAATTAATTTCTTTTCAGATATCTTGAACGAAAAAATGACTTACAAAGCGGTGGAAAGCGTGCAACATTAAGATCATGGAAACGATATTATACAATTTTATGTGGACAACTTCTATGCTTCTTTAAAGATTATGATCATTATATGAATAATACAGCAGATGCCCCACCAATTTATATTCATAATGCATCTTGTGGAGTAACAACAAAGAGACCGAATGCTTTCACCCTTCATACCCAAGATGGTGCAGCATATTATTTTGCATGTTGTGATAGCTTAGCTGATAAAAAAGAAGCTAATCAAAAAGCAAATTACGGTAAAATGATTGAATGGGTTGAAAAAATTAATTTCCATGCCAATTTGGAACCATGTAATCAATTAAAAAGTTTTAAAGAAGTAAGTATCTACAGTAATCCTAGCATACAATAAGTAATATTAAATTATTTTTAGACATCTGATGAAGCACCATCTCATCTTCCACCTCCACGCCCAGAAGATATCCTTCGAAGTCGAACCCTTGAACATCGACCTAGCTCATCATCCTATGATCATCGAGGATATAATAGCCTTGAAAATCGTCGATCATCAGAATCTCATCGAGTAAGCTTTAAAAATATCGTTGAAAAACATAGTTATTGTAATGCATTCTTTTAGGAAGTTCTTTCCTATGATGAACATGAATTAAGAGGTGGCTCATCAACAGAAGCCGTTGAACGTTCACATAATAATTCATCAGATGATAATGATACCGATTCTGTAAAAAAGCGAAGATTTCCATCAATTTTTAAACGTAGTTCAAAACATTCAAAATAGTTAAATTTTTATTATTATCAAAGTTTGGCATAAAACTTCACAAAAATGGCCATTAATTTTTTATTTATCGAAAAACGACACACATTTTTATTTCTTGTTTCACTTTTTTTACGAAAACTTTTTATCTTTATTATTTTTATTGTTTATATTTATAAAAAATTATTTATTATTGTTTTTGATTGTGAAAAGTATTTAATTCAAAGTTAATAAACATAAAAAAAAATTTTGTCAAGTATTTATTAAATTAATTACAGTAAATTACAGTACATAAATTACTACAATATAAATCAGAACAAAATTTTATTATATATATTTTTGACAGAAGACTAATAATTAAAGCATTTATTCACTTTTGACGGGTAAGATGACTTCACCAGCTTGTGCGCCAGCCTTGAATGGAGCTTGTGGATCTTCTTCATCTGCAGGAACTTCTGTAAAGATTAAACATAATTAGTAATAGTATTTTAAACATGTTAGAGACAAACCTGCCCATTGAACAACCAATTTATCATCCTTTGGTGGACCATTTAAACGAATAATTTCAAATGGAGTTTTTCCTTGTGGTGGAACAAATCCAAAGACAGGTTTAATACGATAATGTTCATTATTTGATGATTTAACTTTGAAGCTAAGACGTGATTCAGTTAAATTGACAATATGATGAGTTGCAGCTCCACCAGATGCAGCAAATTTTGCAGTTGCAGGTTCAATATTGAGAGACATTGTCTATAAAAAAAGGAATGTTTAGATATGTGATAAAGTACCATCCCATCTTCCCCTCAATCGAGCAGAAGATATCCACCTTGCACGTTGTCCTAGTTAACCATTACATGGTCATTTAGGAAACGTATCCAGAAAAGTTTACCCGATCATCGTTAAGCAGAAGTGTCACTGAAGGCCCATGTGGATAGCACCCTCAGACTCTGAGGCTCAGAGAAACTTTTGCCAAAAACAGATGGTCAACACAAGCAAGTGTTTTCTGAACTTCTACTTCAAAAGATATCCACCACCATCCATGAAATAATATCCCTGTCCACCCATAAAAAATAAAGACTTACTTTGTTGTAGATGAGAAAAAAATAAATGAAGTAGCGGCAGCAGCGACGGCGACGAAGACAGTAATAAGCACGCAACAACCACAGTCAACGAAGAAGACAGAAGTAAAATGAAGAAGTTTATTTAGCTGCATCAAAGGGGGTATATCAATTTTGCAAATGATTGCAACGAAATTTGCATAAAAATTAGCATTCAAGGGAAAATAAAGTACACATTGTTCGTTCATGTAGTTGAGGTTCTTTGAATAAATAATATCACCATTTTAAAAAAAACTTTTTTGTGGATAAACAATAATAGAAATAGCAGAGAAAAATTACTTAATTTGTCATTTTTCTGTTACACGTATAACAGAAGGTGTACACCGTTAGTTTTCACATCGATGGAAACATTTTCTCAAAACAAATGGAGGATTAAAAAATTTGTAAGAAATCAAAAATTTCCTATTACTGTTACAAAGAAAAAATCAAAAAAAAGATGTGGTTAATTTAAAAAAAATACTGTAGTTTTAATTCATTTTATTTTATTACAGTAAGCAATTACAGTAACCTTTTTTGTCCATTTTTCCTACTTTTTGAATACACGCTTCACTAAATAGCTTCGAACGACAAAATTATAAAATTTAAAGGTTCTTCAACCATATTTATTAGTTCCCATAATTTTTAGATGTTTTTTAAATAAAAAAAGAAATTGCTTGTTGAATTTTAAAATTATCCAAGGACCATATTTTCTTAATTTTCTCTTACATTTGCTGGTTCTTTTGCGCCAGCAAAGGAGTACTCGTTTTTATTTAGATTTTTTTTATAATTTTTTTAATCGAGAAAAGGTAAAATGTTTCAGCAACAGAGTTTTCTTGTGATTCTGCCAACGCTTTTTGAACGGTTTGATGGCAACAATGCGAAAAGAGCAATTGTTCATCTTTTCTTAAGAGAAAAAAAGTTTCTAAAAATTACGAAAAGAAACGAAAAACTCTGCAGAAGGAAAAGAAATGAATAGTTTTTTTCTTTTAACGGCAGAGATGAGAAGCGGCAGAAAAAAATCCGCCGGCCGTGCCGGCCGCGCCGCATAAGGTGAAAAAAAAGCCCGCCTTTTTGAAAATATCGGCCGGCACGCGGGCGGCAGCGGCGGCCGCCGGCAGTTCTCATCCCTGTTTTACGGCTCGTGTCTGACGAGGATCTCCGCCAGTTTGCAAAACAAAATTGTTCTGTTGTAGCACGAGCATCTGAAAAATCTTTTTTTACCACCGCTAATTCGTTCTTTACCCATTAAGTTTTGTAATTACTGTAAATGTTTTAACTATACAAATAAAATTTAATACAATTTTAGATGGCTGATTCTCATAACAAAGAAATCAAAGAAGAAAAAAAGAATCATGTTGCATTAAAAAGTTGTTCATCAGTTAATAGACCTCGTTTCCGTGTTCGTCGTCCTATGATTCTTGATTATCAACCTTCGGTTTGTTTTTGTATAATCTCATGTACCTACAAATTTAATGATTATATAATTTCAGTCAACTCGAAGTGTTAATGATGATAGCGGTAAACTGTAAGTTTAATCTTTCATCTAAAAAATCGTAAGACATTTAAATTTTTTTAGGATATATGTCAAATATTATAATAAGCC
Source organism: Panagrolaimus sp. LJ2400 (assembly GCA_024447215.1). Lineage (NCBI taxonomy): Eukaryota > Metazoa > Nematoda > Chromadorea > Rhabditida > Panagrolaimidae > Panagrolaimus > Panagrolaimus sp. LJ2400. The sequence continues at coordinate 9,649,370 of JAMRYA010000001.1, read as the reverse complement.
ATGCATCTATGAAGAAAGTGATGACAAAGAACATGTATGTTTGCTTTAAAATTTTTAATGTGCTTTCATCTACAGTTTTTAAGGATTATGAATATATGAATTTATTTATGGAAGTTCAACCAAAAGATCTTATACCTTTTCAATCATTTTGCCATCTTGCTAATCTTTTTTCGAATGATTTACCACTTCAATGGAAATATCTTGAAAATAGTATTGCTTTAAATAAATGTCCAACAAAGCGTATTTCTTCTGAAATTGTTGTTGTTGAAAAATATAAAAATTTTGCAATTGGATATGATTTTCGTTATGTTCGTCAACCTGTTGTTATTTTTCGGAATTGTGCTTTGTAAGTTTGTGTTGCCGTAATACCCTCCAATAATGTAGTCTTTTAGATTCTATAATTTACTTACTGTTGGTAATTCATTTCATGGAAAAATTTTCAAACTTTTTGTTCCTCAACAAGATCAACGTATTATTGTCTTATCTGATTTATACTGTATGATGGATAGAGTAAGACCTCCATCACAGAATATTCAATTTACCACAAAGAATGTTACGGTAAGCATACTTTCTTTTTTCATCGAGTTAAAATCATTTAAAATTACAGATGTATAAATTGTTAATTAATGTTGAACGTGAAAGAAAGAGCTTAAAAGAATACGAAAAAGGTCGTGTTATGTTTTGTGATTATGGTTCTATTTTTATTCCATCAGATTATGGTTACTTGTTTGGTAATTTGAAAATTTGTTTCCGTAAATGTATCAGACTTCTTTTATAGATATGAAAAATACTCAAATTATATCATCTATTTATTATCATATGCGTGGATTACAACCAGATTTGTATACGTGCTGGGATTTAGATGAAACATTTTTGGTTTTTAATAAGGTAAACGATTTGTGTTCCTTTTCTTTTTTATTATGCTTTTCTTATTTTAGAGAAGAATTACTGGATACTTTAAAAATGGAATCTATCATACAGTTGCAGAACAAAAAAAGCGTCCAATTTTTAGAATGGATACTGGCAAAAAAGTGATTCAGTATGGTGCACCTTTACTTACAAAGCCTAAAAAACCTGTGTATAAAAAGGTTAACATTGATTGTGTTGATGTGGATGAGTACAATTGTTTCTGCCCTGAAAAGAAGCGCACCCGGTATCGAAAGAATTAGAATCAAATAACATGTTTATTATTAAATAATTCTTTTAAAATTGTTTTGAATTTGTTTTGATTTTTGTTGTGTTAAATACAATATCTTATTTATAACAATTTCTCTCTTTGAATAATACACTACAAACAAATAGTAAAACAAAACAGATGAAAAGTAAACGCTGGAAAAAAGTACCGTAATCTAAAGCCCGTTTTTTAAAATTTATACTGTTGGAGAAGAGAAAAGAAATTTACAAAAGCTTTATTTAAAAAACGCGCTTTGAGTTCTACAAATACCACTAATCACATTTTTAGTGAATTTTCTGTAAACGATGGGCGTATTTGAAACAGTCATTAGACATTATAAATTATACGAGCGAGTAAAATTTTAAAATGCTTTTGTAAATTCCTTGCTTTCACTATACATAAAATGTAGAGCAAAATTCAAGATTTGACTATAAATTTTATTAGCAACAAAAATTTTTGATGTAGAAAATCTCAAAAAAAGAAAATGTATTTTAATAAATTAATTTTGCTGTAGAAATTATTTTTTTCAAAATCTTTAAAACCGTTGTTTTAAATGGTTTAATAAAAAGAATTTTAAATATCATAGATTTTCTGTCAATTAAAATATATCTATGATTATTTCAGCAACTCTAATTAAGTAATTAAGTAAAATAATATTTAAACAAAACTGGATAATTTAAGTGCCATTGAGGTTTCCAACCCTTTTCAAAGCTCGTCTAACACAAAAAAAATGAGTTGCTGCTTTAAAAATTTTCTATTATCAAAGCAAAGAGGATCTTAAAACGAAAACATAGATTCTTGCTTGCTTTGATTCGAGCCAGAGACGAAGAAGAGAAGACAAAAAAACACTACGAAGTTGTCCGTTCTCTTTCTGCTTTCTTTTTTGGCTGACCCTTTCAAAGAAAAAAAAATATGTGTATGCTATTTTTTGCAAAGTCATCGATTTTTGTTATACCGTTGGCGTTCATAATAAACTATATGAATAATAATAATCTCTCAAATAAAATCCCTTATTTTCAGGTATATCACATCGCATTTATCCATCTCTAAATCTCATTCATCTAAATTCTTCAATCTCTACAAATCTATCCTCTTCTTCTTATCTTTTAAAAGTAACAAGCTAATTCTTTGAGCTTGTTTTATATTTTATGCCGGTGGCAAGTAATGTCTTCTGGAGCTGTCGCTAATAATCACGCTGTAGTCCAAGACGCCGTTGCTCGAGCACAGGTTAGTTAAATTTTTTATTTTTAAATTTAAAAAATTTTTATCAAAGAAATGTTGTTTTTTGGGGAGGGTTTTACGCGACTTTTATCGATTGATATATGCACTTTTTTATATCTTTTTTTACAATGCTTTTTGGTATACTATCTTTAATACTATGCAATTTTTGTTGGGTATAAAATAAACTTAAATTTTGATGAATATATGTATAATAATTTTCTTGCCATTTTGCTATAAGCCTTTTTTGATTGATCTTTGATAGTTATAATTATATATACAATGTTAATTATAAACATGATGTAATTTAGTATTATATATATTATTACTGTGCATGCATTAAATTTTTTAAAAATAAATACATTTAATATGTAATAGACTTTTTGTATTTATGCATTTATTATTTTGTTAAACCCTTTAAAATTAATTTGTAATCTATGTGTAATCATTTGTTTAGTTAGCTGCATCAAACACGTCTTCAAGTGATCGATTAACTGCTGGCCAGAAACGTCCATTATCTCCTGACAATTCTTGTATGTTCAAATAATTCTTTTTATCTTTATGTGATAACATTTATGATTTATATTTATATCTATTTGTTAACGCGAGTTTACTGTTTTTTCTTTTGAAATGATTTTGATATGGGGGATATAACTGCAAAAACAGTTTGTCAATGATTATACTAATCAAAAACATTTTTAGTGGTACCAGCCAAACGAGCAAACGACGGGCAACTCTCAGCCGCCATGAACATGAATGAACAAATTTTGGTTGAAACAATCGAAATTCCTGATAATGTTGTTGGTCTCGGTAAGCTTTCACTTTAAAGAGGGATTATAATGACTTTTTCGATTACAGTAATTGGACGTGGTGGTGATCAAATAACAACTATTCAACAACAATCTGGATGTCGTGTTCAAATGGCTGGTGAACCAACTCCTCAACAAACAAGACTTTGCACTTTAAACGGTGCACGAGCTAATATTGAGTAAGTCACCTTTTGTTATAAATCAGAATTTTTTTATACTAAAAAAAGAAACAGTTAAAACAAAATTAAAACACCGTTGTCACAAGATTGACTAATTGTTTCATTTTTTTAGTCGAGCTCGAAATATGATCAGTGAAGTCATCACTCGAACAAACATGAAGAATAGTGGACAACTACCTCCTCAACAACAACAAATGGGTGGTGGAATTTCAACAAGTCAAGCGCCAACACAACAAGGAGGAGGAATTCCGCCAGGATGTATTCAAAGAATTTTATCAATTCCTGGAACAAAATGTGGTTTAATTATTGGAAGAAATGGTGAAACAATTAAATCATTACAAGAAACACTTGGAGTTAAAATGTTGCTAATTCAAGAGAATCAAGCAATCAGCCATGGACCAAAGCCGCTACGAATTACTGGAACACCAGATAAAGTTGAAAATGCTTGCCGAACAATTGAATCAATTATTAATAGTGAAGAAGGTGGTGCTCGACCACAATATGCTAAATCTGTTGGAGAAGTAATAGTTCCACGATCATCTGTTGGAATAATTATTGGTAAAAGTGGTGAAACAATTAAACGATTAATCAATGAAAGCGGCTGTGAGTTATTTTATTTATTTAAAAGTATTAGCAATTCATAATAACATTGTGTTCATTTTTAGGTAAAATCCAGTTCAAACCAGATGAAGATCCAACTACTCCTGATCGCTGTGCAACTCTTCAAGGTACACCAGATCAAATTGCTCGAGCTACACAAATGATATCAGATTTACTTCAACGCTCGCAAAATTCTGGTGTTACAGAAACTTTTCTTATGCATGTTCCTGCAAATAAAACTGGCCTAGTAATTGGAAAAGGTGGTGATACAATTAAACAAATTTGTGGTGAATCTGGTGCACATGTTGAACTTTCACGTGATCCACCTCCAAATGCATCAGAAAAGATATTTGTTATTAAAGGTTCACCGTATCAAATTCATCATGCTCAACATATTATTCGTATTAAAGTTGGTGATATTCCACCTGGTACACCTGTTCCACATTTTACTGGTAGTAATTCTGCTGCAGCAACAACTACACTTCCAACAGCAAATCCATATGGTAGTACTGGCTTCGATGGTGGATATAATCAATGGCAACAAAATGGCGCATACAGTAAGTTTACTTTTATTTCTAATACTTGAGTACAATAATAAATATTATTTTTTTAGCTACTGGACAAACTGATGCTAATCAATGGTCAAATTATTATCAACAGCAACAACCTCAAGCTACAGCATATGGTGGAGCAGTATATGGAACTGGTGCAACAGCAACTTCTGTAACATCTGCACAAACTCAACAACAAACTTCTGGTGCTGCACCTGTTCAAGATTATAGTGCACAATGGGCTGAATATTATCGTCAAATGGGAATGCATGAAAAGGCTGCATTAGTTGAAGAACAAGCTAAAAAGCAACAATCATCATCCGGAACATCTCAACAAGCTACATCTGGCTACAGTACTGGAAGTTACAATTAAAAATTTTATACATTCATTCATGTTTTTCTTTTGATTGTATTTTTTCTTCTTCTTTTTATTATTATTTTGTTTCGCTTTTATACATTATTTTTTTATTACTATTACTATTATTGTACTTTGTTTTTTTTGACTGAAAGTTGGAATATGAATCTTTGATAAACTTTTTTTTGTATTTCAAAAGGGATTTTTGCCAACTTTGAGCATAAGACACGCATTTGGAACTATACTGTTTAAAGATTTGACCGATTTCCGCGGCTTAACGAAATTTAAAATATCGGTAATACCGATTATAGACATTTATGATTGTCGGGCAATGGCTTACTTGGTAGTCGGTGAAGATGGATTTGAAAAAAAATTTAATCGTAAGGAGTTTTTTGAGATATTAAATGATAGCTATGAGTTAGCCATTTATTGTTGAGAAGGTGTTTACCGTTGGAAAAAAGTACAAGAATTTCAAGTTTTCAATACACCATGAGTATACTGTAGTTATGAAAACATGGATGCTTTGAACTACTAAATGAGTATAGCTTATGACTTATTTTAACGTTTGCTACAGTACCCATACCTCTAACATCAATAAGGTGCTGTAACTTCATCCGAAACACACATACGGTTTTCGCAAAAAACTTATGATTTTCAAAACTCGGAAGCTTTTTGGAGCTTTTATCCTTCTTAACTGCTGATTTTTTGGATCACTCAAAATACATCTGTTAGAAGTAGGAAAAACAAAGCATAACGGGACATTTTAGTCTATAACAAGCTTGATTTCGTTGAAAACTTCTTTAAATAGCTTATTGATACTATTCTCATGCTTTTTCTAGTTTTTTTGAATGTATTTTTTTTGTCACTTTTCGACTTTTTTTACGGATTGTCTTTCTTGATTTGTGACATTTAAATATTTAGATTCCTGGTTTTTGATTATTAAATTTTGGATTTGCAACAATATGTTTTATAGTTTTTAAACTGTTATATTTCATTTTTATTTTGTGAAAAATGATGGCTCATCGAGATAAAATAGGATTTAAGAGTTGCCATGAAAAATTTAAAAAAATAGATAAGAGGGTAAAAAGCAAAATCAAGAAATACATGGCTCAAAAAGAAAAATTCTTACTAAAAACAAAAAACCGAACACGAATTTTTAACCATATTTCCAAATATTTAAATGATAAAGGAGTACTTAAAAACGGCAATTCTGTAATAACTAATAATCATGATATAGCTAAATCTTTTGCACAATATTTTCGCAACACCTTCTCTGATAATGATTCTTCATTATTTACACCCAATAGTTCATCAGAGAATGCGGACCACATTCCTCTTATTACGACTCACGTAGAAATTGAAGAAATTTTAAGAAAAACCAAAAGCTCTATCAAACACCTCACCTGATAATATTCCATATTTTCTATAAAAAAAATGTGCAACTAACTTGGCAGTCCCGATTTTTCGAATATTTAACTATTCATTTATTCATGGCGTCGTGCCAGATATATGGAAAACTGCAATCATAAAACATGTTTTTAAAAAAGGTGATAAATCTCAAATTACTAATTATCGTCCTATATCACTGACGGGTTCTCTTTCTAAAATTTGTGAACGAGTCACTAAAAATCACCTACTGAGGAAATTTGTCAACAATAAAATTCTTCCTGATTCCCAACATGGGTTTTAAAAATTTAAGTCAGTTACCACCCAATTAATAGAATTTAAAGGTTAAAATAAGTCATAAGCTATACTCATTTAGTAGTTCAAAGCATCCATGTTTTCATAACTACAGTATACTCATGGTGTATTGAAAACTTGAAATTCTTGTACTTTTTTCCAACGGTAAACACCTTCTCAACAATAAATGGCTAACTCATAGCTATCATTTAATATCTCAAAAAACTCCTTACGATTAAATTTTTTTTCAAATCCATCTTCACCGACTACCAAGTAAGCCATTGCCCGACAATCATAAATGTCTATAATCGGTATTACCGATATTTTAAATTTCGTTAAGCCGCGGAAATCGGTCAAATCTTTAAACAGTATAGTTCCAAATGCGTGTCTTATGCTCAAAGTTGGCAAAAATCCCTTTTGAAATACAAAAAAAAGTTTATCAAAGATTCATATTCCAACTTTCAGTCAAAAAAAAACAAAGTACAATAATAGTAATAGTAATAAAAAAATAATGTATAAAAGCGAAACAAAATAATAATAAAAAGAAGAAGAAAAAATACAATCAAAAGAAAAACATGAATGAATGTATAAAATTTTTAATTGTAACTTCCAGTACTGTAGCCAGATGTAGCTTGTTGAGATGTTCCGGATGATGATTGTTGCTTTTTAGCTTGTTCTTCAACTAATGCAGCCTTTTCATGCATTCCCATTTGACGATAATATTCAGCCCATTGTGCACTATAATCTTGAACAGGTGCAGCACCAGAAGTTTGTTGTTGAGTTTGTGCAGATGTTACAGAAGTTGCTGTTGCACCAGTTCCATATACTGCTCCACCATATGCTGTAGCTTGAGGTTGTTGCTGTTGATAATAATTTGACCATTGATTAGCATCAGTTTGTCCAGTAGCTAAAAAAATAATATTTATTATTGTACTCAAGTATTAGAAATAAAAGTAAACTTACTGTATGCGCCATTTTGTTGCCATTGATTATATCCACCATCGAAGCCAGTACTACCATATGGATTTGCTGTTGGAAGTGTAGTTGTTGCTGCAGCAGAATTACTACCAGTAAAATGTGGAACAGGTGTACCAGGTGGAATATCACCAACTTTAATACGAATAATATGTTGAGCATGATGAATTTGATACGGTGAACCTTTAATAACAAATATCTTTTCTGATGCATTTGGAGGTGGATCACGTGAAAGTTCAACATGTGCACCAGATTCACCACAAATTTGTTTAATTGTATCACCACCTTTTCCAATTACTAGGCCAGTTTTATTTGCAGGAACATGCATAAGAAAAGTTTCTGTAACACCAGAATTTTGCGAGCGTTGAAGTAAATCTGATATCATTTGTGTAGCTCGAGCAATTTGATCTGGTGTACCTTGAAGAGTTGCACAGCGATCAGGAGTAGTTGGATCTTCATCTGGTTTGAACTGGATTTTACCTAAAAATGAACACAATGTTATTATGAATTGCTAATACTTTTAAATAAATAAAATAACTCACAGCCGCTTTCATTGATTAATCGTTTAATTGTTTCACCACTTTTACCAATAATTATTCCAACAGATGATCGTGGAACTATTACTTCTCCAACAGATTTAGCATATTGTGGTCGAGCACCACCTTCTTCACTATTAATAATTGATTCAATTGTTCGGCAAGCATTTTCAACTTTATCTGGTGTTCCAGTAATTCGTAGCGGCTTTGGTCCATGGCTGATTGCTTGATTCTCTTGAATTAGCAACATTTTAACTCCAAGTGTTTCTTGTAATGATTTAATTGTTTCACCATTTCTTCCAATAATTAAACCACATTTTGTTCCAGGAATTGATAAAATTCTTTGAATACATCCTGGCGGAATTCCTCCTCCTTGTTGTGTTGGCGCTTGACTTGTTGAAATTCCACCACCCATTTGTTGTTGTTGATCTACAGTATATTTAAGGTTATAAGTTGCATTACGAGAAATAACATCAGTAATCATATTTTTTGCAAGACTATAATTTTATTATTAAGAGGAGGTTATTGGATATCCTAAACCTACTCAATGTTTTCTCTAGTTCCATTTAAAGTACAAAGTCGAGTGTGCTGTGGCGTTCCTTGATGAGCCATTTGAATATGACAACCAGATTCTTGTTGAATTGTTGAAATTTGTTCTCCACCACGACCAATTACTGTAATTTTGTTTTGTTAACTATATGAATTGTTTTTGACTTACCAAGCCCAACAACATTATCTGGAATTTCAACAACCTCACATAATGTTGGCAATCCTGCATATGGTCGCTTTGTAGGAATTTCTGAAATTAATTTTTAAACGTTTTTGTAAATGCATTAACACAACAATTACCATAAGCTGAATTACTTTGACCGGGTTCTTGATACCATTCACGTCTAAAAATGTTTGCCATAAACTTTTGATTGTATATATTCAATTCAGTTTTTTGTGCCGTTGAAATATGTATTTTTTAGCAGATGTGCAAAAATGAAAGAACGAAAAAGAAAGGAACTTTAAAAAAACGATGTGTGGGATCTAAAACTGTGAATGTGGTGATGAAAAAACTTTCTGTGATAATGGTCACAAATTTTTTTCAATGGAAATAATGAGCTAAAAATTTGTCATACCTTTTTCTTGACTGTCTTTCAGCTAACATCATACTTAATTCATTAGGATCAAATAATTTTTGGGATGCTTTAAAATGCATAGTTTCTGGAGGTATCTTTTCATCTTTTTGTTGTCGAGGAATTTCAAAGGGATCCTAAAAAATTTATAACAAATATTTTCTTCGGCTACAGTAATTCTAAATTTTTACTTGAATATTTTTTGATGTTGATTCAACAGAATGTTCTTTTTTCATTGATTTTTTTGAATCAGAAATATCCTACAAAAAAATAAATAATTATGAATTTATTTAAATAATAATGTTTACAGAAGATTTTTCATTTGAATTTGAAGCTTCAATAGAATTTTCATACGCAGCAATATGAAGTGAAAGGGTGCTGCTGCTTGTTTTTGAATACGAGCTTCTATTTTCTTCTTTACTTTGATAATAATTTGATGATGAATTTAATATAATTTCATCATTCCAAGTTCTTAGATTGCTTTTCTCAAATTTTGGTTCAGGCTTATCATATTTTTGATAATCTGTTTTTTTAGGTAAACCTGCAGCCCCCAATTATTACAAAGCTTATTATAAAACAATAAGAATTACACATTACATAACTTTTTTAATAAAGCTTTTGTTTTAAAGATATTTTTAAGTTAACAATGCCCTATAGAAAAGTGCTGCAGGTTTTGTTTCTCTCTATATGTTACCATTAAATTTTCGTTGCTTTTCTGTAGAAACATTTTCAACTGGAGCAAATGTAGCATCAAAATATTCAGAGTTTTGATTCAAATTAAGATTGGTATGATTGTAATTGGAACTGCTTCTTGAGCTATCACTTTGATATTTATCAGGAGAAGAAGAGGAGCAACGATCTTTTGTTGCCATCCTAAAACCCATAATTTTATTTTTTACATCTCTTTTTTAACCACAAATCAAAAAAGAAATACACAAATGTTTTAAGCTAGACATAAAAATATGGTTACGAATTATATAAAGTGTAAACATTTTGTCTGTCTCTTATGGTTTCTACCATCCTAAAGTCTAGTTTTCTCCTGCACAAAAAGAACAAACGAAAAGAAGAAGTAACAATGTGTGAAAGTCTATTTGAACATAACACCATTTAAACACGTAAGAATGATGCAATTTTTCTTTGTTAATCAAAAGAATAGAACAAAAGCAGATGTAAACAAACATGTGATGAAATTTGGTTTACGTAAACAAAACAAACAATTAAATGTCGTGGGAATTGTGTAGGACATTTTCAAACAAAAGATTTCGTAATTTCGGAGATCAAAGAATTTTTTAAGGTTGGTTGAAACCTCATAAAAAGCAAAAATATATTTAACTCAATTTCAAATGTCAGTAAAATTACATGCGTCTCTTCCAAATGTTTTATTTATGTGCTTTACCGACTCAAATTGATAGCTATGCGAGAAAATTCTTATAAATACGTTGAAGTAGTATTCATAGTTCAAAACTATACCCTAATCTATCTGTAAATGGATGATGCAGAATTGAAAATGACATTGTATTTAATGCGAAACATAATGCATTTGTTTAAAAAAAGCTACAGTAATATTTAATTTCACCTTTCTTTTTTTGCAAAATTTATATATGTCTTTCTGTTCCATTACGCCAAAACAAGATGTCTTGAAATTTTTTCTTGCCCTTTTTTCTCTTTCGCTTGTTTGATTTTAAAACAGTCATTTTTATCGAATTTCTAAACAAATAATTTACAAAAAATGGCAGATATTTCATCCCAACTTAATCAAAAATATGATGAGCTTCGAAATATTGGTATGTTAAACCCTTTAATAATGATATCTTTAACTTTATCCTTTTTAAGGAAATGAACTTGCAACGCTAGTTGGTCGTGAACCAAAATTTCCACGAAAGCGTGCAAATACTATTGATGAAGAAGCTCCACCTGCAAGGTAATTACTTAAATACATATGTAGCTTACTGTAATTAAGATATTGTTTTAGACGTGATAATACTGATCGAACAATCTCATTTGATTCTTCAAATGATCGCAAAATTTCTTATGAATCAAATAATGATCGTAAAGTTATTTCATATGAGCCAGTTGATCGTAAGCGTAGCCGTCTCATTGAAGATGAACCTGCTAGAAGATATGATAGACATGATGATCCACCATCTCGTCGACCAACTTTACAATCATCGGTTCGAATGCCAACAATAGAAACAAAATCACGTGAAGAAGTTCTTGCAGAACGAAAATCACTTGCTGGAGCAGATGGTGCACGGTACGCTTTTCACAGTTATTACTTAATAATATAATTTGATATTTCAGAAATCGTCGAATGTTTGGTAATCTTCTTCTTGGAACTTTAAAGCAATTTCAAAAAGAAGAGAAAGCACCTGATGTTGCACCAAAAACACAAGCTCAAGTATGATTCATTTGTCTTTTTTTGCAATCACTATATGATTAATTTTTAGCATGATAAGTTAAAAGAAGTCGAAGAAAGACTTGAAAAAAGTGTTCGACAAGATAAAGAAAAGTATTTACAAGATAAAAAAGCTGTTGAAATGAAGCTACGTGAAAAAGAAATGGAAATAAAGCGTCTCAAACAACGACAAGCTATTCAAGTAAAGGTAAAATAGCTCTTAGATAATAGGTAGCTAGTAATTCGATAATATTTTAGAATGAAAATAAGATTGCACATTACAAAAGGCTACAAAATTTTATTCAAACTGAAACAAAGCCTCCTATTTTCTTTCTTCCTGCTCGATTAACTCTTCGTGGAATGGGTAAAGCATTTTGTTATTTTTTTAGAAAATTTTTAATGAAATACTCTTTTTTAGAATTACTTAAACAATCTTCTCGTAACCTTGATAGTATGTTTACAATAATTATTTTTAATTTAATAATAGAAATCATAACATTTGCTTTTTTAGCTCTCATTAAAGAACGTCAAACTGAAATGGAAAATGAATTGCGTGATCTTGAAGAGCTCTCTGATGGTGAAATTGGTCCCGCTATTCGTTCATCGGTTAATGTTGTTAGTCGTGACAAAGATTCTCGCGCTCATTTAAAACCAATGAATGGTGATGAAAATATGGATGATGAACCTTTGGATGATGATGATGACGACGATGATTTGGATGAAGTTTTTACCGTTCGTTCATCAGTTGTTGTCAAAAAACCTGAAGTTAAAAATGGAAATTCAGAACACAAAGCTAAAGAAGAAAAGATTGGTGCTGAACATAAAGAACGCAATAGTGAAAAGGATGATGGCAAAGGATTGGATGAAAGTGAAGAAAAGAAGGAAGAAGCAAAACCTGATGGTGATAAGGAAGAAGTCGAAGTTGATAAAAAAGAATCAAAGCCTACAGTTGATAAAGAAAAGTCGAAATCAAATGGTGAAAAAGAAGAATCAAAATCTGATACAGAAACCAAGCCAAAGGTTGATAAAGAAGAATCAAAGGCTGATAAAAAGGAGTCAAGATCAGATAGGAAGGAATCAAAATCTGATAAAGCAGAATCAAGATCAAAAGCTGATAAAGAAGGTAAAAAGGTAAGTTCTAAAAAGCAAGGCTCTGCTTCTCCTTCAGATTGAATTTTTTGATGCTGTTAATGGAAGAAGATCTTTTTCCGGGTGACATGGTTTTTGTTAAAACTTCATTATTGGTTTTGTATTATTTTAAAATTATTTTTATACAACTTATAAATTCTGTTACAAACTTCGTCGACTTTGTTTTACATTTTTTATATAATTTTTTTAGTTTGTGGGAGAATTTTGATTTTCTGTGTTTTTTCAAAGTTTTTTGAGACTGTAGCAACTTCTTCGTTTGAATTTTTATCTTGAGATGTAGCCCTGATAATAAGATAAGAATATTGAGCTTTGTCATTTTTCTTTTTCTTCAAAACTATGTACCTGATTTCTTATAAACCTTTCCCCTCATTTACTTTATCCTTTATTGCACTTTTGAAAAATAAACGTATTTTCTGAATTATCCATGTGTTTCACAAGATTATCATTTTGTTGGATTTGGTGAAAGTTTTAAAACGTTTTATAAAAAATTCAGAAAAGAAGATAATAAAAAAATGAATACATTACAGTAGGACAAATCTCTAATCAAGCAGCAATAAAATACGCAAAAAATCAAACATCAAAATATCTCTCTATTCGCGCATATTTTGTCTACATTCATCATCATTCTATTTAATCAATTTCTTCATTCATTTGTGCCTTCTGCGCCTTCATACGGTGCAGCCAATCGAATACCATTAGGTTCAACACCCCAAATTTGTGTTGCATATTCGCTGATTGTTCGATCAGTTGAAAATTTGCCACATGATGCAATATTATGTAGACACATTTTAATCCATTTTTGTCGATCCATAAATGCTTGTGAAACTTCTTCTTGCTTTTTAATATATGATTCATAATCAGCACAAACTAAAAAGCGATCATGATGCCGAATAGAATTTGCAAGATCTTTAAGGAGATCTGGTTGATCTTGGGTGAAATAGCCTGTTTCAATTTGATCAATACATTGTGCAAGTTCTGAATTCTTTGCAATAAAATCATTTGCATTATATCCACGCTTTTGTAGTTCTGTGACATCTTCAACTGTCATACCAAAGATAAAGATATTTTCTTGCCCGCATTCTTCCATCATTTCAACATTTGCGCCATCCAAAGTACCAATTGTTAAAGCACCATTAAGCATGAATTTCATATTTCCAGTTCCAGACGCTTCTGTACCAGCTGTAGAAATTTGTTCAGATAAATCTGCTGCAGGAATAATCTTTTCTGCCATTGAAACACGATAATTTTCAAGATAAACAATTTTAAGTTTATCACCAACAATTGGATCATTGTTAACTACTGTAGCAACAGAGTTGATAAGCTTAATAATTTGTTTTGCCATATGATATCCAGGTGCAGCTTTTCCACCAAACATTACAGTACGTGGAACAATTTTTGCTGTTGGATCTGCTTTAATTCGATTATAGAGGGTAATGACATGAAGGGCATTAAGAAGTTGGCGCTTATATTCATGAATACGTTTGACATGTACATCATAAATTGATGATGGATCGATATCAATATCAAATTCTTCTTTGATAAATTGTGCAACTCGAACTTTATTATCATTTTTAATTCGGCCAAGTGTATCAAGGAATCCAGCATTATCATCAAGCTTCTTCAATTGTTGTAAAAGATCCAAATTTGTAACCCATTCTTCACCAATTCGCTAAAATTGTAAAGGATTACAGTATGCTTTTGAGGTTTTTTAGACAATACATAAACCCGTAAAAAGTCTTGGAAAATAATGCTAAATTTTTCACGACTTTCCACGATTTTCTACAATTATCGACGAATTTTTTTCCTTTTTTTGTCAGTTTCGTGGCTTGGGGTGTTATTTGGATTCCAGATGGGGTCACAGGGTACATAGGGGTTTAAAAATCTTATTGATCTCTTCGTCAAGCTCATATATTTTATTTCTGAAGCTTTCATTAATTTTGGATACCTATTAATCGTTTAATTAAATAAATGGGATAAACATTTTGAAACTCCTTTTATCACGTTTTATTAATAAAATAAACGTACTTCAATGATTACATCAGCAAGTGAAGGATTACAAAGAAGAAGCCAACGCCGGGGTGTAATTCCATTGGTTTTGTTTTGGAAACGACCTTGATAATATTCTGCAAAATCTTTAAAGGTATCAATTTGAAGAAGTTTTGAATGAAGAGCTGCAACACCATTAACAGCATGTGAACCAACAATGCATAAATGTGCCATATTAATTCTTTTTTCTCCATGATCGTCTGCTTCTTCAACAATTGACATTCGACGAAGCCGATCTGTATCACCTGGATATCGATTGGCAACTTGAGTCAAAAATCGTGCATTAATTTCATAAATAATTTCAAGATGCCGAGGAAGAAGATTTTGAAGCATTGAAACGGGCCATCGTTCAAGAGCTTCTGGAAGAAGGGTATGATTGGTATAACCAAATGATCGAACACCAATTTCAAAGGCTTGATCAAAAGATAACCCTTCAATATCAACAAGAAGCCGGATAAGTTCTGGGATACCAATGGATGGATGAGTATCATTCAATTGGATGGCAACTTTATCAGGGAAAGTATGGAAATCAATTCGAACAGCTTCTCGAACTCCATATTTGCTGCTTTTAAAACGGCGAATAATATCTTGAAGGGTTGCAGCAACAAGGAAGTATTGTTGCTTCAAACGAAGTTCTTTTCCAACAAAAACATTATCATTTGGATAAAGGACGCGAGTGATATTTTCAGTTAAATTTCGATCCATAACTGCTTGAACGTAATCTCCATCATTGAAAAATTTAAGATGAAAATGATTTTCAGCTTTTGCAGACCAAAGTCGTAAAGTATTAACAACATTATTTCGGAAGCCAGGAACAGGAGTATCAAATGGCATAGCAAAAACAACATGAGTATCAACCCATTTGCTCTGAAATTGGAAAGGGATTGCTTTGTTTATGGAAGTTATTGTGGTATATTGATAGTTTAAAATTACGGTAATCGTTAGAATACAACAATTTTTATGAACAAATTTTTGATTCAATTTGTTATTACTTGGATTACTGTAATTTCTAATTTTAATGTCACTTTTGCTTACCTTTCCATCAGAATCTTTTTCAACTCTTCCATAAAAATTTACTGGAAGCATATATTCTGGTCGAGCTTTTTCCCATGGATTACCAAATCGAAGCCAATCATCAGGTTCTTCAATTTGCCATCCATCTTTAATAACTTGTTTAAAGATACCATATTCATATCTAAGCCCATATCCATAAGCAGGAATTCCAAGTGTTGCCATTGAATCAAGGAAACAGGCAGCTAAGCGACCCAAGCCACCATTACCTAATCCGGCATCTTCTTCAATTTCTTCTAACTCTTCAATATTTAAGCCAAGTTGATAAAGTGCTTCATCAACGGTTGCTTGCATTCCAAGATTGAGCATTGTATTTGTCAATGTTCGGCCCATATAAAATTCAAGGGAAAGATAATAAACACGCTAAAATTAAATATGAAGGGGTACTGTAGGTTTTAGAAATTAAGGTAAAGATTTACTTTTGGATCATGTTCATAATAATATTGCTGAGTTCGAATCCATCGACTTACAAGATGATCTCGAACTGTATCAGCTAAGGCAAAATAGTAATCCCGTGGAGTTGCAACATTTCGATCTTTGATAAGAGAAAAATGAAGATGTCTATTGAATGCTTTTTTAATCTAAAGTTTTTGAAGGTTACATATTTGAATATTGGAATGGCTTGAAGCAGAAACATTTATGCCAAGATAGTAAACTTACGTTTGCAACATTTTCAACTTGAGCAATTCCTCGAACACTAATTTGCTTTCTTCGATCGGCGTCAGTCATCCTTCTTTAGCACTCTGTTGGGCTTGTTTTTGACGCTAAAAAATACATTTTTGAAAGGCTTTTAAGACTTTTAAATATTTTTAAACACGTAAATGAAGGAATAAAACAACGTGATTAGCAATTTATCTTACGAGACTTAAAAGTTAGAAGCCGAAAAGTAGTCAGTTTTTTTCTCGATCGATTTCAGTTTTTCTTTCTTTTGAAAAAGAACCATCTAACTTTCTCATCTTATTATTTTTGCCAAGGCCAACAACAAAAACATTAATGCAATTAATACATTTTTTTTCATCTTCTTCTGACAACTTTTTGTGTCATTAAAACACTGATAAACATTTTAAATGTTTCAATTTTAAAAACAAACAATTTTATTTATTTACTTGTAGAACGAAAATTAAAAGAAAAAGAGAAAGGAAGACGTTTATTTTTCTTCTTTTGAGATTTTTTAGTGAATCAAGAAAGAAAGCAAAAATAACGAGAGAAAAACGTTTTTTATATTTGTAATGAAGGAAAAAAACAAAGATTGATCTTTGATAGAGAAACGAATGTTGATTGATTAATTTTTATGGGGAAGGTTGACATGGACAAAGAAAAGTTTTATTGCTTTTAATGGCATTTAACGTCAATGCCATTGTTTATGGTAGTAGTTCGTTTACCTGGTTCAACAGAATATAAAATTATTGAAGCATAAAGATATTTTTAGAGACATAAAAGTAAGATGGGTTTTAAAAAAATTGATGTGTCTGAACGCGGACATTCGCTATGTTTTTTGGGAGAAAAGTTATGCAGACTTTTTGCCGTTGAGGCATTTGCAAAGAAAAAAATGACAAGGAGAAAGGAGACGTGCCAAATTGAATATCAAAGTTGCCCAAAATGTGCATACCATAAATTCAGAAGTAATGTTGCTCGTTTAGGTAAGCAACATGTTAACGTCCAGCATCTAGCTAAAGTCTAACCTTTTCTAATTAACAGAAAAAAACATTCAAAAAAGGTGTAAAATTTCCAAAGAAAAAACATTTTTTCGTTCTTTCTCTAACTTTTTAACTTTGAAAAATATAAAAGAAAACTAATAACTGTTTTTTAAAAAAAGCCAGCAGCAAGAAGGATAAAAGGATTAAAGTTATCCATTAAATCTAAAAATCATCATCAATTGACTAACTAAAAATCCACTTGCCATTTTTTGAGAAAAAAAAACGAGGAAAAAAGGCAGTTGCCCTTCTGCATCGGACTTTGCTGTTTCTTTTTCATCTCCTTGTTTTTTCTTCTTTTTCAGTTTTTCGTTCCTCATCATTTTGGCCGAATTTTTCTGCTGCTGTTACTGCTACAACTATAAAGCAGCTCTCCATCACCTTCTTCAACCGGACAAACACTCGTTTTTTTCCGAAAATGATAAACAAGCAAGCAAAAGCAGAAAAAATGCTTTTCGACTCGACGGCGTTCCTTTGAGTTAAAACAAAAAGTTCAAGTTGTGTTTGAAACTTATCCAGGAAAACAAAAACTAAATACGTGATAAAGTCTTTTTATAAGAATAGTAAATTTTGCTTTTTGATAAAAATAAGTTCAAAGAAAAATAGAATTACAAGTTTATAGTTACAGTAACCCGATTCTCCAAAATATGACACTTTACATAAAATGCTGTGAAAGAGTTGAATAATGTTCTAGTTTAATAAATTTAAGAAGGAAATATTCAAACTAATTCCTAAAAACAGTTTGAAATGCCATTTAGATTTGTGCAAAACAAAATTTTTGAGAAATTTCTTATTTTGTTGTTAGAGGCAGAATATGTCGCATCATGTTTTGAAAATCATAAAATCTAACAATCTTTGGATAATACTCAGTGTGATATTTTAAAACTAAATGCTTTTTTTAAAGAATGATTCAGAAAATGCTGTTGTAAAAATTTTTTTAGATTTGATTACATCCTTGAAAGAAAATGTATGAGCAAGAGCTCCCATGCTGAGGATAACAAAGCTATATCAATTTTAAAGATTAAAAAAAGTAGAAAAGCTGTTCAACTTTAATAACAAAATGTATAAGCGGAGGTATACTGTAGCCATCTATTGTTCTATCATCGCCATTTTTGGCGTTTTGTTCTTTGATGCTTCTGCCATTTTTTAAATTTTTTTTGAACAAGACATTTTTTTGGTCGTCATCCATCGATTGTATTCACGTATTTTGTTTATCTAAATACCTCCAGCTTTTCACAAATCTTCTGCTGATTATCGATTATTGCAAAAACCTTCATCTGTAAGTACCTTGTTGTTGTTATTTTTCTTTCTGATTGACCCACTTCTGAACTTCTTTCGTTATTACTCTTTCTCATTCATTAGCAAAAGATATTTCAGTTTCATTTTATTTATTTATATTTATTTAGTGCCATCTGGAATATGTCTTCTTCAAGCAACCAGAATCAACCTACACCATCATCCAAAGATGAAAGTGAACCTATGGAAATTTGTGATGATGCTGCTGAAGAAGAAAAAATAGATATGTCAAATCTTCTTGAACCTTCTATGCTCAAGCTATCTCCACCAATGAGACAATATTTCTCATTTCCACCTATTATGATTTATGATATCGCTAAGAATGCTAATGAAAAAACCAGACGAAAGTTAACTGAAACATGTAAAAGCATGAAACTCATTGTTCAAAGCTATGAAGATCATGTCGTTGAAAAGATTCATGCTCGACATATCAAAGGCTGTGAATATGTTGTTGCTCCAAAATCCTTAAAAGTGGTTGATACATTGGATTTGATGTTTCTTACAGAAAAAAACTTGGAGAAATTATTTAAGAAATTGGATATTTCTACTATTCAAACAATACATTTCTTCAGCTGTCTTACAACTTTTCCTTTAAGCTTCTTTAATTATGTTTTACAACCGACAGCAGTAACATTTTGGTGCACTGCACATTTTGATACTCCAATTTCTCCAACTTTGAAAGCATTTGAAGTGTTACAAAATGCAAAAGAAATTTAGTACGTTTAAAATTTGTTGAATCTATGCTTACGTTATCTATCCATTTTTAGCCAAACTTGTATCTACAATGCTCTTACAAAATCTGATTTCAAGAAGCTTCTTCAAATTAAACGCAAAACAAAGCTTGAAGTATGTGGAATTGCTGTTAACAAGGATGTTGATAAAGAAGATATTATTGAATTCTTGGATGTCCACATGATGCCACGTTCACCTATTAAAAGCAGATTAACTTTATGTATTCGAGGAGTGAATGATAAAGTGGTACCGTATGTCAATGAAGTATTGGAAAAGCGACGACAAACAAGTGATGAAGTTCCAGATGTCAAAATTGAATTTAGATATGTCTAATTTGTTATTATTATTTATTGTTTTATTTTGCACCGGTAATAAAAAGTTATACAACCTCAAATATATCTTTTAAACACCGTAATACTGATTTCTTTTTACTATAAATATTATCCCACAAACTGAAAGTCATTCGATAACTATCTTATTGCTATAAAAGCTACAGTAATCTCAATCCCCCAAACACAAAATGAGATAAAAAAGAATCCTTTATTTAAACTTAAAAAGCCAAAGTCAGTGAATACAAATTAAAACAAAAATGACTGCCCCATACAAATTCTTTTTTCACCAAAATTCCTTGAGAGTTGATATTGATGTGTGTGCCTCCATTACATTAAATATCATATACAAGAGAAAGTTTTGATTCGAAAGACGATTATACAAGATACATTATTGAGAAAATTATTTTCGAACGGAGCGTAAATTTTTGCCTTCATTATCAGATGCAATAACAAATTCAGAAATTTTATCACCAATTTGAACGCGACCAGCTTTCTGAGTACGACCCAAGATACCAGGTTTTCTAGGCTGAAAAAGAAGATAGCTTTTAGATATATAAACATATGTATAATGTGCAACTTACTTGAGCATTACGTTCTTTAAGCTTATTACGTTCACGTGCAGCAATATCTCGAACATCAGAATTCATAATAACAGATGGAGGTAATTGAGCATTTGTAGATAAGGCAGTTTGAGTCCAATGCTTTGCTTCAGTTGATTCTGGACGTTCAATGACGCATGTAACAAAGCCTTGAGCTTGAAGAGATTTAAGCAAAAGATCACGTGCAACATCTTTATCGGTAACTGGTTTTCCATCAATATCAATAATATGATCACCAATTTGAAGTTGTTGTGCAGCTAATGAACCAGCATCACATCGAGATACCAAGACACGATTTTGATAATGCTTAATACCAAGTCCAAGTTTTGGCCCACCAGGTTTCCATTCAATTTTAACCATATTATAAACAAAGCCATCACGACGTTGAATATATTGTGAACGTTCTGGAGGAATATGAACTCTTGCTTCAAGTTCAGCAGCTTGTTTTTCATCACGAACTACTTGAAGACGTGCAACAGGTGGAGCATATCGCAAAAGTTGAAAGAAATGATTGGTATCACGAATTACGGTATTATTGACTTTGGTAATTTTGTCACCAACCTATAATAACGAAACATAAATATATATATATACCCCAATAAAGACATACCTTGAGCTTTCCTTCTGAAAGAGTACCATTTTGAACTTTAACGATAAACATTTTATCGTTAGGCGTTGCACCAAGTGGTTCACCTTCTTCCATTTGTATTTCAATTATCAGCTCCTTCTCACCCATCTTGCTTTCTTCTTGATGACAGTTGCTTGATGCCGCGACGAATTGGATAAGAAAATGATTTACGGTAATATCGAGCCGCCCCAGTCAGTCACGAATGAACCGAAAATGTCTTCAAATGAAGCTTTTATAGTGGTTTTATTAGGCCCATACTAAAATCTGAGTCATTCCCCCAAAAAATTTGAATGATAAATGTTAATTTTTTGCGGGAATACAATCATTCAAAAAATTTGAATGCAACGTTGAAGAAGAAAAAAAAGAAAATGAGCAAAAAAAGTCAACCATTTTTTTGAACGTTTTGGTTAAATTTAATTTTTGAGTCGATAATGCACTGTCAAAACTTGTTCTTTCTTGGTTACTGTAATTGCCAGATTTACTGGTAAAATTTTGTTAATACAAAGCCGTGAAACAATTTTTTTATAAATTTTTTATTGCAAAAACTTTTTTAAATTTCAAAAATACAAAGTAAAATTTTAACAATAAAAAAAATAAAAAAGATGGCAGTAACAAAGTTATTAAAAATTAGTAATAATAGTTGCGTAAAAATTTTTTGTAATAAGACACGGTTGCAAAATGTTTGTATTTGGGAAGAACAAATAGAAAATAAATAACACATCAAAAATTTAAGGCTAAAAAACGTCGAATCACAATCAAAAAATGTATGCTTTAAAAAATTTACAAATGATTAAATAAAAATATTTTTTAAAACTAAGTAGAGTAATAATATTTGAGCAAATTTGTAATTGTTTTATCAATTTTTATATTTAAGATAAGAATAAAGTTTGGTTGAAGTAATTAGTAGTAGTAGTATTTACGCCCATCCACCTGTAAGCCGCATAAAACCTTCTTCATCAAGGGCTTGTTTTTGATCTTTTGATCTCATTGAAACAAAAATATATCCACCAATAAATTCATGAACAACCTAAAACATAAAAGTGGTATATTTAACAGAAGGAGTACGGTAATTAGCACGTTATTTTAATTTATGTATTTCGCATTACACTAACTAAGAAAATTATTGAAACACAGGAATTTTTTGAATTTAAACTTTTTTAAACAGTATCCAATATATAAAAAAAACAAACCTTGCAATCAGCTGAAAATGGTTTAAAATCAATTTCTTCTTGATCAAATGCCATTCGAATATGCCGAATTTCCCAATTAACATGCCATTTCTTCATTTTTGTGAATGGCCATGGTTTAATACAATCACCATTATCAGAATTAACCAAAAATAGACCACGATTTGAGACAGCAATTAACTCAGGCTTTTTAGAGGCACCTTTTTCATCAAAGAATTTAACAATAAAATAATGTAGGCCATGTCCTTTAAGGGATTCCCACGTTCGAATATATTGTAGTTTTGCTTCAGAATTTGATAGATTTCGAATACTTGAATGTGCATCTGAGATTCGTGATTTTAGCCTTGATTCTCCAGCTCTTTTAACATAATGTTGCGCAACAAAATCAGAGGGATTAAAATCGGATGGAAATTGTACAGCTGGGGCACGGCTTTTATTTGAATCTGCACCATTTTGTTGTTCTAAAAGTCTTTAATTGTTATTCAATAACTACAGTAATAAACGAACTTCCTGATTGAAGCATTAATGTTCGCTTCAAAGATTCTACTTCACTATTATAACTTGAATCAGCCATTGTTTTTCCACGTGATGCAAGCTTACATGCAGCTAACCATTTTGCATATTGTGGTTCAGAATCACATTTAAGAATTAATTCATTCATGCCATCAGATGATGGAATTAAAATTTTAATATGAAATCTTTGTTCAGAAATTTTAACATCTTGTGATACTTCACATCCTTTAAGATTGAAATGACCGAGTGGGGGACCAGATTGATCTTGGGCTGCATTATAATATGATAGAATTAAATCACGAAATACAAAATATGCACGTTTAAAATTATTAAATCCAAGTTTCTTTGGTCTAAAAATTGTTTTATTAGTTTTTAGAAGTATTTGGGTGATGATAGTAACGTTTTAAAAGCTTGCTATCAATGACAGTAAAACATAAATATATTACTTTCTTTGATAGTAACACTCAAAATCATTACTATTAATGACAGTAACACAAAAAAATTACTATCACTTTTTTCAAAAACATACTTTAAAAATTTTAAATATTCTGCTAATTCTGGTACATGTGTTAAATCTTTTCTATTTAATGCAGCAGCATCAAGATTATGCTCCAACTCATCCAACAACAAATCAACTTCATCTTTATCATCTGTGTTTTCTTTTTCATCAAGCTTTTGTAGAGTTGCTTGAATCTGCAAGGCAGCAAAAAGATTAGCTTCTTCTTCAGTATGTTCAAATTCATCCAATAAAATTGACCATTTTGCTTGTTCATAGAGTTGATTAATTCGAACAAGATCATATTTTGGATTTAAATCAAAGAATGACATATATTTGAATCGAAGTTGTACAGTTTCATTTTCAGCAATGCCCTGTTCCATCAAAGATCTCGAAGAATCAAGCCATCCACGATTTATTGCTGCACGTTCAAGATAATTTTGTGGTCGAAATACTTGATCTTTATTTAGAGTTACGCGAGGGGATTGAATTAAATTTTCTGCGATAGCTTCTCCATCAAGATAATCACCACTGAAGCCACGCGTGGAGTCTCGACCCATTACATGTGCATATGCAGCAGGACCAGGTGACATTCCACGTGGAAGAGTTCCGTGCCTGGGTAGGGTACCAATCTCTGATGCATTAAACATATGTCCAGGTCCAAGGGTTGCTGAGATAGCAGGTGATGGCTGTCGACCATTGGTATTTAAAGTATGATATCGAATTGGTTGTAGGGTCCTTAGAGTACCAGGTCCAACAGATTCTTCTCCAACTTTGTACGGGACAATTGGGGCTTCTGTATCAGCATTGGCACCTTTTCGAAGGACATCTGGTGGTATATTTCTTTTAAGGGATAATTCTTCTGGATATCGAATAGATAATTCACGACACAGCTCAGCAGTTACACGAAAAACGGATGCAGAAAAATCTAAATTTGCATCAATCAACTGTAAGTCTGGTAGCTGAACTTGTGCAGGTTTATGCATAGGCGTAAATTCAAGATAATGTGCTGATGTAACACCTATTTGATCAAGTGTGGATCGAGTATGCTTCAACCATCGACGTTTATCTGGCCACCATAGGGCATGATCTGACCAATCTCTTGAACCTCCTATAAATGGACATACATCTCTCAATCCAATAGCAATATCAAAGCTTACCAATTGCATCAACAAGTTTCATCATAACTCCACCAATATGCATATCCCCTCTTGCATATATTTCTTTAGAAGTATTTATATCTGTAACAAATATGCCGAGCTTCCATGTTCCATCATTTGGTTCTATCTCATCACTGATAAGATGAGCCATATTTTACAAAATGGGAAATAGATCCCTCAAAAATATGAGGTATACGGTTTTAAAGACTAAAAATATTTTTTTAAAATTAAAAGTTTTAAAATTTTGAGCTTATACAATTTTACACGCAATTTAATATTGATTTTAACAAAAGAATTTAATAAGAAGAAAGGTATCACCTTTTCGCCTTCGCAAATATATAAAAATGTGTCTCGCTTTACATTTTACTCGACTCAAAAATGCCATCGATGTGTTTGTTGAAGACGAGGGAGAGAGTACACACACAAAGCTCTTTCTTGCAACAAAAAGAAGATGCAGAAAGAAAACAAACTTTTTTGGATCAATCTAATGCTAAAATCGCAGCAAAAGAAAAGGGATATATTTGCTTTAAAAAGAAAAAAAGTTTTATTACACAACTGTTCTTCGTCTTCTTCTTTGCCTTCACCTCCATCAAACAGCTATCGGCATTGAGCCAAAGGGAAAGGAAAATGGAAAGACCGGGGATAAAGTAGCTTTATAAAAATTGATGAAGCTTTTAAAGTAAAAACGACAACAACTGATTGATCGCCCCCACAAAAAATGGTAGCCACAACTAGCCGCCTGCGGGCAAAATAAGTGATTTTTTTGGAGATAGAAGAAAGAATTCTATATTTTTTTACTAAACAAAATATATTTTTTTCAGTATTTTTAAAAGCGGGAAAATTTAAAGAATAAAAGAATTTTTTTAAAATGCATAAAAAAGGGATGATTCAGAAGGAGAGAAAAAATAGAAAATGAAGGGCCATTGGGAGCCATCAATGATGGGAGCAGCAACAGCAGCATCAACAACAACAACGCCACAGTTGTTGAAACATGTATCAATAAAAATTGCAGCAACATTTTTCCCTTGTTGCTGCTGCTGTTTTTGAGCAATAATAAATTTTTTGTATGTTTTCTTTACAGAAATGGAAAAAAGAAAGACTATCTAATGATATCAACAATTTAAAAGAAGGAAATAGGGATTTAAAGACAGTTAATTAAAGCCACAGACAAAAATTATTATACTAAAGAAGCAATGGCACTTTTTCCTTTGACCAATGTCCATTTTTCTTTTGTTAAAACGTAAAAATTTCTTTGAACTTTTTTTTCTTCATCTCGTATTTTCCTCTTCAACAAATAAGAAAAGGGAAAAAGAATTTGCGGACATTTGAACGCGTCACTGACGACTGTCAACCCCATATATTCCTCGACTACAAACACCACAACCACTATTACTGCTTGGCTTGCTGCAGTTGATGCTCGTCGCAACGAAATTCATTCTGTCTTCTTTCTATCGTTCGTTTAATGTTTGTTCGTTTCTCCATCCATCGCTCAACTCGCGCTCGCTCTGTTGCGCGTCGTCTTCTTGCAAGTCTTTCGCAGCAATATTTCTTTCATACTCCTTTAAAAATAGAGATATGCTTATTCTTACTTAGATTTATGCGCAATGATTTTTTTCAAGAACTAGGAAATAAAAGTTTAAACAAGCAGCTGCTTCAACTTTTTTGCTTACTTTGTAACGTAGTCTTATTAGATCTCTCGACGTCTTCTTCGTCTATTATTGTGATCTCATAACACATTCGTACACTTTCAAAATGTATTAGTTTCAACGGATTTATTTACTTCTAATAATATCTACTTTGTAATAAAAGCGGATATTCTTTCTTTGTAAAAGATTTAATAGTTTTATCACATTACTTTTTTTACCTGTAAAGCTTTTTGTAAGATGATTATTGTTTCAAAATTTGTAGGGGTATTAATTTATTTGATGGCGCCAAAAATAAGACGTTTTTTGACGTATTAGATGAAAGAGATAGAATTTTTTTAAATTTTTAGTTCAGTTATCAAAAAAGCAATCTTCTATTTTCGCTACTACTTTTGTCTGTTGCTTAAACTCTGTCTATGATTTCAATAGCAAATTCTTTCAATTTTTTTAGATCTTTTTTAAAAACTTTTTTTATATTTATTGTTACAGTAATATTTACAATTTTATTTGGTGCTTTGCCTTTAAACATGTTTGTAAAACAGTAATACTTATAAACTACAGTATTCTGTTATACAGTAATCTTTAAATTAAGCATATTTTCTCCCTATCTATTTTCGACATGTATAACGCATAACTCATCTTTAAAAAATCTTCCAAAAATAGCTTTCAAAATTAAAAAAGACTTAAATGCATTTATTCCAACATCAAATTTTTTTGAATGTAAAACCCTCATTTTTCAAATTTTAAGCTTTATGTTTTGTGCAATCATTTTTAATGTCGAATTTCATTTATCAAAACCAAAAAAGGAGGACTAAATTTGAAACAAGTAGTAGCAGAAAAGAAAAATTGAATTATTTAATACTCTTCTTTCTTTCTTCTTTCATTTCTTCGACGTTTGCTTTTCCTTCTTTCCATCTTTGATATTAATATTTTTTTTGTTTAAAAAATGGATGGGATAAATTTCTGAATGTTAAATTTAGCTTTTCTTTTCAATGACACTTTATTAACAAAGAGAGAAGAATATGTGTATGAATAAATTACGGCTCTTTAAGGTTAAAAGAATCTAAAATGAATTTGATGAAAGATCAAGGAACGCCTTGTTTTTAATTGAAAGAAGAATGTTCTCACAAGCTTGTGCACAAGGCGTTGTCTGTTGAACTACTGTTTATTTTTGTGATAAGCAATAAGGTGATTGCAGATATTAAAGATGTTTCTTTAAATGGCCTCATTTTTTGCTTAGTTATTTACACAATTTTAAAGCCTTTCAAAAATTTGTTTTTAAAAAAATATGAATAATTAGCACCATTTTTTGTATTGTTAAAATGGTACTTTAAAGCTTCAAGTTGTTTTTTGTTTTTAAAACCTGTTCGAATTTTTAAAGAAGGAACTAAAAGCCTTCACATCATTTTTGCTCCATTTTGGTCGAAATTTGAACTTTGTGTTAAAACTATTAAGTTACAGTAAACCGAAATTACATTTCTTCTTCTTTGCTACAGTAATCCATTTTACAAAATTTTTGAATAATTTTCTTTTACTTTTACAATCACTCTTTTTTCTTTAAAAATTAATTCTACTTCTGCTGCATTCAAAAAATTACCAAAACGATTAAACTGTTTTTACACTTAAAAACAACCCTCATTATTTTGTTGCAAATTTTATCTCTATAAATAGCTGCTTTAAAAATAGGTTATTCCATTTTTTATCCCCTTTTCATTCATTCACCAAAAAAGGAGACGTAAGCTGTTTTTAAATCCGAGTATAATTGAACTCACAAAACTCTCTTTTTGAACATTGCAGAGTCTGTTCTCCTTTCTTTCTTCTGTCGTCCTTTTGTTTTTTCACTCACAAAAATACATTACAAGAACTAAAAATGTTTCTGGGGTCTGTTTTGTTTTGTGCTAAACAAGAAGAAAAACTCGATGATCGATATACATTGTTTTTTCCGCTTTTTTTTTCTTTTTTCAAAAAGATGCCTTCTTCCTTCTTGCTTTCACTTCGCCGCTGAAAAAAACTATTATCTTTTTTCTTAGTTTAGCTTTGGGCTTCTCGCTTTCTTTTTCTTTTCTTTCCAGAAAATTGCAACTAACTTTGTTTCTTTTTTTAAACCTGTGTTTTTAACTTTTAGAAAAAAGATAATTGAGGAAAAGCTTTTTTTTTATTCTGAAAAGGAAAAGCTACTTCTGTTTTTGGGTTAAAAAAAAGAAAATAAATCTTTCCTGAGGGAGTTTGAGAGTTGATAGATGTCTATTATTTATTTGGAATCTATTTTAGTTGATAGATAGACTTTAAAGAATCAGAACGAATAAGAATGAAAGAAAATGATTATTTCAGGACAACGACTACGACAAAACATTAGTCAGTCACAAGATTGGAAGAGCAAGAAAAAGAAATTAATAGTGTGAGCGAGAGCAAGCAAGAAAGAGAGACCCCCAAAAAATATATGTATTACTCATCGCTTTCATTATATTTTTTTTCTTATATATATTTGTATCAATTTTATTTTATTATCGTGTTCGTGTGTTGAGCGCCAATAGCTTTCTCAATCTATTCAGTGTCTTTGATATATGTATTTGCTTTAAAAGGTGTTGAAAAAAAGCAGCTGAAAATTTTTTTTATAACTTTTAAAAAAACCCGTTCATTATTTTTATTACTTTACTCCTGATTAACAAACACGCAACCCACTTGAAACTCTCTTTTTATCTGCATTTTGCATTTCAAATTTTTGCTGTTCACCATCTCTTTTTTAATAGCCAAAGTTGTGTCATCTCTTCGTCGTTTTTTTGTTCTTGTTTTTTGAAAAAAAAATATATAATAAAATGCTAATTAATTCCTTTTTTCAGACTTCTTCTCAACAACCACGTTTTGCCTTATATTTCTCCCCCAGCATCATCATCATCACGAGGAAAGGGAACTTTTTGTCTTTGATCGATTACAACAAACAGCAGCAACCAACGAATTGAAACAACTTTTTTTTATTGTACAACAATCTTTAAAGCAAAAAGAAGAAATAAAATTTTGGTGTAAGAATATTAACTACAAGAATATTATCAATCAAATACTTAAACTCAGGTGGATGTAAACTGCATTTCAAATATTATTCTTAGTGGATTTTCATTAATAACATAATCATTATCACTATCAAATCATGCCTCCAAGAGCTGTTGTTAGATTAAATATTTATGATATGGTAAGCAAATTATTGAATTTCTGCATTAAATTAATCAATGTATATATTTTAGTACTGGATAAATGATTATGCATCAGTTTTGGGTGTTGGTGTATATCATTCTGGAGTTGAAATTCATGGTGTTGGTATGTTTTAACGAGTTTTGTTATCACAAATTCTAATTTTGTTTAATTTTCAGAGTACGCCTATGGCGGACACCCATTTGAATTTTCTGGAATCTTTGAAAATCAACCCGGTGATGCAGAGGAACTGGGGGTTTGTATTTTTCTTTTTCCAAATGATATTAATCATTCATTTTTAGGAAAACTTTAAATTTAAAGAATCACAAGTTTGCGGAGAAACTGATTTCACGGCATATGAAATAAAAAAGATTATTCAACAACTTGGTGAAGATTATCGAGGTGATAAATATCATTTAATAACAAAAAATTGTAATCATTTTTCACAAATGTTAGTTAAAGTAAGTTTCTTTTTTTAATCTTTGATTTTGTTGTATGTTCATTATTTTTTTCAGATGTTAACGGGTACAGATATTCCTCAATGGATTAATAGGCTTGCGTCAATGTCAGGCTCAATTCCATTTTTTGAACGTTTAGTACCTCCAGAATGGCTTACTCCTGTTGCATTACAACAATCATTGGATGAAAAGAATAGAAGACCAGAAGAACCCGTTACAATGAATTATCCTGTAGAAGATGCACAAGAAGCATTAGAAGGTCATCCAAATACTTCAAAGAATTCAAGTAATTGTATGAAATATATTTATATTACATTTATATACAGTAATCTATTTTTATAGTTTCGGGTATATCAAATGGCTCATTAGGATCAGGAAAAAGTCGTCGGACATCAAAAGAAGATTCATCGCTATTTAATGGATCTCGTTCAACTCCAACTTCTGCACGTTCTGCCCCTTCAACATCCGGATTAACGAAATTATGGAATTCAATTAAAAGTATTGGAGCTGACAGTAGTACATCAACTGCAGCAAATTCTGCACCAAATACACCTCCACCTGTTCCACCACCACCAAGAATTTATCCAAAGCTACCATCAACATCAAATGGATCAGCCTTTCAATCTGCCGCTAAAGCAACTTCAAGTACCTCATCAACATATTCTGCAGCAGCTTCAAGTACGGCATCAGCTCAAAACGATACGGATGATTCGGTTTCAACTGCAAAGGCTTCAACTCCACCGAACGCAAATTTTCATCAAAATGGTATTTGTAAAACTCCACCATGGGGAGATGAAGATTCTCATTAAAATTTTATGCATGTATTCTCTTTCACGATTTTCTTTCTTTAATTATTATCATTTTTATTACGTTACTGATTAATGCCTTGTTAACAAAAAAAAGAAAATATCCAAGTCTCTTGTTTTTATAGCATAATCATTTTCACTCTTATATATCTTTATCCAAGTCTTTATTGTTATCTGTTTTGTTTTTTCGAGAAAACCCAAAACCCCCATTAATACGTGTATTACCTTTTTTTGTCCTTTTTGAACAAAAAAACTTTTCAATTTGCCTTTCTCTTTTTGTTTCTGTTTTGTAACAGCTTTCTGTTTTTTTGCCTTTCTACTTTACATATTCTCTGGAAAAAAATTGTGTATATTATTGGCGCTACTTGAACAAAATAAAACTTATATGTTTTTTGAAAATAAAAAAATTTATAAAAACGTTTGTGGTTACTGTATTTCTCTCAAACATCTTACACCTTTTTAAAATTTGGTGTTGAAAATTTGGCGCGAAAATAGAACAACCAAAAAAAGCAGATCAACTTGTTATAAAATTTTTTTAAAAGTTAGATTTAAACTTTTTTGCTTTATTTATTACTTCAAATGCTTCGTCAGAATCTTTTTAAACTTCATCAACCGATTTTAATCAATAGTAAATATCGTATAAGCATGGTAAATTTATTTTATTTTTGGTATATGTTTTTGTCTATGTTATCAGAGGGATACTTTTACACATTGTTATCTTAATTCTTTTGTATCTTTGAGGCATTTTTTAAAAACAAATTTGTGATTCTTATCTTTGCTGAGTTGGTTGAAAATTCAGCAAAAGTTGTTTGTCCACGTTTTTTCTGTTTGTTTTTTAGATAGTTCTGACCTCTGTCTTTTAGAATCAATGGGAGTATCTTGATGAACAACAATTGTCTAGTCCTATGTTCAGATTCCAAAATAAAGTTATAAATGATTTATATGTATATTTTGTCTTTGTTGTGCATGTGTGTTTCGTCTCAATTTTGATTGTTAAATTTTTGTGTTTATTTGACGCATATGCACATTCTTACTTTCTAACGTTCGCTGCTTTTTAGGTTCCAAAAATGCCTCCAACAATTTCACCAGAAGAAAAACAAAATTTACCTGAAATAAAAGTTGAAAAACAGTTTTGTGAAGTTGAAGATGCTGTTAAACTTCTTGAAGAATGTAAACTTGAGTGAGTTTTATTTCGAACAATTGCTATCAAAACAAATCAACGTGAATTTTTAGTGAAGAGCTATCAAAAAGTTTTGTATCAAAAAGAAAAGATTATATTGGATGGGAAGAAACTTTTATGGGGATGGCACTTCTTGCTGCACAACGAAGTAAAGATCCAGTTACACAGGTACTGTATTATTGTTGTTGAATCTATTACAGTATATCTTATATTTTAGGTTGGATGTGCTATAATAAATAAAGATAACATTGTGAATTCACTGGGATATAATGGAATGCCAAGAGGCTGTGATGATGATGAATTTCCATGGGGCAAAAATCAAGAAAGACCATTTTTGAATAAATATAGCTATGTCTGTCATGCTGAAGAAAATGCTATTCTTAATGCAAAAGATTCATTAAAAGGAAATACTTTATATTCAACACTTTTTCCATGTAATCGTTGCGCTAAAATGATTATTCAAGTTTGTGTCTTTGACCATTTGTAAACTCTATGTTGTGTATTTTAGGTTGGAATTACAGAAGTTGTTTATATGAATTATAAAGAAGATAATGATGAAGTTATGGCTGCAAAGTTAATGTTTGCTAAAGCTGGTATTAAAACACGGTAAAATGTTTGATTATTATGTACTTGTATTCTACAGTATACTTTTTATAGGAAATTTACTACTGAACGTAAACAAATTGTGCTAGAATTTCAATGAATATTTTTTGGAAATGTATTTTTATTGTTTCTTTCAAAAACTTAACAAATAAAGCTGCTATTCAGTAATAAACACAATCTTTAACATCTAACAACTAAAATAACAAGAAAATATCTTTTACTAAAGAAAAACATTGATATCATCTTGAGTGCCAAAGCTGATGAAATTTGCCATTGTATCCATAAAAGGTGGATATGGTTGACCAAGTTTTTTCAAAGCCGGAACAATATGCGTTGCTAAGATCATTTGTTGAGTATCTTCTGGATTAAGAAATGTAATAGCTTTTGCAGCAAATCCTAATCTTCCAGCACGACCAATTCGATGAACATATGTATCCAAATCAATTGGGGGATCAAAATTGATAATTAATTCGACATCCGGGAAATTCATACCACGTGCAGCAACATTTGAAGCACATAAAACTTGATATTTACCATTCATAAAACCACTCCATGCTTCATTTCTTTGTGATTGACTTCGACCACTATAAAAGGGAAAATTATATTGCGGTAATGATACTGTAAAAGAAAAACATACCCATGCATACTAACACTTCGAATCCCATTTAACGATAAATATATTGCAAGATAATCAATTGTACGACGTCCTTCACCATAGATAATAGTTTTGGGTACACGATATTGAATTTGTGAAGCAAAATTTGTCACATCATACGGTAGTTCTTCATTTGGGATTATAGTTCCTCTCTTTTTCAATAATTTAACAATGAAATCTTTTCGTTTGAATGATACAACCTAAAAAATATAATATAGAAAAATAAAAAAAGTTATAAAAAACTAACATTATTAAATTGTTGTTTAACTGTAGGACTAATAGATTCAGTTTGAAGTTCAACTTTTATAAAATTATTATGAAGTAATTTTGGTAAGATGCTTAAAACAGCTTCATTGAAAGTAGCACTGAAAAGAGCATGAACAATATCAGGACGCTAAAAAGAATTAATATTAGCAGTTTACAGTATGACTGAAAGAAACTTACAATTCGATTTTGAAGAACAAGTTGTAAATCTTGAATTAACTCATCTGTAACCAATTTGTCAGCTTCATCAACAGCAAAATATCGAGCATGTTGTACTAATACCTAAAATGCAACTTTATAAATGTATAAATAAGCAACAAATGCTTACATCTTCTTTATCGACAAGATCAACAAAACGACCAGTTGTAGCAATTAAAATATCACAACCTTCTCGGATATGTTCAGCATTGGCATCTCGTTGATATTCACCATAAGCAACTTTAATCTGAATACCAGTGTCATTTGAAAGACGTAAACTATCAAGACATAACTGATGTACTAAATCACGTGTTGCACCAATTACAATTGCATAAGGAGCATTTGAAGGTCGATCACCAGGTTGTTCAGTTTTCTTTGCACGGATACATAACTCAATTAGCGGCAACATAACAGCAATTGTTTTTCCAGAACCTGTTGGAGCTGATGCAACAATATCAAGACCTAAAAATATGCACATGTACATATATATACTACTGATATTGTAATCGCAAACCTGGATAATTCAATAAAAATGGAATAAGAAAGCATTGAATTGGTAGTGGTTGTGTAATACCCATTTTTGTTAAATTTGTTAAAAGTTGTTCACTGACATCAGCATCACTATAGCATCTATAACAACATAACCATATTAATACATGTACAATACAATCCCTGAAACAAACCCAATCATATCAATTTGAAATGGTTCACCATTTGCATTAACACATGATAGCCCGACAACATCATCATACATGGCTTTTTGAAATGATATCCCAGGTTTAAGAGTTGCATTTTGATACAATTCATCACCTTTTGGAAATTCTGGAATATAATTTTCACGAATTTTTCCACGACGATAATCATGATGTGTGGAAAAGAATTGCAGAGCATCAACACCTTTTGCTTCAATTATATGTCCTTCAGCAAGTTTAACACGACCACCAACTTCTCGATCATTATTATGCTTGAGGAAAGCTTGTCGAGCTCTCGCTGCTTTTGGATTTAAGACAAGTCCTTCTGATTTGCTTCGAGGTTGATATTGTTGAGCAGCAGCAGCACCAAAGTTATTAGCCTTTCTAATTAAACCATTGTAATGTGGTGGTTGTCTTTCATTTGGAGATATTTCAGATGTTTCCATAATGTCAAGCTTAGGATATTGTTTTTCTTGTTGTTAATTTGGAAATTCAAGTGAACCCTAAAAAGATGTTTAAATGTAGAAATGTATAATTAAAAAATAAGTGAGACAGAAAACATCAAAAAATTATTAGCACGGTACTGTATTACAAAACTATTTAATTCATAAAAAAATGTAAAAAAATATGGTAAAAATAGCAGCAAGTTTTTAAAAAGGACACGACAACCATGCCTAAAAAAGTATTTGCACACTGATTTGGCGCGAAATTCAAGTTTTTTCTTTTTGGCAATGCGTCAAATGACGACACTCCTTTAATTTTTTTTATAAAAATTGCAACTTTTGTAAAAAAATGTCTACCGTATAGCCAAGTTGGAGATTGTTGATAATGTTCAAGGGCAAAACACATGATGTTCTTGTTAAACACAGTTTAATGCAATAAATTGCTTAGGATTAAATAAACGTTAGAACGTTCATAAAAAAATTTTTTGATATTTTTAAATAATGTAGAATATTGTATTGTTTAAGAATCATTAAAGTTGCCATTAACGTTTCTATTGTATTACTGTAATTTTTTGTATTATAATTTATTACTTTTGTTGTACCATTATTGCAAAAAGGAATTGTATTTTTTTAATTAATTTTATTGTTTAGGTTTTAATTTAATTTGCTTACTTTCATTGTATTTTTTTTTTCTTTTAACAGCATGCGATCGGGCATGTAGAATAAATAATAATAATAATAAAAAGATAAATCTAATAAATTTGTTAAGAATCCTTTCAAACTAAAAGATAATAATAACCCAACATGAGGATAGAAACTTCAACAAATATGAAGATGCCGAAATAAAAGACGTCGCAGTTCTTCTGGTGACAACCATTTTCCAGAAAACTTTACAGCAAATGGTTTGCGCAAAAGGAGATGATGACAAAGGAGAACTTTGACTAAAATAAGAGTGATGCAACAAATGATCTCTGCTGACAGAAATAATAATAAACCTGTTTAACAAATACTGTATTTTAAAAGAAGCTAACATGCGAAATGCAAAGAATGAATAATATTTATGTGTCTTATTATGAAGTCCAGAGTAAATAATTATAACTTTTTTAGATAACATTGACATTTCCTTTTATTATGATGCTCAATATTAAAAAAGAGATTCAGGAACTTCATTTGTAGAAAAAAAACTTAATTAATTTCAAAGAAAAACACAAAGCCTAAAAATGTAAATGAGAAAAAAAATCTAGTTGCTGTTTTCATTTTTTTCAAGAGCCGTTTTTTCCTTGTTTCATAAGAAGGCTTTGTTCCTCCTTCTCTTTTTCTTTTTTTACAGTTTTGAAATGATTGAATCTTTGCAAATGTAAAAACAGAGATAGAAAAATCACATCACATTTACAAGCTCTCAATGGCGCTTTTTTTATACAATCGCCGCTGGCAGTCAGTCCTCCTCCTCCGATCTTCTGGTGTTGCTGCTCATTTTTTGTTCCCAGTTAGAAACAAGAGAGAGGAGCAATTTTGTCAAAAATTTATTTTTTTTTCATCGAAATTATATAACGGGCTTTAAACAAAAAGGAAGAGAGTGTAGTGTTCCACTTTCAAGAACCATCATAAAAACAGATTTTATTATTATTATCCCCTGTTGATGATAAATTTGCATAACTTTCAGTTTTGGACCTCTTTTTTCGGAAGAATTTTGATTTAAAATTTGTTCGATTTTTTTTTGTTTTTACTTTTTTCTTTTAATAATTCTTTATATTTTTGGAATTTGTCTTTTTTTTAGAGACACCCCAAAAAAGGGAACGCAGTTTTCACTTTTTTTAAACTTGAAAATTTATTTTTGTGGATATTCATTCAATTTTTGGGTAAACATTGTTGCTGGGTCAAGAGCGCCAAAAAGTCTATCGTCTTCTGAAGAAAGAACAGAATCACGAACAATATTATTATTAAAAATTATTTCAGTTTTGTTTTATTTTTTTTAAATGTTTGAAAGAATATGGATTCCAAAAATGCTTTTGTGATAGTATTTTCTTTATTGTTACTACTACCGTATTCCAATGGACAGAATGTTGAAAAAACAAAGCTGAAAAATGAATTATTAGCAAATTTGAATAAATATTCTGAACGTGGAACTGATGTTTTAGAGCCGCTAGGAACTCCACAAGGGACAGATCCACCTGCACCAAAAGAGCCACTTGGGACACCACCGGTGCCACCACCACCGCCATCAACATCTTCAAGGAATAATAATAATGGATTATTAAATTTATTTCAACCACAACCATCTTCAATTTTTGGTTCATTACCAAATTTATTTAATGGATTATTACCTTTGGCATTTACAACTCCGCCACCATTTCAGCCATTTGGACCTGCTCGAAATCCGCCATTTCGACAACATCCCCCACCGCAGCTACCTCCAACAACCCCTCCGCCATCTCCTTCATTTTTAACGCTGCCAACACTGCTTCCATTTTTTGTTCAAAATGGTGTTCCACAAGAACCTCCCTTACAACCGCAAGGCCCTCTAAGGCCATTACCATCTTCATCCTCGATCGATAATGTTGCAACTGTTCGACCTAAATATATTAATTACACACATCATCCCCCTCCTCCAATGCCATTACCAACAGTGAAATCCATGTCTGAAGCCGTATCAGATAATATTCGAGATTGGAGGCAAAGATTTTATAAAGCATTTAAAAAACTTTCTGGTCGAGGTCCATTTCCATCTTCTACCTTTCCACCACAACCTCCATCAATTCCATTAAAGATTCATACACTTTCACCCCTGCAGTCACTTCCAAATCCTTTACAACAACTTCCACGTCCACCTTCAACAACTTTTTCAAGAGCCCATCACCGACAACAACAACATTCAAACAATCATATGCAACCTGTAATTGTTTTTAATGAAACTAATGTCTCAGAAAGGAATCATCGAAATGGAATGAATAACAATAATTGGATTACAGATTCAAAAGTTAAAACTTATGCCCGTGATAGTAAAGGGAGAATTGTTAGGCTATTCGGGGTTGAAAGTAGCGGATATCGTTTTAATAATAGCAATACTAATGGGTTCGTTTTTTTATATGTAAAGCGTATTCGGAAAAATCTTGTTTTATTTTTTGAGGGAAAAAACAAGAAAAAAAGGCCTCCTAGGTTGAAAATGATCGACCTCGTTAAAAGTCGTTAGTTTTCACTTTCGTTTTTTTGTCATAGAAAAAAAAGTTTGTGGATATTTTAAAACATCTGTTTAAAAATCTGTGAGATGGGGGTTTTAAAGTCTAACTAATTATCGCTGTTTTATTTCAAACAAACAGATTTTAAGAGTTTTTTCTGCTCTTGAAAAAAATAGATACTACAAGGATACTGTAACAAATACTTTTTTATGGCCTTAAATTATTATTTCTTTCGAAATAATTTTCAAATTTCAGTTTTATTCCAATCCCAGATCCACCAGCTTTATTAAGTCAAAATGTTGATATTGGACCTGTTTATATTCCAGCAGCAAGACCATCCACATCTGACCCATATTATAATTCATATCCATCAACCCTTCCACCGCCTCCGCTTCCACCTCCAATAGATTATGTTGCTCCAATGCTTCCACAGCCACTACCAACATCTTCAGTGTATACTGTACAAGTATGTAATAATAGATTTTAAAGTTTTTTAGCAAAAGTAGTTAATGTTTAGATGCCTGCTCCACCTTCTGTTTCACCATCTGTTCCACCACTTGCAGCATATCCAATTTCGACATTTCAACCACCTCCACCACCAAGAGATGAAATTATGACACAAGAAGTTGATGGACTTGATTATGATAGTAATAATAATGAATCACCTGCAAGTAGTAATGATGCAAGTTTATTATTACAATACATTTCTGTGTTTGAATAAATAGTTATTTTAGAGTCCATGTAATGGATGTGAAAATACAAATCTTAGTCCTGGAGGTGGTGGTGATCAATGGCTACTTGGTGACAGCAGCAATAATCAAATTTTGGAAAATAATGAAAAATGTAATTCCCTTCGGCTACGGTATATTATTCAAGAATCAATTATTAACGGTGATGCAGAAGCCAGTAAACGAGCAATTCAATTAAAAGCTGAAACAGAATTAAATTCATTCTATAATGTTGTAAGTTTTGTGAACATGTATTAAACAAGCAAATTTTAACTTCCCGAAAATCTTTGATATTTCAATTTTCCAAATTTTTGATTCCAATTTTGATTTTTCGATTGAAAAATTTTTGTTTCAATTTTGAACAAAGCAAAAAAAATTTCAAT
Source organism: Panagrolaimus sp. LJ2400 (assembly GCA_024447215.1). Lineage (NCBI taxonomy): Eukaryota > Metazoa > Nematoda > Chromadorea > Rhabditida > Panagrolaimidae > Panagrolaimus > Panagrolaimus sp. LJ2400. The sequence goes on along the minus strand of JAMRYA010000001.1, from coordinate 9,610,459 downwards.
GCTGATATTTTTCAAATTTGGATTATAGGTATGCGGAACGGGATTCTTTTCATATATTGCGCATACTGATGAATTTTGTCAAGCATCTGCAATGGGAATTAATTGTTATGTTTTTTCACCTGTCTGTTCATTGAGAATGGAAAATATGGGAGCCGGAATTGCCCGAAAAAAGATGGTACGAAAAATTCGAAGAAGGAAATCTTATGTTAATAAAAATTAAGCAAATAAATATTTATATAAAAATCCTTAATTGTTATTATTGTGTATTTTGTTAATAAATATTTGATAATTATTATTTTGTCGATGATTTGAAAAAGTTTTTGTAGCAAAAAAGTTCAAAAAAATAAACAAAAACTATTTTTGGCAATTCATGGCAGAACTAAAAAAGATAACAAAGTAAAAAAATATTGCAAATTTTTAAAAATAATTTACATAATTTTCAATGCAAACAATGAACCTTCAAAATAGTATATAAGCAATGCAATGACGGGTGAAAAGTCATCATTTCTCCTTTGGAGCATCTTCTTCTCTTCTCTCTCTTCGTTCATCTCTCTCTCTCATCATGGCTCAATCCGTTCCTCCTGGTGACATCACTACTCAACCTGGTACCAAGATTGTATTCAATGCTCCTTATGATGATAAGCATACTTATCATATCAAAGTAAGTTCTATTATTATGGGTATTATGAATCTAATATGTAACCTTCATTTATAGATTATCAATGCTGGTGGTCGTCGTATTGGATGGGCAATCAAAACTACCAATATGAAGCGTCTTGGTGTTGATCCTCCATGTGGTGTCCTTGATCCCAAAGAAGCTGTCCTCATGGCTGTCTCATGTGATTCCTTCCAATTTGGTCAAGAAGATACTAATAATGATCGTATCACCATCGAATGGACAAATACCCCTGATGGTGCAGCAAAACAATTCCGTCGTGAATGGTTCCAAGGTGATGGTATGGTTCGCCGCAAGAATCTCCCAATTGAATATAATCCTTAAATTTATTTTATTGTATTGTATTATGTGTGTGATATTTAATAATAATAATAAAATTTAATATTTAATTCTTTTGTGTACTTTGATTTTGTTGGGTTGTGAAAGGCTTGTTGAAATGGGATTGTATTGGGGGTATTAGTTGATTTATGAGTTGTCTTCAAATTTTTGTCAGTGTCAGTCTTCGGCAGAATTTGTCTTTTGATCATTGTAAAACGTAAATCAGAAGAAGGTTTTCTACATATTTTTGGATGAAAGTCTCAGCTTGTAGCAATAATGTTTTTTGTATCACTTGTGTATTTTGATTTGGGTGATTTATTAGGGATACTTATCTTGGCTTTGACGTTAGAACTTGAGTCGGTTAAAAAGTCTTGTGTGATGTTAATGATCTAATTAATATTGATGGAATTCAGTGATTGAAGGAAGATGGGATATGCTTTGTGATTGTCCGAGCGATATAGTTGTTTATCTTGTAAAACGTCAAGTTGAGTGATTTGTCTTCTTTGAAATGCCAAGAAAAAAAGGATGCAAAGGAATGTTGATGGTTGTCGGTCAAACAAACGGGGCGTGAATCATAATTTCTTTCCCGTTCGTCCATTTCTTTTCCTTTTTTGGCCTTTTTTTGTTTTCCCAGCAAAAAAATTGAACAGCGCATTTACAGTTTCTTTTCCGCGTTTGTGGCAGAAAATATATTCTTTCAAGGGGGACCATTATTAGTCGTCGATTCTTTCTTTCTTTTTTGCCCGCCATGTTTTTTGTACGAAAATATTTTTAAAGCACACAAAAATAGATATACAATTGATTGGTTGTTGAACACATTCCGTTTCTTTTCCTTTCTTTTGTTTTGCCAAAAAAGGTATATTAGCTTCTCTATTCTTTTTTTCTGTTTTTGATGCTTCCTTTTATGGGCCTTTAAAACCGATAAAAAATTGCTTCAATGATTAAGGTTTTGTTTTATGGCTGTGTTTTAATTTGAGACATTCGCAGCGCCTGATAGCTTTCGTTTAGTTTTAGAGCACGAGAAAAAGATGGCATATTTTTCTGAGTGCATGTTTTCGATCGATGGCATTATCTATAAAATTGGATGATGATTTTATCAGTTTTTTGGGCTCTACTTTAACATGACTACAGTAACCCAAAAACGAGGAATACAATAGTTAGCAAATATTCTTTAATGATAATTATACAAAATTTCCTATGAAATATTGCTTTACAACAATTTTGTTAAAATTTAAAAATTCAATTGTTTACTTTCAAAAGTTGTTACCCTTTGTCCTCTTTGTTTTTATCAACACACATACAAATTTTTCACGCCTCTTTTTTGTTGCAAATTAAAATTTTAAAAAATGATTTTTACGCTTAAAACTTTTTTCTTTGCCATCGGTGACACCTCTTTTTTGTCATTTAATCCTTTTCTTTCTTTGCCTCTAAACTTTTGAAAAAATCATTTTTTTTGCAAACAAACTCATCATCAACATTTTTAGCAACCCCAAAATTAAACATGGCTTTTTTTGCATTTTAATTGTTGTTTGCCCTCTCTTTTTTTATACTGGGCTTTTTTATCAGTGACCTCGTCGATGTCGGCGGCGGCAGCTTTATACAACCTCTAACTAAAATGGTCAAACTTCTCTCTCCCCCATCTTTCGATTTAATTCATTCAAAAAAAGGTGATTAAAACCGCCAATGTCTAAACAACAACTTGTACATGCATACCTCCATCTATTCTTTTATTTCTTTTATCAAAGATAAATCGTTTTTACTCTTCTTTCTTTCTTCTACACCATAAAAAATAAATATATTATATTTTTTTTATACTTGCGCTTTCCCGGGCATTTTTACACTTAATTTTTTTTGTGTCTGTTTTTTTGCAACTCTTTTTTTTCACCTTCTTTTATTTTTGCTTGAACACGAAAAAAAAGCTTGTGTCAGCGATTTATAAGCATTTCTTTGAGTCACTTATTTAGAGAAGTTTGTTGTAATTTGAGCACCTCTTTTTCATAGGCGATTTTTTTCTCTCCATTCCTTCAAAAATATGTGTTTTTTGCCATCGTAAAAAAATGACGGAAAAAAATTTATTTTTGTTTTTTGATTTTTAAAAAAATGAGTGTCAACTTATTATTATATGTGTAGTACTATTTTTGAAGGTGTTAAAGTTTTTTTTCCAGGAAATTCTTCTTTGAATGAGGAGGATATCATTTTTATGGCTCATTTGTAGCCTTCTTCTGGCTTCAACTTCGATAAATGCAGAGCTATTTCCATATGGCCGAAATAATGGTGATCAGGTATGAAGATGATAGAATTTTTGGGAGGGTCAAAAATAAACATAGGAGAAAAAGTGTTGTTTACTGTCTGTAGTATTTTTTGTTTATTTTTCGAAAAAAGTGCAAACAAAAAATAACAATTTTTTATTCTACCGTAAGAAAATGCTCTTGCACTGATTGCTTTTTATCGTTAAAAACCGATATTTATCCCTTATCAAATCCATTTCAAAACCAAATTCTGCCATTTCAGGAAATCCCCTTCTCTTCTTCATCAAGTGCCACAACTTTAACCGTCCCTGTGCCCTTCTATGAAGAACCCCAATCCGAGTTATTCATTTCTCCAAAAGGTGCTGTATCTTTCGGTAAACCACTTCCAGATGCCGTTGAAGATTTAGAAAATAAACAACACAAAGCCATTGCGGTATTATATGCTGGAGCTGTCAATGGTCTTGTCTATTATCGAACAGAGCCTCATGATTCTGAACTTTCAAGACGTCTTGCAACAACCGTTCAAAAAACATACAGTGATGCAGCAGATTTTCAGCCACGTGTTGTAATTATTGTAACATGGGATCGAATTATGGCATCAGATTCTACAGGAGAAAACACATTCCAATTGGCAATTTTAAGTGATGCAAGAAAGTCATATGCTTTGCTGAAATTTGGCCGAATTGAATGGGTTAAAACGAATGGCGTTTATGCTCAAAGTGGTTTCTATTTTAGTGATGGAAGATCTCAGAAGAATGTTAATGCTGGACAAGAACAGTTCAAAGATTTAACAACCATGTCAAATATGAATGAAGATGGATCATTCTTGTTTAAAATTTCTGGTAGTCATCCAATGGATCCCCGTGAAGGTGGTCCAAATGACGATTATGATTATGCCAAGAATGAAGATGAATACGATGCCGAAGTTACCGGAGATGAAGTTGGTCTTCCAGCTGCTGGTGCTGATGGAACACCAATATGTCCAAATGATCCATATAAAGATAATTGCCCAAAAGAGTGTCAAGTTATTCATGATGATCAAGGCTGTTCACTTTGTGTTTGTTCATCAAATCCAAAGACGAATAATATTGATCAAGAAGAAGTTGGAGATGTTGTTGAGCTACCACAAAATGAACCAATTGATGAAGGGTTTGCATCGTCAAATGATAATCAACTTCCACAACATCAACCTCAACATCCTGTTGCTGCAGGGGAATATGAACCCCATCAAGCTGTCCCACATCCACAGCAACAACCACAAGAATATCAACCCCAACAACCTGCAGGTGAATATCAACCACAAGCTCCTGTACCAAGAGACGACTATTCAAATCCTCAAATTGCACCAGCTGAACAGCAACAACCATTGAAAGATGGCACATGTGCAGATGTTCTTGCACATCCAGTTCCATCATGCCATCGATTTGCAAGTTGTCAAGATCATTCTGGTGGATTTTGTTGTCAATGCTCAAGCGATTTTATTGGAAATGGAATTGAATGTGTTCGATACAATGAGTCACAGAGAATTAATGGTTTCTTTGAAGGTGCCATCAATGGCCAGGCAATCCCAAAAACTGAACTTTATACTTTTGCACAACCAAAAGATGGCCAACAACATACAGCCTTAGCAAAAGTGCCACCCCATCTTGGCACAAGCCTGCTTCTTCTTGATCCAATTGGAAATGTTATGGGGTGGCTTTTTGCTCGTCGAGATTCTGATAATGCTTACAATGGCTTTGAATTAACTGGTGGCATTTTTAATCGAACCGTTAACATTCATTTGGGTGATCGATATGCCATTCTAATTAAACAAGAATTCAGTGGCCGTAAAACACAAGAATATTTAAATGTAAATGTTTTTGTAAGTGGTACCCTTCCAGAATTGGCTCCAGGTTCTGAAGTTACATACGATAATTTTGTTGATACATATAAACGTGAAAGACCTGGATTTTTACGATCTTACACTGAACGAGAAGCAACAATCCGTGAAAATGGTGAAGATCGAAAGATTCGAATGACTGTCGATCAACAAATTCATTACACTGAATGCAAACATTCTGAATTTGATAAATCTGATTCAATCAAAATTCGAGTTTCAAGAATTAATGCCCAATTTTCTACTGACGGAAATGTTGTTAGATTTGCAGCACAAAATTCTGCTGTTGATCCAAGTTAGTTTTCTTGAAATTTATTTGTGGTAAATTACAGTATCTAAATTAATTAAAATTTATATTTAAAAATGTATAATTCTATATTCTAGAAAATTTTTAAATTACACTGATAAATTTTTGTTTCAAAATTCTCAAAATCTTTTTCTTCAAAACTTCGACACCCTTAAACTTCTGAATATTTTTTAGACGATGATCGGACCCATGCTAATCCAGTTGCAGCAGGAGTTCCAATTGCAAACAGCGGAAATGTCATTGAATCAGGGCCATGTGCAATTGGAAGTCATTTATGCACCCTTCCAAATATGATTTGTCAACCCCAAGGCCAAAGCTACACTTGCCTTTGTGAACAAGGATACCAACCACAAGCAGATCCAAATGTTCCAATTAAATTCCATTGTGTTCAAAGTTCACAACCCTATGAACCTCAACCCCAACCTGTAATTGAACAACCCATTGGCCCAGGATACTGTACGTCGCATTCAGAATGTCACCAATGGGGTGAATGCGTTTTTAATGAACAACGACAAGGAAAGTGTAAATGCCGTGGCTGGTATGTCGGAGATGGAGTAACAAATTGTGGACCACCTGAAGAACCTCAAGCTCTACCACCACAACAACCTCAACAACCCCCAACCTATGAACATTCTCCTTCTCAAACAGCTGGAGCACAATGCCGATCCCATGAAGAATGTTCACATCTGGGACAATGTGTTTACAGCAATGAACTTGGATATTACAGATGTGAATGCCGTCCTCCATACAAAGGTGATGGAGTTCAATGCACTGCAGAAGTACAAGGTTTGTTTTTGTTACCTTAAACCACAAACACTTTTTTATTAAAAAAAGCACATTAAAAGTGGGGGGGGGGGGGGGGGGTTTCAAAATGAATTTAGTTCGACCAGTTATTTTGGATTCAGAATCCAATAATGCAATTCAAAAATTCGATGGTTGTGATAAATATGATTTTTGTGATAGCAATGCTGAATGCATCTATGAATTTCCAAATTTTATTTGTCAATGTTTGCCGGGCTTTAATGGTGATGGAAAAAAGTGTGAAAAGATTTCACTTGAAACTTTGCTTAAACAAATGCAGGGTTTGTTCAACGTCGAAAGTCTCTCTTTAAAGTGTGGAATTTCTTTTTGTTTTCCTTTTAAAAAAATAACATTCATTAACATTTACTTGGGTGCACAACTAATCATTGTTTTCCTTTACACAAAATACAGTAACTCTTTTTTAGCTGAATCATGTGAAAGCCGATTAAGCTGTGACACGAATGCTCGATGTGTATATGATTTAACTCGAGGGGATAGTGTTTGTCAGTGCATTGATGGATTTGAAGGAAATGGCATTTATTGTACTTCTCGATCTCCACAAGCTCCAATTGTTCAACCACCTGTTGATGATATCTCCGGAAAGAAGGAATGCCGAGATCAAACTGAATGCCATGCCAATGCTCACTGTGTCTTGTTAGAACCTGCTAATCGATATTTCTGTGAATGCCTTCCTGGGTTCCGTGGGGATGGAATTAATCAATGCCAATCCAATGAACAATGTGATCCATCAACCCAGAATGCATGTCCAACAAATTCTGAATGTGTTTATGGCATTTCTGAGCAATCATATGTTTGCAAATGTATTCAAGGATATACCGGTGATGGACAGCGATGTGAGCTATATGTTCCACCTCCTCCACCACCTTTCAATCAACAACAACCCCCACAACAGCCACAAGCAAGAACATGTGATCAAGATTCAAGTCTTTGTCATGAAAATGCTGTCTGTGAATTTAATATTCGAAATAGCCGATATGAATGTAAATGTAAGCCTGGAGCTATTGGAAATGGATATTCAAGCTGTGTCATGCAATCCGGATGCTATGAAAATCGATCCCTTTGTGATGCCAATGCTCAGTGTGTCCCAGGTGGAGATGGCATTTATGTTTGTAATTGTAATTATGGCTTCCATGGAAATGGACAAGTTTGTCATCGTAAGTTTCTTTCATAATACGAAAGAGTTAATGAAATTTCATTTTTCCAGCTGATTCCGATCAAAGACCTGATACACTTTTAATTGGTCGTGGAATGTCAATTATTCAAAAGAGTACTGTACCAGAATTAACGGGTCGTCAGCTTGTTGTTGTTCCACATCAAGTTGTCGTAGATATTGATTATGATTGTACTTCTGGAAGAATTTATTGGAGTGATATTTCAAGTAAGCTTTACAATAAATTAAATTATTCAAATTGCGACCATTGTTTTTTTTAGATCATGTAATCCGAAGTTCAACCGTAAATGGTACAGATTTAAATGCAAACTTTGCATCAGAACTTAAATCCCCTGAGGGTATTGCAATAGATTGGTCATCTCGAAATCTCTATTATGTGGACAGTTTGAAAGATGAAATTGGTGTTGTATCTTTGGATGGAAAATATCAAAAAGCTTTAATCAAAGAAGGCCTTTCAAATCCACGTGCCCTTGAAATTGATCCAATTGGTCGAAAATTGTACTATTCTGATTGGGATCGAAAGAATCCAAGAATTGGCCGAATTGATTTAGATGGAAGTAATAATGAAGTCTTTGTCCATTCAGATATCCATCTTCCAAATGGTCTTGCAATTGTTCAATCTACGAAAGAGCTGTGTTGGGTAGATGCTGGAAGTCAAAGACTCTCTTGCATTGGCTTGAATGGACAAAATCGTCGCCTTGTTTATGCTCCATTAGAATATCCATTTGGATTAGCTGTAAGAAATGATGAAAGATTTTATTGGACCGATTGGAAAGACCATCATATTCATACTGTATCTATTGCTGGACATGGTTATAGCAGTTTTGCACCATCTGTTGGAGGTGGTGGAAAAGTTTATGGAATTGTTAGTATTCCATCTAAATGTCAAGGAAGTACGTTTGTCTTTCACTTTTACACATGTAATTAAACAAATGATATTTCAGATCCATCTCCCTGTGCTGTTAATAATGGTGGATGTGAACATTTATGTCTTCCTGGTAGACAAGATACTGTATCATGTGTTTGTCCGGATAATGTTTCCGGACTTGAAGGCTGCCCTTAAAACCTATATTTTTTTGATCCTCAACTTTTTTAAAAATCTTTCTTTCCAATTAAAATTCTTTTTTCTTGCCTACTGTTTTTATTTCCAATTTGTATTACTGCAGTTTTAGTTACTTTTAAAAATAAGATATAAAAGATTCATAATTTTATTTATCATTTTTTTATAGAACCATTTTTATGATGAAATAAAAAATAAAAAAATCTGATAAAATTTTTAAAAATCCAAAGATATTTTGGTTTTGTTTTTCATACTTCTTTTTGAACACAAATAAATTTGCCAAAAAAATACAGTTGTTCAAATAAATGTTAAACATTATTTTTCTGGGTCAAAACAATATTTACATTTTAATAATTAAAGAACAACAAAAACATGTTTTGAATCAAAAACAAGCTTGACCGAATTAGTATATAAAGCTTTAAGATATCAGAGAAAATCAACATCTCCCATCTCTTCTCTTTTATACAGTTTTGTTCAATTAATCAACTACTAAAATGGCTTTTTCAACTACTGCTGTTGTTGTTGCCCTTCTTTCAACGGTAGCATTTGCGCAATATCCAATTACCAATCCAGCAATTGGTGCACTTAATCCATACACAAATCCTGGACTTGCATCCTTAAACCCTGCACTAACCGGTTATCCAGGTATCACTGGATACAATCCGTTAATGGCAGGTGGATATGGCAGCAGCCCATATGGTTATGGTAATATGATTAATCCATATCAATCTGGTCTTGGCCTTGGTCTTAATGCTGGTCTTTATGGTTTAAATGGTTTGAATGGACTTTATGGCATGAATAATCTTGGATACTATCCACAAGGATTTGGTCTTGGATTAAATGCTGGACTTGGAGGCTTTCCAAATTCACTCTACGGTAATCCCCTTCTTGGTGGTGCCACAATGAATCCATACAATCGTATCCCATTCTATTAAAAAATAAAAATAGTTTAGAATTTGTACATTTGTAATATCATTTTTTAAATAAATTTTTAATAAAGTTTAATTTTCTTATCAGCAATAACATTTGTCATAACTGATATCGGAGCATCATCGCCTGTGCAGTAATTGTATTTTAAAGCTTCATTCTCACAAAATATATTTTATAACTTTTGATTTCATAATCGTATAATATCGAATTCCCCATATAAGAAAGCATATTTCGACATATGATTGTTACCTAAAATGAATATTCAATTTTTCGATGTGCGTCTCTAAACATATTTTAATGATTTTGAAATTTTTAATGAAATAGATTTATTATGATTAATTATTTTTTTCACATTGAGCTATTAACATTTGCTTAATTTTTTTCATTATTTGGTTTATTACAGTAAAATTTAAAAAAAGATAATGAATTCATTTTATTAAAAAAAGAAAACAAGAAATGCAACTGACTGAACTGAACATCCCTTTTCTTGGTTTCTTTTCTTGTGTTGCTTGGTGTAGTGGTTAATGCATCAGCGTTGTAAACAAGAAGAACAGGATTTTATAGCAAACTGATGTTACCTAGGGCGGTCCGATTACGATGATGACCCACAAGTTGTACTAACACCACTGATTGCTAAATCTTTTTCTTATATTATCACACAGTATTTTAAAAATGCAGTAAAACTGACAAAATTAAACTTTATTAAAAATTTATTTAAAAATTGATATTACAAATGTACAAATTCTAAACTATTTTTATTTTTTAATAGAATGGGATACGATTGTATGGATTCATTGTGGCACCACCAAGAAGGGGATTACCGTAGAGTGAATTTGGAAAGCCTCCAAGTCCAGCATTTAATCCAAGACCAAATCCTTGTGGATAGTATCCAAGATTATTCATGCCATAAAGTCCATTCAAACCATTTAAACCATAAAGACCAGCATTAAGACCAAGGCCAAGACCAGATTGATATGGATTAATCATATTACCATAACCATATGGGCTGCTGCCATATCCACCTGCCATTAACGGATTGTATCCAGTGATACCTGGATAACCGGTTAGTGCAGGGTTTAAGGATGCAAGTCCAGGATTTGTGTATGGATTAAGTGCACCAATTGCTGGATTGGTAATTGGATATTGCGCAAATGCTACCGTTGAAAGAAGGGCAACAACAACAGCAGTAGTTGAAAAAGCCATTTTAGTAGTTGATTAATTGAACAAAACTGTATAAAAGAGAAGAGATGGGAGATGTTGATTTTCTCTGATATCTTAAAGCTTTATATACTAATTCGGTCAAGCTTGTTTTTGATTAAAAATCAAGCTTAAACCATTCATTTTCATTAAAATTCAAAACAACACGAGTTTTTCCCCTTATTTTGATGACTTGCAAAAAAAACAAATGTTAAAAATATCATCTGTACAAATAAAATTTCTGTAAAACAATGCACTTCTAATTAAAAACATCGAATAAAATGCATCTTTAATCTCATTGCGTTTGTCCTGTTAGTTCATAAACATGTTTGAAAAATATAAATTTACAAGCTTCTACAAATTTGTATACCGTATATTTATTCATTAAATTGCAGTAACTAAAGTTATATCAGTAACATTAAAATATATTTATAAAATTAATTAACACCTTGTAAACCAATTGCAATAAGCATTGAAAAGAGTGCTGCATCAAAGAGAAGCCAACTACCAGTTGAAAATCCACAATCAACACATCGTTCACGGCAAACATGTAATTCTTGAACTGATGCGGCATCAACGATAGTAAAAGTAGGACAGCCAGCTGCTTTTCGAACATTCTAAAGAAGATTGTTTTGCTTTTGTGGAAGTACAAAAAAGAACTTACAGTAAGCAAAATTCTCCATTCTTCACGTGGTATATAATCATATGAATCGGAAGCATGAGGAGCAGGAAAGCATCCACCTTTAACTTGATTCGTCCAAATACAAGCAATTGACCAATTTACACTTTCATCTGCAAGTAAAAAACCATATCGATCATCTGTACAAAATTTATGCTTTTGACGAAGTTCCATAGCTTGTAAAGTCATTCTAAAAGAACAATTTCAAAATTAAACAATTATACAGTAACCCATAAAAGTACTTACAAATTAGACATATTTCGTAGCGCATCAAAATCTTCTTTTAAATTTGCCCATTGAACAGTATCATTGTCAGAACAAGTCACTTTGATATCACACTCAAATTTATTTCCTTTAATTCCAACACAAAAAAGTAATACAAAAAATAATACAAATATGTTCATCATTACAACAACAAAGAAAGATCGTAAAGAATAATACCAGTATATACTGTAAAATTAAAAAGAATGGAATAATGTAAATTTATAAAAAGAAGATATTCTCATTTATCCTTCCATAGCCGCATCTTGTTGTTCGCTTTCTGGTTGAATATATCCAGCCTTGATGAGTTCTTCTCTAAAAAATAAAGATTGAATTTACAAAAGCAAGTAACATTATAAAACAGACTTTAAAGCTTTTGTAAATTCTTTTCCAGATTCTGTTTCAACGCCACCTTGAAGCCATAAATTTCTTTTTGGTGCAAGAGTTGCAGGTTCAACAGGAATTTTTGGGAATTCTTCATCATGTCCCAAGAGTTTTTGTTGCTTTTGTTCATCTGTAAGTGTTGGAAAAGTTGTTTGAAGAGGCTTGAATCCTTCTGGTGGATAAACAGGCGATGCAAAATTTATTGGACCAGTTTCGTTTGACATCTACAAAACTACCGTAACAACATATAATCAAAGAATGTAAAGTATGCATACGGTATACTAACCGATATTAAAAATACAATTGAAAAATTTGGGTATGAATTATTATTCAACAAACAAACAAGTTTAACACATAATAATAAAACTAATTTACTACAAATATTCCTAAATTGTATTATTTTTTCTGTTTTTCTTTTTCCTCTTCTTCTTTCAGCTCTTGTTTAATTCGTTCAGTCTGTCTTAATTTGAGTGGTTTACTTGCAGTTGGACGTTGATCTTCATCATCAGGTAAATTTTCAATAATTTTGTTATCCAATGGTCCTTGTTTTGGTGCAATACCAGATGGATAAACTTTATCGTGTAATCTCCATGTTCCATCTAGCGATGAAACATGCATTTCAAATACCACAAATTCAAGGGTTTCTTTTTCTTCTGTTTCTGATCCCAATAAAAGTTTTCCAAATCGATCATAAATTGCTAACTTCTAAAAACAGAGAAAATGTTATAGAATTGTTTAACACATAAAATAACAACATACTTGAATTGAATTAATTCGAGCAATGACTTGTGCAACATCGTTCCCAGATTTCGCAGGATTATCAGCTACTCGAACACTAACAATTTGTGTGGGATCTTTAAATTTAACCAATTCAAAAACGACTGTTCCATTTTCAACATCTGGCCACATTTTCTAAAATTAAATAAATACAGTACACACAACTAAGAAAGAAAAAACGTACAGCAAATGCATGTTCAGTAATAAGATTATGAAGTTCACTTTTATTTCGTTGAACTAAAGCTTGATGAGCATCAATATAAATTTTCTCCAAAGTAGAAGGCAAAGCTTTTTTACTAAAATTTTCAAGTCCAACTTTTTTTCGAATTCTTCGAACACTTTGAAAGCTATGATAAACATGAGCAAGTTGTTCCTTTGATTTTTCAACAAATGTTTTACTGGCTGCAGGAGGATTTGGATCATTATTCACAATATAGCTTGGCTTAATAAATGGATCAATTACACCATCTAAAAAAAGGAATTTAAAATACAAATGTTTGAAAAAGTTACATACAAAATGATTGATATGTTGCTTGATGTTCAGTCCAGGATCGTGGTGATACATCTTTATATGGATTAATTCCTTTTTTAAGAAATTTTAATCGTAGTTCATTAGGTCCAAGTTTTTCACGTTCACGAATTTCTGAATCTTCTGGTAAATCAACAATTAAAGTTTTGGCTGCACGTGCCTATAAATATATAAATGTTAAATACAACTACAATAAAAATAAATATTTACTCTTCTAAACATTTTTTCATTTATATGTGTATTACGATTTGCTTTAGCTGGATTTGAACGCTTCATACCAATAAATCTTTCAAGATCATGACGTTCCTTGTGATGATGAACAGAACATGTTTGTGCTAAACATCCATTTGAAGCTATTAGACGCAGCTGTGGAAGTTGACGTGATAGCATAATTTAAAATTAATTTAAAAAAAAGCTATCTTAGATTTGATGTCCTCCGGGAAACGCAAGAAAAAAAGTAAGCTTATTTCAGTGCTTTGGCATTCTGTTACACAACAAAAAGGTTAAAAGTTCCAAAACATTTTTTAAAAATTACAGAAACATTTAAATAAATTCAACATCAAATTTATTTAATTCTACAAACTTCTTTGTTATTCTTCTTTTGCAAAAAATGCCTCCAAAACGATCTTCATCACGTAAAAAGAAACAGACTCCAGCAGAAGCAGAACCAGAAGTATTACAAGAGAATGAAGATGTTGTAATGGAAGAAGAAACAACTGCAACAGAAAATCAACCAACATCATCATCTGCGACAAAAGGTCATTCAAGATTTACTGCATTAGCACAAGAAACTGTTAAGAATTTATTAGCTGGTCCACCAAAGCCATCTGGACAAGCTTCTTCAAAATATACTGTAATTAATCGTAAGTTTTTCTTCATTTATAATCCTTTCCAAATCTATTAATTTTTTAGATGAAATTCTTATTCAAAATGATGAAGCTGAAATTGAAGAAGCTGCTGCAGCTGAAGAAGCAAATGAAGAAGAAGACTGGCTATCAAGTGATGAAGTAGAAGATACATATGTCGTCTGTGATTTAAATGGATTCATTGATCAAAAAATTATTAATGAACGTGTAACAGAAAATTTATGCAAAGTTCGTCATCCAAATACTCCAAATCCAGTTGTACAAATTGGTGGGCAATTATTTTCTGGAAAATATAAAGAATCTGATGGATCAATTATTATTATTGAACAGCATAATGAAATTGGAAATAAATCTTTTACACTCGCTGGTGTTACAGATACGGTAATGGAAGCTCGAAAAACTTATTTATATGCAAAAGGTGAAGAACATGAAAGTGTACCTGGAGAATCTTTGCGAAAACCAATCACAATGAAGCTTGAACAGTTGAGCAATAAAGCTTTACCAACGTATTTTAAAAAGAAAGTATAACTTTGTTTTGTACCATTTTTGTTTTTATTGTTTGTTATGTTTCTTTTTGCAAATAAAAATGTGTTGAAAATTACGGTATCTGTAATTTGGATTGGTTCCACATCATCGAAAATTCAGTAACAAATGTTGAGTTACTGTAGTCATAAATGAAGAACAGAATTTTTAATTTTTTTTGAAAAAAAACAACGTCATTTTGCAAAGACGTAAAACTTGTGGTAAACGAGGTTAAAAAATTTAAAATTATTTCAAATCTATCAAAAAACATAAGCAAAAAAATAAGTATCATCAAATTCCGCTTAAATAAGGATTCAAAAAACGCCCACAAATATTTTTCAAAACTTCTGACAGAAAACGAATTTACCAAGAAGGCTGCGCAGAGATAATTCCATGAAAATGATCCTGTTCAAATAAATGATATAGATCACCACCATAAATTTGTCTATCAACTTTAATATATAATGGCTTGTAAGCTCATGTAGATCAAGCAAATGCAAGAACTTCATCAGAAATTTTTTGAAGTTTGATTCCATATTCTTCAGTAATCTCATTACAATATCCCAAAAAAACACTTATTAACGTAGTAGTCTAAAATTTATTCAAATCAACAATTTAGAAACAATGTTTAACACAGTTTTTCAAAAAACCATCGAATATTGCTATACAACAGAGAAAATTTAGGATAATAATGAAAACAATAGTTTCAAACAATGCGCAATTCATGCCAGTCCACTTTAAAGATATAAAGTGACTTAAATCAGTTAGACTCATGTAATGGTCAATTTTAAAACATCTGCATTTATTTATGCTTGACTTAAGCTTAATAAAATATCTCAAAAACTAAATAACGTTCAACTACAACTCCAGAAAATAACAGATTCAAATAGTGCACAATACGTACCAGTCCACTTTAAAGATCCAAATTGACTAAAATCAATTAGATTAGGCCAAATAGAAAACATCTGTAAACGTTAATGCATATATTTATATATATGTCTCAGTCATGTTTTGGAGTGTATTACAGCATTTCTGTTCAACTTTTGTTGAACATAAGTTTTCTAACATTGATCAACAGTTTTTATTCAAAAACAGAAAACGACAGATTTATATGTGCTTTAACAGAAAATATCATTTCTGAAACAATTAACCTTATATCCCCGAATACCACAGCACGTTTGTGTAACGTCATCATCACCTCTAGCACGGTTTTTGGTTAAAACAATTTTATTTTTCCATAATAAAAAAAGATTTATCTAAACAAAATAGTTCATTTATATGTGCTGTAACAGAAAAAATCATTTTAAAAACAATTTAGCTGAAATCCCCGAATACCACAGCCTGTTTGTGAAACGTCATCATCACCTCTAGAACGGTTTTTGGTTAAAACAATTTTATTTTTCCATAATAAAAAAAGATTTTTCTAAACAAAATAGTTCATTCATATGTGCTGTAACAGAAAAAATCATTTTAAAAACAATTTAGCTGAAATCCCCGAATACCACAGCCTGTTTGTGAAACGTCATCATCACCTCTAGAACGGTTTTTGGTTAAAACAATTTTATTTTTCCATAATAAAAAAAGATTTTTCTAAACAAAAATGTTCATTTATATGTTCAGTAACAGAAAATATCATTTTAAAAACAATTTAGCTGAAATCCCCGAATACCACAGCCCGTTTGTGTAACGTCATCATCACCTCTAGCACGGTTTTTGGTTAAAACAATTTTATTTTTCCATAATAAAAAAAGATTTTTCTAAACAAAATAGTTCATTCATATGTGCTGTAACAGAAAATATCATTTTAAAAACAATTTAGCTAATATCCCCGAATACCACAGCCCGTTTGTGTAACGTCATCATCACCTCTAGCACGGTTTTTGGTTAAAACAATTTTATTTTTCCATAATAAAAAAAGATTTTTCTACACAAAATAGTTCATTCATATGTGCTGTAACAGAAAATATCATTTTAAAAACAATTTAGCTAATATCCCCGAATACCACAGCCCGTTTGTGTAACGTCATCATCACCTCTAGCACGGTTTTTGGTTAAAACAATTTTATTTTTCCATAATAAAAAAAGATTTTTCTAAACAAAATAGTTCATTCATATGTGCTGTAACAGAAAAGATCATTTTAAAAACAATTTAGCTGAAATCCCCGAATACCACAGCCCGTTTGTGAAACGTCATCATCACCTGTAGCACGGTTTTTGGTTAAAACAATTTTATTTTTCCATAATAAAAAAAGATTTTTCTAAACAAAATAGTTCATTCATATGTGCTGTAACAGAAAAGATCATTTTAAAAACAATTTAGCTAATATCCCCGAATACCACAGCCCGTTTGTGAAACGTCATCATCACCTCTAGCACGGTTTTTGGTTAAAACAATTTTTTTTTTCCATAATAAAAAAAGATTTTTCTAAACAAAATAGTTCATTCATATGTGCTGTAACAGAAAATATCATTTTAAAAACAATTTAGCTAATATCCCCGAATACCACAGCCCGTTTGTGTAACGTCATCATCACCTCTAGCACGGTTTTTGGTTAAAACAATTTTATTTTTCCATAATAAAAAAAGATTTTTCTAAACAAAATAGTTCATTCATATGTGCTGTAACAGAAAAGATCATTTTAAAAACAATTTAGCTGAAATCCCCGAATACCACAGCCCGTTTGTGAAACGTCATCATCACCTGTAGCACGGTTTTTGGTTAAAACAATTTTATTTTTCCATAATAAAAAAAGATTTTTCTAAACAAAATAGTTCATTCATATGTGCTGTAACAGAAAATATCATTTTAAAAACAATTTAGCTAATATCCCCGAATACCACAGCCCGTTTGTGTAACGTCATCATCACCTCTAGCACGGTTTTTGGTTAAAACAATTTTATTTTTCCATAATAAAAAAAGATTTTTCTAAACAAAAATGTTCATTTATATGTTCTGTAACAGAAAATATCATTTTAAAAACAATTTAGCTAATATCCCCGAATACCACAGCCCGTTTGTGAAACGTCATCATCACCTCTAGCACGGTTTTTGGTTAAAACAATTTTATTTTTCCATAATAAAAAAAGATTTTTCTAAACAAAAATGTTCATTTATATGTTCTGTAACAGAAAATATCATTTTAAAAACAATTTAGCTAATATCCCCGAATACCACAGCCCGTTTGTGAAACGTCATCATCACCTCTAGCACGGTTTTTGGTTAAAACAATTTTATTTTTCCATAATAAAAAAAGATTTTTTTAAACAAAAATGTTCATTTATATGTTCTGTAACAGAAAATATCATTTTAAAAACAATTTAGCTAATATCCCCGAATACCACAGCCCGTTTGTGAAACGTCATCATCACCTCTAGCACGGTTTTTGGTTAAAACAATTTTATTTTTCCATAATAAAAAAAGATTTTTTTAAACAAAAATGTTCATTTATATGTTCTGTAACAGAAAATATCATTTTAAAAACAATTTAGCTAATATCCCCGAATACCACAGCCCGTTTGTGAAACGTCATCATCACCTCTAGCACGGTTTTTGGTTAAAACAATTTTATTTTTCCATAATAAAAAAAGATTTTTTTAAACAAAATAGTTCATTCATATGTTCTGTAACAGAAAATATCATTTTAAAAACAATTTAGCTGATATCTCCGAATACCACAGCCCGTTTGTGAAACGTCATCATCACCTCTAGCACGGTTTTTGGTTAAAACAATTTTATTTTTCCATAATAAAAAAAGATTTTTCTAAACAAAAATGTTCATTTATATGTTCTGTAACAGAAAATATCATTTTAAAAACAATTTAGCTAATATCCCCGAATACCACAGCCCGTTTGTATAACGTCATCATCACCTGTAGCACGGTTTTTGGTTAAAACAATTTTATTTTTCCATAATAAAAAAAGATTTTTCTAAACAAAAATGTTCATTTATATGTTCTGTAACAGAAAATATCATTTTAAGAACAATTTAGCTAATATCCCCGAATACCACAGCCCGTTTGTATAACGTCATCATCACCTCTAGCACGGTTTTTGGTTAAAACAATTTTATTTTTCCATAATAAAAAAAGATTTTTCTAAACAAAAATGTTCATTTATATGTTCTGTAACAGAAAATATCATTTTAAAAACAATTTAGCTAATATCCCCGAATACCACAGCCCGTTTGTATAACGTCATCATCACCTCTAGCACGGTTTTTGGTTAAAACAATTTTATTTTTCCATAATAAAAAAAGATTTTTCTAAACAAAAATGTTCATTTATATGTTCTGTAACAGAAAATATCATTTTAAAAACAATTTAGCTAATATCCCCGAATACCACAGCCCGTTTGTATAACGTCATCATCACCTCTAGCACGGTTTTTGGTTAAAACAATTTTATTTTTCCATAATAAAAAAAGATTTTTTTAAACAAAATAGTTCATTCCTATGTTCTGTAACAGAAAATATCATTTTAAAAACAATTTAGCTGATATCCCCGAATACCACAGCCCGTTTGTGAAACGTCATCATCACCTCTAGCACGGTTTTTGGTTAAAACAATTTTATTTTTCCATAATAAAAAAAGATTTTTTTAAACAAAATAGTTCATTCATATGTTCTGTAACAGAAAATATCATTTTAAAAACAATTTAGCTGATATCTCCGAATACCACAGCCCGTTTGTGAAACGTCATCATCACCTCTAGCACGGTTTTTGGTTAAAACAATTTTATTTTTCCATAATAAAAAAAGATTTTTTTAAACAAAATAGTTCATTCCTATGTTCTGTAACAGAAAATATCATTTTAAAAACAATTTAGCTGATATCCCCGAATACCACAGCCCGTTTGTGAAACGTCATCATCACCTCTAGCACGGTTTTTGGTTAAAACAATTTTATTTTTCCATAATAAAAAAAGATTTTTCTAAACAAAAATGTTCATTTATATGTTCTGTAACAGAAAATATCATTTTAAAAACAATTTAGCTGATATCCCCGAATACCACAGCCCGTTTGTGAAACGTCATCATCACCTCTAGCAAGGTTTTTGGTTAAAACAATTTTATTTTTCCGTAATAAAAAAAGATTTTTCTAAACAAAAATGTTCATTTATATGTTCTGTAACAGAAAATATCATTTTAAAAACAATTTAGCTGATATCTCCGAATACCACAGCCCGTTTGTGAAACGTCATCATCACCTCTAGCACGGTTTTTGGTTAAAACAATTTTATTTTTCCATAATAAAAAAAGATTTTTCTAAACAAAAATGTTCATTTATATGTGCTGTAACAGAAAATATCATTTTAAAAACAATTTAGCTGATATCTCCGAATACCACAGCCCGTTTGTGAAACGTCATCATCACCTCTAGCAAGGTTTTTGGTTAAAACAATTTTATTTTTCCGTAATAAAAAAAGATTTTTCTAAACAAAAATGTTCATTTATATGTTCTGTAACAGAAAATATCATTTTAAAAACAATTTAGCTGATATCCCCGAATACCACAGCCCGTTTGTATAACGTCATCATCACCTCTAGAACGGTTTTTGGTTAAAACAATTTTATTTTTCCATAATAAAAAAAGATTTTTCTAAACAAAAATGTTCATTTATATGTTCTGTAACAGAAAATATCATTTTAAAAACATTTTGGCTGATATCCCCGAATACCACAGCCCGTTTGTATAACGTCATCATCACCTCTAGAACGGTTTTTGGTTAAAACAATTTTATTTTTCCATAATAAAAAAAGATTTTTCTAAACAAAAATGTTCATTTATATGTTCTGTAACAGAAAATATCATTTTAAAAACAATTTAGCTGATATCCCCGAATACCACAGCCCGTTTGTATAACGTCATCATCACCTCTAGAACGGTTTTTGGTTAAAACAATTTTATTTTTCCATAATAAAAAAAGATTTTTCTAAACAAAAATGTTCATTTATATGTTCTGTAACAGAAAATATCATTTTAAAAACAATTTAGCTGATATCTCCGAATACCACAGCCCGTTTGTGAAACGTCATCATCACCTGTAGCACGGTTTTTGGTTAAAACAATTTTATTTTTCCATAATAAAAAAAGATTTTTCTAAACAAAAATGTTCATTTATATGTGCTGTAACAGAAAATATCATTTTAAAAACAATTTAGCTGAAATCCCCGAATACTACAGCCCGTTTGTGAAACGTCATCATCACCTCTAGCACGGTTTTTGGTTAAAACAATTTTATTTTTCCATAATAAAAAAAGATTTTTCTAAACAAAATTGTTCATTTATATGTGCTGTAACAGAAAATATCATTTTAAAAACAATTTAGCTGAAATCCCCGAATACTACAGCCCGTTTGTGAAACGTCATCATCACCTCTAGCACGGTTTTTGGTTAAAACAATTTTATTTTTCCATAATAAAAAAAGATTTTTCTAAACAAAAATGTTCATTTATATGTGCTGTAACAGAAAATATCATTTTAAAAACAATTTAGCTGATATCTCCGAATACCACAGCCCGTTTGTGAAACGTCATCATCACCTCTAGCACGGTTTTTGGTTAAAACAATTTTATTTTTCCATAATAAAAAAAGATTTTTCTAAACAAAAATGTTCATTTATATGTGCTGTAACAGAAAATATCATTTTAAAAACAATTTAGCTGAAATCCCCGAATACTACAGCCCGTTTGTGAAACGTCATCATCACCTCTAGCACGGTTTTTGGTTAAAACAATTTTATTTTTCCATAATAAAAAAAGATTTTTCTAAACAAAAATGTTCATTTATATGTGCTGTAACAGAAAATATCATTTTAAAAACAATTTAGCTGATATCTCCGAATACCACAGCCCGTTTGTGAAACGTCATCATCACCTCTAGCACGGTTTTTGGTTAAAACAATTTTATTTTTCCATAATAAAAAAAGATTTTTCTAAACAAAAATGTTCATTTATATGTGCTGTAACAGAAAATATCATTTTAAAAACAATCTAGCTGATATCTCCGAATACCACAGCCTGTTTGTGTAACGTCATCATCACCTCTAGCACGGTTTTTGGTTAAAACAATTTTATTTTTCCATAATAAAAAAAGATTTTTCTAAACAAAAATGTTCATTTATATGTGCTGTAACAGAAAATATCATTTTAAAAACAATTTAGCTGATATCTCCGAATACCACAGCCCGTTTGTGAAACGTCATCATCACCTCTAGCACGGTTTTTGGTTAAAACAATTTTATTTTTCCATAATAAAAAAAGATTTTTCTAAACAAAAATGTTCATTTATATGTGCTGTAACAGAAAATATCATTTTAAAAACAATTTAGCTGATATCTCCGAATACCACAGCCCGTTTGTGAAACGTCATCATCACCTCTAGCACGGTTTTTGGTTAAAACAATTTTATTTTTCCATAATAAAAAAAGATTTTTCTAAACAAAAATGTTCATTTATATGTGCTGTAACAGAAAATATCATTTTAAAAACAATTTAGCTAAAATCCCCGAATACCACAGCCCGTTTGTGAAACGTCATCATCACCTCTAGAACGGTTTTTGGTTAAATTTTTCCATAATAAAAAAAGATTTTTTTAAACAAAATAGTTCATTTAAATGTGCTGTAACAGAAAATATCTAAAATCTAAAAAATATAATTTCTGAAGTAAGTTTTGGTAAAATCTGTGATAGTCTTTTATTGTTTAACAAAAATGAGAAATTATTTTATTCATTTTCCGGTGAAAGTCATTCATTCTCCATTGTTACCACGTCGTAATGACATGACATTAGTATTGCAATGGAAATAATGACCATTGTGGAACAGTGGTTTCAAGATCAAGACTGGTGATCCATATTACGTTGACCAGTTCTAATATGGAACTTCTGATGACGAATTTGTAACTGGTATCGTGTCATACCCTAATTTTTGTATTTTGTAATTTTGGTCATTTCACTGTAAAAGCGGCTAAAACACTTCTGTTAAAGAACGAATTTGCTTGCATTGGCAAACAAATTATGTTTGAAGATAGAAAATAGCCGACATTCACGATCATCCATTTAATTAGATTTTGCAGATGTATATTATCAACTATCTTTGGCATTTAAAATCAGTTTTTTTATATTCTTTTGTTTGATATATATTCAAGAAATAGTTTTATTTTAAAAATCGTGTTAAGCAATATTTATACAGACACGTAAACATCCGGATTTCTCTAATGTAAATCTACTATTTTTACAATATAAAGAAAGAACAAAGCAAAATTTAAAAATATTTTTTTAGACTCGTATATGCTGCTGCAAAAAACTATATAAAGAAATAAAAGTTTCTTTTTTCTATCTATGAACCTTGAAGTTGCTGAAGTCGTCCCTTTGGTTTGAAGTTTGGCGGCAGTCCGGCACCAGTCAATTTTCGAACAAATTGTGTTGAAGATGGAGTTGATTGGGATTCTTTTTTGGGTTCAGAATTATCATCATCCATTGATCGACTTCTTTGTGCTTGGGATGAAGGAGTTGTATTGCTGTTGTTGTTATGACCACCAAAAAAGTCATCTTCACTATCACCAAAAATATCTTGTAACGATTGATGAATTGATGGCGGGCAGCTGTAATATCCTTCTTCAGCTTGGAGCTCATATATTCGCTTGGGATATGGAACTTTCGTTGGAATTATTTCGATTTTTTCTGAAAAAACATTATGTTTTAATAAAATTTAAAAAAATTGTTTTTTTATAGATCATCACTGTGTTCTTATAATTATCTCTAGAGATTATGAAAAAAATGAGATAAGTCGTTTTTAATCTTCTGTTCACCCACATCTTTGATGATGACCCTCTGTGGATTACAGATTTTTTGGAATGTCTGGAATTGCCAAAACAAAAATAACAGATTTTTGTAATCTGTTATCAGTTACATGGATTAGGATAACAGTAATCTCACAAAAATATTTTCTATGTGGGAGTGTTAATTAGAAATTTCAATCAAAATTTTTAGAATTTGTTGAATTTTTTATAAAAATTATTGTGTAATTTTAAACTATACATTGATACCACAATGTACTTTTTTTCATTGTGGCAGGAGGGCATTTTTTAATCTTACCGGATAGTATTATTCACACACAAAAAATATTTTTTGGCACTAATTCTTTTTTTTGTGGATTTATTTAATCTTAGGAATCTTCCAAGAAAGGGCTTACCGTTTTTTCTGTCAGGATGTTGAATAATAATTGTACCATTTTTAGTTTTTAGTTTTCCCTTTCTTTCTTCATCAGGGCCATTACAAACTTTTGCAAGAAAATAGAATAGCATTAAAATCATTACAATTCCAATTAAAACAAATATTAACAAAAACACAGATGCCAGGGATTGACCAGCAGGCTGAGAAGTTCTCCCAAAAATTCCACCCGCAAATGTATTCTTCATTTTATCGCTATTGATATTATTACTGTCAATTTGTGGTTTTCGATAATTCATTGGTGGAATTAGTACTGTATCATTTTGGTCATGAATTAAATCGGAGATTGAAGAGGCAGCTGGTGGAGGTGGGGGTGGGCGAACTCGATGATGTCGATGTCTTAGAATTGGAAGTGCTGTTGTAGTTGTGGTGGTAAAAGTGTCGTCTTCATTCGATATCGGTGATGATATGATTGTTGATGGCTGTTGTTCTTGCATTGAAGAAGGAAATGATGTTGATGCATCTGATGATGAAAAGGAAGAGGAAATAGAGGAAGAAATGCCAATTGCAGGCATCTGAAAAAAATTCTTTTTTAGAAAAATGAGGTTTCACTTTTCTTTGTTAAAAAAGAAAAGAAACGCAACTAAAAGTTTGTTTTTTCAAAGAAGAAAAAAAGATGGTATGAAATTGAATTTTCGACGTAAATGGAAAGATAACAATAATAGTAATAATCGGGGAAAAGGAAGAAGATAAAAGCACAAAAGTGAATTATCAATTTTCTCGGAAAAACGGAAGTTATTTTTTTCTTCCTTCAAAGAAAACAGTTACAGTGGAACGGATTATACAAGAGTGATGAGAGACATGGAATTATTATTACTGCCACCTACAAACTACTCTATCAAATATTGTAGGCTTACAACCTTTTAACCATTAATAAAAAAAATTGCAAAAAAAACTGAAGTAAAAAAATATAGATTCATCAAAGGGATAAAAAAGTAAGTTAGAAAGGGGAAGAGTAAAGCTTGTTTCTCATATTTCAAAAGTTAGAGAAGTCGCGCGCAAAAGACAAAGAGTATTAATTTATTTTCGGTTGAACGATTAATAAAAGAAAGCGATGCAGCAGAAGCAGCAGCAAAAGTAAGTAAAGTTAAGTAAAGCATGGGTTGGTTATCAATCAAAGTAAAAAAACACATACACCAACACTACTTTGGGGATGGATAACTAAAAGAAGAGCTGTTACTAAAAATTTATATAAATCAAATTGAAAATGGATAGAAACATCTGGAAGCTAAAATAAAAGGAACAAGCTTCAGGCTCAAATTTCCATCTCAAAAAAAGTTGGAATTAGATTGAAAAAAGTTTTTAAAAAATCACTGAACCGAATCTCTTAAAGGGAATCTTTCGTCACAATTAGTTACACTAGTGTCCTTTTTTGAGATCTCTATAAAAATTGGCCAAAAAAGAAAGACAAAAAAGCTTTGTAGGATTGATTTAACAAAAAAAATATACTTTTAGAGAGCCCTCCTTGGTAAATAATGAAAAAACCCTTTTTTGTCTATTACTGCTACTTTTTTGTGAAAAAAAAATACGAAAAAAAATAGTAAAAAGAGAATGGAAAAAACAATAGCTAACCAAAGCACGGAAAGTAAAAGTATGTAAAAGCAGTGAGTGGAAGGAATGGCGCCATTGATGCTTCTAATATCAAATGAAAAAAAAACAATAGTTTTTTTACCCAAACATTTTCACCATCGTTAAAAGAAGAAGAAAGAAGCAAGTCAAAAAAGTAAAAGTTTTAGAATAACAATGTTGTTTGCTTCGTTCATTGATTTTTATAGATGTAACAGATACATTTTCAGAAGAATAAAAAACCATTAAAAACTTTTCTTCCTTGCTTTTTCTCAGACAAATAATTCCGCGCGCTTGATCGAAAAAGAAAGACAAAAAGCAAAGCTTACTTTTTCTTAAACCGCAATGGCGCCAACCCCCAGCAAGCAAAACAAAATTTTAAACAGTGTCAAAAAGAAAGACGACAAAAAAGTGACAAAGATAGCCCAGTTTTTAATTTGTAATGATTCAACTACTAATTCAAACATCAGAAAGAAAAGGGTATTAAAATGAAACATAAACATTTATATAACGGTTAAATCATAAAAAAAGAGAGTTAAGAAGTAAGAAAAGTTTTGATAATAAAAAAATGAATGATATTTTTATTAGAAAAAATTGTCAGTGATTTATTACGGTTTAATGGTCTACATCAAATTTTGAACTTTTTTAGTCTATGATTGTAATGGGAAAGAAGAGATAGTGATGAGATGTTCAAAAAGCTATAAATAATACAAAAATAAAGAAGGGTGATAAAAAGAAGTAGGTTAAAAAAACAGAGTTCAATGAAGTACGGTAGAGAATGTAAAAACTACTGTTTCATGAGAAAGCTACAGTACTTTTCCCGCTAGTTTGAATTTCATTTTGACGAAATTAAAAATGTTCAAAGAACCAAGGTCATACAGTTCTTTTGTTATGTAGCCGAGAGATGAGATAAAAAGATGTGATATATTCCCTTATTATCTGATAAGATATTCTGCAAAAGTAAAGTTTAAAAAACTCATATTACTATTTTGAACACAACAATAAACACTTTTTAAACACCAAAATCTCACACTTCAAATTAACGAACAAACTTTTTTACGAATAAATGAACAGTAGCTTCTGGGGTCCAAAAAAAGAAAAAGTCAACCGTCATCTCTGAATCTTGAACGTTTTTAAACTCGCGAAAGAAGAAAGAAGGCGTAACTTAAATTGGCCAGCAGAAACGAACTTGGTGATCGCATTATTACTTTTTATTTGCGTCATTTCCATTTGAGACAGAGCAAAAAATAAAAAAATTAAAAACATGCAAAAATAGGCTTTTAATTTGACTCTCAGCTTTGTTTTGCTGTTACTGCTACTGCTGCTGCTGATGCGTGTTCTAAAAAAGTTATTACCAAAAGCAGCATTAAAATGCATAAATGTTTTCTTTGCTGCTATTAGCAAAAGAAAAACAGAAAGATGCAACCTTTTTCCGGACCGGATGAATGACAAAAAAATATAAAGCGGAAATGAAAAAAGAAAAATGAGAAAAGCATTAAATAAAA
This sequence comes from Panagrolaimus sp. LJ2400, assembly GCA_024447215.1. Taxonomy (NCBI): domain Eukaryota; kingdom Metazoa; phylum Nematoda; class Chromadorea; order Rhabditida; family Panagrolaimidae; genus Panagrolaimus; species Panagrolaimus sp. LJ2400. The sequence goes on along the minus strand of JAMRYA010000001.1, from coordinate 9,583,535 downwards.
ATACGAACGAAAAAGGGCAAAAAATGAATTTGTTGTTTTTTTGGAGGGGCTATAACTTTCAAAACATTAATGTGTACTTTTTATATTTTTGGAGGTATGTATTTAATAGGCATGTGAAAAATGACAGAAAGAACAATGTAGATTGTAGAAGGAGGGGAGGAGGTGGTAGATAAGCTATTATCTCTTTCTTTCTCTACTTACATGAAATGCGTTTGAGATTTTACAAATAACCACACAAAAATGTGGGTGGAAAAGATATAAAAAAACCCACAACAAAAAGAAATTTGTAATAAATATATATATCTAAAAAAAGTTTCACATTAATGCCCTTAAGCAATTAAAAGAAAAAGTAAAGTATACAAGTAAAACATATAAAAAAGCATAAAAGAAACGTAAGAAATATTTATATACAAATATGTATTTTAGCATCATAGAGGAGAAAACTTCCGTCGTTCATCCCACCAAAAAAAACTTTTTCTTTCTTTTTTTTCGTGTTGAACATTCCATAGAGAAAAAATTTATATTTTAAATATAACCATGCCTTAAAGGCATTCTTCAATAATCACTATCAAAACCAAAAATGATTAATATTCCTTAAAATCTTCTTCGGCAGCAGCTGATAATCTTAATCTTTTATGTTGTTTGTATGTGTATTTGATGATTAGCCGCCGGATGAAAAAAAAGAACAAGAAAAAAAGATATGTAGAAGATATAATTGACCAATCAATGAGAGAACAGAAAATTTCAGATGACGAATATAAATGATCTTTTTTTAATTTTTAATTTATCAATCAAAAAAGAGGAAATCCGATTTGTGTTGAAATTCTTTTTTTCCCGAAAAAAAGGTAAAAAAACAAAAACGTCTTTTTTTGATTCGAATTAAAACAAAAAAAAAGTAACCGAATGAATGGAAAGTAAAGAATAACAAACATCAAATTTAACACGGCCAATCCTATTAAAATTACAAAAGAAAATAAAGGTTTTTTCTATGACCATTGTTTTTTTGATGATCGATTAACGCCAATTCTAAAGTCATAACAAAACATCAAAGGTAAAAAAAGAGTTTAGAAAATTATGGTAAAAGTAAAACAAAAAAAGGGGAACTAAAATTTATGTTTAAAACAATAGTGTACTTAAAAAAGTTGAAACAAAATTTTTGAAAAAATGATGTAGATCTTTTTGAAAACAGCAAAAAAGACTTTGGTTGATAAACTTTTTTGATAAAAGGCCAGAGGGCTTTGCAGGGATTTAGCATCAATTCATTTGCATAATCCTTTTTCAAAAACTTAAAACCTCTTCAAATAAACAGAAACAAAAAAAATATAATCTCACGTTTTTTTATCCTTGGAAAAGGTTTAAAAATATAAAAAAGAAAGTCGCGAAAAAAAAAATGTGAAAAAAATGTGTCCTTTAATCATAGCTGCAAACAAAACATAAAAAAATGTGGCAAAAAAATCTGTTTTCTAGCAGATGACATGACAATTGTGATGCTGCAGTTGCAGTAGTATTAGTTAGGTTATTTGTCAGATTTATTTTTGAATTGATTAATTTTTTTTCAAACATCAAAGATTTTAGAAACTGTTAACAATCTTTAAATTAAAGAGTTGTTTTTGATCTTGAAGTTCATGATAGTTGTGACATTTCTCGTAACAAAAATGCAATACAGTAATAACTAGTGTAAACATTATACAAAAGTTAAATATTTTAGTAGTCAAATAAAGTAATTAATGAGTCGCCAAATATAAATTTTAAAATACAAATTCAAGAAAGCTCATGTCTGAAACATTGTATCCCAAGTTGGGATTTCCAACTGATTTCTCCCTTCCAGTTTTAGTCATTCATTCAAAAAAAGAAACATTTTTTTTGTAGAAGGAAGTATTTGAAAAGTAAATTAGCTTCTAAAAATTGTGTGTATTATTAAAACACAAAAAAAAGAAACTTTTGTTTTCACAAACACAAAAACATTGTACATTAAAAAAAGTTTATGTATCCTTTTTGTTTCAAAGATAATATAAAGCAGTTTAGATTAGCAAAAGAAGACTTTGATAAAAGCCGCCATTTGCTTACAACAAAAATCTTTGGACTTTTCTTAAAGAACATGTTGAAAAACTAATGTTAAAGTTATTATACTTTTGAGCCTTCTTCTTCTCAATCTTGTAAAAGTATAAGGGAAACTGACAGCTTATAAAAAACCTATGATGCTAGCAAAAAAATATGGAAATAAATAAAAAACACTGAACGAAACTGAGCTGAACCAAATTAAATACACATACATGTTTGTTATTATTTGCAGACATAATAATTATTGAGACTTTTATAGAAATATGCTTTCGCAATAACAACTTTTTTTAAATACGTATATTTTTTTAGCAGCAACATCATCCATTTCTATCCACCAACAGCAAACACTTTCTATTTTTTATATCCGTCATTCAAGTGGAAAAACATAGCTTTCTTCAAAAATAAAATTTTGTATTTCTCAAAAAATTTAAAATTCTAAAAACTCAAAGAAATTAAGGTTTGAAGCCATATTTTGCAAAAGAAAATTCCAAAGCAAAAACACAAAAATTTATTATTTATTTATTATTATATAAAATTGTATTCAATTTTCAGTAAAAGAACTATAAAAATAACAAAGCGCAAAATAACTTGGCTTATACAGAAAAAGATTACAAAGTGGCAAATAAACAATACAAAGATTAAGACAGATACATACCATCAAAAACAGGTATAAAATTCAGTCAAAAAAAGGCAAAAGAAAAATAAATAGAGACAGAGAAAAAAAGGACGGCAAAAAACACGAGAGAGAAAAAAAGCTAATCGGTTTGGTACTGATTCAAGCGAAATGGCATAAAAGAAGAAGAGTGGAAACCACTTTGATAAAAAGTAGTAATTTTGATAACATTGCCGCTTCTCATCTTCAAGCAAGCATTTCTTTATTCTTCTTTCTTTGTTGCTGGCGCTACAGTATTTGATGTAGCCAAGAATGGAACTTTTTCACCAACACTAAAAAAAGATACCGTAATTAATTGTATTTAACAAGTACTAGCTTAAGCTTACGTTTGATGAAGTTTTTCAACATTTTCTTTTGCCAAATTTAAATAATTATCAATGGGTTCTTTATTCATTTCATAAACCTTTGGTACTGTGAAAACTCCAATAACAACTAAAAATAGAAGAATGATGACATGAAATTTTAGAAGAAAGTCGCGTCAAAAAAACTTACACAAAATAATTAAAGAAAATCCAGAAAACCAGGCACCGATGTAAGTCAAGGACTGAAAATAAAAAATTAATTAGAAAGATGATCCGGAAAAAGCGGGGAGAAACTTACGTAAAGAAGGAAAAAGAATTTGACGGAGTCAACAACATTTTCAACCAAAAAGAGTCTACGAAGTTGTAAGCTAAAAATATCATATTTATAATTACATGATCATTTTGCAAAATTTAAATGAACTTACGCAATATTACGAGAATTTTCAACAAGAACATCAACTTGAGCATGGAGTTTTTCTTGTGGAACATCCAATTCTTTTTCGAGCAATGGTTGGAAGGGATTTTTATCTTCAGTTTTCTTGAATTTAGCTTCAGCAATTTTAAAGATACGGAATCCAAGAGTAGAAATGAGAATCAAAACTAAAAAAGATACCGTAATTAATAATCATGCTATGAAAAATTTTGTTCAAACTTACGAGCTGAATAAGTTCCAAGAAGAATCAAACTAAATTTAGTAACCAAAAATAAGAATACAAGAATTGCTCCAAGTACAATACCAGATTTCTTTGGATCTCTCCAATAGATGATGTCAAGAACTAAAAAAATATCAATCATTAAACCTCATAAAACAAATAGATTAAAAAAAGTTTTTTAGAATTAATTAACCTTGATCGTGGTTACGTTTTACTAATCGTTGTCGCTTTTGAGCAGAATCACTTCCAAAATATTTTCCTGACATCAGAAAAAACTATGTGCAAAATGTTGTTATGCTCGATGGTCGATAACAGCCATTTCACAAACAATGTGATTCATTTCTTTGCCTGATTTTTTTAGCATTAAAAAAATTCAATGATTGGTCCTTCAATCTAATGCTCAACTATTTTTCCTCAAATGTTTTTTCCTTGATGCAAAAAGTGTAAAATTTCGTTATTTTTTTAGCAACACAAGCAACAACCTTTTAGTCGATGAAAAGCGCATCGCTCTTTTGCTATGGTCAAGTCAACAACAATTTTTAGTTTTATAAAAGTAATCGATTAAAAAAAGTCAATGCGATTAACGAAGAAAATCCGTCAAAAAGCACTGTATTGCTGATGACATTCTGTGTCTTGAAATTGTATTCAAAAAACGATATTGTATCACTAAAGAAATCGTAAAAAAACAGCAACAAAACATTATTTCAAGGGCATATTCTTTTATATGGGAAGCAAACATTGATTGAAAAGGCAAAAAAATTGAACTACCTTTCCCAACAAAATCAGTTGCGGGAACCCATTGTGCATCACGTCTAAATGAACGCCGGGTTGGATTTTTAGCCATCTTTTTTAATTTAGGTAGCTTTTACAACAAATAAATAAATATAAGAGAAAATATAAATCTACTGATTCTGGATCAAATAAATAAATATAAAAAAGTGATCACTAATGATGAGATCTCTTTCTCTAACTAACCCTCAACAGTTCCGAAAGCAAGCTGTGGGTATGCACTGTGAATGATTGAAAAAAATATATTTTTTTGCTAGAGCAACAAGAGTGGTCTGTACACGGGAAAAAAAGAACCCTGACACGTTGCGCGTTTGCACAAATAGAAGGCGGTCGTCCCCAACTATAGTTGTTTGTTGGCGAGCTGCATTGATTGACGGCATGTATACATCCGTTCATCGCTGACATATCAATGTGCTCCAATCTCCTGCCATAAAAAATTATGTTTTTTGTTGCGTTTTTATCGATGATAAAAAAAGGCAGTCAACCTTCAAAGTAAAGGAATAAAGAATAGGGAAAAGAAATGTTCAAGGATAACCCAAACAAACTGTTTTTTATATTTTTTGTTGATAATAATAGATACTTTGATCGAGCTATTTTTTTTTTGATGAAGAAACTTACTTGGTTTTTTATCCTTCAAAAAATGCCTTGTATAATCTCCAACTGTGTATACTGAGACTCCAAGTGAAAATATAAATGCAACATTTACCAAAATTTTATAGCTTAATCTAGTAAGCAATGCAGTCAAAGCAGCAATGCCGCGGCCAAGAGCTCCAAATTTGCTCATTCTGAGGTATTACAAAGGAGAAAAATAATAACAAGGAAAAATCTTTGTATATCGGCTTCGAAAAAGTCGTACTCTTTTTGCTTTGAAAATCTAAAATAATTCAAAGGAAATGAACAATGACAAAAAACAAGTCAGCTGAATCTTCATGATGAAGAAGAAAAGCAAGTAAACAAACAAAAAAACCTCTTCAAGTAAAGATAAAGTACGCAAAAAAGAATTTTTAAATTTCACGGAAAGCAACATAAAATCGAATATTTTTTGCAACAACTAAACGCCTTTCTTTGAAAGAGGCTAAGAATAAAGAGGAAAAATGGATTTGTGCCAAAAAGCAAAAATTTAACAAGCAAGGATGTGAGGGAAGAACGCAGTATGTCATTGATTTACAAGTTTGCTCATTTTTTATAACTTGCAAGAAAATATTAAGAAATATATACATGTGTAATGTAAGAAGTAAACACATACAAAAAGTGTTCAACTTGTGTTCGAAAAGATTGATAAAAATTACAGTCCAAAAAACATTAACACATCAACTTTTATTGAGATGTGTCTTACTTTAATTCGTCTTTTTTTTGACAAAAATAACAAAATTAAAGCATAAAGGCAGGAGGCAGGAAAAAAAGTTGTTCTTCACGTGACTAAAGATTTTTTTATTCATAATTCAGGATTGCATCCAATTTCATAAAGGGAGGAAAAAAGAAAACAACAGAAAAGAAAACAAGAAAGTGGAAATGCTACTGCAGCAGCAAGTAAGTAAGTAGTAGTACATTGCACACTATCGAAAAGTGCCTAAAAATGGATCCATCCTAAAAAAGAGAATACGCGCGCAAAAAAATTGAAACAAGGCCAAAATTGTTGTTTGTCCGAAAAGACCGGAATAGCTCTTCCCTTTACCCTTATGTTAGTCATGTGGCGGCAGAGGGCATTGAGACATTTTTAGATATTCTTCTGTTTCTTCCTTGAAGGGTAAAAAGGCTAAAAGGACAATGTCCAACCAAGGAATGACTTCTTTTTTTGAAAAACAACAACGCCGATGGTGGTCGAATTGATGAGAAAGAAAAAAATAGAAAGTGAGTTTGTTTCGCCAAAATAGCTTCTTTCTTTTGCCTTTGGTGTTGCTGATGAAAGCGCGTCGCTTTTTTCTGGCGTAGAGTAAGTCACGAGTCTTTTTCTTCTCTCTTCTTCTTTCTAATACTTATACTATATTTTTGCCACAACAGTTACAACCGATGCAGAAAATAGAAATGGGAAAAAAGATGAAGGCGAAAATAAGCAGCAACACAGAAATTTTTGCGGGAAAATGGCGCTAACAATTGCAAAGTTGAATGAGAAGAAGAAAACGATGTATTGTTTCAGACAACAAAAATTCTTTTTCTAAACGCATGTCTTTATAGGATTCCATTGGGAAGATGCTTTTCTTTTCTTCTTACTCGAGAATACGATGAGCATTTCAAATGAAGATGAGAAATAAGTAATGAGAAAATATCCTCTTCTATGGAGGCTGACTGACTGCCTGCATAAGCTTTCATGGATTTGCGCAAAAATGAAAAAAATTTAATTGTGGCACCCAATGTCAGGCACGGAACCTGTGCATTAATTATGCAAATTTCTTTTTGCTTTTAATACGTAACCACGACAACGATTTTTGCTGAATCGTAATAATTCTAGCCTAATAATGGTAAAAACAGAAACCAACCTCGTGAATCGACATGATTACCAGTAAGCCATGGTTCAACATCAGAGTGATGCTTCAAAATTGGTTTAAGACCAGTTGTATCATCAGGGGATTTTTCATAATCTAAAAATAGCAAAAAAATAATAGAATATTTTGATAAAACAAAAATAAAACTTACGATGAACAGGAGCAGGTCCAAGATCAATAGCTGCAGGATTTGAATCATCGTCATTCAATTGAATGGGCGGAGTCGGAGGTCTTGGTGGAATTTGATTAAAGTTTGAAGATTCTGAGACCGGCTCATAATCATCTTCAGCATTTGATGGTGCGCTTGGAACTTTTTCTTTAGCAGGCGATTCATCTCTTTCAGCATGACTTGGAATTGTAAGAGGTCCACGACGATCAAATGTATCTTCATTGGGAGAATTTTCACGCATTCCATGAGTTGAATCACTTGTTGGCATATTGATTTCATGTTCACTGTATGATTCACCAGCTAAATGTCCAAGTGTATCTCTTCCACTATCACCTGATGGTGAAATATCTTCTTCTTCAGGAACTGGTGGAACAGCAACTTCAGCTGGATCGGGAGTATGGAGACGTTCAAGAATAGCATCAACTTCATCATGAGTATCATTTACAGCATCATGGATATTCTCTTCTAAAAGTATATAATAGAATAAAAATTAAAAACTACAGTAATCATACCAATATGACGACGATCATCTTCTGTTGGAGGAGAATAACGTGTTGGTGGTGCAAAAGCTTCATTTTCTTCACGTTTAACAGCAGGCTTTGGTTCATCAGGAAAATGTGAAGCATCAATCTTATGTTCATCAAAATGATGGCTATCAAATTTATGTTCATCATCAAAATGATGTTGAGGACTTTCAACTTTATGTTCACTATGGAAATGATGAAGATTAACATTTGGCGGAATAGGATCAATATTGAAATCTGAATCAATTCCATAATGTTGTGGAACATCATGTTTACGTTCACCAAAAATTTCAGGACTATCAAGTCTTGGTTCAGCATGAAATTCAGGGCTATCAACTTTTCTTTCAGTTTGAAAATGATGAAAGTTTACATTTGGTGGTTCAGGATCAGTATTAATATCTGTTGAAATATAGGATTGATGATGTTGCTGTGCAATAGGTTCAGGGGAATCCAAATCAACAAGTAATTCTTCTTTGTTACGTCCCAAAATATTTTGATGAAAATCACCAAATGGATCTACTGGTTCATGATGATAAGATGCAGCATGAGGATGCTCGGGCGATTTATCATGAGGAAATTCATGAGACATTTTCTAAAAATGAATAGTCTTTAATAAATCTGTAATAAAATTAGAATTTTTAAATATTAAAATCATCAAAAAAAACTGGCAAAAGAAATGACACAGCATAAAAAAGTATTTCGAAAGAGGATGAGAGATTGTCAGTCAGAGAGAGAGAGAGTCCGTGTGTATGTATGTAATTGCGCGCAAACAAACACAGCAACAAACAAACATAAGGAAAATTTTCACAGATTTTGATGTTCACAGCAGTAGCAATAAACACAAGATAGCGGAGGAAAAAAGAAGAAGAAATAACAACAACAAAAACAGCCAAAAAAAGTTTTCTTTCATCTAATTCTTTTGTGGATCGTGTTATTATTGTATGTGTAAATGTAAACCACCAACCAGCTGACTGACTGTTTTAGTAGTATGTTGCTGTAGAGGTTAGCAAAAAAGGGGAGAGATTGAAAAGAAACAAATAATTATAGACCAAAAAAATATATATAGACGACGAACGCATCAGTCAATGTCGAGAGTAGTAGTAGTAACCACCACCAAAAAACGGCTACTGCTAAAGTTAAACATCAAAGACAGACGAAAAAAGAAAGAGAAAGGAACATTAAACAAATGCAGCTGGCATAAAAAAGTGGAAATTAGACAATCTAATAAATAAATATAACAAACAATAAAAATAATGTTTAACAATAATGGTTTACATCAATAACAAAGTTAGTTAGGAAAAAAATCAATGTTCAAAGAAAAACAAGTTTCTACTTTCTTCTTAGATGTGCAAATAACTCAAAAATTGTTGTGTTTTTTTCCAAAACTGAAATAGTCAATTTTCATTAGCAATAAGAAAGAGGAGGAAGAAAAAAAAACAAAGATGCAAGTGACAGAAAAGATGTTCTTCTTCTTCTATATGAGTTCTATCTCTCATATATACTTGCAAATGAAGATTTTCTCTTCAACTCTTGCAGGCTTCAAGGAAAAAAAAGAACATTACACAAAATAGTTGAAAAAAATTATTTTTGAGTTACAACAAAATGCCACTGGCAAAAAAACACTCAAATTTCATGCAGCAACAAAAAAAGTAAGTCAATGAAAGAACGCAAAACCAGCATTTAAAATGAACGCCTGCAAATTAAAAGCGAGAGAGGGAAATATGTGTTAAAAATTATTAGAGTAATAAAAAATAATATAATTAGAGCGGAAAAAAATGAGTTAAAAATGTATAAAAAAAGTTTTGCAACAATCTTTTTTTGGCAACGTTGAAATTGAAGGGTTTTTGACATGAAAAAAGCAACAAAAAGCTCTAAAAAAACACTATCGTCTTTTTTTGGATTGAAAAAATTTTAAGATCCCCTAAGGCAATAAGTGGTAAACAAGAAAGATTTCATTTTATTTTGCAGTATGCTACTAAGGTGACAGAATAAAAGAAGCAAGGGGACAAAAATTGTATGTATTCAAAGCAAGCGTTTTTGGTTGCGCACTCTTTTTTGAAAGCTGTTGTTGTTATTTTTTGTGTTGGTGTTGCTAGTGGCAGTGTTGGCGGTGGCAGTGCTTTTCCTCTTTTCTCTTTCTTCCTTTTGAAGAAGTAACGCTAACCATTGAACGGCTTTCTCTCCTTATTTTTGGCATCGTTCAGTTCGTTCTTCTATTATATATTTTTCTGGAAAAATGATGCTTTTTTTCTTCTTCTAAAATAAAGACCACAAAAATGGACATGTAATAGAAAATGGAATCGAAATGAGAAAAAGAAATATAGCAGTCAACTTGCTTACTTGCAAGTCTTCAGGGCGTAAAAAATATTGTGGAAAATGGGGGAACAACCAATGTATTTCTTCAATGGATCTTTTTTTCGTTCGTATTTGGCCGTTTTTGGATTATAAAAAAAGAACACATTTTTCGAAGAAAAGAGAGAGGTGCATCGATTCGTTGGGGAAGCAGTGTTAAAAATGGCGTGTGCCTGAAGTGAAAAAAAGAAGTGTCAGGAAGGGCCAAACAAGGTCATTCATAATTGTCACAAAAGAAAAGCAAGGGAAAAAAGAAGAAAGACTTTTTCGACGACTATATTTTCTATACTTCAAAAAAGTAGTATTGTATGTTTAAAAAGTAACTTTGAAACATGAAAAAAACTCAAAAAATCAAAACTGCAATATGTTTTTTGAATTAAAAACAACCCTAATCTTTTGAATAAACTTAAACATCCGTTTCATTCTTCTGCTTCCGGAAATCAATATACAAAATAACCCTATTTTTTTTGTCTAAAATTACATTTTAATTTAACTTTTCTTCTTTTTGTTTACATTAGCTTAAAACGACTAGCAATTAAAAGGCAGAAGCAGCTTCTGGCAATTTTATCCATCGTAAATGTTCAAAATAAAAAAGTGCCATTCAAATTCTAGTCCAACAACGGCAACATTCAAAAAGAATATGCAAAGAAGCGCAACAAAATTTTTCCAAGTTTTTTTCGGAAATGCCAAAATAAAAAATATTTTTTATATATTTTTTCAACGTTTTTTAACACAGGAAAAAGAAAAAGCAGAACGAAAAAAATAAGCAGTTGTGCATTTTTGTTGTATTGCTGTTTTTGTTGTTGCTTGAAGAAAGAGAGGAGAATGAGCTAACGAGCTAACTAATAACTGAATCATTCACGGCTATTGGAAAACAAAAAATTAAATCACATAAAGAAAAAAAGAAAAGATTTTTTTGAAGTTTGAAAAAAACTAGATAGAGCAAGGTAATGGATATCCATCAATCACTTACTTGAGTATTTTTTGAAGTTGCAGGGGCACCTCCTGCACTTGCATGATAACTTGCAAGCTCAAATGGATCTGGTGCTTCTAGATGCTCGAAATCATGATCGGAGTCATTTGAACCGGAAGGTTGTTGTTTATGCTGAAAAAAAAGTTTTAGTTTTAAAGTTTCGAAAAAAGGTTAGGGATACTGTAGTTACAGTAATACTGAGAATGAATGTAGTCTAATTTTAAGAATGTTTTTGAGAAAATAATTAACCACAAAAATTGTGCTATTCAACAATAAACTTTCTGAAGCAAAAAGATAGCTTATCAGTAATTGATCAAACTAAACTTATCCGAAAAAAATTAAACCAAAAAACACTCATTTTTAATTTTAACCTTTTACTTACACACATGCGTTAAAAAAATTAATTCTACTTTAGAGGCCTATGATTAAGTAACAATAAACTTACATCCATAATTGGAGTTTTTTCTTTTTCACCAAAAATAGAAGTTTGAATATTTGTTAAAGCAGTTTGAAATTGTTGTCTTTGACCACAAGAACTAATAGATGAAAATGAATCTCTTCTGGCAAGATCGGTTAATCTTTCCACTTAAAAAAATAAAATTTAAATTAAAACTTTGTTTTACAAGTTTAAACAAAAAAAAATGTGAGTAAAAGCGATTATAAAAAAAACAACATAGAAAATTTCATCAACGCAACATCATCATTAATACATACACGACCAAAAATAGAACAGAAAAATCAAACATAGAAAGAAAGAGAGAGGGACATTGAGAAATTTGTTTTTTTTTTCTTCAAAAAAGGAAGTTTGAGTAAAAAAGGTTGTTTATTTTTTTGGGATGTTTCTTAAAAAGAAAGTTATCGAAATTCCGTCTGAAAAATAAATTTAAAACAATTTTATGTGTTTTTTTGAAAAAGTATTTCATGAAAACGTGAGGATCTTGACGCGACTCTTTTTTTGTTTTTTTTGCACGCGACTTCTGCATCTGCTCCGGCTTCTATCGCTTTTGCTTGCTAGCTTGTAATGTTGTTGCTCTTCTTCTTCTGTTATTCCATCAAGCTAGACATCGGCACTTTTTTTCTCCCTTTTCTTCTTTTCTTTTGCCTTGCTGGTGTCACGCGGATGCAAAAAATAAAAAACAAAAAATAGTGAAAATGTGAATTTTGAAGAGGGACTTTTTTTCTGCATGTCTCTCCTTATCCTTGAAACTATGTGGGGGTTTTTTTAAAAAAAAGACCTGAAATATATTTATTTTAAAATAAAATTTGATCTTTTTGTCGCGGATTTTTCTTTGATTTTTTTCTCAAAACTTGAAAAAAAATCTGGCAAAAGTGAAAATTTTTCTAAGAAAGCTAAAGCTTGAAGAAAATGGATATCACTAAAACATGAGGGGTAGAAAGCTCTTTTTCTGTTGAAACAGTGTTCCATTTTTTAGCAGAAGAAGGGGACTGTTCAATGACGCAAATACAAAGGAAAAACGCAACGATGAACCCGGACTGACTTTGAACAACGACAACCAAAAAGAAACTTTTTTAAAAAAAACGTGAACAAAAACTTTTTTCTAAAGTCACGTGGAAACAATGCGGCAAAAAAGACAGCTGATTTTTTTTGATTGCTATATTAGACATTTCAATTTTTATAATCAGCATCTGATTAAAATTTGTTGCTATCATTAAAACACACACGAACTATCAGTTGTTAAAATTATTACTCATCACATCACACTTTTATTTTTTCTTTCTTACACGATGAAGTCATTCGACGAGCAAATTCTATTTCTTCTTCACTGATTTCAATATTTGGTTCAATTTCTGGATCATTGTCATTTGATGTGGAACGACCAAATACAGGTGAAGCTTCACGAAATGCACGACGAAATAGGCGATGACTATTTTGATTTCGCCTTGATGCCATTGCCGCCAAAAAAGAACTTCAACTTGAAACAAAAGGAAAAGCTCAAAGATAAAAAATATATATATTCAATATCTTTGTTGAAAGTTCACCGGAAATTGCAAAAAAAAGTCTTGATCACATTTTTTTTCTCAGAGATTCTTTCATCAAAGTCAAAACAGCAAAAAAAGGGCGTTTGTGAGTATCGTTTATATGTCTATCTGTCTGACTAGATGGCTGACTTGACTTGACTTACGGAAAAAAACAATGGAAATAAAATGGAAGGGAGGCTTTCATCAACAAAAAAAACAGGCGTTGTGTTAAAAACAGAGAGACAACAACAAAAAAAACATTAGCAAAAAAAGAATTTAAAATAAATGAGAACAAAAAATAGAGGGAATAGTTTTATAAAAAGTTGTTGATTGATAGTTTTGGAGGGATCTTTTTTTAGGGAATTTCTTTTGGAAAGCAAAATGTGCTGTTAAAATACAGTGTCATCCATGTATAGACAAAGACACTGAGTTTCTCCTTCCCTTGGATTAAATAGTTTAAATTTTTTCTTTGTTAAATCAAAAAAGTGATGACTAAATTTTTGCCACTAAAAAGTTTTCTTTTCTTTGCAAGTAACGCAACAAAATGATGCTTGAAAACTGTCAAAAAGTTTGTTTTTCCGTCGTTTTCTTCCTTCAATATTTTGCAAACAATGAAATACATTTAAGTCAACAAATAAATGCTTTAAACGATTTTTTGTTGTAAAATACAACACAAGAAAAAACAGTTGTGGCTTTTAAAATTATATAAATATTTGTTGAATTACAAGGTTTTCAGAAAAAAGGAATCTAAGATTACTGTAAATTTAATATTTCCGCTTGTTTAAAAACGATTTGACTTTTAGTCGTTTTAGCAGAAATTAAAAATTTTAACAAAGATAAAAAAAGAAAATCGTTATTTTCTTTTTTGCTGTTTTATATTTACTTTTTAAAGTTGAAACAAAAATGTTAAATAACACGCAAAATTTGGGGGGAAACACTTTTATTTTATGTAATGGCTACCGTAATCTTTAAATTTCACTTTAATTTAAAATACTAGAATTATTTTTTTTAAAAACTTATGTTTTTTAGAAAAATGTGGTTTTACGTTTAGAGTAAAGGTCAAGAAAAATTGAAAAGAATGAAATGAGGAAACCGGACGTATCAGTTTATCGAATCCTGGTACAATAAGAACTCTTAAAAAATTTTATTACAGTTTTTGACAAAAGTTTACAAGGAAAATGAAGTCGCCCTAAAATCGAAAAACAGATGTCTCAAGTTACTGACATTTTTCCAAAACTGACAATCATAACTATCATCGACTTTAAAAGCGACGAAACCGTCCATCATCAAAAGTATAAGATGGAAAAGGGTTATGAAAGACAGCTTTTTTAGTTGCAAATCTTATCTTTCTTTTTTTAAAAAAAGGCGATGATCCGATGAGAAAAAGCACGTGGTTTACGTGATTTTCAATCTTCTTTTTTATGCTCCTTTGGCTTGAGGCTTGTGCCAGGTCATGTCATACGAAACTTACCTCCTTTTTTTCAATGGCGGGAATTTGCTTACATTTTTTGAAAAAAAAGAAATAACTTTTTCTCTCTTTTTTTCTATCTGTCAATTACTTATGAAAAAAGTATTGATAACAATTTATGACAAGCAAAATACACACAAACAAAAAAATAAAATATTTTTTCAACAAAAACAACAAAACAAATTAATGAAACAAATTATTTTCCCGTTTTTCTTAACTGCTAAAATTAAACACTGATAATTATAGTAGAAAAATTCTTTACTTCTTCCTTTTTCATTTTACAAAATACAAAAGTTAAATAAAACAAATATTAATTATTACAAAAATCGACTTCCATGTATCATTGGATCAATATATGTTGAGCCAGCTTCTGGTAGTAAAAAGCATGTTTTATTCCTGAAAAAATGGGATTGAAAAATGTTAAGTGAAGACAAAGAAACCTTACCACAATTCATCCAATGATACATATCTTCGTAATGGGCTATCTGGTGAATCTTTTGGTACAGTATATTTATGTGAATGTGAATCCATTGCTTTATCCAATACTTTAAAATCTAGCAGTAGCCGATATGTCCATTCTACAGTGAAAAATGTTGCAGCATTTGATGGAAAAGCTCTTAGCAGCGTTGAACCCAAGCCAACAAAGAATGTTCGATATCCATTTTCAGCATATGTTTTTCTTATTACATCAATATATGATTTATGAACATCAGAAGCTTGAAATCTTGTTTTTATTACATCTGAAATTAGCAAATTACAGTAATTAATGGAGTTGTAAAAATGTAAAAGAAATTACCTGTTGGGTAATTGAAAAGCCATGAAACCATTCCAGCACCGCCTAAAAAAAATAGCATTAATATCCATTTTGCTTAAAAATATAATTTTTGTTTTGCTATCCCAAATTATCGGACACAGTATTCTCGAAATATAAAATTTTTTAGAAGTTTCGAAAGCGTCTAATAATGTTTTTCTCATAACTCATTTAAATCATGATTACGGTAGCTTTGAAAAAACAGTTTGAATTTCAAAAATCCATCAATTTTTGTGATTGATTAAAAGCTTAAAAGCTTGTTACAAAAATTGCAAGCGAATTGCAAATCTTTAACCTATCCAAAAAAAGATATTTCATTGAAAAACACTCTTATTGCATTGAAAAAAAGTTTAACGTGTTTTTTAACGAACGGAAAACCTCTTCCAAAAACAATTAATAACAATAATTTTTGCAAATGCATTAAACTACGTAATCTCTGATTACCAAAAAAGACAAAAGAAAATCAATAAAACTTATTACATACCTCCAGCTAATAATAATTGTGTTGATGTTAAAGCTTCCATTGTTCCATCTTTACTCATTTTTCTTGCCATAAATTCATACGATGCAAAATAAATTCCAAATGCAGGACAATCTCTTAGTTGTGTGGCAATCATACCTCTAAAGATTTAACTTAGATTACTGTAATTAAACAATGCAAAAATAAATACCTTCCAAGTGTTCGAAATCCTTGTTCTTTGATAATAGTTCTTAGACAATGATATGGTGATTTATATTTTGCATGAGCATCATCTGATTGAATTTGTATTCTTAGCTTTAATAATTCTGTTGGAGCAGCAATAAAACCCTGTGCAGCACCCGCACAACAACCCGCAAGAAAATGCGTTGAAATTGCTTGTTCATTTTTCATTTTTTTTACAACAATTCCATGTACACCAAATACTGTTGCATTTACCAATGTTAAAGATGCTAGAGGCGATGACATTCCTATAAAATACAAAATTATTAATACTGTTTTTTTATCTTGTAATTTAAAATATGACTTTTTGTTTTTTGGATAGTAATTAATTTTTTTGCAAGTTTTATATTATTCTAAATTACTGTAGATTTTTTTGCAGTAAGATTGAAAGTTTTTATAAGTGTAAAATTTTTAAATTCAGACTTCGTACTTACATTTTTTGCAGAGTTTGATTTTTAAGAAACAATTTTTTGCAAAATGTTGTTTTTAAAAGTTGAACTGAAACACTCTTTTAAGGAAGAGAAGAATGTCAGCGAAATAAACTACGACATCACTGTTAGTTTTTCTTTTTTCCCCCTAATAATAATCATAATAATTTTTCCCCCACTTTTTTTATTGTCACACAAATTGACTCTTGAATTATTTACGATCATTAAAAACTAATGATGATCGCAAAAAAAAAAGAAAAAAAGGAAGGAGTGATTAATGATAGCCAACAACAGCACACACACTATCAACCCCATGAAAAAAGTAATCAATTTGTTAAATAGGAAAATATTAAACTTTTTAATAACAAAAATTCCATTTTTCTATTTAGCAATTTCAAATTTTAAACTCAGCATTTTAAAAACAAGAAGTTGAACAAACCTTTATATAATCCTTTGACATGTTCCTTTCGAATAATTGTTGTAAAGCAATGCCATGTTCCACGATAGAGATGATTTTGAGTTTGTAATCTGACTTTCACAGTATCAAGTGGATGTCCAGCTAATACTCCCGCAGCTCCTAAAAAATGATTCAGTGTTAGATAGACATCAATATAATTTACGATATGTTATTATGGAAAAACAAATTTGTTAGGCAAGCAAGTGTGAAAAGATTTTTTATTACCCCCAAAACAACCAGCTAAGAAATCAAGGCCAGACATGGTCAATTAAGTGTTTTATAAAATATAAAATGAGATCTTTAATATATAAAAATATATATAACCGGAAATATAGAAATCAATAGTTACAGTAAGAAATTACAGTAATCTATGCCGAAATTCAAAAGTAACCAAAATTTTGTTCGTCACTTTTATCATTTCCTGTTCCAATTTAGATTCAATATTTTTGCAGCAAAAATTAAGTTTTAATAAGCGTCTAATTAATAATTAAAGAAAATCACAAAATATAAATTTTTTGATTATCAGTAAAATATAATTATTATTATTATCATTGATGACAATAGAGGAGCACATTAAATGATGAATTGGTTTATTTTAACAAAAGGCGGAGCTCTTGATAGAGATGACAAGATATTTTTTATTACCCCATCATCTACATCTTCTTTTTCGATCATGAAAAAAATGAAGATGCGCAAGTTTTTTGGACCGCCTTGTAGTTAGAGTTGTTGCATCGTTGACGTTAAAGTTTTTTTTGTTGCACGCGGGGTTTTAAAAAAGTCGGGTAATAAAACCCCAATTACTTATCATTCCTAAACTTTACTCTACCAGAGCAAAGACCAATTCCGCCTTTGTCTCGTGGTGTATTCCCCCAAGAACATAAAATAATTCCCAGTAAAAATATTCAAATTTCTCACCTGCAAGTACACCAGCACCAAAATGAACACCTGTTTCAAAGTTTTCTTTTTCTATCGGCATCTTTTATACTTATATATATACAATCAGATCATACAATCAAATAATGCTTTCTTTACCAACAACTTTCATGTTTTTCTCCAAATTTATTTTTTCAGAAATTTGCATGTTGTTTTGATACCGTAATCGTGAAAGTGCTGTAAGCATTAAAGGTAAATGTCATATGTGCAACAAGCGATAACAGAAATGTGATGAACATGGGATGCAGTTTTAGAAGGTGGCATGTCATGCCTCAAAAAAGCTAAAATTAAAGTGAAATTGAAATTTACACTAGATAAAATGAATCTTTTTTGAGATTTTACAAAGACTGCCATTCACCGAATTTTGGAGAAGTTGCGGCATTGGTAATGAATTTGTGCAAATACAGTAATTAATAAGTTTGAAATACATTAATAGGTCGAAACTGAATTATATAAAATTACAAACGGAAGAAATTGAAAGATAAAGGCTAGCTTAACAAAAAAATAAAACGTTTTGAATGCAGCAACATTAAGTTCAAACATCATTCATTACATGACATATTTTGTTATTATGATCTTAAATTACAAAAGCAATGGTCTTAAGGAACATCCAGAGCTGACGTCAGCAGAAAATCTGAAATTTTTTACCCCATCCATGCCTCCATCAGCAGATTTTCTTTGATCTTTGCCTCATTTAAGCTGAACCGTCAGTTTGGCTAAGAACCCATCCATGCCCAAACTGCTGACGTCAGCTCTGGATGTTCCCTTAAATTAAAAAATTTGTACAGTATACAATGTAGTTTTGTCTATACATCTATTGTAAGTTTTGAAATCTATATGTAATCGAAGTAGTCATTTTTAATCATGATAGTTATTTCCAAAATTTTTGATATTTGTTAATTACAGTAAATTTTTTTAATACAATCAACAATGACACATGTTGAAGAATTTGTTAGCTGTCATTGGCTAAATTTCATTGAAGAACAAATGAAAAAAAAACGTTCGAAACTTTTCGTTGGTGTTCGTCAAAGTTTTTCATTTATTTTTTTTCAAAGCTTTTGTTTGTAAGGAATACGTTGCTGCGCTGCTATATCAAGACATTCTAGAATATTCGTTGAACGTGATTATTTTTGTTGTTTTTTAAAATTTGCATTAATCCTTTTCAGTAATAACTTTTTAGAACTTTTTTTTATTGTGCTCATTTTTTCAACAGCTGTGTTAGTTAAAGGTTGATTTGAACTTGTTGCTCTTTTCTTGCATCTTGTCATATCTACTACCATGGAAGAAGAAGAAGTTTCAACATCAATGCAAGCATTAGCATTATCACCAACAACAACATCTAATAACAATAAACCTCCTCGTCGTGCAATTCTTGATGGTGAAATTTACCAATTGTTCAGTCTCCCAAAGTCCATCATTTACTACATCGCTATGCATCCTTCAAATGCTGAAGTTTACAATAAGTTAATTCGTTGTTGTAAATATTTTTACAATATCAATCCTATCTTGGTTGTTAATCAAGTTTGTTTTTTGAAAAAAGGTTCTTGTCAAGAAGTTCATAATCATGAAGATGTATCTGGTGATGAATCTGCTGGAGGTGTATCTGGTGAATCTTCTGAAGACGTATCTGGTGATAATGAATCTTCTGGAGATGTATCTGGTGGTGCTGAATCAGATGAAAGTGATTCTGGTGACGATGAATATGATGAAAGTGTATCTAGTGATGGTGAATCTTCTGGAAGTGTATCTGGTGATGGTGAATCTTCTGAAGATGATTCTGATGAAAGTGATGTTAATCCTTTGGAACATGAAGATTGTAAACCTGGAGATTGTAAGTATGAATGGAGAATCGATTTTAAAAAATGTTGTCCAAGATATGGCGTTGGTATGAATAATGTTCTTCCATTCAAGTTTTGGATTACTGGACATGTTTCTATTTACCCTGATGATGATAAGCATGATTATGCTGCTGCTGACCTCGCCGCAAAAACATATAGATGTGATGCTAATGGTTTTGTACTTCGTCATCAAGTTTTAACTTTTGATGATTTTTGTTTGGGTGCTTCAAATTCAAAAGAATTTTTGCTTAATGATGTTAGAATTACTCAAGGTGATGGAAAGACTAAAATGATGTTTGAAAAAATTGTTGAAAGTCTTCCCAACATTCGTAAAATGTATTGGTATGTTTATTGTTTTTGAATTTCAAAGCGTTGCTAGCAACGATGAATTTATAGGTTTGATGTTACTGCCTGGTGTCAATGCCATGGTGTTGATGAAAGAATAGGCTTTTCATCTGCTACCGTAACTGAATTATTAAAGATTCAACATTTTGGGAATGTTACAGAACTCTATTTGCAAGGTCTTCCTGAAGCTTTTGATGGAAAAGCTATATTTGATTCTATTAAGATGGTAAGCGATGTTTATGCAATGCATGGATTTTTTCTAATCCAATTTTTAGAAACATAAGAATATGAAAGTTCGTTTGGAATATGATGCTCCTGAAATTTCTGATCATTTCAAACAACAAATTGATAAAATTGTGGATGAAGTGCTTTCAACTCGTGTCTTTAATTATAAGCCTCCATATATTTGCTATCCAGGAATTGATCCAAAGAAAAGTGAAAAAATGCTTGAAATTCATTCTCGTCATTAAAATATTCATCGTTTTTAACTGTGTTGTTTATTGTTTGAATTAAATATTTAATAATAAAAACTTTTTCATAGATTTTTGGGGGTGTTTGTGGCGTCAGAAAATCACATTAACTTAAATTTTATAAATTCAGACAAAAGTACAGTATATTTTTGATTTGAACGGAATTACGGCAGAATAGTGGAAGCATTGTTTCCTTAGCTGCTAATTTTTTTACTGATTGATAGTTAATAGGTTATTCTAGATATAAAATAAAATATAGCCTTATGTTTTTATCATCTACAAATCAGTAATTCCGTCTGTTATATTTGCAAAAAATTTCGGTGTAAAAAACGTAAAAAAGTATGC
The DNA here is from genome assembly GCA_024447215.1 of Panagrolaimus sp. LJ2400. Classification (NCBI taxonomy): domain Eukaryota; kingdom Metazoa; phylum Nematoda; class Chromadorea; order Rhabditida; family Panagrolaimidae; genus Panagrolaimus; species Panagrolaimus sp. LJ2400. Next base: position 9,562,781 of record JAMRYA010000001.1, on the reverse strand, counting down.
GCAGCCGCAATTGCAGATCGCTATTGTTATGTTAAACGTTAATACCAACTTTTAAAATAGCACGAGTTTGGGGAATCTCTATGGTTTGCATTTAATGCAATGCATTAATTCTTCCTCTTTTTATTGAATCCAACGGTTCTGATATAATAAAAAAAACTGATACACAGAAAGGAAAAAAGAGTTACTTGGATGATAAATTAACTCCATCAAATGTCTGTAAAACTGTAAATGGTGGTGTTGCTTTTAATTCTTCAATTGCAAGCAACAATTTCAATGCTTCAAAACAAGTGCCTTGATTTCATTTTAAATTGTTTTTCAAAGAAAAATTTGTACCAAATATGAAAAAACTTGAAAAAGATCTTTTGGTTACTGTAGTGGATAACCTTTCATATCACGAATTTGAACATCTTTGATTTTTTACTACTGTTTTTTATACTTATATTCTTATTGTTTTTTTACTTCAAAATTTCGATATAAAATTATTGTATTGCAATGAAGATTTTATAGATTACAGTATGACATTACTCCATAGGGAACATGAAAAATGTTTGTTTCAGGAATGCTAAAAAATTGTAGTAATACATATACCAGGCAAAGTGATAGTTACTAAAGTCACCAACACGTTTATGATGTGGTTGTAAATTTCGTTCACTATTTTTCGGTAAATAAACGTGCCTATTGTAATAGCTGTTTACACAAATAATAATGTTTTATTTTTTGTTTACGACAAATTGTAAATAACAATTTTTTTTGCATTTAAAAAGCTGAAACATTGACATAATCTAAATATGTCTTTCTTTCATTTAGGGGCATACTTTAAAAGTTAATTATAGAATTGCCTGTAAAAATAATAAGCACCTGCAATTTTTTTGCTGCTGCTGCTGTTATGGCAATGCTACATTTTTTCAACAATGTAATCCTAACGCGAAATAATAACTCTTTCCCGAATATTCGAATCTCTCCTCCAAAAAATAGACTTCAATTTTTTCAAAGGGTCTTTGATTATTCCCTCATAGACATATTGCTTTGGATTAATCCTTTCATTTGCTTAATTTTGTAAATCAAAATGTCTGCTTCTGATGTCGTTGATTTATCTCCTAATAAGGTATGTTTGGGTGTGTGTATGTTTTTAATATATGTAAAAGTACAGCAGCGTCTTTTTTTAAAACGTTGAGCCCACCATAGAGGTCCTCCTCATCTTTAGAACTTGAACCATATGTTTTATCTTATCTTTCAAGAAAAAAAGGGGACTAGCTACTTTAGAACAAACCTTTACAAAAAGATGGTTATTTATTAGCTCTTTAAGAATATTCTCTCAAAAGTGCTAGAAAAATGTGAAAAAATTGCAAGAGCTTTTACTAAAAAAACTTTTTTCAGGATTCAAAAGTCACCAAAAAAATTCTTAAAGAAGGCGCGGATACTGAATGTCCTGCAAATGGTGATAAAGTTTATCTTCATTATACTGGTACTTTGGAAAATGGAGAAGTGTTTGATTCAAGCCGGGAACGAAATGAACCTTTCTCATTCACTCTTGGTCGTGGACAAGTAAGCTTTCTTTTTCTTACTTATATGTATTCATTGTACCATTTTATAGGTTATCAAAGGATGGGATCTCTGTGTTGCAAGCATGAAAAAAGGTGAACGCTGCCAACTTACTCTTTCACCTGAATTTGGTTATGGCGAAGCTGGCTCTCCTCCAAAAATTCCCCCACATTCAACTTTAATCTTTGATATGGAACTGCTAAAATGGGAAGGAGAAGATATCTCACCCGATCACGATGGAAGTATTACAAAGTCAATCATTGTATCTGGGGAACAATATAATTGCCCATCTGAAAATGCTCCTGTTACTATTCATGCTGTTGGTACACATAATGGTCGTGTCTTCTATGATCAAGAGCTAACTTTCTTACTTGGTGAAGGAGCTGAATATGAACTTCCAGAAGGTGTTGATCGAGCAATTCGAAGAATCAATAAAGGAGAAAAATGTCGTGTTACTCTTAAAGGATCTCGTTTTACATTTGGTAAAGATGCACCTGCTTCATTCAATCTTCCACCAAATGCTGAATTAATTTATACAATCTTTTTGAAGAATTTTGAAAAAGTCAAAGCAAGCTGGGAGCTAACTGATGAAGAAAAGGTTCAAGAAGCTGAAAAGATTCGACTTCGTGGAAATGAATTTCTCAAACAAGGAAAATTGAAGCTTGCATTAAATAAGTATCTTAGTGTCGTCAATCTGCTTGAATACAGTACCCCAATGGATGAAAAGCATAAAGAAGATTTTGATAAGCAGCTTATTTCTGGTCGTCTTAATAGGTATAAAATCTTTTACTTTATTCATACATTTTTTAATCTTTAATTCTTTTAGTGCTCTTGTACATTTAAAGCTTCGTGAAACTGCTGAATGCATTAAACAACTTGAAAAGGTCCTTGAAAAAGAACCCAAGAATGTCAAAGCTCTCTATCGTCTTGCACAAGCATTTGAAACTCGTAAAGATTATAATGATGCCATCAATGAATACAAGAAAATCCTCGATATTGAACCTGATAATAAAGCTGCTCAACAACAAATTCTTGTTTGTAAAAATGGTATAACTTTTTTTTGACTTTATTCGTTCAAATAATCTTGAATATTTTAGCACTTGCTGAACTTCGAGCATTAGAAAAGAAGCGATACCATAATTTATTTGCAAAACTTTCAAAGGAAGATAAATCTGAAGCAAATGGTGAACATTCTGCATCAACTTCAAATGGCAGCAATACCACTGAAACTGCTTCAACATAAATATTTTAATTTATTTTTAATTATACGGATATATTATTTTATTGTATTTGTCTTGTTTCTCATATTTATTATTATAATTATTGTTTGAGATCTCATCCATTTATGGCTGAATCTCTTTTATTCGTGTCATAAAGAATAAATAATTTTTTTCAAAATTGCTTTCGGATTTTGTTGCAAAGAAGATTCTGAAATAAAGTTAAAAATTTTAAATAGGGATGGGCAAGGGCTTAAATTTTTAAACCCCAAACGAACGGGGTCACCACTTTAATTTATTAATTATATACTGTATTCTGTTATTTTAAACCGTACGGTGAATAAACTAAAGTTGTTTTTAAATTTATCCTAATTTAAATTTTGAGATAAAATAAGATCAGAGGTTGGGTATGGTATACTGTATATTTCACGTAGATCAATTGGTTGGGCTCCTTGTTGCTTTTTTGACGTGTAAAAAACACAAAACTTAAGCAGAAACATTTAATAAAAATTTGCTTCCATCATATTTGTCAAAGCTCGCAACAAAAAAGATTATTCCAACTGCAGCCATTAATGTGGCCGGAGATGACTTCTGTTGAAACTATAAAATTCAAGATCCTCGACAAATGTGTCTCGTAACGACATTAATCATATTCTAAACTAAAATGTTGAGTCCGTTTCATGTGAAAGTCTGATTTATATTGAGAAATAAAAAATTTGTTAAAATATTATTTGTTTGTTTCACTGTAAAATAACTATAAAATTATATTGTATTAACTAAATTGTTAAAATTAATTATTACTTAATTGGTATAATGGTCTAACGAGTTGAAATATTTATGTGAGTTTTGCTTTTCTTATTCCTTTTCGTCCATTTGGTGAAAAACAAAAATATTTGATTAAAACTTTTAATTTTGAATCAATATAGTTTTCAATTATCTTTAAAATATTTATACGATAATAGTAGTTCGTTGAACTTCGTTATTTTCGATCATAATAAGGCCTTGCTGCAATTGCTGTCTTTATAAAAGATACCATTAAAAAATGATTACTTTGTTATTACTGCAAAATGCATTATTAATATCTTTAATGAATAATTCAATTTTTTAAAATCTTTAGACAAACATGTCACTCCGAGATGTAGCCCCTGTAAAGCCGCAGCTGAACTTATCTTCAGAAGGCTCAAAATCCCCACAAACAATACCATCTCCATTCATAGCAGCAACAGTACCCCCACCATGCATGCCATCCACATCTAAACCAATAAAAATAACAAAACCATTACCAGCAATTCTTAAAAAAGCTGAACAAAAACAACCCGAGCAGCAAACAAAATTACCAATTGATTGCCGAAAACAGTTATTTGTATCTATTCCCCCTGTTAGACCCTCTACATCTGCAGCATCTTCATCAACATCAACAAGTAATAATAATATTTCTATTCAGCCTTCAACTTCAAAGAAAAGAAATTCAAAAGTTTTTGAAGCCACAAGCTTTGCGAAGCTTGGATTTGAAAATGATCCTTCAAGTCCACAGGTAAGATAATATTATATATCCCGACTGTTCAGTTCTTATCGAAAAGATCTTGTGTTGTTAAGCTTTTTTTAAAGGTCCTAGTTTTTTTAAAAAAACATTATTAAAATTGTGTTGATCCTTTTTCAATCCCGCAAATATCGCTTTGCTGATAGCCGATGTGTGTGCAATCCCGAGAAAGAAGCTTGGCAAAATGCCATCAAATGCGATTTGCATGCACATATTTTTTTTCTCAGAAAAATATCTCATTGCTCTAACATTTGTTATATATGCTTTTTATAACAAATTTTACCGCATTATTACCTTTCACTATATCAAATAATGAACATTTCTCTATGGGATGTAACACCGGTAAAGCCACAGCTGTTTCTTTCGGGGGAAATTTCTTCGCAACCAGAGCCTCCATCTATGCATAGCTTACCAGAAAGCATAAAATCAATTGCAAAACGTCAAAAATCAAAACGAGGAAGACCTTCAAAACAACCATCAATTAATCGTGTATCTGTTGTACCTGCTCATCCAAAGCCAAAATCGTCTTATGTGTCGCAAGCAGTATTTGCTAATGCTCCTGTAGTTGCTATCCCAAAGCCAATCAAAAGTGTATCTGAATTTATTCTTGAAGGATCAAGGATTAATCTTGCTACTGCTTCATCTTTTTATCGTCCAACACCAACTATTACTCCTTCTACTTCTTCTCTTCCAAAGCTAAAAGCAATTAGATCTCTTAATAATAGTCCAAAACCTCAAAAATCAGGATCTTTAAAAATAGTGCCTACTTCGCAAGCTTCTTCGTTAAAAACTGAACAGTTCGATATATCAATTTCTCAGAGTCTTGGTTCACCAGTATATTCTCCATCGGATTTTCCTCCACGTCAACCTGATTTTGATTATTCATCCTTTAAAAAAGATGATATTGTTTTGGTTGATCGAACTGAAATTGGTGATGGTTTACGAAAAGCTAAAATTATTCATGTTAATAAAGAATATTGTGCTGATTCTGAATACTTTCATGGACATCTTGTTGTTTTAAAGCCATCTGCAAGAGAACGTAAGCAATCTTTTTTCTTTACCTTCTCTAATCACTGCTGCTTTTTTAGGTGCTCGAAAATGTGCAGGAAAACAAACAGTATATTATGTACATTATGCTCGATTAGATCGTCGAATGGATGAATGGATTGATATTCATGAAATTCATTCTGCTGTTGATACAGTTAATACACCATCTTCACAACTTGGCTCAAGCTTGATGTTCAGTGATTTTGATGATCCACCAACAAAGAAAACTCGATCACAAAAGAAAAAAGCTGAAGAATTTCAGCATAATGAAAAAGCTCCAATAGATTATGGTGCAACACTTGCAAGATGTGAAGAAAATCATGAAAAGGTATTACCATATATCTTGGGATTATCTATCCTTACCGTATCCATTTTTAGGCTACAATGCTTAAAAATATTGATACAATTCAAATTGGATCCAACGTTGTGCGGTGTTGGTATTTCTCACCATATCCTGCTGATGTTATAACTGGCCGGCATCTTTACATTTGTGAACAATGCTTGATGTATTTTAGTTCCCGACCATTTTTTCAAATGCATATCGTACGCTGCTTCTATATCTTTTTATACACCTACAATAACCATTTTCAGGGTAGATGTAAACCAGCACCTCCACCTGGTGAGCGTATCTATTATGATAAAGAAAATAACTTTGCTGTTTATGAAGTGATTGGGGCTGAACATCGTTTTTATTGTGAATCATTATGTCTACTTTCTAAACTTTTCCTTGATCACAAAACTCTTTATTATCAAGTTGATACCTTTTATTTCTATGTTATTTGTGAAATCGATGAAGATGGGAAACATCATCTTGTCGGACATTTTTCAAAAGAAAACTATTCAATGAATAATCTTGCATGTATTATGGTACTACCACCATATCAACGAAAAGGTTATGGAAAATTTTTGATTCAATTAAGCTATGCATTTTCTTGTCGTGAAGGCTTTATTGGTACTCCTGAAAAGCCATTGTCTGATCTTGGAAAAGTCTCGTACCGTGGATTCTGGTGGTGGCTGCTTATAAATTATATTGATGAAGGCGGTTATGAAGATGATATTAATGTTCTTGAATTGGAACGGGTCACTGGGATTGCAGCAGATGATATCATTTCAACTTTTGAACCAATGGAATTTGTTAAAAAGTACAAAGGTTTGTTTTTTTGCATACTTTTTTCTTATTACACTAGCTTTTAGGTGAAATGTGTATATCTATGAGTCCAACAATTTTGAAGTTTTGTAAAAGTCTTCCACTTTTTACTGGTCCTAAATTGTTGCTTGATTGTGACAATATCTCATGGACAGAAAGATATTTGCCTGTCGATGAAGCTGTTCCTTCTCATCATCCTCATCTTGCAACTGAAACAGAACCTGAAGAAATTATAAAAGTAAATGATGAGCAAGAACGGACTGTAACTCTTCCAACTACAGAACTTACACAAACTGTCGCAGTATACAGTAATAGTGAATTAAATGTTGAAGCTGAAGAAGCTCCCATGGAAGAAGAAGCAGATGGCGATGTTGAAATGGTGGATGAAGAGAATAACTTGGAAGATGAATTCGAAGACGGCTATGATGATGGTGACGATGATGATGAATATGAAGATGTTGATTATGATGATGACGACATGAATGATGAAGAATATGAAGCTGAACATGATGAAACGGAAGATGATGAAGAGCCAGATCTTGATGAAGATGAACTTTTGGATGATTTAGGAGATTGAATGCTTTAATATATATTAGTATTTTGTTGTTTTTTTATATTATTACTAACATAATTCTTATAAACTTTTTTCCATTGATTATGATTTATTTTTTAATTTGTGGAGTTCTTGCTCTCTTAATAATATATTGTTTATAAAAAATATTGTTTTGAATTACGACATTTGGTTTTTGAAAGCTATGATTCCCGAAGAACAAAGTCCTGCTACAAATTCAGTTGCACCTTCTTCCAGAAATAATTCTGTGCCTGCATTCAGTCCAACCCAGCCTCAACAATCTATAACAGATTCAGCTCTTCCAACAGTTTCACCAAATGTTTTAGTTTCACTTCGAAATAAACCAAGCGATGAAGAAATTTTGAAATTTATTAAAATGCTACCAAATTTTGAATCTGTGTTTCCTGATGCTCTTATGGTACATATTATGCGACGTTCAGGTATCACAAATCCATCAGAAGCATCTGCTCGATGCCTTGGAATTGCTGCACAAAAATTTGCTTCTGATATTATTCATGATGCCCTTGTTCTGACTGAACTGCGTGAAGATGCAAAAAGTGGCTTATCAAATCGTGAAACATTTGTTTTAACTCAAGATATTCTCAAAGAAGTTCTCTCACATCGTGGAATTTTCGTTGATGCTTTTCATTAATTAATTCTTATTTCATTGTTTTGTAAATTGTTTTTGTATTCTTTTGATCTCATTACGTGCAACATTTGGGTATCATATAATTTTGTACTTGTAAAAATTTAACTTTTTTTACTGTTTGTAAATTTGATTTTGTAATGGAGTAAATAATTTTCTCCTTCAAATATTTTAACTTTTTTATAAGATTGTTTACAAAAGTACATTAAGAGATGAGAAATCTAGCATTTCGATTTGTAAGAAATGTTACTGCATCAAATTCTGAAACATTTATGCATGTTGTTGATCCAAATTTTGATATGAGAAATCATTTAAAAAATCCAGATGTGTTTCAAAAAGAGTTGAAAGAAAGAAAGCTTAAATATGTTGATGTTATATCGTTGAATGAAAAATATCAAAATTGGTGGAAAATTTATTCAAACTTTTTGCAGACCGAAGAAAAGGTATTTCAATTACGGTAATCTTTTAGTTGGAACGTTTAAATTTGCTTTTACAGTCTCCAGAATATCGACAGTTGAAAGATGAATTATTGATGCAAGATACGGTATTGATAGATGCTTTACAATTACCAAATCGATTAGAATTAAATCCACATTTTTTGGAAGCGATGCCGTCAGAGAAATGGAAAATTGATGAATTTGAATTTTATCCATCTTTGATGAAAACAGCGGATGAAATGGAGAAAAAGATTTTTCAAGGAACAAATGTGATACGCTTTGATCCACCAAGATTTGCACGTCCAGCTGTTACAGAAGCTTTTAATCTATCGGGGAATGAAATTGTTCGATTCCATGAAGGTCAAAATCCACCGATGCACTTAGTTGGTAAGTTTAATTTTTGAAGTTCTGTATATTTGTAATATTTAAGACATCTTACGTTATTTATTGTAACTTCAATAGTTTATAGGAATTACTCCACCTGGGCTACTTGTACCATTTGTTTCAATGAAATTTGGATCAACAAATGCATTTCCACTTTTATTCTTAGCAAAAGGAGCTGGATATTCAAGAAACTATCGGGGATGGCAGCAACAATTTATTTCTATTTTAATTTTGGATCGTAAACTTTCATCTCTACATGCTTCATTGAATGCTTTTCGTCTGTCACTTGACCACAGTATTTCAAAGCTATTTTCAAAAACTGCGTCAACAAAACCATTGCTTCCACATGAACTTCTTAGCTATGAATCATCTGCTGCAGCGACTACCGTATCTTCAACACCAATTATTCGATATTCTTCAACTGGAACATATTTAGCAGAAAGATTAAAGATTATTATGGATATCAAAGACAAAGAACCAACAGAATTTTTAAATATTGGATTTGTACAAATTAATGTTTCTGCTTTGCATTCGGTTTTGAAAAATGTAGTGAAATAATAGAATGTTTTATTAGTTTTTTTTGATTAGGTTATTAATCTTACTGTATATTTAACATTTTAATATAACAACAAAAATATTAGAATAATAAAAATTACGAGATAAATAGCAAAAATGATTCGACGAATTGTATAAAGTTCTTCTGCGAGATGGGATTGATTTGAAATTTTTGTGACAACTTTATTTGGAGCTTCATCCTGGGGTTGGGGTTCTGCTGTTTCTTCTTTTGGGCTTTCATCTTCTGCATTTTCAATTTTGAAAACATCTCTATCTGTTAAATCAATGGTTGAAGAAGGTGGAGTATCAAAGTCAACAATGGTTTCTTCATTGGTTACTGTAGTATTTTTATCACTGTTAACATGGTTTGAGAGATGGTTTTCTTGAACAGTAGATTCGGAAGTTTCCTTTTTTACATTATCTTCACCAAGTAATACACTAAAAATTAAAAAAATGTTTTGCTTTAGAATTTTAATAAATTGCGGTAAATACAGTAACCATATTGTTTACATACCTTTGTGGATCAAAAGAAAGTCCTTCAACTTTGAAAAATTTAAGCTCTCTTAGCTTTTCAGTGATATTTGTAAGCTGAAATTTATTTTGTTTTATTTGTGTTGTATGAAAAAATAAACAAACTTGAAATGGAAATTCAATATCGCCTGGAATTGTGACAATCAAAAATTGAAAGATTGCATGAATGCCGTAGGAGAGAGCTGTGAGAACAAGATTATAACCAAAATATTGTCCAATTCGAGGTAATATTCCATTTGATGGTGGAAGCTGTTTCATTAAAGACCATGAACAGAAACCTTGGAATAGCATATTTAACATTGTTATTGAGAGTGCCATTGAATAATCATCTATCCAAAATACAATTAATGTTATAATTGTTGTTGTAAGCTAAAAATTAAATAGACGAGTAATAGCGAAATGTTTATAGGTTGTAAAAGGGTAAAAAGAGCAAAGGATTAGGGTAACACAATAGAATAAACTTTAACGAAATTTTGAGTTCTATTCAAAAAACTTTCTGTGTTCTTCTTCTGATCAAAAATAGATTGTAATAATTTTCAAATTGTTTTTCTTAATTTTCTAACTGTTACATTTTAGAGCAAATTTTAAAATTAAACGATTACCGCTGGTAATAAAATTGTTAAGCCGTAATATGGCGCGTGTCGTTTCAAGGATATCCCAAATTCCAACAAACTCCAATAAGTATCCAAGGGCCCTGAGGGGATATCCGCTTCAAGACAACCTTTTGGACCCCAATAACAATGCTTTCGCCATGTATCTTGTACTTCCCAACCTGCAACATGTTTCTTTACTTCATCACTTCCTGCTGGATCTGGATCAAAGCTAAGCCGAACAACAGGTTTTGTAAGCTGTGATGGAACAGGATCTGAGAGATTAACCTTTGAAAGATCATAAACCCAATCTGCAATTACAATCGGACACCTTTGAACATCGTAAGGATAATCTGAGAAATCAAAAACACATGTTACATAAAAACTGAATGATCCAGATGAATAAACTTTTCCATTACTGATTACGGTAGCTGGAACACCTTGCATATGCAAATACCAACCATTTGATCGGGCGCTATTATATAAAGCAAAGGAAGGCTGCCAAATTTTCCATGAATCAATTGAGATCATTGTAGTTGCATTGTATTCTGATGGGTTCCATGTAAGATATTCATCAAACCATGAAGCAGAAATTTGACCATGTAAGAGAAGAGTTTGTTCTTTTTCATCCTAGAATTTTTGGAGAATAATTTTGTTAGTAAATAAAGTTCGTAGACAAAAGAACTGATTACGTGAAAAATGCAGCTTTGAAAAACCGAAATTTCGATTTCAACTTTGCTAAAGAATGTTTATGGATTCAACTTCGATAAAATTTTAGTTTCCATTTTGATGAACAATTTTTGAGTTTCAATTTCATAAAATTCTAATTCACGTTTTTTATTATGCTGTAGCGCTCGCATTTCTTTAAAATAATAAAACTTACAACTTTTTCAATATGATTTATCATTAAAAATACTTCAATTTGCATTGTTGTCCCTTCAACTTTTACAGGGCGATGTTTACGATTATATTTTTTAAAGATCGCTGTTTCAATTTGTCGATCTTGATCTATCCATGCTTCAGCAAATCCAACAAAAACCAACAACAAAATTACAGTAATTTTAAAGCGTTCCATCATCATAATTATTGTTAATATTAAAACTGACTGAACCCTTTCAAATCAAATAAAAAATTAAAGCTATTGTTGCTTTTTTGAAAAAAAGGGAAATGATCGAAATTTGATATCATAAATAAACACACAAAATCGAAAGTTTCATAAACATTTTTCTTCATCAAAAAACCGAGTTTATTTGCGTCAAACAAAAACAAAAAAGAAAAAAAACGAATAATAAAATTTAGTTATTTATATCAAAATGTATACTGTATTTAGTTTTTTAATTTCAAAAGTTTAGATAAAAGAGAGAGAGAAAACAATATATAGAAAGAACTTTAGAAGACGAAGATAAAAAATACCCATTAGAATAATTAAAGTTTTTGATTTAAAAAGAAACAGGGATATATCCTTTAGAAGCATTAGAAGTTTGGGATTACAATTTCTAGGCAGTAGATATCTGTTTGGGGGTAAAATTTTAAATGAACTAATTTTAAAATAAAAATAACAAAACTAGAAAGCTCTGTGAATTTTTTAAGGCATTAATTGTGGTTCTGTAATCTCTTATTTCATAGTTAAGAGGATTGTAGTTTTTTACAGTAATTGTTTAAAACTTAAGAAAAAATTTAACAATAAAAAATCTCAAAAAAAATCTTTAACTTCAAACATTAACTGGTGCAGATTCAGATGTAAATGGATTTGGTGGTGAATGTGTTGTAGACGCGGCTGATGTGCCATTGATTCCATTTGAAGTTGTTGTGGCCGTTGAAACATTTTTAAGAACTGCTGTACTCCATTGAATATCAAATGGATCCGATAAACTTGGACCAGTTCGAATTATGTGATTTGTTGCTGCTGCTGCTGTTGCCGCTGATGATGCTGTTGTTGGAGGTGGTGGTGGAACAAAAATTGGAAGTCCAAAAGCATCAGTTACAATTGGAGTATTGTTCCTTGGTGGAGAAACTGGTGCCGTTTCTTCTTCCAGCAGCTGATATTCTATTGATTTTTTTGTTGATGAACCTTTTCGGACATGTGTTTTAAGAGTAGAATCCGTTTCATCAAATGGCACAGAATTTATCACAGCTTTTGCGGTTGTTGTTGTTGGAGAGATGGCATTTGATGTTGCTAATGGTTGTGGTTGTTGCACAGCAGGTGTCGGTGGAAAGATAGCATTTGTTGTTGCATTGATGATTGGCTTTGGCATCATTTGTGGAATTGGACCAGATGTAAGAGGTAGCTGATCACAAACTGGCCGAGATGCTGGTAGCGGTGGAGGTGGTTGAGATGGTGGATGCCCTGATGGAATTATAGATCCAATAAAATCTGCTGATTGTGATTGTGGCATTACTGGATGCGCAGGATCAGTTTGAAAAGATAAAGATTTAAAAGTTTGTTCAAGCCATTCATCAGCTTTTGAATGATTTTGCTGTGGCATTTGATTCGTTGGTTGCATTTGTCGAGCAGAATGTAATGGAGTCGATTGACACGCTGGATTAAAGATGCCATTCCATGACGGGGATTCTGTTCCATTTTCTTTATTTCCTTCAGCGATATGATTGAATTGTAGTGAAGTGCTTACAGGAAGAGTATTAATAATTGAATTTGAGGTGTTATTTGATTCCGGCCATGTTTCATCACCTTCATAGATTGGTTCAGTATTCAGTAGACGAGTGGAATCAAGGGCCTAAAAAGTGACAGCTTTTTAAAATGTTTTGTAAAAGACACTACAGAATAAAAGGCACTTTCGTGATTATATTATATAAAATGATAAATTAAAGTAATTTTTAAGAATTAATGTAGCCCAAAAATAGTCTTTTAATGCTTACCGGTCTTGAAAGTAAATCTGCTCGAAGTGAATTAAATCTTTTAAAAGCTTGTTGGGATACCGTAGGACCTTTAAAAGATCCTTGTCGATCAAACAGTGACAGATTTGCAACTGGTCGGGGCTTAATTGTTGATTCATTAATTCCAACTTTTGCTGATGAAGAAGGTGCCGATGGCACAGGTTCATTCAAAATTGCTGTTTGTGGATCTTGTTTTCTTTCAGTTATTGATAACTGTCGTCGAAATGATGCATATGCCGGATTACTTTTTGCAAAAGTATTTGTACCCGTTGAATTTGTTGACGGCTCTGATGGGGGTGGAGTATTCCAGACAGCATTCAAATCCGAATATTTTGATGCAGACGTCGATGTTCGGGATTTTGTTAAATCATCTGAATTTGTTGTTGTTGCTGTTCCTGCTATGGTGGTAGTTGCTGCAGTTGGCAGTGTCTTTCCAGCTGCAGTAGCTTGTTCAAGTTCACGCTTTTTCTTTGCTTCCAAGCATATCGTGAAAGCACAACCAACGGCATGACTGACTCTTTCACCCTTAAAAAATTAAATTAAGTCAATTTAAATTTTTCCCCTGAGGCTACTGCATGTGGAATAAATTAAATAAATACCGATTCTTTTGTTGTTAAAAATCCATGGCACATCCATCTCCTGCTAGCACCCTCACGGCAAATATATGCAAATCCTTTATCACAATGTCTATCTGGGGCACAAAAAGATACTTTTTCAATTGTTTGATCAACAATTAGCCCCCGATTTGATTCACGATCAACAACTCGTAACCCATCGCCAGAAATATATAATATCGCTTTTGTTGGCTTTTTCCTTGTCTAAAAAGTTTTTTAATTTTTGTTGGAATTTTGGGAATAATAAAATTATTACTTTTAAATGTGTTAAAGCTCCTTCACAAACATGTACTCCACGAGATTCATATACTTCACAGCTTCCAAGATACTAAATTTTACTTTTTTGTAAAGCAAATGCCAAAGAAGAAAGAAAAACAAACTTTAACATTAAATTTACAAATTCCTGCTCGAACATTTTTTGCATCAGCTTCCCATGGGGATGATGAAGATGCTGCTGCTGCTGATGTAGAGCTTTCATCGGCAATTCCGTTATGACTTGATGAAGCTGTGGTAGAATCTGATCCAGAAAAGCCTGGTGCTTTTCGAAATGATTTTCTAATTGATCGCCGAAGTTTATCCATTCCTCGATTTAAGAATGGTCTGAAAAATGGGGAAATCTGCTTTGTTTAAAATGAAAAAAATATGGCAACAGCAGCGGATATATAAAATCCGATAGATAGTAAGATGGGGGATATCCGTTTGTTTTCAAGACGTTGTTGCAAAAAAAGTGGCAAATGAGGAGGAGAACTTTTTGAGGGTTTAAGTGTGAAATGAAAAAAGTAAAATTAATATCTCAAATTTCAAAAGGAATAAGAAATGTGTGCATTTTTGTAATTGAAAAAAGACATAATGCAAAAAAACAGGATCCAAAAGAGGAATTGAAAGTAAAAATAGACAGCAGCAGCAAAGTGGTACAAAGGAGAAAAAAACAGGAACAACAACAAAAATTCATCGACCTGTTCAAAATCGTCTTCTTCTTCGTTGACTCCTTTTGCTTCGAAAAAAAGTGTGATTGTTTCCGTTTTTTGCGGTGAATGCGCAAAAAAAGAACTTTACTACTTTTTTAGTCTGTTCATTCTTCAGAAAAAAAGGACGTCTTCAACTTTTCAATGCCACTACCATAAATAGTAGTTGTTGTAGTTGTAATGCTGCAAGTTACAACAAAGGGAAAAAAGAAAGATTTCAAAGTTTGTCAAAAAAGAAGTTTGAATTTGAAAGATGAAAGAAGAAAAGTTCATTTAACTTTTGAGTTCCCAAAAAAGAGAAGCATAAAATAGAGTATCGGAATTCGGGAGGAGTGTGAAACGGAAACTTCTTTTTTTTTGTGTTATGTTTTATTTTCTTTTTTTATTTATTATTGAATCAATAGGAGAAAGAAAGAAGCTATATAAGTTTTAGCAGCTATATATCTAAACAGAGAGAAAAGAAAGGAAGTCTCTAACACAAAAATAATTTTGTTGAAAAAAAGAAAACGAATGGCGCAATCTTTCGACCTCCGCAAAAAAATATATTTTTAAAAAGCCTTGCTTTGGCTCGAAGCCGCAAAAACGCCGTTCATCTCCCAATGGAACTCAAAAATATAACACAAGAATGAAGGAGAAAAAAAAGGCGGGCAACACTGCTGCTGTTGTTTGTTGCATAAAATTTTTTTTATTTGCCTATCTTTTGTTTTCTGTGCTGCAGCTACTGTTCATCTTTTTTTGTCTTTTAAAATTTTTAAAATAACATTTCAAAGGTTCTCTCTCTCTGTATATTTTATATTTTGTATTCTCCTTTTTTGATATTAGCCAAAGGAATTCTAGAGAGAATCTGTAACAAAAAAAGAGGCTAACATCAAAATATGTACGGACTTTAATCCTTTATGGTAAAATGGTGTTTTTCAATGATACATTAGTTTGAGCTTTAAATGTTCTAAATAATGAAAGAGAGGAAAGAGAGAACTGGCGGTTTAGGTCAAAGGTCAAGCGATCGGATGGTTTTGTACTATTTTTTTTGAAACGGATCAGTGAAGTGAGGGAAAGCGAGGGATTATCGATCTGGTTTGGATAGGTTGTTTTTAAATTTTTATGAACAGGAAAAAGATTTTAGATAAAAAATTAGGAGAAAAATTCAGAATGAATCATTTTTTACAAGTTTTACAACGAAAGTGTACAGTGTTAAAGAACTTTGTTCCTAAGGATTTTTGTTTTTTAAATCGTAAACTGATAAAAATAAGTAACTTTTAATATTTAAACATGCAAGAATTTGCAATACTTTAAAGAAGATTGAAATAGTTTTTTTTGTAATAAAACTTACTTTGGCTTTTCTTCATGATTGGCAAGCTTCCAAGGAATTTGTTGATTGCTGCTTGTTGATGGAATTGGTTCTTCATTAATTTCAATTCCTTCTTCAATTGGTGGAGGCCGGGATTGCTTTTTTCTACGTCCAGATATTCGGGCCCATGATCGAGTAACAAAGTTTCCATTATGTGCTGATCGGCTACTACTACTACTCGCAATATTACTGTTATTATTGTTGTTTCCTTCAAGGGACATTAAACGACGATCTCGCGATGATCGCATCTCTCTTTCTGCTGCTTTGAAAATACCGAAAATGACACCTGAATGAATGAATGAGGCAGGGCTGCAAATCAAAGGGAAAAAATCAATGATAAAAAAAGTTAATTGAGACAAAAAATCAAAAAAAAAATCAATCAAAAATCAAAATCAAACAGCGCAAAAACTTTTTAACACGGGAAAAAATATGGTTTAATTGTTGCTGCTAAAATATATTAGTTTTTTTTTGTCATTGAGACCGACGAGAACAATCGATATCGAAAAATCTCTGGAAGAGGAAAGAGTGAAAAAAATATATATAATGTTTGAGGGGCACACGCATGATTCAATAAATATTTTTCCGAGTCGCGTATGTTTTTGAGTCATCGAGATAGAAAAAAATAGGAGGAGGAAAAAAACACATGTTTAAAAAGGTACTTATTTTGATTATTTAAAAGAAAAAAAGGAAAATCTTGAATGAAAAGTGAAAGGAAATCATTAACAAAGAATTTATGGATGCCTAAAAACCCATCGTTAAAAATGGGTAATAATTTTTCTTTCATGGGAAAAAAAGATGATGTTAAAAATTTGAAGCTGTCAATCTTAGAGTAAAGACTCCAAAAATCATACAACAAAAAGCATCAATGGAAAACATCATTGATGGCTCTCTTTTTTGGGTGTATATTTGATAAGGAAAAAAAATAAAAAAAATTCTGCGCAAAAATAAATTAAGGTCGAAAAAAAGAAAGATAGATGATGTTGTGAAGGTGCTGCTGTTGCTGTTCATCTTGTTGTAGTAGTAGTACCCTTCTGCTGCTGCTGTCGACGTTGTTGCTGACGAAAGTTTTAAATTTGGCCCCTCTCGACTTTTTTCGATAATGACAAGAAAAAAAACAGTAAAGAAAAAAGAAGGAGGAGAAAAATCAAACGTGTGCTGCGCAGAAGTTTTCTTTTTGCATTTCTGAAAATGTTGCGCACACTTTTTTTCCTTTACTCTATATCGAATAGGCAAACAAGACGACGACAACACAGCGCAGAAATAACAACAACTATATTGGCCTTGGCTTTTCTCTTTTCCTTCCTGTTTTTGATGATGGAAATGTAATTGTTGAAACAAAAACCGTTTTTTTTAAATTCCGTGAAACAAAAGAAAAGTGACAGACGACTTTCTGAAGCATCAGAAGAAGAAGAAAAAAAGACTCGGCTTTTTTTCACGTAAAAATTTTTTATATCAAAAAAAAGTAAACAAAATTTCTTTTTTTCCTTCATAAAAAAATGCCATTTAGGTAAGAAAAAGAATTTTTGACATTTTTCTTCTTCTCTCTAAGCTTACAGAAGAAGAAAGGAAAAATAAAGTTTTGCTTCATTTATTTTTTTTAAATAACAACAACCAAAAAAAGCAGCAAAAAAAAACATTTAACAAAAAAATAAATGTCAAAAAATTGTTCGTTAAAAAACCCACATCTATGTATATAGAGTTTCCCCCTCTATTGCTTGAGGGTATTTTAAAATGTAAACTTTTTCTTAGTTTCAAGAAAAGGAAACCATTGAGAGAAGCAATAGCAACAGAAGTTGTTTTTTGCAGTGTTTTTTGTGTGTTAAAAATCATACTTCTTTGATGCATTCAATCTTCTTCTGCTTTGCAACAATTTGTCTTCCTTCTTTTTCTGTGTTCCGTCTTCCTTCCTTTAAAGTTGAATTTGGAATTTGACAAAGATTGAAAAAGAAAATTTCACTTTCGCTTTGAAAATGATGAAAGGAGGAGGCGGTCTCAGAAGGAAAGTACAGAAAGAAAAAAAGCAGCATCTTTTTTAAAAGATTACTATACTTGCATTTGCCATTGCCTTTGGCGTTGACGTTATGATGTTTGTTTTTATGAAATCTTTCTTCTTCATTTTCTTTGAAGTAAGTAACTACATTCATGCCATGGCATGTTCGCAGAATGAAAGAATAAAGAGACATGCCGCTTTTACTCACTGCTAGGCTGTGTTCTTTCCGTTATGAACATACATATATGTGTTGTTACTCTCAATTCAAGGAAAAATGCCTGCTCGCTTCTTGGCTTGCTTGAATATCATCAACGGCATTGACAAAAACAACTTATACAGCTGAGTCCAAAAAAACTCTCTCTCCATCTCGCTTCTTCTTTTTCAAAACGACAAACATGTTTACTGAAGTTGAAGCCATGAAAAAGCCAGAGGCAAAAGACATCTAAAAAGAGAGTATTCCATCTCTCTGCCAGACTCCACCCCTGAAGGCATACACTTTTATTGATTTAAGCTAAAAGAAAATTGAAGGCTTCAACCCAACGAAAGAAAAAAAAGGACGTGAAAAAAAAGAAAATTTAAGCACAGTCGCATTATTTTCTTTCTATTGGCACCGACACATAGTCATGACAAAAGTCGGGTTTGCCATTATTTTATCGGCATTTATTGTCGTAACTTTTTCTGTTGATATTAATTTTGATCCATCTTCATCTGAATTCTCTCAACAGGTAAGAGATTACTGTAATTCGTTAAATTTAACTTTTAACATGTTTTTGGCTGCTTTTAATATTTTGTTTCCGGGTCATTTGAAACATTTTTTATATTAAAGTTTATCATATTTTTTAAAGCATTTAACATTTTTACTATCGATTTAATATTAATTAATTTAAGAGACAGCTTTAACATCGTTCACAATCTTTCTCTGTTTTTTAAGGTTTCAAAAAAAATGCTTAAAACCCGTGCTTCAAAAAAGTAATCAATAAAGTCTTTCTTTTTTGAAAGCTTAGAAATGGATTACGGTGGTTTCGTATTAAACTTTTGTTTGAGCTTAAAAATTGTAATCACTGATTATGCATTTTTAATATCGCATGTGCAAAGTAAGACATGATTTAATTAAATTTTAAAAAGGTCAAAAGATGAAAATGTTTAAATTAATTTTTTAAATGCATACTATTCTTTTTGGTTTTCGCATTAATTTTGGAAATTTAAGATGTGTTCAAAAAAAGCTTTTTGCTTTTTCTTTCATTAACTCCCACTTCTAAAAAAGTTATTGAAAGAAAACTTTAATCTTAGAAAACCGTTTTTAATAATTGTTTGTATTGCGGTCAAATTAGCTTCTGTAAATTGCCTAAGTAAAAATAATTGCTCAACTCTATTTTTTTCGCATGATGAATTTTTAAAGCAAAATTTTTTTGACTACAAATTTAATTATTTTTTAAAAAAATACAGTAATACATTTAATAAAATGCTAAGAGAAAAAGAAATAGTTTTATCCAAAAATAATTTTTTAGGTTCTTCCTGATTCCCAATTTATTGACCTCATTTCTCGTGATATTGAATCTTTTAATGGCCCTCTAGCATACGGTACAAAATATATTACTGGTGGAGCAGGTGAGGGGGAACAACAACTTCGTCCTGAAGATGAATTTGAACATCGTGAACAAGTTAAATCGGATAATGTCCTTCCGGCATATTGTGAGTTTACGGGTCCATAGTTATTCTGTCATAATCAGGATCTTTACTTGCAAAATGTAAAGGTCTCTTGTCGACCGCGTTCGCGGAAATAACAAACTGGTGTGGGAAAGAAGAATACCGGGAAAAAAATGGAATGTGCGGGAAGCAATGATGCTCTAGCGATAGAAGGGATTTGGGGTAGAAAACATAGTTTATATGTTAGTTTTGTATTACACAAAAAAAGGATTGTAAACACAACAATCATTACACATTGTGAAAGAATCAATGCCGATTCACTTTATAATAAGCGAATTGAATTGATCCAATGAAAGAAACAAACCTATGTTATTTAAAGTTTATGAGTTTATTAAAATTTATAGAAAGGACAACATCAAATTAATAAAATGGACAATATACATCTGAAGAATATCAAAAATAAAGTTTTTAAAAACAAAAAGCAACAACAAAATAATAAAAAAAAAAGAGATACGTCTGATGATTACCAAGGATATACTACTGAGTGATACTAAAAAAGGATTTAGAATTTAAGCCAAGAAAGAAGATAGCCAAATTTATCTATTTTTTCATTAGAAAAAAATATTTTACGAAGATACTCTGCAGAAGCATTTTTATTTGTCGAATAGAGCATAAGTTTAGGATCAATTTCTTCATCTCGAATTGCAGTTGCATAAGCTGTCAACTTGGTATGCCATTGTGTCAACGATTGAAAAGTATCCCGAAGTTCACGATTATCTTGGCCATGAGCAGTATGGTATAAAGCTTTGATTACTTCTGGGCCTTTGAGATTTCGTACATGGAGTTTTGATCCAAAAAGTAGTTGCTCTTGGACGCAATCAACTGACTTTCCTTCAACAGAATAGCGACATCGCCACTTAAAATGTATGTGTAATAAATAATTTACAAAAATTTTTCAATAACTTACAAACCATCTATTAGCAGGAGCACAGTATTTTGCTTTCATAGCCTTCTTACATTTAGGACATTTTCTTTTATTTCCAACTAATCCACATCGAACACCAAAAGCAATTGAAGTTCCTTCATCATGCACAATTTCAGATAATTCTGCTTCCGTCATACTTCTGAAAGTTCCTACCAAAGTTTTTGGATCGATAATTGTATCAGTATGAACCAAGGAGGTTTTACCACCAGCAAAATTATATGGTGCTTTAAGAGATGCAATATTTTGCAAAACAATATCAGCTGGAACATGAGATATTGGAATTACCAAATCGGAGGGATCTATGTTTTTTAATGGCGACGGTGTTCTTCTTGCATGTTGAGGAGGAGCAGATCGAACTGTTCGGAATAATTTTGTAACATCTGAGGTTTTTGATGATGAAGAAGTTTCTGATGATTGTAGTGGTGGATTAGAATAAGTTGGACGAATTGCCTTGCCTGATCGAAGCAATCGAAAGCTCTAAAATATAAATTAATACTTTAAAAAATATTATAAAATAATTACTTCAGATATTCGTTGTGTATATATTCGTCCACGCTTGACGATCTTTTTTGAATTTTCATGTTCCAGTGTTTCTGGTGATTTTTGAACTGCACTCGCTGAATATCCTTCATTCTTCGATAAAGCAACATGAATAATTTGTTGTAATCCTTTTATCATATTACACTTCAATATTATTTGAGCACCTTTCTTATTGTTTGTTAATTTGAAATTGAGAGCTTCACCATTTTGAATGAACATCTTCTCAAGAACCAAACAACGTCCTACGTCACCACTATAGAGGATTATCATTCGAATTCGATTTCGAGGATAATTATCAAAATACCAATTTTTAACTTCATTATTATCCTGTTTACTTCTGTGTTGCATAAATCTGCTTTCTGGAAGAGAAGTTTCACCAACATAAAAACAGTGGTCAATAGTAATTCCATCTGCATTTAATAAAAAAAGACCATAAACATAATGTCTTGAATGTTGGATAAGTGACAACATATTATCCATATCAGGATGAGCTGAAGGATGTACTTCAGATTGTGTTGGCGATGACAAAGCCATATCCAATACGATTGGTTTTTGTGGTGGTTTCAATGATGGCGGTGAAGATACACTAAAATATGCTAAATATAACACAAGAAAAAGCTTAGTTGTAATATGCTCTGTTGTAGAAGAGTTTTTTGAGGTAACAGAGAGCGGTATGTGAATATGCAAAGCTTATGTAAAGAACTTACTCTGGTGCTTTCATGGTCATAATTTCATCATTACTATCTGCAACACGTTTTCTCTTTCGAGAAGATGATGAAGTAAGAGAAGTAGTATTAAGTGCAGTAGTAGTAGCTGTTGTGGAAGTAGTAGTAGATGAAGATGGAGTACTAAAGGTATCGGAGATTAAATATTTGGTAGAAAAAAGGTTAAGGGCTTACTTATCATCATTAATAATGACAACATTATCATCATTATCTATCATACTTCTTTGTACTTCATGAAAAAAAGCCGTAATCGGCTTGTGGGCCCTAAAAGATCATGTTACTTCATATTATTATTTTAATAATTTACTTACTTTTCGATCTTCTTTTTAACCATTATTAATTAAAAAATATATTAAATACACAATATAATAATATTAATACAATTTATATAATTAAAATAAACTCTAAAAGAGTAAACTAATAGAGACACAAAAGAAGGAATTTTTCAAACTTTGGATGTTAACACTTTTTTGGGTATCGTGTCGCCAAGATTGTTCTAGATTTTTCTACTCTCGTCTGAAACAAAGAACAATAAAGTGTCAAAGAATTCTCGAAGAGAAAATGACGTGGCACTGGACTACTGGAGAAATTTAGTTTCACCTTTTTTTGTTAAATCTTACCTTTGAAGATGTAGCATAAATAATGAAGAAAATGTTTATCGTTTTTGTAAGTATCCAAATCTTTGTTTATCTAAGATGTATTTTATAAGAAGCACACATAAAAATAAGAATACAAATCTTGCTCAAATCCTGTATCATGATATTGTAGGTTTATTCTTTGTGTGAAACTTTCACATTTTAATTTGACATTAAACCTAAAACTTTCTGTTCATGGAGTCGGCCGCGGTCTTCAGTATCAGAAACATTTGGAAGAAGCTCAGAAGTATACAAGAAGCAATGACGCAAGTCATCTAGAGCTGTTATGAATGGGTACGTATGTGATTGTTGTAAATGCTACTATGATGTCATGGGCCTAGAGGGAGATAAAAGAAAAGAATGTGCTCGTAGAAATAATAAGCACTGTGGTTGAGAAAACTTTCACCAAATCCTGAGAGATATTGGAATCTTGATGTGTCTACAAAAGAAGAAACTGTAAAACTCAGATATGTAATCGATGTTATGCCCTAGTCCACGAAGTGAACTAGGGCATAACAGAGAATGAACAACAAAAGAGAGACAAAGAGAGTATTTATACAGAAAATGATGACGTGGCAAAGGAATGAATAATATGCGTAACTAACATATATTCGCAACTAAGGAAAGTAATGAGTAACTGTCATACCTTCGACACAAATGAATCTTTGGTCAAATCCGAGGCAAATGCAAGGATACTCATTGAATTAAATCGTGGATTAAAATACTATCTTTCTTATTTTGTTTATAAAACTAAAATTTTTTTGATTAAATGTTATGTGTTTACAACATTGAAAAATATATAATTGGAAAGTTCACGATGGGCATATTTTGTAGTAGCTTGCTCAAAATATAGTAAATCTTTCAAAATTTCAAAATATTATTTCAATTTTCGTAGAAAAATTTAGTTTTTGCAGAAACTACGAAGAAAGATGATTCTAAAAAATATTTAGCCTTAGGCTTGCTTTCTATTTTTTACAAATAAAAAAAAAAGAAATAAATTCTTGAAGCGAAAATGGAGAAAGGATGACTTTTTTTTGTTCGAATAAAAATCAAGAAATAAATTCTTGAAGCGAAAATGGAGAAAGGATGACTTTTTTTTTGTTCGAATAAAAATCAAGAAATAAATTCTTGAAGCGAAAATGGAGAAAGGATGACTTTTTTTGTTCGAATAAAAATCATTAAGGATATTAGGGGAATAAATAAATAAATAAAAAAGCCGACATAAACATATTCATTTACTATTTTGCAGTACTTGCGCATCCAATAAAAGTACCAAAAATTTCATAAAACCTCTTATCAGTTGAATGTTATATCATATAATAAGCATTACATCGAACGCGGCCGACATGACTTCTACAATAAATTATTAGAGGGACATCTAAAAACATACTTGTAGATCATATATATAATCAGGATCTTTAACTTTAGGTGACCCTGTCAATCCATGTCCTATTGGATTCACAGCATCAGATGGATGCTTGGAAGAATTTGAAAATTCAGCAGAATTTTCAAGAAATTACCAAGCTCAACAGCAATGCCTCTGTGATCAAGAGCATATGTTTAACTGCCCATCAAAGAATGATGGAGATTATGAACAAAATTTGGAAAAAATGTTATCCGAAAATGGCTTACATAAAACTATGATTGCTAAGAAATTCCATGAAACTCGTACAGATGTAAGTTTTTGAAATATACAGTAACAGTTATGAAACGTTTTTAAAGTTACCTTTTTAAATTTTTATCACTCAAATTTACGCTTATTAAAAAGCTGTGTTACCAAATTTACACAATGGTCACACATTATGTAACTTAGATAACACGAATTCTAAAGTTCAACACTTGTAAACTAAAAGTGTTGAAAAACAAGTTGTAGTTCACTAGCAATTGATAACCCTAAAAAACATTTAAAAATATTTCAAACAATCTTTTTTTAGGAACCACGTCGTCGAAAACGTTCAATTGAATCTGAACCAGCTCATCATAAACCAAATCCATACCTTCAGGGAGTTCCACTTCGATCTGTTTCAAAGAAAGATGGCCGACATCTTTAATTTCATCCATTGATTCAAGAGAATTATCGAGATCAAAAAGCGTCAATCTTTTTTTTGTAATTTAATTTATTTATTTTTCAACATTTTTATTTTGTAAAAAGGCGCAGAAAGAACAATATATATTTGTAAACAAGTAATATCATCCATGTCAAAGGCACTTCTTCTTTTCTTACCTTCTTCCTTCTTCTTTTTTTTCAACGGCATTTCCAACGCTCTCTCTTAAAAGGGAAGGAAGAAGAGAGATATACCAACCAACCAACCAATTTAACAGCACGTTTTCCCTTTTCTATTATTTATTTATTAACTTTTAAAAAATAATAACATCATTTTTTTGTTTTAAGAATTTTTTTACACAAAAAATACATACTTTGAGCCATTCATTCAATCATAACTTTTTTCTCTCGTGTATATTTTTATATCGCCCCGGTTATTATAATATTTAGTGTGCGGATAAAAAATCTTATTGTTGAAATTTTATCATATTATTGCATATTA
Organism: Panagrolaimus sp. LJ2400; assembly: GCA_024447215.1. Classification (NCBI taxonomy): domain Eukaryota; kingdom Metazoa; phylum Nematoda; class Chromadorea; order Rhabditida; family Panagrolaimidae; genus Panagrolaimus; species Panagrolaimus sp. LJ2400. The sequence continues at coordinate 9,537,684 of JAMRYA010000001.1, read as the reverse complement.
TTAAAGTCTGTCAGTTCAAATTTACAGCTCTGAGGCTTTTACAGAAAGCTTTTACTGCCAATATGGGGAGGACAAGGCTTTGCGAAATACGAAATTTGAAAAGTCACACTCAAAACATTAAAGAATGTTTTTTTTGTAATTTTGTGGAGTTAAAACAAAGAATGTTGATTTCAATTCTAAATTTCAAGCAATAAAGCTGAAATCAAAATCAGACTTTCTTCTTCTTCCAAATTTGAAATATCGATTTTGCAGAGTTCTGATGATGCAGAAAAGAGAAAATGAACAAAGAACCAATTTTGAAGCTTTTGAACTACTTAAAAGTGCTTATGAAAGCAGAAAAATCTAGAAAAAAAGCAACTATAAGATTACTGGCACAGAAGTGAAATAATATCAAAGAGAATAAAAAGAAAAGATAATTTAAAAATTTAATTTATTAAAAAGAATAAAATATGATTAATAAGCCAAAAGGGGGTGCATAAAAGCACATTTAAAACTATGATGTGTTTTTTTTGTTGTTCAAAAAAGCATAAAAACGGGAACTGAAAGAAAAAGAAATGCAACAAAAACCGATGAACAAAAATTATAATTTGACATTTTAGCTTTAATGAATCCCTTGGGCTTTTAAAAGTTTTTTAAAGTTTTTATCGATGTAACAATCTTTAGAGATTTTAAACACAGTTGGAAATTTTAATGTAAAAGAAGTTATAAACTTTTTGGTATACTGTAATATGGGTTATTATTGATTTGGCGCAAACATTAAAGTTTTTAAAGCATTCATTAAACATGGAATGACAAAATGTTATCCACATAACCACTGTATCTTGTTTGACAAGTTATTTTCAAGCATAGATGTTTAAATCATATGTAAACAATAAATGAAAATTGACATAGCTACGTAGCTCTATCCTGTAACAACAACAAACATTTTTTGAAAACTAAAATTCTTAAGATACCTTGTGGCGTTTTGTCATCTATTTGCAAAAACCAAATATTTCTTACAAATGTTTCCCGATCTTAGAAACAAAAATGCAATCATCAAATAAAATTTTATCATCATCTGTTTTTTGTTTACTTCTTTTTACTCCCCTTTTTCAAATGCAATAAATAAAAAACCTACTAACTGAAAAAACAACACTAAAAAAAGGCTCCACATTCATCTCCTGATTTCTTTTTGTTTATGTTTTTGCCAAAAGGGAAAAAGGGGAAAGCACGCGTCTCTTTCCTTCTCCAACTTGCCATAAAAAAAACTAACTAGAATATTTTTTCTTGTTTTTAAAATACTAAAAACTTCTTTTTACCCAAATGTAAAAAGAACAATATTTTTGTATGTATAATAACTGTATACAAGGGTGGTTTATTTATTATTACGTGTTATTGTTGTTGTTATGTTAATGCAATATATTAAATTGTTCAACAAATATATTCAATTATGCTTTAGGCTAGTCTTTTATTTTCCATATTTATACGAAGAAGAAGAAGAGGATCAAGAGGAAGAAGAAGATAATATTTTAATGGCAAAACCTCCCTTACATTATCATTCTGAACGGCATTCAAAATTTGGTGGGCCATGTGTAAATTGTTTTCCAAATGCTGCCCTTAATGAAGCATTTAATTCATCAAAATATCCTGGAGTTCAAAATAGATATATTAATTTATTGGATTTTTCAAAATTTGGTGGATTCAAAAAATTGGGCACTCTGAATTCATATGATACAAGTGGTCTATCATTTCCATATTTTTCTGATATTTTTTATACATGGAGAACTCCACTTCCACATAAATATTTTTCTGTTTATAATTCTGTTTTGGAATCGAAAAGGTAATGATATTGTTTACGGATTTACCGTAATTTTTATGATATTTTAGAGTAACTACTACAGTATCCAAAATAGCACAAGAAAAAGGAACTCTTCCAAAATATATTCAAAAACAAGCTGTAAATGTTTTGTGTCAAATGAAAGCTTCATTAAGTCGAGTAATATGCAAAATATGTGGATATGTTTTATTTAAAGTATTTCGACGTGTTATGGTATGATTATATATTAAAATATATACCGTAATATTTTGTTTTTAGAAAAGACTATTGGTAAATCCAACACAGCTTGTTAAAATAAAAGAAGCAGAAGAAACTGGAATTCCAATTGTATATTTACCGCTGCATCGAAGTCATCTTGATTACCTGCTTATAACATGGAGTGTATGGCATTTTGGAATTCGACTACCACATATTGCATCTGGCGATAATTTAAATCTCTCAGGGCTTGGATGGCTTCTTCGGGCAACTGGTGCATTTTTTATTCATCGACGTCTTGATCCTAAGGATGATTTAAATACAAATGAAATTTATCGTTCAGTGTTAAACAGTTATTTGGTTGAAATTTTAAAAGCAAAGATGAGCTTGGAATTCTTTTTGGAAGGTACTCGAAGTCGATTTGGAAAGACTTTACTTCCTAAAAATGGGCTTATTTCAAATGTTGTTGATGCTGTTGAAGAAGGTGTTATACCAGATGTTTACTTGGTTCCAGTCAGTTACAGCTATGATAATATTGTTGAAGGAATCTTTCATGATGAGCTAATGGGAATTCGAAAAGAAAAAGAAAGTGTGCTTGGAATTATTCGTGGAATATTTAAAGGTTTTGGAAAGCGTGAACGATGTGGTACTGTAACAATTGATTTTGGATCACCTTGTAAATTGACTGTAAGATTTTTGTTTAACATTGTTTATGTATATTGAGTACGGTAGCTTTTAGGATTACATTAAAAGCTTAAAAGCAGCATTAGCCGAAAATGTTGAACAATTTAATCTTGAATATTCAATCAATCCAAATTCATATCGTGAACTTTTACCATGGCATGATCGAGCAAATAATAATCGAACATTAATCCGAGCAATTGGTTATCATATTGTTTATGGTTAGCTAAATCTTTATTACTTCAACACGAAATTAAATTCAAATTTTTTAGAAGCTCATCAACAAAAGCCAATTACCGTATCCTCTGTGATAGCACTATTACTTTTATGTCATCACCGGAATCGTGTTCGAATGCTTGAACTGATGCGAGATGTTGGATTTTTATGTTCAGATATTTCTTCACTTGGTTATGAAGTGGTTGGATGGGACGATTTGGTAGATCCTGGAAAAGCTTTTGAAGATGCAGTATCACATTTTCGTCATACAATTGTTGTTTCACGTGAAAAGAATGATAATGAAGAAAGCATTTGGGTTCAGCTAAATTCAAGTCATCATTCAATTATTGATCTATGCTATCGAAAAAATGGTGCAATTTCTCCATTTGCTCTGATATCTGTAATTGCAATGACACTTCAAGCATCAAATGCTGATCCTGAAAAAGATATCAAAGATATTCCAAGCCATGATCTTTTATATAAATCTTTATCACTTTGTAATTTACTCCAAACAGAAGTAATATTTGTAAAACCATGCGAAAATTTACATCAAAAAATTACTGATATTACAAATGATTTCGTTCAATCGATTGGGGAAGGAACTTGTTCTTTAAAGGTTTGCCGTATAAAATATTAGCTATTAGCTCATAACCTCTATTTCAGGGACATCCACTTAGCTTTCATCTTGGCTTTTATGCAAATATTCTTCGGCCATTTCTTCAAACGCTTTATATTGTTACAGCATATTTTCTATCACATCCAAAACCAAATGCAAAGGATAAACGTGAAGTTGATTTTATTCGAAGATTTCTGCTGGAAAAATCAAGAAATCGTGATGTTGGAATCTTTACTGAAGCTTATAACTCTGATTCGGTGTATAATAGCATCAAATTGCTACGACAAAAACAAGTTATTGCTCAAGAACAATTAGAATTAGTAGATCAAGAACATGCTGAACATGTTTTAAAACTTTTACAGCCATATATAAGGGTTTAACTAAAGAAAGAAAAGCAATGAATAATTTTTCTTACAGTAGTTGTTGTTAAATGTATCTCTTATAATAAATAAATTAACAATAAATTTATATAATAAAAAAAGCAAGAAAGCAAAAACAAAAAAAAATATTATATCACTGAAAAAATGTACTCGTCGTCGTTCGCAGAAAGAGATATAATCGTAAAAGAGAAAAAAAAGATACATGAGATTTTTATGCAGTTGATGTTGATTGAGCATTCTTTGAAGTTTCTTCACGGAGATGTTTCTTTGGAAGAACAAGTCTGAAATTAAATGTATTAAAAAAGCTTAACAAAGACTCAAAATTCTTACCGAGGTTTTACAATACTTCCAGTTCGATTTGATGCATCTTTATGAATTTCATATCGAAGAGTTTCTTCTGGTGGTGTGCCAAGCTTTTCACGCATAACATTACCAATGATAAGATTGGTTTCATCATTTGTGCCATCACGAGTCCATAGAGCAACTATAAAAAATAAATAATGAAAGAAAGATATAACATTAATAAATGATACCTTTGTCACCCTTTTGACGAACATTTACAACAGCACCACAAATGTTACTACCCAAATTGCTGAATTGTTCACCGACCAGTGCCATCATAAGTTCCAGCCAAGAATGGTCAAGGCGTTCAGCACGTTTAGTTCGCTCTATTTGTGTAAGCCATCGGCCTCCTTTAATATTTGAAGGATCTTCCCACATTGGCTTAATTCCTTCACGGAAGAGATAATAATCAGAATTCCATGGAAGTCCAGTTGGAGGTTGAATGTTTGAATAAAGGCTAAAAGATACTCATGTATATGAAAAGAATGGAATAAACAGTAAAAGATTTACCCCCAAAAATCTTCTACTGTTTCCAAAACAGCGACCCGTTTAAGACATTCTTCCCAGCTTCGATTTCGATCACCTTTTAAAAACCATAGAACCCATTTTGAATTTAAGTAATGTTTGCCATCAGAATTCTAAAAGTTATTAATTACAAAGATTTAGAAAAAAACAAAGTAATTTAACGTACTTCTTTTTGAGATCGATTCGATGCTGCTTCTGGAGCAAAAGTCATGCTGGAATTTGTAATAAAAAGATATTTTGGTTGAGAAAATTATTTTAATATTAAAGCTCGTTCGATGATAAATAGAAGAAGAATCTTCACTGCAAAAAATACTCAACAAAAAATGCGCTAAAAATGGAGGGAAGATATTCTTATAATTCGTGTTAAGAAAATGTAATGCGGAAAAATTAAGTGCAAAAGCTTTTAAAATTTTTTTAAAAAAATTACAGAATCTAGAAGGCTAAAGTTAACAGAATTAATTACTTTTATCTATAAAAATAACTAAAAATGTTAGCAAAAATTGAACACTTAAAAAAGTGAAAAACACTCTTTTCACAAGAGCAACAAGTAAACTCTGATTTTAACGTTTTACTTTTTTTGTTTTTCATCATCCCTTTCATCGACATGTGTGTATATTTGCATTATAAAAATGAAGCATTCCTTTTTGGTAACAAAATAAAAAAATTTGCGATTATCATTTTTAATTCGTCGTCATTGTTGTTGCTGCTTGCTTGCTTGTGGAATAGAAAGAAGAAGAAAGTCGGGTCATCATCGCAAATACAATGAGAAGTAACAAAGAAAAGAAAAAAATGCGTAAACGTTCTTCAAGAACTTCCGAATCTTCTGCTTCAACATATGATGATAATGATGGTAGTACAACAAGTACAAAAACTTCATCAACAATTACTGCAACTACTGCATCATCATCATTAAAAGATCGTGAAAAATCAAAGCGTAAAAATCGCAAACATCAACAACAAGAGCCAATTGTTTATAAGGCTAAATATCCTTCTGATCTTTCAAGTATTCAAACACCATCTTCACTTTATTATACAACTAGTAAAGCATCTTCACTCAATATTAATACCAGTCAAGAACCTACTGATGGAATTTATGAAAATATGGAATCTATCAATCAATCAAAGTAAGTATGGTTTTTATGGATGTGTTGCTTTTTTGCCTTTCAATTTTGTGCCGTTTTTTAATACTTCTAAATGGTTTGTCGTAAACAATGACGCAAAATTAAAGGCATAAAGCGATGCAGCAATCTTTTCTACATCTTTTCATACTGTAATTATTTTAGAAGAACTCTTTCATCGTCTGTTACATCCAAGGATACTGTATATGATACCAATGATGATGAAAGACGTGAACGACGTCGTCGCCGCCGTTATGGTACAAATAAGCCTAGTTTATTTAAAATGGAAACTTTATATTTGGGTACAATGGCAAGAAAAGAAGCTGAAAAGCATGTTCAAGAAGATACCCATTTTCGACTTTATCATCGTATTCCAAGTAAAGCTGCAACAAATATTGATTATTTAAGAGATCATATCTCTTTATATATTGTTTTCAAAGATAAAGAAGGACATCATTAGTGAGTTTAATTACTTTATAAAGTTATGCATTGAATTAATCATCACTTTTTTTTCAGTCATTATCCAATTCGTGAGTCTTCTAATGGTACAAATCGTAGTGTCAGTGTAACAACAACTCAAGAAAATTTTTGCTAGATAATTCTAAAATATTTTTATTCTCACACATTTTATTCTATTGTATTTGTGTTGTCTAGGCTTTTCAATAAATATATTTTAATTGATTTAAATGTGTTGTGATATATGTCATACTGTAGTACGATTTGTTGACGTTTGTGTTTGTAAAACTGAATAAGTATAGTAAAACAGCAAATGTAAAGTTATAATCAAGATGTCATGATTTCTTCGATAACCAGAATCGGAATATAAAATGAGTGACAATGTTGATTCTTTATTTCTCTTATTTTTGTGATAAAACGACTTCTAGAAGACCAAATTACATGGAGCTTTTAGGAATAGTACATATGGACTTGGGGAACAAATATATATATCACTGCTGGGTTCCAACAAACCATTTAACCTCATCTAGAGACCCAAGAACACCTCAAACCCGTGGAAAACCGTAAAAAATTGTGAAAAGTCGTGGAAAATTTAGTGCGATTTCCCACAATTTTCCACGAGTTTCTACGACTTTCCACACATTTTTTAAATTCTGTTTCATTTTTTGTCATTTTTCGGAGGAATGAGGTGTTGTTGGAGTTCCAGATGGAGTCACAGGGTACATAGGGGTCCAAAAATAGTATAGATCTCTTCCTCAGGTCCATATGTATTATTCTTAAAAGTTACATGCAATTAGGTCTTCTAGAAATCGTTTAAGTAAAAAATGCCATAGTTTTTTTAGAAAAAATAACGCAAATTTAAGATTTTTCTCTGATAAAGAATACGGTAATTAATGTTCAAAACCATTTCAAGTATAAAAAGTTAAAAGAAAGGCTTAAATAATCAAAAATGTTAAAAAAATACTTTATTAACATTTTACAGTACTTTCGGTTTATTTATTTACTACAAATTTAATATTTTTAAAATTCTCAGAATTTACTTTATCCATTTCTTAAAAATTCTGATAAACTTTTCTCCAAATTTTAAAAAGCTTGAAAAATTATTCATTTTTATGTTACAAAAAATCGTCTCTTTCCTTTCTTTCAAATTAAAAATGTCAGTGGTCGCCGGGTGTTGTGGCGGACACTTGTAAAGCAGTTTCTTGCTGGCAGGGTTTGGCGGATTGACTGAGAGGTGGAGTTCTATTGGTAGATTGGGCTACGGTGAAACATTCGTCCAGATCAAGGATTGCGTCAACAGGGTGTGAGTGAGGGAGCTCGCTTTCAGCTGGTTGTTTAAAGAAAGGTGTACCGCCCCAGGTTCGAAAGAAAGCAGGGAAAAGCCTTCGCGGAATTACAGTGATCGGATAGCGGATGTGAGTAGTTTACTATCAGTAGCCATCTCAATACGTTGAGACCCAAACCTTTTTGCAATTTTTAAAAATTAAAGCGTTTTTTTGAACTTTTTCTGTTAATATTTTGATAAATACAGTATTATTGTGAGTACAGACAGAAAAAAAGGGCAAAAAATGATCTTTGAGTTTTAATTTTATTAACACTTATTGTCATTAAAATAACTGTAATTGCGAGCAGTTTTAATAACAATAAAATGATGTATTTATTGACAATAACTCTCTGCTCACAATCGTAAAAGCAATTTCATAAATTTTTAGTTTATTTGTACCAAATTTTCAATTTAGAAATGCTATCATCAATAACCGCTCTTCAGTCGTCTTCAATGAAATTCCCAAATTATGATCAATTTCGTGCTTCATCTCGACGACAAGTGTTTTCAATTCCAAATTCAATTATTTATTATATGATTAAAAATCCATCTTCAAATGAATTATACCAAACAATGATCAAAACTTGCAAATATTTCTTTATTAAAAATCCAATTATATATTTTCATTGTTTACAGTATTATGACAAAAATGGATGGGAAACTTGCGTCAACAAAAATTGTATTGGTGTTAATCGAAAATTTTGTAAAATAGATATTAAAAAAATTAAAAGTAGAATTTGTGTTAAAGTTGAACTTCGAATTTCATCTCAAATTTCACAAAATGTTGCCGCATCTCTTATGTCAAAATTGTATCAAAGTAACGTATATTTTTTGGAATTATTCGATCAAAGTATCTCTTTCGATGATTTATTATTTTTCTCAAAAGAACTTCGACAATGTATTCTTTATTACTGTACAGTATTCTGTGAAAATGGTAAAGAAGTTCCATGTGAAGAAATTGTTGCAAATCTTCCAAATATTTATAAATTTGATATTGAATATTATCACAAAGAGTTTCATAATTTTTCAAATACCGTAACCGAGCTTCTCAAAATTCCTCATTTCAGAAAATTGATTCAATTTACTATGTGTGGAATTAATGAAACATTTGATATTGAAAAATTTTATGAATATTTAAAGGTAATACATTTTTTTTCTTTAATCATTTTTTAATCATTTTTAAACAATTATAGAAAAACAAGGAAACTATGGTATTTATTGAATATAACGATGAGCTGCTTTCTGATAACTATAAAAATAAACTTCAAGCAATTACTGACGAAATTCTTGATTCTGAAATTCCAAGAGAATATAGACCACCGTACATTGATTTTGAAGGACAACTTCGTGGTGATAAATTATATGAATTACATAGCTGAAATGTTTAACGGTTATTGTTTTGTTTTTGTTGTTGTTTGAATAAAATGTTATAAAATTATTTTCTTTCTGTTGAGCATGGCAAAAAAGCTACTAAAGCATTACGAAGATAATTGTAAGGAAAATTGTAAAATATATTAGAAAACAACAGTATAATTATTCTAAATTTCTAACACAAAATATGACAAGATAAAAACTACTATATAATTTATTCACCGACAGTTACTGTAATGTTTTTTCATCAGTAAAAAAAATTAATACCTTTTCTTTATTTCTGCTATTAAAGTTGAGAGCATAAAAAAATTAAATTCTTAGGCTGTTTTTATATATAGCTATGAACTTTTGTTAAATTAAAATTTATCACATAAATTCTTGATTCAAAGTGTGATACCGACCTTCAAGGTTTCAATTGCGATTTCAAGAATCGGGAATCGAAAAAAAACGCTGATTTTACGACTCTTAAATTTTATTTATTTGTGAACAAAATTAATCTTTGAGTCCTCGAGGATGAAATAAATCTTTTTCACAGTTTTTCTTTCAATGTCGTTTATCAACGGCAAGAAAATCTTAACACGAAAACCGCTGAGAAAAAAATTTAAATTCTTCTGATCGTTTTTTTGGTTGAAAAAATTCGTAAAACTTTTTTCCCCTTATTCTCTCTCTTATCTTTTTTTGCTCAAATTAATTTTAAAAATTCTTGCAACAAAATCTCATCTGCGATGGATCCGGAAGAAGAAAAACAATTAAAAAGTACAAATGAGAAGCAAAAGAAGCGTATTCAAGAATTGGAAGAACTCTTTGCTTCACAAGATGAAGAATATCATCAAAGACTAAAAGAATTGATGGAGCAGAAGAAAGAACTAACAGCAAAGGTAGGCTTTTGTAGTGTATATCTCACATATGAAATCTATACATGCATTTTAGAACAATAATTTGGAGACCAGGATGTATACGATTAGTGAAGAAAATGCCGAACTTGCAAAAACTCTTGAAAGTTTAACAAATTCAAGTGAAAAAGATAATCCACAACAACCAGCTGAACCACAAACAAATTTTATGTCTGAATCTTTCGTTAATGAATATACTGATCTTCAGGATAAAGTGGATGAATTAAATGAAGATAAAGTTTGTTTTGATGTCTAATGTCTATAAGCTGTTCAATTCTTTTTCTAGATTGCATTACAATCAAAAATTCGGGAACTCGAAAATCATATTCAAAAATTAATTCATAAAACTGAAAATCTCGAATCGATGAATATTGAATTGAGTGATGCGTTATCTGACGTTAACAAAGAAAAGAAAAAGTTGGCACAAGAGAATAAGGTATGCCTAAAACTTTTGTGTAGTTTCCTATGTTATCCTTTTCTCTTATAGAATTTAGCTGAATGTGTTACAATGCTCCAGATGCAAGTGGATACACTTGGTGCACCAGAAGTTGATCAAAAAGAACGTGGTAATTCACTTTTTGGTGAAGTTGATGAAGCTCGAAAGAATGCTGAAGAAGAATTGAAAAAAGTGGTTGAACAAAATGTATTTCTTAATTCAGAAATTGATGCATTACAAATTCGATTACGTCGTTATGCTCACGCAACGCTAACACATGCTGATCAAGTTGAAATTGAATTCCAAAAGAAGCATAGTGAACAAATTTTTGCACAGTTACAAGAATACATGAAAGACAATGAACGATATGCTCAACAGATTGATGATTTAAATAAAAAGCTTGCTGCTATTGAAACAATGCCTCCAAGTTGTAAAGAAAAAGAAAATTTTACACTTGTTATTACAAAGCGTCAACTTGATATGGCAAATAGTGAAATGCAAAAATTACGAAAAATTGTTGATGAACAAAATATTCAACTTCATGAACTTGGTGTAAAAGCTTTAGAAATCCCTGGTCTAAAAGCTTCTATTAAGCGATATGAAAATAAAGTTGCATCATTTGAAGAAGAAGTGAAGATGTTAAAAGGTTTGTTTTTGTGAAGCTCAATGAAGATGTTTAATTTTATGATTATAGAACTGAATAATGTCAATAATAAAGCAATGCTGTCAAAACCAAATGATGAAAATGTTGCACCTCGTTTGGATCTTCGTGAAGTACCTACAACTCCACAAGCTGCACCACGGCCTCGTCCACGTCTTATTAGTCCTTCAAAAACTCAACCTGTAAAAGCTCCTGCAACTTCTTGGGTATTTCTTTATGCATTTCTCTGCAAAAAATACATTAAAACTTTTTAGGCTGATAAATTAAAGAGTCAATATAAACATATTGCTCGTGAACAACCAATTCGTGAACGATCATTAGATTTTAGAAGAGCATCCAGAATGAATTCAATGACAAGAAATCCTGAAGTTTAAATATCTCTTTTTCCTGGTTGGCTGATTGCTACTGATCGAAAACACATGTGTTTTAAATTAATTATTACTGTCTTTTTTTTTGCCAAAAACTTTTTTTTATTGTATACTAGTCATTTTTAACATGTGTGTTATAAATAAATTTGAATATACAAATTTTGTTTTTGCTATTGAATAATAATACAGGGTGGTTCAAGAAATTTCTCGATTGTAAAATAACTGAACTCGAAAATTTTTTTTCAAAATTTTGATTTTTTGATGAAAAAAGTTTCTTAGAAGGTGCTGATTTCAATGGTACAATGCAAGGCCTTACAAAACTGTGATCTTTTTGCCGATGTCGGCAAAAGATCAAGAAATTTTTCATTTCGGAGGGGGCGTTTCAATCACTTTTTTTTGTCGAATCTTGTCGCGGGAATCCACGATTCATTTTTCTTATCTAAGAAATTTACATAATAACTTTTGTTCATTCTTTATTTGAACCTCCAAAATCGTATATATACATATTCTTTTTGTATTTTTCGCTTCTTCTTTCTCTTCAATTCTTCTATTGTGCGTTTCATATATCTTGCTCCAATAAATATATAAACTTCAAATCATGTTGTTTAATCAAAATATTATTTCAATAATCTTTTTATCCACATCTTGCTTGGCTCTTTTTGGAAGTGATATTGGTGAACATAATCAAAAAATTGATAATGTAAGTTTTGGTTTTGGATTGGACCTGCTTAAATGGGGATTGGGCGGTGGTGTGGATTCCTAAACAGTGGATTGCTCTCCTTTTTTCTTTGCTTCTCTAGTCATTTTTTTCTTTTGTGCTGACCGCGTCTTGCGACAGCTTGCCAGAAAAATAAAAGGAATAACTTTTATAAAAAAGAGCACAGTTCTTGAACTTGCATTTTTACTGATTACACACAGTGAACGTTTTTAGAATCCATTTGTACAACGTCTTCTTGGAAATTCTCTTGGTACTGTAATTCCTCAAAATGAAATCCGAAATGATAGCCGTTCTTCTGGTCACTTGAATACTGTACAATTGTTAAAAGAAAATGATCATCATATATTTCGAAAACGTCGTGGTATGAAAATTAATGATTCTGGAAGAAAGACAGCAGCGGCAGGCTCAGCATCACATTCAACACCTGCAGAAATTGAAACTACTCCAGCAGATGCAGCAGAGCCAGATGATCCAAATTTATTTGATGATTCACCTCCAGAAGAAAAGGCTCCCAAAGCTGAAAGAGATCAAAGTGGTGAAAAGAAAGAAGAGAAAAAGTTTGTTTAATACTTTTGAATAACAGTAATTTTTGTACTCTTTTTAGAAGTAATCATACTGTATGGATTATTCTAATTGCTGTTGAAGTTATTCTTATTATTGCTTTTAATTCTGTGTCAATTGTTCTTTGTTGCAAAATACGTGGAAAATGTGGTGGAATTAAACCAGCTACTGGCTCAAGTAAGCTTATATGTGTATTACAACTAATTCATATGTATGTCAAATTTTAGAATCTAAAAAAGGTGACATCAACAATTCAAATCTTGGTGGAATATCTGGCAGTAAAGAAGCAGCAGTAGGATCATCAGCATCAACAAAATCTGCATCACTTCAACAGCAGCGACAACAACAATTACAAAGACGACGACCTCAAACACTTGCAGAAAAACAACGAACAATGAGAATGACTGCTCCTCCATCATCGCTTACAACAATAAGTCAACCACGTTCATCAATGCCACCACCTCGACAAGGTGCTGGACGTGATCTTCCATCTATTTCATATGGTTCATGGTCAAATGATATTGGGCAATATGGTACTTCTGAAATGGAATCTTTCACATCACCTTTGGATTATCTTGATGCATTTTATCCATCACCATATCGATCATCTAATACTGTAACTGCAACTCTTGAAGGTGGTGCTACAACTGGAATGTCAAGTAATCCAGATACTGATGAATTTGAAGAAATTCTACTTTAAATATGTAAAAATCTGTTTTTATTTGTTTTTTTAATATGTATATATGTATGTAATACCGTAATGAGAAGCAATAAAATTTTAATATTTTTATGTTCTGAAAGTTGATGGTTTTTGCGGGACAGTTTGGGGTGGACTTCTTTTTGCATATCCAGTGGCATATGCATAACTGGGATAAGCTGCTGCTGCAACGGGGATACCAGCATATCCTGCAGCATAATATGGAGCAGATTCACCAACAGCAGGCCACTAAAAAGATTGATTTATTGTTAAAGGTTTTGGATGGGAAAAATTTACAGCATATTCAGCTACAGTAGGAGCAGTGTAATATAGCTGAGCATGAGCGGCAACAACAATGGTAGCGAGAAAAGCAACGAAGAGTTTGTAATTCATGGTTGGTGGTGAGAAGAAGTTGATGACGGATGATGTGAAACAAGTCACAAAGGTTAACCTTTTTATACTACTTTGTCATCCTTTGTAACATTCACCAAAATTAAATAAATAATAACTTGCCCTTTAGCATTATTATTATTACTTTATAATATTAATTCAAGCAATAATTAATCAAACATTGAAAAAGCTTTTGTTTACTTCCCGTCACCTTAAAGCTGCAATAAAAACTTAATCCTCTCTTTAAAAAAGAAAGCTTTTCCGCAAGCTATCATCCTACATCAAATACAAAAGCCTCGAAAAAGAGTTAATTGAAGCATTAAAAGAAGAAAAAGTATTTGAAACAATATTTGTTTGACAGACAAATAAGCATTTTTTATCCCCATCTTTTTTCTGACGGTTAATGAGAAAGCATACTTTTGATTCAAGTTTTTTGTGTTATACAAACAAGAAAAAAAACTGGATGACATAAGCTTATTACTTTGGGTATAAAAAGAAAACCTTGAATTAAAATAAATCAAATCACTCTCATATCTCAAAGATGAAGTTCCTTGCCATTTTCTTTTCACTCTTTGCGTTAACTGTTGCTCAGTATTATTATGAAGCCCCTGCAGCAGCTGTAAGTTTTATTTAAATATTATATTTAAATCAAGATAGTTCAAAAACATCGACAAAATAATCGCGATTACTGTAGCTTTAATAAAACTTTGTCTTAACCTTTTACAACAATAAAATCTTTATATCGGATTACTGTAGTTTGAACTAAAACTTCATCATTTGCAGTAAGAAATGCAATATATTTCAGGCTCCATATGTGAATACATATAATTCATATCTACCATATGCTTCTGCTGCATCATATGGCTATTACTATCCCTCTGCTGCTGCCGCCTCTCCTGCTACATATCCAGCTTACTATGCCGCATACGGTAGTAACAAAAATACAGATGAAGAAAAACCAATGCCCCCAACTCCTGCTAAACTGACAAACAATGCTTAATTCGTTCCTTTTTAAACCCCACCAAAATGGTTTTGTTGTATAAATTCAGAATAAATAGAAGATTCAATAAACTTTATATTGCAAAAACAAAACAAACAAAAAATTTCCGTACAAAAGAAAACAACAATAATAAAGACAATATATTTTAGAGAAAAAAAGATACATGAGATTTTTTTATGGAGTTGATGTTGATTGAGCATTCTTTGAAGTTTCTTCACAAAGATGTTTCTTTGGAAGAACAAGTCTGAAAGTAATTGTATTAAAAATGCACCCAAAAATCAAAGTTATTACCGAGGTTTTACAATACTTCCAGTTCGATTTGATGCATCTTTATGAATTTCATATCGAAGAGTTTCTTCTGGTGGTGTGCCAAGCTTTTCACGCATAACATTACCAATGATAAGATTGGTTTCATCATTTGTGCCATCACGAGTCCATAGAGCTACTTTATCACCTTTTTGACGAACCTATAATAGAAATAAAAATAGAAGAGGTAATTGAAAAAACAAAATATTACATTTACAACAGCACCACAGATATTACTTCCCAAATTACTGAATTGTTCTCCAACTAGTGCCTTCATAAGTTCCAGCCAAGAATGATCAAGTTGTTCAGCTCGCTTAGTTCTTTCTATTTCTGTAATCCAACGGCCTCCTTTAATATTTGAAGGATCTTCCCACATTGGCTTAATTCCTTCACGGAAGAGATAATAATCAGAATTCCATGGAAGTCCAGTTGGAGGTTGAATATTCGAACAAATGCTAAAAGATACTCATGTATATGAAAACAATGGAACAATCAGTAGTAAAGAATTACCCCCAAAAATCTTTAAATGTTTCCAAAACAGCAACACGTTTAAGACATTCTTCCCAGCTTCGATTTCGATCAAAAAACCATAGAACCCATTTAGAATTTAAGTAATGTTTGACATAAGAATTCTAAAAGTTATTAATTACACAGATTTTAATTTAAAAAAGTAACAAACCTTCTTTTTTGGTGCCCATAGAATTTTATCCCAATTTGGTGGACGACGATTTGAACGTTCTGGAGTGGTTTGAACATTAACAGTCATATTTGGAGAAGCTAAAAATGTATAAATGAAATGAGAATTTTTAAAAAAACAGAAAAAATGGATAAACGCAAATCGCAATGGTCATTCACATGAAAAACGCGGTATTTAATGATGGGTCAACTATGTATGTCCACACAAAAGAGGAAATCCAACACGTGAATAAGAGCAGCAACAAGAAAAAGAGAGATGTCATCCTTAAATGCGTCTGATGTGGAAATAAAATTAATGAAAAAAAAGAAACGATAAAATACAGGAGAGAATTGCGCGGGAAAAATGACATGTTTTGCCGGAAAAAATAAATTAAGCAACGACGCGCATCCATAAATAAAAAAGAGAAAAAACGAACGCGTGAAAGTTGCTGCCAAATTTTTTTTTATATTTGGTTGATGGAAAAAAGATGTCAATGAAAGAGGAGTAAAAACTTAAAATTAAAATGCAAATAAGCCATCAAATTTAAAGCGTTCTGTTTTTATTTTTTGGCGGTATTTGACCAATAAAATAAGAACTGTATTTCACGCCACTACTTAAAATAGAATAATAAAAGTAAAAATCAAAATAGAGCAATGTTTTGAACAAGATTTTTGAAGAAGAAAAGATGTTAATAAATGATGACTATTACAAATAAATAAAAAGTGTTGAAATGGCATTGTTAAGAAATCAAATGTAATCAACAAGTTTTTGCTTGACCTTTGATTAAAAAAGAAAAAAGTACAATAATTTGCGAATTTGAAAAAAGAAAAGAACAAAAAATCCTATTTTGCCAGCTATCGAAAAATTAATCGCACATAAAATTCATCTCCTTCAAAAGACTCGTGAAAAAGATCGCCACCGTCAAAAGGGAAAACATGTTAATCGTGGCTACTAGGAAAACATCTTTTTAACAGCATAAATATATTTCATCATTCGAATAAAGATCGATTGTACAAATTTTTAAATGATTCATTACAAAAAGCAAAAGCTTCTTGTCACTTGGTTATCTCATATGTTTCCACCATTTTTTAAAGTATCTCGCTTTATTTTTGTGTTAAATAATTTTTATTTTAGCCTAAATAGAATGTCCACAAAAGATGAATATTGTTTAAAATCAAGACAAACGAATTTTAATAATTCTTCTGCTAATTATGATACTGGTCAATTCGACAGCATTAATTTAAATCAAAATTATAAAAGGGAAAAAGAATATGTAAACAGTGTAAGCAGCAGCTCATCCAACAACAATACCAAAAATAATTACGGTAATAATAATGAAAAGGCTGCAGTTCTAAATGAATTCTAATTTACACTAGTCTTTTTTTCGTTAATTTTAGATATTTAAAAAATGGAAGCAAAAATTAAGGCATTTGTGAGATTTTAAATTTTAAGAATGCAGCTTTTTTTGAAGTAACAGATTTTGCTAATCTTAATAATCCTGAATCTTCAATGGTCAAAGATACATGGAAAAAGAAAGATATAATTAACTCAACAAAAAATAATAACTTTGAAGAAAATGAACAATGTTCTAAGAAGCAAATCAAAACAGATGAAAAAGATTCAAGTGTCAACAGAAGCACTTTATCACTTCATATTGCAGCTTATGAAAATAATACAATTGATGAAACTCAAAATGTTATTAGTGAAAAAGGTGTTGATAAAAAATTGAATAAAGTTTGTTGTTAAAATTTTAGAAACAGCAAATTTAATTGGAAAAACATTTTAGAAAACTTGGAAGAATGTTAAATCATATGCAGGATTTGAAGTAAAAACAAACAGTGATCAAAAAGCGTTATTAACTTTTTCATTTTACAGAATCCCTTTGAAATTCCAAGACAATTAAATGAAGAAGAAGGATCAAGGGAGCCAGAAGTGATGCAATTTAAAGCATCACAAAAATTATTGAATTTTAACAAATCCATTGATGAACAAAATAGGTAAGTATACTGTAGCATCATTAAATTATTAGACTTTTTTGAAACCAAAACATTTTAAAAATGAGTAAGCTTATAAGGATTATTTTTGTGCATTTTTAAGATCTTTGAAAACATTTTGGTATGTTAAAACATGTTTTTTTTACTTGTCCATAAAAAATTGCGCGGGAAAATGACACCATGCTTTGAGGGAAGAAAAGTAAGCGACGCGCCTCCATTAAATAAAAGAACGCGTGGAAGTCAAAGCTGCTGCCAAAAAAGAAGAGCAAAGATTAAACAAAAATAAGCAAGCAAAAACGCAAATATGGAACCAAAAACGTTTTATTCCTTTTTTGGAAATTGAGCAAAAATAAAGAAGCAGTTTCAATAAAAGTCAAATTACATCCCAAAAATTCTTTTATAAAAACGTAATATCCGAGGCCATTGTGTTGTAGAAAAGAGAGTCGTTTTTTGTTATCATTGGAACTTTAATTTTTGTTTGACTCATTTCCTCTTTTTTGACTGACGATGTCCAAATATGTCGTTGATGATATAAAAAAAAGTATATTGCGGAGGACGAAGAAGAAGGAAAGAAAATAGAAGGATGGATGGAAAAAACAATTTTCTCGTTGTTTTTTTTATTATCATTTGGTTTGGGTTGTTTTAAAAGCGTTCATTATTTACGCGCATCATTGAAAATTGTCCATCAAAAGAAAGAGGGTAGAAAAAACAATACAGAGTTAGTTAGTTAGTAAAGAGAAAAAAAAACCACTTTGGTTTTATACGACAACTTCAACAACATCGACGAGAACAACAAGGAGAAAGTCAAGTCATCATCAACGACGACATTGCTTTTTCGCGTTGTTCTTTCCTTCATTTACTTTTTTTCTGAGTTTCAATTTTAGTTTTATTTTTTTTCTCCCATCTTTCTTTGTACACGCGTCTCCGGCAACAACACAACATCAACCACAACAGCAGCAGCAATGGCAAGCGGCTTTGCCTTTGCCGCCATCAGTGCCTGTTTCTTTTTTTATTGTTGTTACTTCCATTGCTTTGAGTTGATGTTGGTGTTGTCGTTGATGTTGCCCCAACAAATCAATGGATATCAAACACACAAATTTGTTTGTTTTTAATTACCTTTTTTGGACAAAATTCATTAATATTATTTTTAACAAATGACCATTTAAAAAGAATTTTTTTCTTTGACGTTTTTCTCTATCGATTTTGTTGCTGCTTTAATCCAATTCTTTGTCGTCGTCTCGTCGTTGAAGGTTTTTGTTCTGCTTGATTTCATATTACTTTTTTTGGAATCCTCTTTCTTTTTTATGGGAATCTATCTGGATTCCTCCTTCTTTTTTGTTAAACGTATAAAATTGATTGCCCAAATTTAATTTTTAAAATTTAAATTTTTTAACTAAAAGAAGAAAAACCTATGTTTTACGTAGCAGTTTTGATTTGTTGAAAACTTAAAGAGATTAGTTAAATATATATTGTTACTCTTGTCTATTGTGAAAATGTCACTTATAGAACATTTGCAATGGTAAACTTTAAATATTATTTATATAAAAACATTTTAATAATGCTATTAAAGTAGCGGCTTTTAACATTACACTTTTGCATTCGCTTGATTAATTTAAATTTAAAACATCTAATAAATGTTCCCCCACTTTTTTCTAGGGTAATGGAACAGTCAAATAGTTTATTACTTAATGAAGAAGCTTTAAAACAATGTGCAGATTTAACAAAACCAATATTTATATATGAATGGCTTAGATATCTTGATCGAATATTACCTGTAACACAAAAGGTATAATTATCGGCTGAAAATTGCTTTACCCAACAAAACATTTTCTTTTTTTAGACAGATATAAAAAATGTTCAACAAAAACTTGTACAACAGCTATCAGAACAAATTTCCAAAGGTCCTGGTGCTCCAACTCGTCAATTACTTGGGCGTTGTTTAGCACAAATTTTTACTATCGCTGATGCATATGATCTTTTTCAAACAATTAATATTTGTAATGATGCTCTTAAAATTAAAGATGATTCAAATTCACAACTTCCTGTTAAATTGTAAATTTTAAACAAACACATTTATATTACAGTATCATCTACAGTATATACAAATTTTAGAACTGCTTTATCAGTACTTGGTGCAATGTATGAATCACTTGGTCGAATGGTTGGCCGAAGTTATGAAGAAGGATTTCAATTTATGATGAAATGGCTTAAATCGGCTGAATCAAATAGTCGAACAGAAATTTTAATAACTTTATCAAAGATGGTTCATGGCCTTGGCTCAGCTGCTTTTTCAATTCATAAAGATTTATTTAAACAACTTTCAAAAAGTTATTTAACTGATCGAGTAATGTCTGTTAGAGCTGCAGCAGCTACCGTATGCTTTCCCCACATGCTTTACATTTATAATAATGTAAATACTTTTTAGTGTTTACATGATCTCGTTGCTGAATCTGGATCACCAGTATATTCAAATGATATTGATGCAATTTCAACGCTATGCTTAAAAGCTCTTGAAGGTGCAAATTATGAAGTTCGATTTATTATTGCAAAAGTTTTTGCAAAGCTTGCTGTTTCTGCTGTATCCCCAAAAGTTGGAACTCCATCCTCACAAACAAATAAGCCATCAACGATTGAAGATGTTTTTGGTTCACTTGCAACAGGATTTTTACGTGGTGGAATTGGTGGATTTTTAAATTTAAAATCGAATTCTGGTGGAGCAGCACCTGGTGGACATAAAGAAATTCGAGTTGGTGTTGCACATGCATATGTTCAGGTGATAAAAGAACTGGGACCATCATGGCTAGAAAAGAATTTGGCATTCTTTATTAAACATTTACTTGAGCTTGTTGCAAAATGTGGGCCATTAGCTTATACAAAGTAAGCTTTTAACATTTTTGACATACATATGTAACAATATATTATTGCAGTAATAGCGCACAAGCTGCTGAAGTAGTACATATGCGACGATGCATTTCATTTATCTTTCGACATACTTTGGGTGAAATTCTTTCTGAGCCATCACAAATATCTGCATGTAAAATTTTCGGTGATCTCTTGAATGATTATGTCAGCAGTTTTGATTGTACAGTTGAAAATGATGAAGAACGAATTCTTGATGCTGATACATTTTCATCTGCACAAGTTACAATTGTTTCGCTGCTTGAAATTTCGGCATTAGTTCGACAGATTGGTACTGCTGTTACTCCGCTATTTGTTGAAGCATCTGGAATTATGGAGCCTGTATTTGCATGTTTACAACATCCAATTTTGGGTACTCGTTTAGCAGCAGCATGGTGTCTTCGATGTGTTACTTATAGTGTTCCTTCACAACGTACACCTCTCATTGATCGATGCATTAATCGTTTATCAAGACTTGAACATTTAAAGAAATCTCCTGAAGCTATTAGTGGATATGCTTTAGCTTTATCCGCTTTACTTGCTGGTGCAAATGATTGTGAAATGGGAATTCCATTTACAAAATCAAAACAAGTTTTTACAATTGCTGAAGATATGATTAAATCAGCATGTCAAACATCAAAATTAGCTTTACAAAAAATTAAATCTGGTTGGTTACTTGTTGCTGCAGTTATTACAATGGGTGTGTTATTAACATACTGTAGTTTACCATAGTAATAATATTATTTTTTGTAGGTACACCATTTGTTCGACATAATTTAAATCGGCTATTATTACTTTGGAAATATGCATTCCCACGATCATTGGATGAAGCAAAAGCAGAAAAAGGTCGCGGTGATGCATTTACATGGGAATGTACACTTGAATCTCGAGCAGGTGCCCTTGCTTCAATGGATGTATTTATGCGGCATTGTCAAGATTTAGCTACAGAAGATATTATCAAAAAACTTATTCAACCTGTTGAATCATGCTTAGCAACAATGTCATTGTAAGTACATATCTCTGAAAAACTAATACAGTAATTTAAAATTATTTTTTACAGAGTATCAGATCTATTATATTCACATGGTGCAAAGCTTCGACATTCAATATATACTTTTCGAATTCGACTTTATTCATTTTTATCAAGACTTAAGCTAAAATATATTGAAACTTCACTATCAGCATTACTTCGAGAACTTGTTGCTGATATTACTCTCTCAGATAACAGCCAATCTACAACTTGTAGCTCGCTCCTTGCACATTTATGCACTTCTGTTGAATCCACTTTGCTATATGGTTGGGTACAAAATACTTCTCAAGCTCAACTCGAAGAAGAACTCTATTCAACACATTTAGCGCCAGATCAAACATTTGAAAATGATCCACTGTCGTTAATTTGTTCTTCCATAATTGATTCCGATTCTGATGTCGCTTGGCCAGAACCCCTTCCCGTTCATGTTGCTTCAATTGATTCTGCAATTCAAATGTTTGGACGTGTATATCCCCTTGCACCAACAAAGCATAAACTACAACTTACAAATCATTTCTTAAATTGTTTTAAAGCAATCAAAAATCCTACTCGTCTTCAATCTGTTCAAATGAATGTTTTATCTGCAATTTTATGTGCCATGAAATCATTGGGTGAAATTCGAAATGCTAAAATTGAAGGGGAAGAACTTCAAAAAGCAAATATTAATTTGATTATTCCATTTTTAAATTCTGAAAAAGTTTTACTTAAATGTTTAGCAATTGAAACGCTGGGACATTTGGCGCAAGCTGTTTCAGAGCCACAGGTTTGTCTTTGAACACAAAATTGAAATTTTGGTTACGCAAGTACCTTTGATTTACCAATTTTCAAATTATTAGAGTTGAAATTAGCACCAAAATTTCGAAATTTTCAATTTTTACAGCAAAAAAAAATTTTGTTATTAAAATTTAGCATACAGTAACAAAAACTTCATTATTGAAATCTTTAAACTTTTTACCACCGTTTTTAAAAATCTGTTATTTTTAGTTTGTTGCTGGAAATGCTCAGCTATGCTTTGATAAACTTCGAACAATTCGAGATGAAAAATCTCGTACTGGATTTGCTTTATCACTTGGTGTTTTGCATAGGCATGTGGGGTCACTTGGTTCTGGACAACATTTAAATACATCTGTTTCAATTATTCTTGCATTAGCACAGGATTCTTCTTCACCAACTGTACAAGCATGGGCAATTTTATCACTTTCATTGATAGCAACAACTGGGGGTGGAATGTTTACAGGATATGTTGAACCATGTATATCATTGTGTTTACGGCTGCTATTAAATACTGCACAAACAAATGTTGAAATTATTTTATGTGTTGGAAAGCTTGTTTCTGCTTTGATTACATCAGTTGGACCAGAACTTCAAATGATGACAAATGGTGGAATGGATAATATGCGATCATCATTTTTGATTGCATCTGCAATGATGTTTGAACATTCTGATTCACAGATTAAAGCTGAAGCATTATCATGTTGGCAGCAGTTACATTTATTTGCACCAAGATTTGTTCAATTGGATCGTCTCGTTACAAATATTTGTGTAAGCTTCTATTCTTTAGCACAGAGCTTTTTTTTGAATCCATTTTGCTTTCACATAAACCTAAAATTTTTTGGTAGAGTCTTGATTTAAAAGCAAACCATATATCTATACCTCTAGACTCTTGCAAATTTATAATTTGGATGATAGTAATAATAGTAATTCTTTTTTAGCATTTATTAACAAATCCACATCTTGTGCTTCGAAAAGCAGCAGTTTCATGCCTTCGACAGCTACTACAACGTGAAGTTAAAGAAGTTCGAGAACATGCACAAACACTTGTACCAGTTGGAATGATGGAACATTCAAAATCAGCAAAATGTCCATTACCTGAAACAGGACTGGAAGGTGCACTCTTTGAAATGTTAGATATTGAAACAGATCGTGAACTTCGACAACATATTAAAGAATCACTAAATTTTTTGGTTCAAGCAACTTCTGGTGAATTACTTTCACATTGGTTAACAATGTGCAAAGATATTCTTGCTTCTTCAACATCAAATGAAAATACTCGTTCAACAATTATATTAACCGATGATCGACAAGCTAAATCCAATATTAGCAGTGGAAATAATGCAGAAGAAAAAGATGAAGATGACGAGAATCAAGGTGATGATGCTGATACTCTAAATGCCATGGGATTTAGTGATGCAAAGTCTCGTGAAAAAGTGCTTCCAAGATGGCCATCTCGAGTATTTGCATTTGAAATTGTTCAAAAGCTGATGGGTGTTTGTGATACTGAGAGAGCACATTTGGATTTTGCATTAGCTAAAGAACTTCAAACAACAACTGCTGGACGACCAGATTATTTGGTGCTACATTTATCAGATCTTGTTCGAATGTCATTTATGGGTGCAACATCAGATAATTCAAATCTTCGATTAGCTGGTCTTTCATGCCTTCAAGATGTTATTAATCGTTTTGCTACCGTACCTGATCCATCATTTCCTGGTGATGTAATTTTAAAACAATTTCAAGCACAAGTTGGTGCAGCACTACGGCCAGCATTTGATCCTGAAACTCCTTCACATGTTACAGCTGCTGCATGCCAAGTTTGCTCAACTTGGATTGGTTCAGGTGTTGCAAGAGATTTGAATGATCTTCGACGAGTTAACCAGTTACTTGTTTCATCACTTTCAAAACTTAAACATGGTTCAATCAATACACAACTATATAATGAATCTGCTGCAACACTTGAAAAATTAGCAATTCTTAAAGCATGGGCAGAAGTTTATATTGTTGCTGTGAAAGAACAAGATGAAAAATTGAATCAACCTCCAAAAGATCAAGACGATATAAATGGATGTAATGAAAATTTATTGACACTTGTTAATCCAGAATTAAATACTTTGGTTGGACATTGGCTAGCAGTTTTGAGAGATTCTGCTTTACTTTCACTTCCAATGGAATTTGGAAATCAACTTCCTGAATCTGGTGGAGCTTTTTATACTCCTGATTCGGCTGAAGTAAGTCTAATAGCTACTAAAAGTCTATCTTATTAGTTTCACATATTTGATTATGTAAATATAATTATCGATTTTTTAGTCATGCAAAGATTATTATCGTGCTAGTTGGCCTCCAATACTTCTTGCAACTTCAATATGGTTAAATCGAAATAATTTTGAAGTAACAATTCCAACGACATCAGAAAATGAGAATCAGCCATGGCTACAAGATCGTCGTGAAACTCGTTTTGCACTTTTACTTGGAATGTGTTGTGAAGCACTTTGTAGTAGCCGATCTTATACAGATTCCGATCGAACAATTCAGCTATGTTTAAGTACTTTGAAAAATTTAATTGAATGTAAATGGGCACAGCTGGAGCTGATGAGAGATGTACGAGTGGCTGTTGAAATGATGAATATTTTGCATCGACTTGTACTTACAAGAGATAATCTTCAAACTCAACATCTTTGTGCAGATGTTGTGATATCAATTTTAACAGCAGCAAAAACTGCAATTAAAACAGTTAATTGTGATGATGTTGTAAATGGAAATATTGATCCCAATACAGCTGTCTATCAAGGATATCCAGGTGGAGAAGGTATTAATGGCTTTGATTCACAATCTTCACTTTCATTTGCAACTCTTGAAATTGCTCTTTGTATTCTTGTACGACAAATTCCACAAATTAATTCAGCTTTAATGAAAAGTAAATCATCTGCCCCGTTGCATTTCCGGAAATATACTCGTCTACCATCAGAAGGATGTGAACTGGTTAAACTTGGTGTTAAATTGTTAGTACAAATTCCACAACTTTGTAGCCCTGAAGGTTCAATTGTTGTTCTTCCAACTGTTTTTTATTTGGTTCTTGGAGTGCTACGAGAATCCTCACGAATTGATGTTGATTCATCAGGTGATCTTTCAACTGGACATGTTTCTGCTGGAGCTGCTGCAGCTATGATGGTACGTGCAGTTTTTTAAATAAATAAATGAAACTTTAATAAATTAAATTTTTTGGGCTAGATTTGAATCTAATTTTGCTAATTTTGATTTTCAATTACTTTTGAAACATTTAATTTTATAATTGAAAAAATTTTTGATGACAAATATTAAAATTTCAATTTTCGAATAGTTTCAAAAAAATAAATATCAAACATTTTTTAGGCTCTTCGTGAACTTGCAACCCAAGTTCCAACATCATCAGAAACCTTTGAATCATGGTCATCTGTTATTCGAAGCTCTCTACTTTCACTTCTAAATATGGCAGAAGGTGAATCACGAGTTGATCGAGCTGTTGTAATGTTAGCTGCTACCGTAATGACAACAACTCTACCATCACATTTTCCAATTGGTGCGCCACTTTTCCATAAACTCTGTCGGCTACTTAAGAATTGTTTATCACATTCACTTCCGGCAATTCAACAAAAAGCTCTTCAATCAATTACATCAATATTTTTACGAAAAGAAATTTGTTCACCATATATTCGAGAGCTAGGCCCAAATGTCTTTGATAGAATTCGTCCATATGTTCTACCAGAAAAGGAAGCACAATCTCCAACAATTGAAACTGATTTGCCACTGCTTCAAGATATCACTGAACCAGAAATTGCTGTAATTCAAGATTCAATTAAAGCCATTGAAGCTGTACTAAAAGTTTCAACAACTCCACAAAAGCAATTAATGTTTGTAAATCTGCTGCTTCGATGTCTTGCAAGATTTTTATGTAATGATCCAACAAAAGAACTTAAAACCCTGCAGCCACATGTTCGAAAACTTCATGAATTTGCATTTTATCGTATTAATACACTTGGTCCACAACATCCTGAAGCCTTTAAACTTGTTATTCAATCATGCCCTGCAATAAAACTTCGAATTGAACGTGCTGCACAACTTATCTCAAAGGTATCTCAGCAACAACAAGCTGCTGCAACACTCTTTCAGCAACAAAATGCTTTCAAAACAAATCAATCATCACAAAAACCTACAATTGAATTAAAAATGGATTTTGCGGCTGGTTTTACTGCAAAATAAATAAATTAATATTATTTCTAAGTTTTTATATGCTTATATTGTTTTTTTTGAAAAGGGTATGAATTTTCATTATTATTATAATTAGTTATCCCGGCTTGTAAATATTTTTTGTTTAATTAATTGTTAAATTTTCTTTTACAAATCTTTAACAATAAATGGCTTTTATCTTTTTTACTTTTCAATAAACAATAAACACTTTATCATATCTTGAATAATAAAGTTTTGGTGCTCGAATAACCAATTGCATTTTTTATTTTAGTAATCGTTATTTTTAAAAAAATAGCAACGAATTTTATATGGTTTTTCGAGCAATATATTTTAACTTAACTTGCTGTAAAGAAAGTGTCTGCATAAAATCCTTGGAAAATATACCAATTTTCAAATATTCAAAATGAAAAGTTCTTGAATGAAAGCTTTTCAAAGAAAGAATAAAAAAGATAAATGCTTCAACCATTTCCTGTGATTCAGAATTTGGAAAAACGAAAAGTTCTTTTTTCACTTCTTTTGATAAATCGTTGAGAACTCTTTTACGTTATACAAGAAGTTTGGAAAAGAAAGGCATTTTTTACTTTTAACTGCAGTAGCCGTGTCAATGATCCTTGACTTCTTTTGACCTTTTTTGGACTTTTAAGTGGTAGCTTTAGCTGCTTCAAAAAGAGAGAAAACAATGATGAAAATTATTTAAAGAAGACAAAAGTATCTCAAAAAATGATTGTGTAAAAAAACTGCTCATTTTATTTATTTCTTCATTTGTATGTCATATACATTGCCATTAAAAACAGAAAGTTTAAAGTATGTTCTCTTCCTTCCGTGTTCTGTTTTTTTCCAAAATCTGTTTTTCTCACATTCATTCATCCACTTCTCTTTCCCACATATCCATGTAAACATATGATTCAAGAAAAATAACAATAAAAGAATATTAAAAAGAAAAAAAGTTTCCGGCAATTTTGTTTTTTTTTGAGATGAAAAATAAGAATCTCGATGGACGACTTAACTGCTGATATCCTTCTTCAATATTTTCATTTTTTTCTCGGCATTGACAGATTGCTGGTTGCTATCGAGTGAAGATGTTTGCTGCTTTTCCATCTCTTCAACTTCTTTTTTCTTGAGAAGGGCTATTCTTACATGCCATAATAGAACATGAAAAGATTATGACTTGATGCCTTTCTTTTTTCTTCTCCCAGATTCTGGACTTTTAAAAATGAGGCCGAAGTCTATTTTTTCTTGCTTTTTTTTGTGTGGTCAAAAATGGGAGGAATTTTGAAACAATGGATTTATAGTTGAATGACGAATAAAAAGAAATGACGGAAACTTTTCTAATGAAGCAGACGGCGGCGAGCAATGGCATCTTTTTAAGCCTTCAGAAAAATGAATGAATGGTTTCTTGCAGAAGGAGGGAGTCAAAATTAGAGGGGGTAATAATCTCGTCTTTTTCGGATGAAAACGCTTTGCTCTTTTTTTTTAGAAAGAATGGGAAAATTTTAACAGCAACAGAAGAGGCAGTTGAGTGTCATTGATACCACTCGTAAAGACGTTTATCTATTTTATTTTGATGGCATTTATTATGATGATGCAATTTCTTTTTTTTGACATTTTTCAGCTGAAATGTTGTATTGACCAAATAAAGATTTGTTAAAAAACTTTTAGATGATGGGATGTCCGAAATCTAAAAGAAAGTTGTTCTAATTTTTGCATACGTTATCACTTTGATATGTGGAACCACGAGATTTATAAAATCTAAACAAAAATGTTTTAGAGTGACTACAGTATCCTTTATTTTTTTTACGTGAAATCATTTTTAACACATTTTTTTCACTCATTTTCTCTCCCTTTTTTCCCATAAAAATGAATTCTTGTCAAACATCTAAAATGCCAGAAAAAAAGAGTGAAAGATGAAAAACAAACATTAATCTCAGAATCTCTCAACACCCCTTCATTTTGGCTTCTTAGTTCTTGTTTTCCAAATTTTGAGGTATACTTGAAAAAAAATCTCTTTCTCATTTTTTCCATGCTTTTTCAAGCTTTACCCTTCATTTTTTGAAGCTCCCAAAAAGCAACCCAAAAAATGCCCATATCCTCTTCCCACCGTCCCCCAAAAAAAGAACATTCAAAAATAAATTTATCCTTTCCTTTCTTGCTTTCCCTTTCGTTAAACATTAGCTTTTTTTGGTGGTTCTTCTCCCTCCCCTTTGTTTTCTGAATCTGAAAAGTCATTTTACTTTCACTTTTTTTTCTGCCTTCAAAAAAAACACTGCCCTTTAATTTTCTTCTTGCCGGATTTTTTTTGTTGTTTGAAAGAATCTTTTGCAGCTTAATACAAAGTTTTTGGATTTGTACAAACTTCTTTTTATTCGCTTAGTAACGGTTTTTTTTCTTCCTTCATTTTACCTAAAAATCTTAGAAGCAAGCTTTGCTCTTTTTTGTCTTTAAGTTTTTAATCAAGAAACCAAAAAGGAGAAAATTTGTTATTTGAAAATTCTGTATTTCCTTTTTCTCTTCTCCTTTAGTGAATGAGGTAGTTAGTTGTTGTTGTTCCTTGATAGAAATCTGAGATTATGTGATGTGAAAATTCTTATTCTGAAAAGATTTTCTGCGTGGGAGAAAAACATCTCTCTTTCTATTTTCTTTTTTCTCACACAACAGAATCTCAGATGAAGTTTTTCCTGCTTCTTTTTTCGTTTTTTTTGTGCCATTGACAAAAGCGCTGGTTTCTTCTTCTTCTCCCATTTACATTTTCGCGTCATTTTGTCCAAGTTTTTTCTTGTTTGGGAGGGGGTTAAAAACAGCTTTAAAAGAGATGAATGAATGAAAATGACCAACACCATTTTCTTTTGTCTTTTGCCGGAAAGAGACAATGATGTCGCATCTTTTTTTGTAGGAAGTTTTTAAACCCGGATCTTTGGATATTTCTTTTCTTTTGTTTAAAAATTGCGTATTTTTTAGGGAAAATATTTTTTTTATTACGTATTTATTTTGCCAGGCTTCAAAAGCTGTAATTTTTGATACAACAAAATGGGTCTTGAAATGTTTCAAATTCAATCAAAAGTAAGTTACTCTCTTTTTAGCTCCCCTTCAAAAATGATGCAATATAGATATTAAACTTTAAATAAACTTGAACTCGCAGAGACTAAACAGCTGCAAATTTAGAATTTGGAATTTTTTAAAATAAGCTTTTGATTACAAATTTATAAAAATTGTAAATCATTTTTTCTTAAAATTTTTTAATTATTTTTTCTGATGGCACAACATTGGTTAAGAAATATAAATAACAACAAAAAATACTAAAAGAGATGCTTCAACAGAAAAAAATGTTGTCATTAACAACCAAGAATCTGAGGCTTTTAAAAAAATATGAAGCGTCCTGTCCTTATTATTAGTACAAAAAATGTCTTTAAAATGCTCGTATCTGAAAAAATTCCTTAAAAATGTTTGGTATTTTTTGATTGCTTCGATCAGAAATTTATTTTGGGGATTAATTAATCAGGTATGAGATTTTGTTATCTCTATTTTTTTATGTATGTACAATGCCACTTATTTTTTCATTAAACACATATTAGGCCAGCTCTTTGATTCGATTATTGGATTTTTGATTACACATTTTTCAAATAGAAAAATGCAGTCTGGCACAAAAAATAAGAAAGATAAAAAGAAACTTCTAAAGACAGGATTTAATCAGTCGATATTTTTTATGCGTTCATTCATAGCATGGTTATATCCTTTTTCGAATTAGTTTGGGATTCCATTCTCTCACAGTTAGATTTAAAATAATTTATTTGGACTTTTGTAAATTTAAATTCTCGCTTTTACTTTGATCCATTTAAAATTTGATTAATTATTGCCAAAAAGTACCATTAATTTTGTAGCAAATATCCCCCAAGAGAACAATCATTTTTGTCAGATAAAACCCATGATTTATCTTTCATGTTCATGTACATCTTCTGTTTTTAGCTCGTTGAACAACTACCAGTAAATAAATTACAAATGCAAGAAACAAATATTCGACTAGGAATTGGCTTTTTGGTGATATTTCTTTATATGTTAATTGGAGCAATGGTTTTTGTAAGGATTGAAAGTCCTCTGGAGCAAACTCTCTTTGATGAATATGATTCACTTCGAAGTGAATGGGAGTTGAAGCTAGCTGCAAAGGGCTTTGATGCAACAGAAATTGATAACCTTTTTGCAAATGTTAAATATATGGCTGAAATGGGAATTTGGAGAGAGCAGAATGTTACAGCTGATTATAGCTGGAGTTATGGAAGGGCATTCTTTTTTGCTGGTGCATTGCTAACAACTATTGGTAAGAATTTCTTCTGTGGTGTGAAAATGGGATATTGCCAGAGGGAATCTAGAATCTGATCCACATTTGGTTTAGATTTTCTTATTATCTTTTTAATTCCAACAATTTGTCGATTAATGTTGACATTTTCGCATAATCAGTTTTAGAGATAATTCGGGTATCTAAAGCTATAACCCTTTAAGGCATTTAGCAAATGATTTTAATTTTATCGATGCTTTTTAAATCTTTTGTTTTGTTTTTTTTCTAAATTTCGATCATTTCATCATTCAATTACAGGTTACGGCAATGTTTCACCACGAACACCACATGGAAAACTTTTTACGATTATTTTTTGTGTTATCGGAATTCCGATGACTTTAGCCCTTCTCTCAGCTTTAACACATCGAATCCGTTACCCCTCTGCCTGGCTTCGAAAACAACTTAATGTTCATTTGGGGCATCTCTTTCATGCCATACATCTTCAAGTAAATTTTTTTGTTTATCCCTTTTTTAACACATAAACATTTTTAGTGGGTTCATTTGATGGTTGTTTGTTTCCTGCTTTTTATTGTTGCATTTTTAATTCCATCAATGATATTTATGTCAATTGAAACCGATTGGGGATTTATTGATGCGATATATTTTTGTTTTGTAAGCCTTTCAACAATCGGATTAGGTGAGTGAAAAAAAAGGGGGATTAAAGGTGATTTTTGAAATCTCTTTTTGCTTCAGGTGATTACACACCTGGTGATCAACCAAATCAACCATATCGTGGATTTTATAAATTTCTTGTTACTGGTGAGTCAATACTTTGTATGCAAACTAGTTCTTTGTTTGTTTTAAAACTGAATTTTGAACTTCCGTTTTGTGATCAAACTTTTTCGCAAGCTAGAGTATTTTCTTTAATGATACTGTAGTTAAAAATTTGTAAATTTTTATTACTACACAAAAAAACAGCGTTAAAAGTTTTTTGAATGTTTTTCTGAAAATGTTAAATTCAAAATTTTTTAGTATATTTATTGTTCGGGCTTTCATGTATGATGTTATTCCTTGCAACGCTATATGATATTCCACAAATGAATTTAACAAGATTTTTTGTTACCAAATCTAACAATCTCGAAGACGGTGATGATGATGATGAAAATGAAATAAAACCTATTCATATGGTAAGTAAATTGTTCCCTACAGTAACCCTTCTAATTCCCATCTTAATTACAGTCAAATGGTGGCCCAAAATATACCAAATATAATGGCGATGAAAATATTGTAACCCCTTCTGGTCATAATGGCACTCCATTACCATATACTGCAGTAAACGGTTATTATCAACAATAATTATTATTATACAATAATAATATTTTACCACTTTTATACACTTTATTTTTTATATATAAAAATTATCAAAAAAATAATCAATAAACATTAAATTATTATTATACAAAATCTGTCAATACAAATTTAAAATGAACTAAAAATTTACAAATTTCTAAACACTTTTTTCTTTAAAAGAGAAGGCACAAAGTTTTGAGTTACAAAATTTAAAAGAATTTTTACATACAAATTATCTATTAAAATATTTAAGAAAGAAGATTTAAAGTATTTTGTCGATGATTTTTAAATTATTTTTTTTGAAAGATAAATATCACAGGTGTTTTTTCATGAAGAGGGGAATGATTGGAATACGAATTAAAGCAGCCATCTTGAAAAAGCAAAAATCATAAAAAATGGAATTAAGATTGCTGTTGTCAGAGTTGTGGCAGAAGAGCCATTACAAAGTTGTTCAGAGCAGCAACAAATATAACCAAGATTTGGGATATTCTGACAGGAATCAAAGATACGATAGGTTTGACAAATTGATGACACACCTGTTCCATCACAATATCGAACCTGAAATTTTAGAGAGATTTAGAATAAGGAAATTTATTTTGAGTTTAATCAAATTTAAGCTATTTTTCGCCACAAAAACGGAGTTACTTATCTAGAATTAAATTAAGCCGTTTAAAGCTATTTCGTTAAATTGGGTTTTTGATTAAACAAACGAGAAACGAAAAATTAAATTTAATTAAATCCAAATTATATTTACCGTGCAATTAATCACTTTATTGTCGAATTTGTTCCAATACAGAAAACTTAAACACATAATAATTCAGCCAAAATGAATGTATCATGCACAAACTTTAAAGCAATCAAAAAACTTCAAACTCTGCTTTTTTTAAAAGTTTTTTTTTGTGAATTTCAAAACATCTAATTTTCTAATTTTGGTTTATTAACTTTAATGTTAACACTACTTACCGTATCCAAACCCAATGATTGTTTGATACAAGAGATGCTAGGACATTCCAGAATTTGTAGCTGACTTCCAGAATAACATTGAATTGCATCATTTTCATTGATAAAAATTGAAAATAAAATCGTTGTTACAAATAAATATTCCAACATTCGTGTCATCTTTGTAAAAGTTGTAAAGGTAATTCTTATTCTTCAATGAACAAAGAAAACTTTTTTAAGAGTATAATTCAATAATCTGAAAAATGTCCTTTTTTCTCTTTCTCTTTATTATTGTACTTATTGCCCCAATCAAAGAAGCATAAAAAAGAAAAAAGTTATTGTTTGAAATGCGCCAAATAAAGAAGAACGCGTGTGTAATAGTAGTGTCCAGGTGCCTCAAAAATCCCTTCTTTCCCCTCTCTTCAAACAACAACAATGCCTTTCATTTCATTTTATTTCGTTTCAAAAAATTATGTAATTGAGCGCCTTTTTAGAACGAATGAGTGAATGCTTGAGTGCGCAAAAAATACAATCTTCCCCCTCTTTTCTTCTGAAAGAAGAAACTTTTTTCTTAGATATTTGGATTAGGTTTGGTGTTGGTAAAATAAAGTAAGGCAAAAAAAATTAAAGCTTCAGGAAAGGCATTTAAAAAATGACAACAGTATGGAAACAGTTTTCAAAAAATTTAAACTCAAAAGCTGTGATGCTTGACTATGAGGATTGAAAATCGGCTTTGATTAATCCCATTTTTTACAGTTGAAAAAGTGTGCCAAAACAACGACAAAATATATTAAGTCTATAGTTATTTGATCAAAGAGAGATGTATGTGGAGTTTTTCAGCTTTCTTATATCTTTATTAAAATTATTCAGCTACAGTAGTTTTAAGTTGATGCATTACATAAACTTTTAGACGAAAGAACAGAAAAACGCTAATTTAAAAAAGTTTTTATAGGTTTTTGATAAAAACAGAAATCAGCCCTCCTCCTTCTTACTTGTCATCACTTATAATAACTACAGTACTTTTTTTTAAGTTTTATAGTTTATTTTTAAACAAAGAAAAACTTGTTGTTTCTTTGTTTAAAAATAACAAAGCTAATTTTAGAAAAAAATTTTTATCGGCCTAATGAAGTAGTCAAAAGTCAGGCCTCTGCAGTAATTAATTGTGAAGGTGGAGGAATATTTAGCTCTTTTGATTTGAATGAACTTTTATTCTTTAAATAAAAAATAAAGTCAAAAGCTAAATAATTCCTGTGAGATTTTTGAAAATACACATTTTTTAAATCAACAACAAGGAGTTTTCCCAATAGACACGGAGGAGGGAATACATGTAGAGCAACTAAAAAGATCAAAGTTTGATGAAGCGAGGATAAAATATAGCTTAATCCAATTTTCATACATATGGTTTAAAAAAATTTGTGAATTCTGGCGTATAAACAAATCCCCCCAAAATTTGGTATAAACAAAAAACTTTAAAAGCCCAAAGCTAATAAAAAACCAAACATTTTTTTTAAAAACTTGACGTCTACTTTTTTCGAAACATTTATTATTTGGGTGGCAGCAAAGAATCAAACAATTCAATAAACCGAAGAAATTTGAATGGAATATAAAAGGACCCTTTCCCTTTAAAAAGCAAAGAGGGAAGGGCTAAGGATGAAGGAGAAGAGGGGGGAAGAGCTGTGAAAATAACTTAATTTTGGTGGTCTTCACTTTGTTAAAACATTTTCTTCATCTTTTATATAAAGAACAACATCCGTTATTTTTTTGGAAGTGCCGAGATTTAAAAAAAAGAAAGAAAGGATTTAAGAAATAAAAAATAGAAGAAGAAAGAAAACTGCTTCTTCTTCAGAAGCGAGAATGGCCCGTCGACGGCCGGCCGGCATTGAACTGCTAATTGGAGCTTGTCGTTGATGTTGTTGTTAAAAAAAGAAAAAAAATTAAAAAAAAGTGGTCCTTGAAATATTTTTTGATAAAAAAATGTATGTATAAAACATACAAAAAAAGGTAAGAAAAGAACGGATGAAAAATATTTAATTAAAATTGTTTGGGCTTTTGATTAGCATCTGCAGTGGTCCGTTACAAGCATTCCAAGGTTTCATGGAATTACGGTAGTTAGTTGAAAGAAAATGGTGAAAAGGTATTTGAAAAAGATTTTTTAACAAAAGTTGCGTCTTTAAAATCAAATAAAAAAAGTAACTTCTAAAACAGAAATGAAGACTTTTGATTAAATTTTTTTTGTATTTTTCTAAGTTTCGATTCTAGCCTAAAAGACGAAATAGAATAATGAGAATGTAAGTGATGATAAGATACAATCCAAGAGCAAATGAATTTACAGTAACGCCTGCATTTCATATTTTAAAAAAAATTTAATGATCTTCTTCTCACCATAAGACAACAACAAATATTCCACAATTATAAAAACTTTTAAACGATCACAGCCATAAAACCTTGAATACAATAAATACAAAAAAGGCATGGATGAATTACAAACAAATTTTACAAAAAGAGATAATAAAAAGAAATCACGTTTTTTAAACACAAAATCCCTCTAAACCCCTCCTGTCAATGAATGAGATGAAATTTGTTAGATGATTCAGTATTTATTTATTATTATGATTTTGTAATGGCGATTATATTATTAAAAAAAGTTGTTTCGCAATTGTTAAACATTTTTTATCTAACAAAAAAAAGAGGATAAAAAAAACCTTTTCAAACACGACTTAAAAATCAAAAGCATTACTAAATACCATCACCTGTTTAAAAAGAAAAAAGATTTTAGAATTGAATAACAATACTCTCTCTTCTTCTTCTTTTATCTTTTTAGTTCCTTTTTAATAACTTTATTTTTGGAGATTTCTGTCACAAATAGGAGAAACATACGCAAATAATATTTTTGAATAAAAAAAATATTTGACAATGCCAAAGCGCGAAAAATGAGGGGAAGAAGTCAAACAAGGCCATTTCCGGAAACATCAGAAAAAATGTTTTGGTTTTATTTTTTTTATATTTGAGGGATTTTTTTAAAGAAATGACGGGAAAAGTAAGGGAAAGGTAGGAAGGAGGGAGATGTAGAAACAGGGAGGGAGAAGTGACATCAAGGACACAATAAAGGAAAGAGTTAGAAAGAAAAATGATTTGGTTATTGAAGGATGTGATGAATTTTTGAAGATAGTTGTTTGATTTACCTCAACAATAAAAAAAAGATGGATGAATTTTTTTGTCGTGTTCTTGAAAGATAGATAATAAATAATAATAACAGATGGATGTAAGTAACTACAAGGGCATATTCTTAAAAAAAACAGCAGCAACGGAAATCATTATCGCACAGGTGGTATGTAGTCTATTAAAAACGCATCATATGTTACACATGGATATGTTTTAGAACATGTTTTTGTGAAATAAAAAAAAACAAAAGCGCTTTTTTTAAACAAAAAAGTTTAAAATTTAAGGGTAAATTTATTTTATAAAAACGAGCAATGACATGTTCAACACGAATGCTAACAAGAGTTTCTGCAAAAGGAAAAAACACTTTATTTTTTTCCTTGTCAAGAAAAAAAACAATGAAGAATGCACTTTTAAAATGTTTTTTTAAGGTTGCAAAAGATTTTACAAAAGTATCAGCTAATGTTAACTGGGTATTTAGAATTTAAGTTTTATTTTTTAATATACATTTCTGGGACACAAACAGGTACTGATATTTCTAAGCATTAAGATTAAACTTTGTTTTCATAGTTTTAAGCCCAAATAAATATTATAGCATATCCATATTCCTAAACCTTTCTCAATATTTACACCAAAGAATAAACATTTTAATTTCCGTTCTTCTTCTATTATTAATTTTTTTTTGCAAAAATGAAACCGAAACATTTTTATTAATGAAAAAAAAAACCGAACAGTCTCTCCAAAAACAACGAGCTCTTGTAAAAGATTTTTGTTAAGCTGCTTTGCACTCATCTCATCATCTCACATCATCACAATATTTCGGGAAATTGAAACTTAAACTCGATGAACCGCAAAAATAAATGGCAAAAAAAGAAAGATAAAAGAAGAAAAAAAGCAGACAGCAGCGGCGACAACAAAAAAAAGTGTTGTTCTTGTTGTTGTGTTGAGGAGGTCCTTATTTGATGGTGATGACTGACGGAAATGAGTTCCGAAACAACAGGAACATTTTTGCTTCCGATATATGCAAATTTTCAACAATGCAAACACTTTAAAACATATAAAAAAGTGGAATTTCTTTTTTTTTCTATGTTAATCGAAAAGTCCACGCACGCGCCGGTGCTGTCGCCTTTTCGCAAAAGGAAAGATTGCCACCACCCGTTGAGGAGAAGAGGGAAATAAAATACATAAAAACTTAAACTCAAAAAAAGGCAAACATTGAATCTATCAAAGTTTTCATCAACATTAAATCCCTGTTCTTTGAAAAAAAAGTAGCAATCAAAACCACTTTAAAAAAAAGACACATGTTTAAAAAATGGGCACAATTACAGTCTCGTTTTGTTCATCACTTCCCGTAAGTTACGGGCCGTAACTCTTTTCCCTCAAAAAGTTTTTAAAGAAAATTAGAACAAAATCCGTCTTCCCTCTTTCTAATTCACCGATTCTAAAACATTTTATTGTTTTTCCTCAAAACAAAACTCATTGAGAAAAAATTATTCGCCTGTTTTTTTCTCGATTTGATCTATTCTCTCTTTTGTGCATGAGGATACATTCCAAAAAAACTAAATCCTTTTTGAAGTAATAATAACTTTTTGAAACAAGTATTTTTACAGATTCCGTTTAAAACTTGCTAGTTTTGACCATTCGAGTCTTTTTGATGTAACATACAATTTTTGGATAAACGTAGCCAATCTTTCCTCCATCCGCCAACACTAAAATTTTATTTTTTATCCGTTATTTATGTTTTTGAGGAAACAAAAACTAGTTTATCAATTCTTTCTCTTTTTTTTAAACTTGAACGTTTTTAGATTAAGGAATGTCAGAGGATGTACCGGAAATGTATTTATTGGCATTTTTATTCATGTATGGATGGAAAGCAATAAAATATGATTTTACTTTTAAAACTGTTGCTTTTATTTTTTAAACTTGCTTATTGTTTTTAAAAAAGTCAGTTGATTGTATTAACATGAAAATACTTGTAGATCTCTTGTATTACAGTAAATTCTTATTGTTTTAACGATGAAAGCTAATAACAATAAAAACACAAATACAATTTATTTAAAAACATACTTTAGCCAGAAAAAAGTTATGGAACAAAAACAATTTCATCATTCTTGTTTTTTATTATAATAAACCCCTGAAGCCAAATCATAACCATATTTGGGTCCAATTCGATCCCAAAATTCTAATCGTTCTTTCCATAATCCTTTCTTGATTTCTGGCTCAGCTCCAAGAAGTACGTATTCAAGTGATTCTGAATTAAATTGGGGTACTGTAATGGAATCTGTTGATGGTACACTGCAAGAAGAAAATGTCTTTATATGAATTTTAAAACAATACAAGAACAAACCCATTTTTAATAAAGCTTGCGATCAAATTAACATAATTCTTTTGTACCTTTCGTCCAGTTTCATCCAGCTCAATTGGCTTATACAAACCACCAAAAAGATTTACAACATCTGCCCCATGTGAAGCGCCGTGGGATAGTTTTGGTGTTGTTTCATAGATGTCAACATTGTAATCATAAACATAAATGAATGTTGGATTTTTACTTTTTGCTTTTAAAGCTGCTTCACGTTCTGCTGCCATATTAAATTTAATGTCAGACATTAACTAAAAACAATTGATTGGGACAGTTACAGTAAGTCAAGCCTCTTACATCAGTAAATTGTTCAAAGAAAAAATTAAATCTTGGATCTTTATTCTCCGTTTGGTTGGTATAAAATTCAACAACTTCTTTAACGAATTCTTCAGTTTTATTTCCGAAATATTGTTCTTTTGCTAAATTTACTCGAACAAATTCTTCTAAATCATCTTTTGTGTAATTATTTGCTCGTTCGGGTGGAAGATTGTAGTATTTGTTGTCTGATGGGAAGAACATATTTTGTGTTGCTATAAGTGATTGATAAAGCTCTGGTTATAGAAATTTTTGAATCTTACTGTGCATGATAGCTTCTTGACTACAAACTCCAATGAAGATTGGTTTCTTTGGGGCATTTTTGGTCGCTTTTTTTAAACAATCAACTTTGATAAAATCTCCATCCATTCTAGGACCAAGCTGTAAAAGGGTACTGAAAAACTTGATCTGAAATTTGAATATTATAGAGTGCTGTGCTTTTAAACATTTTGAATTCAAAACTATGCGAAATCGAAATCTTAAAGATCAAGATTTTAGGTTTTTCGAAATTAAAAATTAAATTATCGATTTCACAGAGCCCCGGTCATTCTAACTAACTTTTGGTTTAAGAATTTTTTGAATTTCTGTAACATTTTTAGTTTTAAGGCATTCTTTAACGGTTGTAGAATTTCGATCACATCCAAGTTCATCTGCAGCTTCATTCGAAATTGCAACGACATCATTCTTTGTCGCCCATTCAGCAAATGCAGAGCCGCTCATTGGAATAGCCTGTGAGAATAGGTCGTATGCTTCTTCACTCAATGCAAGGAGCGAAACACTTGCACCACCAGCAGATACACCAGAAATGGTAATCCGTGCCTTATCACCATTGAATTTATCGATTACTTTATTGATAAATTTCAAGGCTTGAATTTGATCCCAAAGGCCATAATTGCCAGGAAGTCGAGAATCGCCAGTTGAGAAGAATCCTGAAAAAAGAGTTGTTGAGGAGATTGTGCTTGAACTGTCAAAAAGCTTGCATACCAAAAGGTCCAAGTCGATGTTGAATTGTAACAACAATAATTCCCTTAGAAACAAGATTATCCGAAATATTTTTATACCCATAAGTTTTTGTATCACCAATAACAAAGCCACCGCCATAGATAAAGAACATAATTGGATATCCCTCTTTGCTGGATTCTTTTGGTTTAAAAATATTCAAATATAAACAATCTTCTTCAACACCATGTCCCATAATTGTATCATGCGTTGCACAAGCAGGTGGAAATTCTGTTGCTTTTAAAGTTTCATGCCATTTTTCAGGTTCTTGTGGCTTCTAAAAATATCAAAGAAATGATAAATTGTAGATTGCAGAATAAACTGATATACATTGTATCATTGACACAAACATTTATTTATTATGGTAAAGTGTTATTTATAATTTATATTATAGTGTATTTTGCCAAAGAATTAAAAAGAATTTTAAAAAAAAGAGTTACCTCAAATCGAAGACTTCCAAGTGGTGGAGCTGCAAATGGAATACCAAGAAAGATTTCGGCATCACCGCCAGATTCCATTTTATAATTAAACCCTTCCACGAATCCATATTCTGTTTCAACGATTGGATTAAAAGAAGATTCACAGGAAATTAGCAAAAATAAATTGAAAATAACAATCAAGACAAAAAAGCAACTCATTTTTGCTTTGATGTTTGAATGAAATGAAACAAAAACTTTTTTAGAACAAATTTTTAAAAGTTTTGTATAAACAAAGCCACTTCGAGATTCAAACAGAAATATGAAATTTGATAATGTACTTTAAATAAACTTTGTTTATTGATAAAAACAACATTTTAAACTGAAATTTAAACAGCTATAGCAAATAGTGAGAATCTTATGCAACTCTAAAATCTGCATCAGTTAAAAATCTATATATAGTCAAAACCAAAGACGCCATGCTTGATATCAGCTATTGAATGATAAAAATTTATTGAGCCTCTTAAAACTTGTTTCATTAATTTTGTATGTTACAAATCTGTTTCAAAAATACAAATATTTAATTCAAAAAAAGAAAACAAAAAAATCAAAATATAACACAAGTAAAATCTTTCACTTTTTCTGATAAGCAGCAACCACTTTCTTATGCAACTTCTCAAGCATCGAAGGATTTTGTCCAGGATATCTAATATATAAAGGAACAAATTCTGTTAATTCAGGAGAAATTTGAAGAATTTCAGTAATAACATCATTCAGTCGATTACGGTATTGTTGAGAAATTGTATCATTGAATTGCAGAATAGCAACCATTTTTCTATTTTTCTAAAATTAATGTCTTCTTATTATTGTACATAATAAATAAAGCCAAACCTTTAAGTAATCATAGAATTTTTCAAAATCAAAAGAATCCGAAATATTTTGAAGTTTGAATACAAGAATTTCAGAAAAATGTGAAATTTTCAAAAGATTTTCGACAAGTTTTGGAGAATAAATTTCAGTATCATTGTAACTAAAACAATTTGTGAAAATAGAAAATTTATTAAAAGCTAAACTTACTAAAAGAATTTTGAAACTTTAGAAAAATTTGACAGAATCATTTCTACAGTAGCTTCAGAACCATTTTCACATTTGACAGAGACTTGTGATAAATAAATTGCATTGCATAAAGAATACCGAGGAAATAAATCATTGAAAGAAACTGATTGATTTTGAAGACGTAAATGAGCTGTGGATTCATGTCGAAAAAGTTTGTTTCGAATAAACCATGATGTCATATTTG
Organism: Panagrolaimus sp. LJ2400; assembly: GCA_024447215.1. Classification (NCBI taxonomy): domain Eukaryota; kingdom Metazoa; phylum Nematoda; class Chromadorea; order Rhabditida; family Panagrolaimidae; genus Panagrolaimus; species Panagrolaimus sp. LJ2400. The sequence continues at coordinate 9,495,911 of JAMRYA010000001.1, read as the reverse complement.
AATTAGAAGTAGAAGTAGAATTTGAATTGATGAAGAGATATCTAGTTACCCATATTTTATATGAAAATTTTGTAATATCAAATTTTCGTAATATCACATTTGTACAAGGTTGATCAGAATCTGTGCAAGTTTTCCATCCATCTTGATCATCAAAAGTTAAACATCGAAAGATAATAACTGGATTCTTAGCAAAAAAATATTTGCAAGTTTTAATTAATTTTTCATAAATTTTTGGTGTTGACGGATTTTTGGCAATGTAATAAAGAATTGGTTCTGGAAATGTTCTTCGTAGAAGTGATTCATCTTCTGGTACAATATTGGGTTCTTGAAATTTTTCCAAAATTGAATTCATAATTTGGAGAAAAATTAAAGCCATTTTTGGTTGAACAATTGAAATTGAAAAATAATAAATAGATATTAATTAAATAATATTTTTTATGGCTGAACTTTTTTTAATATTCACAATAATTTTATAACCTTTCAAAAAGCCAATTTGCACTTTTTGTAAAAATATTTTATTGAATCTTTTGTATATTATGATAAAACTAGAAAGATTAATTGCTTTTTAGAAATACAATAAGTTCACAATTTTAAGTTTTTTTTAAAAATAAAGTTCACTATGCTTTATGATTTACTTTGCTAAGAGATGCTTTAAGTTCTTTACAACATTACCATAAAACTTAAAAACCTAAACATATCGATGCAATGGGTTTGCAATCACAAAAATGGAAAATAATTTTGAAAAAATGTCGTGGAAAATCGTACTAAATTTTCCACGATTTTCTACGACTTTTTACGGCTTTTTACGATTTTCCACAATTTTTCACGAGTTTTTCAAACTTTTTTCAATTTTTTTATGATTTCTTTTGGGTTTGGAGTATTGTTGGAGTTCAAATGAGAATCACAGGGTACAGTAGGGATTCAAAAGTGCCAGATCTCTTCCCTAGATCCAAATGTATTATTTCTGTTGGCTTCATGAATTTTGGATATCTGGAAATTGTTTAATAAAAAAAATGAAAAAGCATAAACAAAAAAAGGATGAAATTTTTCAAACGATTTTTATTCCAAAAAAACATTTATCAATATTAGCACAAACAAATCACATGCTTTTTTATATGCCTTTTTCCATTAGCTACCTAAAAATCCTTTCTTGCTTCTGCTTTTCAACAAGCAACCTCCTTTTTATGATACGTGTCTTTTTTGCATTAAAAATTTTCATACATCAACAAAAATACTGCACTTCTTTTTTTTGTTGTTATCAGTAAAAAAACATAAAAATCATACTATCAAATTTATTTCAAAAACGTTTTTTGTGTGAATTAAATTGAACGTAAAAAAAGAAGACAAATATAATGTAAAAGAATTATAACCGAGAAACTTTTTTTAAAATAGTTTTTTACCAAATTTATAGAAAAATGCCGAAAAAAAGACAAACTTTAAAAATTACTACTTTGAACAAGAACAATAGAAAAGAAAAATTAAGAAAAATTCGATTTTTGTGAAACTTTGAAGAAGAATATTTTTTGGAAAAATTTGAAACAATTTAAAAAGAAAAAAATCCTGTACTGTTCTAAAAATTAATAAAGATGGACCAGCTTTTGTATTTTTACAAAATAGAAAAAAAGAAACGAGAGAAAATAAATAATACAACTGAGAAGAAGAAAAAAATGACATCTTTAAAAAATTACAGTATGCAAAAGAAGAGGAGGTTTATTTAATAACTAAGAGGAAAAGGATCATCAATTCGAGCTCTTTTAGTTGGTATTGGGTGATTATATAAATCTTGTGGTTGTGAATCGAGCATATAATTATTTTTATTACATGATTGCATTTTTGATGCAAATGGATTTGGTGGCTAAAAATAATAGAGATATTACTCCAATTACATTAATAAAGTTATACATACCTGAATATGTTTACCAAAAGATGGCTCAAATGTATAACCAGATAAATCCAATTCTGGGAAATTAATATCCAATGGGAATGGTTCAGAATTTAGCTGAAGGACATCTTCTTCTGGTACAAATGGTGCCAAGGATTCAAATGGATCCGAAGAGCATTGCTGGTAAGGGTTACACATATCGACTGAAAATAAAGTATGGAATGAAAAGAAATAAGAATAAAACTTTGAATATTGTTTTCCGTGCAAAAAGAATTGTACACCACTTTTTCTATATTTTTTTAGCTCTTTCCTGCACGTATGAATTTTTTCCTTATCGAAAAAACACCCCTTTTTCTTTCTCTCTCTTTGCTCATTTTTTTTGCGATAAAAGATTCAAACATCAAAAAATTCACGTAAAATGGATAAAAAAAGGAATGAGGGTTTTTTCTTTTGATTCGGCATAATCTCACGTTTCCCAAAGAAAGCTACTGGCATTTTTTTCACCACAAAGGTCTGTGAATTGCTTATAAGAAATGGTAACACTTACTGTCATAAAGTGATTGTTCTTGTTCAGTTGGGAAAAGATGTGGATTTTCTTGACGAAATTCTTCAAAGAATTCACGAGAGATCTGTTGTGGCGCTTCAACGGTTGGAAGTTGATTTACATTTACTGCCGTAGGGGATTGCCCAAAAGCGTTACGTTTACAACCGGCAGCAAGCATATTGGAGTGCAAAGTGGAATTTGCATCACATCGGGATTCTTGAGAATTGCATTGTCCAACATTGGGCATTGTGTAGATGTCAGATGTTGGAATGGTGGATACAGGGTTGGAATAGCTGCTGTTTTGGGGTTGTTGGCTAAACGGAGAAGTGGTCGAATTGTTGCTGACGATTCGTCCATCACTTGATGGGCGGCCATTGCAGAAGATCTCTTCAGGGGATGATTGAACTCCGAATTCAGCGAATCCGGCAACGAGTGGACACTGTTCGGTGTTCCCGCTGGGGTATACGAGTCCTTGCGGCGTCGCCGACGTTCCGGTTCTTCTTCCATTACTTCCTCTTTGATTTGAAAGGTTGGAGATTGAAGTATTGTGTTCATTGAAATTTCGGGTAATGGTAGAGGACATAGGGGTTCGATTGGTAAATCGATTTGCATCATCCACGGCAGTGGCTGCAATGGAACAGTTTCGAGGACGTTGTTGTTGTTGCTGTGGCTGTTGAGATGATGGTTGTTGTAATCGTTGTTGTGATGATGCATCAATACTTGCTGAACGCGCGGATGAATCACCTCTTGGGAAGAAGCGATGGTGTTTCGACGTTGTGGTGGAGGGGGCAGCTGCTCGGCTACTTCCTCCCATTCGTACCACTCCGTCTGTTCGTCGACTTTCAATCGACCGACCCCTTGTTGGCTGTGTAGACTTGTATTGCTGCTGTGAAGGCTGATCCCGGAATCCATTGTAGCATTGTCTTTCAGCTGTGTTACTGCTGCTGCGGCTATTTCCATTGAACTGGGGTTGTTGTTGTGGTTGTGATTGCTCGGTGTGGCATAAATTGGTGGAGTTTGGAGGCGGACTCCCCGGCTGGTCACGAAAAAGCCATTCAAGGACTTCATTGTAGCTGTCTTTACGGCGCGCTAAAAAGCATAACTTTTATTTAAAATCTTTTAAAACTGTGAATCCTAAAATCAATGGCATATTTAGCGACGACGGTGAAGAAGGGAGATGACGATGATGTTGAACCATTCCGGCACTCTATCATATCTTACTTTCATTTTCCCCAAGAAAAAAAATTACCAAAAAAAAAGTCAAGGAAAGAGTGCAGAAGGAAACAATGTGAACAACAAAAATAAAGGACAAACACAGGATAAAAGATAAGCAAAAGCATAAAAGGTTAGCTTCAAAGTAAGTGTAAAAGTGTTAGTGAACCTGAAAGATGTGCTTTCGAAAAATTGTGGAAGTTGATGAACATTTTTTAAATGGTGCAGGTTGAAGATACTCTTCTTGAATTTTATGTGAATAGCATGCAAGCAAATCAACTTCCTCCAAAGGTGGTGGAGAATGCCGATCATTGCTGCTGTCGCCACAGCATTGAGCACTAGAAGTACCCGCTTGATAGCATTCTTCTGCTGCAGGTGTAGTAACAACTTCAGATTTAATCTGATCCCAAATTTTATCACAAAATATTTCAGCAATCGATTTTTCTAAAGTTTTTTCTTTCCCTCCTTCATCGTCATCACAAGAATATGAATGAAAAGCTGTAGATTCTAGCACACATGGTAAAAGCATTTTTCGCTTACGTGGATTATTATTGCTCATTGTTGTTGCTGCTACAGGTGGTTGTTGTGGCTGAGACTGTTGTTGTGGTTGTGGATTTGTTAAATCTCTCATTGGACGATATTCATTGATATTGATGCCTGCATCAGAATCAATTAAAGGTGTAAAATCATAGCAATCAATAAATTGTGGTTGTCGTCCAAGATATTCTATAACAACAGTACTTGTAAAGCCGTTTTATCGCTAAAAGATGTTGTTTCTTACCAGCAACATCATCAATTTCAGCTTTAACAAATTGACAGGCAGGTTGTGCAGCTGCAAGAACATCACTGCATACATTACCTGCAGTTGTCCATGAATCAAGATCACTTTGCATTCCAACCAATGAATGCACGCAAAGAATGTATTGTCCACGTTGACCTCGAGTTGTATGATTGACGGTTGTTGCTTCAGTTTGAACCCATGCAACAGAATTATTTGCACCAATTAATCGATAATATGGTGTTCGGCAATGTCCTTTACGGAAAAGTTCACGCATTGATTCAGAAATTTGATCAAGATCTGCTGGATGAATTAGGTCATAGAATGATGTCCCCATCAATGAACGAGATTCATGTCGAAGTAAATAATTGAAACTAAAGAAACAAGCTTACTGAAATTCTTAAGTCTAAGTTGTGAGGCTTACTTTTCACTGACATAACTAAATCTCATATCACAGGTATGTCGAGTCATAAAACTTCCCGAAGTTGTTTCAGATCCTTTAACAGATGAATTTCCCATACAAATTGAATTTCCTTGTCCTGCAGGAGTTGTAGAAGCATGAATAAGCATAATTTTTCCTGTTTCAAATTGCATTGATCGACATCGACAAACGATTGCTTTAAAGAGAGCAGATTTAAGATTTAAATTTCTTCCTCGTGGACTGATAACTGTTTTCATTCGCATAATCATCCGATGCCCGTATTTATGGATTGTTGCATCATCTGGCGTGGAGCGATGCTCTTCAGATGCTGCAGCTTCTTCAGTTGAAATTCGCATAAGCTCATCATAATCTTGTGTATGGATGAAATCTTTAATTGGACGTCCAACTAAATCTGTCTAAAAAAGGGGAAATAAGTTATTACGTGATTTTTGTGGTGGTTACTGGCATCAGAAGGAAGTATTTTTTTAGAAAGTACACTTACTCACTGAAATAATGCCTTAAAATATAAAGTTATTTCTACGCGAATAAAAGCTAAATACGTGCAAAATTGCGCATAAAAAAACAGAAGTCAAAAAGGGTTGGGAGCAAAACAATGAGTCAAAATTTTGGAAAAAGGAAAACACTCTCTTTTTTGTTTCGGAGTGTTTTTTATCGCAGAAGAAGAAAAGAAGCTGCCGCTTAAAATTGGAAGGATTTTTTTCACGTTTTTTTATCGTCTGCTTTTTTTAAGTGACTGATTCAGAAACTGCCGTGAAAGTATTTAATTGTATCCAATTTTATTCTTTTTTATTATTTTACAAAAATTACATGTTTTATTTTGGCACGTATTTTTTTCAATATCTCGTTTTTGGTGAAATCGCACAACAAAAAGAGAAGAAGGGAGCGCAAAGGCGGTCGCTTTTTTTACGAGACAACAAACAAAAGTCTTCCTTTTAGCATATGTATTTTTTTGTTGAGTTTGTTTTGCTTTTGGCCTGTTTTTTTTTCATTGTTGTACCCACTAATGGTTTTTGAATGGCCATAATCTTATCACTTTTCTAATAATCTGCTGTATACTCATAGCTGTTTTTTAATACGTTCTTTTGATAAACAGTAGTTTTTTTTGATTAATTTGATAACGTTTTTTAACTTTTATACCCATTAAAATGAATAATGACTAATTTATGTTTTGCTTTTTCTTATTTTTTGATAAAAAATACTGTATTTCGTGTTTTTTAAATGTCTTACATGAATTATTAATCATTCAAACATTACTAATTTCCTCTCTTTGCATAACCTTTAAATAACAATATTTTGCTCTTTTAATAATTTAAGCGTTTTGAAACATTAACTACCGTATCCCTTTTTTTCTTACTAATCCACAAATATTATTATTCTATTAAACAGATAATTAGTGTTCTAGAATTTTATACAGTTTTATATTTTTGAAATTTCTCAGAAATCCTAACTTTTACAATTTGTTTTTATTTTTTGAATACTTTCAAAACCTTTTAAAGTCTATTTTTTGAATTTGTGAACTTTTTGAACTTTCTTTCTCAATGCCTAGTCTTTTTCCCATTTCTGTGCCTAATTTCAAGGGCATCCTTCTTTCCTCCTTTGTGACAGCCGCCTTTTTTTCGAAAATTGCATTGAAAATTGCATTTTTACATTGTACTTTCGGTTTTTTTTCGAATTCAAATCACAAAACGTACCTGTGTTAAACCAAGAAAAATTGAAACACTTTCAGAGATGTATAGCATTGTTCCATCTGAATCAGCAATAATAACAAAGCCATCAAGGCATTCACTCAATGTATTTTCATTCCATACATGTGGATTATCATCAACAATGAGATCATTTGTTAAAACTGAAAAAACAGAATAGGATTTAAGGCTTTATTTGGCTAAGTTAGTTTTTTTAAATAGAATTTAATGTGTGTGTCCCTCTATTTTCAATTGGCTTGTTTTATTTTGTTACTTTTCTTTTTTTGGCATCAAAGAACCTTCAAAAAAGCCCCTGCGGGTGTGATAGCCATATGGCAAGTGTGTGTACACATTTGCTGCATGAATGCCTCTAGCATTTAGCTGTGTAGATACACACATATACATTAGAGCTAGCACCCATCGAGATATACACACATTTTAAAAAGCTATTTTTTGAGCAAAGAACATTCAAAACGTTGGTGGAAGGATAGGCGCGTGCTCGCTCTTACTTTATGACGCCAGTTCTTTTTCTTCTTTCATTTTTTTTACTTGGACTTGTAAATATTGAGTTCAACGCATTCTATGCTCTTTCCCTTCCTTTTTCCTTGAAAAGTTCATAAATTCAAACTACTATTCTTCTTTTTTGTTGCAACTTGTTCAAAGACAAAAAAAGCCTTGTCAATTTTGATTTTCGAAAAAAGCAAGCTTGAAAGTAAAAAAAATGGTTGGCATTTTAGTAAAACGGAAATTGAGGATTAAAAAATGTTAGGACCGAAAAAAGTGCCAGTGACGTCCGTTTTGTAACCATTTAAGTGTTATAAATCCCCACTCAAAAAAAATTTGTTTTTATGTCCATTTTAGAAACATATAAAAGTGTTTGTTAGTATTTGAGATGAAGTTAAGCTAAAACTACAGTAGTAATAGCAATGCAGACATTATCTTTTTGGATGTTACAGTAGCAGAATGAAGTTTTTACAACCACTCTCTTTTTCATTGTCGTTAAGATAGACGACTACACCAACAAAACGACGCCATGTTATACCTATTTCTATCAATCACCACCACCACTCAAAAGCTGCCTTTTTTTTACTTTGATTAGAAAAAGCAATCAATTATCAATAATCAAAAAAGAAAATGAAAAACAGGTCGCCGTCGCATGAGCGATAATTTATACCATATCAAACTTTTTTTCTTTTGTCTATTTTCTTTGAATTTTAAGTAACCAATCAAATGTTAGAATAAATTACTGTTATAATAATTATATTGTATTTACTTACATGGTCCAGCATTTTTACGCATTCGACATAATGTTGATGCAACACGAAGTAGGGCAATTCGATCAACATGTGTTACGGTCGATTCTTCAACAACTGGAACAACATCTTTTAAATCTGTAAATATATCAGCTTCTTTTCCACGACGATCTCGAGCTGCATATCGAGATGTTTCACGTCGTCGATCAACATTTCGATTGCTATAAAAATCAATCAATAAAAAATACTGTATTAATCATTGCAAGAGTTTTACATACCCTTTACGACCAAAATCAGCTTCAGCTTGAAAAGCCATTAAAGAAATTTTGTAATTTGGGGGTTCTCCAAAATGGAGTTGTTTCTTTTCACACTTTTAACAAGCGTGAAAAAAAAGTAATAATACGCTTTGTAATTTACTGTAAAATAATAGTATGATTAAAATCAATTACAGATTTGAGTTTTGAAAAACAAAGATTACTCGGAAAACAAGGAAAGAAATTAGACGAAAAACAACATATAGATTTCGCTGCGTATTGAGTGTTAGAATAGAAAATGGACTAAAAAGAAGAAGACGAGAAAGAGAAGGGTCTTTCTGATAACATTAAAGTTTCTTGAGCTGGCAAAAAGTAAATTAAAAAGTAAAATTGCAGCAGCAGGAAAAAACAGATTGTAAAAATAAGAAGTAATAGTAATGGCAAAAGGTAACAAGTTGGCACTAATTTAGTGCCAAATATATACATATGTATATGAATATTTAAATTGGCAGCAGCAGTAAAATATGTACACGTCAAAGAAAATATACTCAGTAAAAGTTAAAAACAGGTTCTTTACTCTTCTATGTTTGTTGATTTGATTGAATAAAAAGTGTGTCCAATCAACGAAAAGAAATTACATCAGTTGTAATAAAAGGATATCAAAGAAGGAGAACAATCAATAATTAAAGCATTAAAACAAAAAGCTAAAAGTTTTAAAAACTTTAATTTTATCAAGCTCGAACAAGAAAAAGAAGAGATAACAAAATCGATTGAATTCTTGTTCGCTCTCTCTTGATAGGGAAAAAACTTTACACAATCAAATGAAAAGAATAGAATACAACGTGTATTCTTTTTGATTGTATATATGTATGTTTAAATCGAGAAAAAAAGAAGAGGACAAACGCGCAAACTGCAGTCAGCAACAACCTCCAAAAATGAAGTTTGTTTCTTCAGAAGAATTTCGCTGTTGTATTCTTGAAAGAGCAAAAAAAAGGTTGAAGAAAGAATTCAATTCAGAAAAAGAAGGGAAACGGTAGTTGTTGGAGCCCTCGTGGCAGCAGAAGTATAAAAATATTGGAAAGAGAGAGACTCTGATGGGATGTTAAGAAGAAGAAAAAAACTGACAACAAAATTTGAAGCCGGTTGGTGCAGTTGCTGCTGTCATCGTTGTCGTTGGTTCTTCTAAAAAGCAGCCATGAAAGAAGAACAAACTGAAAGAACGACCGAATGTGTAAGTCCGAAACCAAGGAAGAAAGAAGATGGATGAATGGAAAGAAGGACGATGCTTGCCGTTATTGCAATAATAGTTTGTCTTTCATTTGGAATATAATCAGAGTCATATGAACGTTAATAGAGTGAATACAAATTTTTTTTCCTTTGGTAGTTGAAAGACTACAGGCAGCAAAAAAATAATAATAAAGAAAAAAAGAAAGAGCAACAACCACGACATTGTGTGTTTAAAAGTTGAAATAAGAATGTTTTACGTATGTTGGAATTGCATCAACATCAAAAACAGCGGTGGCGGCTGTTGATCTATCGAGAAACACTGGAAAAACATTCTCTATCGATATGCTTTTAAAAAATAATAATAACAAAAACAATTAATGATTAAAATCAAAAAAATAGTAAAAAAAAATAAAGTGCAAATGTCCAAAGTTCAAGGAAGGTCATTTTTCTAAAAAAACAAAAATAAATAACAAATTGGAAAGAGTGCAAGCAAGGTGCGAGGTTTTTCACACCATTTCAAACATCTTAGATGATAGAGAGAAACATGTTTACATTCAATTATAACCTTTTAACACATCCTACAGAGCCTAAATTTCATGCCTAAAAGCATCACTTGAAAAATTGCTTTCAAACTGCCAATTTCTTTGCAGTTTGCAAAAAGCAAGAAGTTCAAATGTCTATGTTTTTTTTCGGATGTCAAACATAAAGCAAACACAAATTTCGTCTCTCACTTTTTCTTATCAGCGCTTCTACTTGTCTCAAAAAAAGCTTGCTCCGTTCTAATCAATAACTCCTCAATAATATTTTTAGAATACAATGACCGAGAAAGCAGAAGAAGTTATCATAGAAGTTGATCCCCGAACAGATGAACCACATCATCTTTGGGAAGATATTTATGCCAAAGAACGAATTTGTCAACCATTAAAAAATTTATTAAGGTTTGTTTATTTCCTTTCTTTTTTTAAAATTAAAAAAGCTTTTCCGGCTCTTTTTTTAAAGAAACTAATGGCTATATAAAATCTCACATCATAGCATTTGCTGCTGCTACTACTTTTCTTGAAATCTTAAAAAAAGCTACAGCAAGATTAAATAAAAAAGATTCTTTAGTAATATTAAAAAAACAGCTCTCTCTGTCTAAAAAAGGAAGTTTTATACAATTCTTTCATTTCCCATACTTGTTGCTGCTGCAAAAAAAGTAGGCATTTTAAATGAAGGACAAGAAAAAATTTGAAAACTAAGAAATTTTAAATGTTGTGAAATTTATTTTTATATTTGCTTTCTTGTGACTTTTTGATTAAGACAGAGAGAAGAAGAAGGAAAAAGGTTTCATAAAATATAAATTAACACAATGCAACGTTAATGAACTTTGACAAAAAAAGTAAGATTTAATTAGGCACTTTTTTATTGAAGATAGATGCAAAAATACTGTAACATAGGAAATACAAAAGTGATACAAAAACTTATTTAATTATTTAATTTGAAACAAATATAAATGTGTGTGTTTTAGTCCAACAGAACCTATTAAAGAAAATTTTGTTCGATTTGTATGTATTTCCGATACCCATGAAAATTTGGATGAGCTGTTGCCTTTCATTCCTCCAGGGGATGTCCTTGTGCATTGTGGAGATTTTACAAATTTTGGTGATGAAGCAGCTATTAAGAAGTTTGATGCTGAAATGGGATTACTACCACATAAATATAAGATTGTGATAGCTGGTAATCATGAGCTTGGTTTTGAAGATGGTGAAGATTTAACACTTCGGGGAGAAAAATATATTGGCCATGGAACGCCTCAAGGCTATAAACTACTTAAAAATTGTATTTATTTGCATGATAATGGTGTTACTGTAAGTACAAATGGTCTCGACTAGAAAACTATAGTAACTATTGAATATTTAGGTTTATGGTGTAAAAGTATATGGATCATCTTACCATCCCTTAGCGGGATATAGTTTTAGTCGAGATCGTGGGGAAGCTTTATTAAATGAATGGAAAAAGATTCCATCAGATACTGATGTTTTGCTGACACATACACCACCATTGGGGCATTTGGATCTTTTTAAGGTTTGTTATTACTGTATCAGTAATTCCCCTCAAGATAAACATTCCTTTCAGGGTGAAAGATGGGGTTGTACAGAGCTTTTAAATACGGTAGAATATCGAGTAAAACCAAAATATCATATTTTTGGGCATGTTCATGAGCAGAATGGTATTTCTACGAATGGCAAAACAATCTTTATCAATGCATCAATTTGTAATCATGATCTTGAAATTGTTAATAAGCCTATCGTTTTTGACATTCCATTACCGCTTGGTCTTTCAAAAATTTAGTTTGATTGTTTTTGTATTTAAATAAATTTTATTTCTTTTATAAAAGTGCATTTCAAAACATTTTTATAACCGGAAACATCATTGGCGCCAAATTAAATTTTTATCAATTTCAATTACCGTTTTATCAGTTTCTTTTTTACTCAGCTTCTTTTATATTTGTTTGTACTTTTCTTTCTGTTAATGATTTCGTAAGAAAAAAGAACTGACGTGGAAAAAGAGAAAGTGATTGCACAATTTTAAGCAAGTATTTAAGCTCACTTTCAATTGTATTTTTCAACCCTTTTCAAATAATTCTTTGCTGGAAAGACAAGAATCGATTCATTGAAGATGTCTCAACCAAGTAATAATATTATCATTGAACCACATCCACTTACACATGATCCACATCAAATATGGGAAGATTATTGCGATGAAGGAAGAAAATTTGAACCAATTGAAAAATTGATAAGGTTTGTTTTTTTTTTGTTTTTTTCATTCTCTTCAAGTGGTTATGTTTTAAGTCCAACAGAACCTATTAAATATAATCATGTTCGATTTGTTTGTATTTCTGATACTCATGAAAAAATGGATCAACTTTTACCCCGTATTCCTCCTGGAGATGTCTTGATACATTGTGGAGATTTTACAAATCATGGAGAAAAAGAACAAATTTTAAAATTTAATAAAGAGCTTGGAACCTTGCCACATAAACACAAAATTGTAATAGCTGGAAATCATGAATTTGGATTTGAAGGAAATGAAGATTGGGAATTACGAAAGAAAAAATATGGTGGGAAAGGAACTGATAAAGGCTATCAACTTTTAACAAATTGCATTTATTTACATGATACAAGTGTTACTGTATGTTTTATTATTACTGTTGTTGAAAAAAGGTGTAAGCTCTATTTTTAGCTTTATGGAATTAAGATCTATGGTGCGCCATGGCATCCAAAAAATGGTTTTAGTTTTTATCGAAAACGTGGAAAAGAAATTCTTCAAGAATGGGATCAAATTCCATCAGATACTGATATTTTATTGACACATACACCACCTCTAGGGCATCTGGATTGTGTTCATGTATGTTTAATTTTCTTTTATTATTGTGGACTACAATAGCGTTATAGGGTATGAGAACAGGTTGCGCTGAGCTTCTAAATACTGTAGAAAAACGAGTTCAACCAAAATATCATGTTTTTGGGCATATTCATGAAGATCCCGGAATTTCAACAAATGGAAAAACAATTTTTATCAATGCTGCTTCAGTAGATCGTTTACGCTTTGTTGCACATGAACCAATTATCTTTGATTATCCATTGCCAGAAGGAGTTTCAAAAGAAAATCAAAAAGATCCCTCCAGCAAATGTAATATTTATTAAATGTTTTGTATTTCTTAAAACATAAATTATTGTTATTTATGTATAATAAACTTTTTATGTATGTAACTAATATGTACGAATTATTTACAACAAAATCTGATATAACAAATATGAAAAAACTGTAATAAAAATAACCCGTAAACTTGAAGGTGATGAAAAATTAATATTGGCGGAATTACAAAAATCTAAAAATTGAAGATGTATAAAAACATCTATGTTAAATTACATTATTTTACCTGTATCACAACAACAAACTTTTCCAATTTGTCCTCCATCAAAGCATCGTTGACCATTTTTTCGATCTGCTTCAGTTTCGGCATCATTGTTCGTTGGAATATCATTTACGAAAGGAGTCAACCGAGAATCAAGTTTTTGTTTGACGTAATACATTGAACTCGCGGAGGGGTCTGATGGACGATAAAATGAATCAGATCTTGAAGAAGGTGGTGCTTCATAGATTCTATGCCGGGGCGAATCCATTCCAAAGCTGGAACATATTGAAACTTGTGTGATGGCATTTCCGTCACATGACCATTGAGTTCTACCTGTCCTGTAAAGATGGGTTTTGTAATTTTGAAATTTGAAAAGTGTTTTGAAATTATTGAAAGTTAAAATGCTTGAAAGTTAAAATCGTAAAACGTAAAAATTTGTCAGAATTGAAAATTATGTAGTTTACTTTTTCGGCATCCAAGCATGCGTTTGTTTGAGGTGCCAAAAGTGGAAAACAAAAAAGTACTTTTGCCATTCTAACTTTTTAAGAGCCGTTCAAAATAGCGACATTTTTCAAACAAAAAAAATGAATTTAAAAGTAAACACGTTAAAAAATATCAAATTTTCTGTGTCATTGTTTTGGCAAAAATAATTTTGTATAGCTGTTCAGCTTTTGAAGGTACTGTAATATGCATAAAACTTGCTCAAAGTGTTTTAAGATTAAAGTCATTAAAATGACTCTTATGTTTTCATGGATAACATACCTCGAAGTTATATATAGGCAATATGAAATAGTATTACATTCATGTTTTCGCGCAGGATTACCAGCATAACATTTAAGGCCATCAACAATTCCAATTAAATATATTAATAATATAAATCCAAAAGAATATTCCATTGCATCCTTCTCAAATCAAAACTAACATAGAAATACTTCAAATAAAAACCACCCAAAAAAATAAATTTCAAGTAAAAAAAATAAAACAAATATTATTCTTTCTTTGTTTCTTTTGATGCCTTTGCGGTAAGTCTTCTTCTTCGTCTTTCTATAATAATATTGGCATTTACTTCTACTGATGCAAGAAGCAAGAATGGATAGAAGGGGAGAAAAGCGACTGTTGTTGTTGGCAAGCAAATGATTAATCGACAATGTCAAAACACGAAATATTTAAATTGAAAATATGCAATTGTTAGAGCTTATGATAGCTCTTTTTTTGATGATCCCCGTCACTTTTACTTCTTTAATGTCAAAGACAAGGGAAAAAAGAAGATTATGACAAAACCCCCCTGAAAAAAAATCAAAAAAGAAAAGTTAAAAATAATAAAGTGACATTTAAGATTTCACTTCTTTAAAGAGGAGAGAAGTAACAAAGATGTCAAACATATTTCACGAAATTCTTGAGTAAAAGTAAAAAAAAGGCTTTGCTTTTTTTACTGTTTTTTTTTGAAACATATTTCATTTTTTGTTTCTTTTAAGTGGATTCTATTTAGCATTAAAGAGGCAAAAAAAATGGATGGCATCCAAGAAAAAAGGAAAAAAGTATGAAACATAATTAGTTATATTAGAAAAGAAAAATGCCAAAGACAAAGTAAAAACAGAAAGAAACATGCCTTACAAATATATGCGCTTCAAAGCATTTCAAACAGATGATATAAAATTGAATTTTAGTCATTTCTTTATTTTAAAAGAAGGGGGATCGAAAATGACTTTTAAAAGATATTTGTGTTTGTTTGGGAATTATGAAGAAAGGAAGGCTTTTTAGAAACCCTCAGGTAATCGCTTAATACATGTCTCATGCCGTTTAATCCTTTATTCTTTCGTCTTTTTGCTTATAGTTATTAATGTTCTTTTGAAGCCGACACAAAAATTACATAATAAGAGAAAAAAAGAACAGTTTTTAAATAAAAAATGTGTTTAATAAATATGCAAATAAGAGTTTAAAACTATGACATGTTTGTGTGAAGCTATAAACATATTTAAAAACACGATGTTCGAAAAGAAAGTATAAAATAATCTATTACTTTAGTGATGAAATATTCTATTCGATTACGGTAGTTTTAACTTGCTTGGAAAACTTAAAATGCGGATTTAAAAAGCTTTATACCCCAAAAAGCCTTTCATAATTATTGCCAAAACAGTAAATTTTATATTCTATAAAAATTCAAGTAAGCCCAAAGATCAGTTAATAAATTTTAACAAAACAAATTAACACTAAAAACAAAGTATTTTTCTCAAAAAAATTCCCTATGGAAAAATTTTGATAAATCTTTGACAGCTTTCATCTGCTTCAACAAAAACGCCTCTCACAAAAAAAGAGAAAGAAAGACAATACAAAAGTTAAACTCTTCAAAAGTAGTGAATACAAAAATGGCGTGAAACTCCGTCATTGCATGATGCCCTTTTGATACTATTGTTTTTGAAGCCGATAAAAGTTCAAAAAAATTATAATACAAATTTACCGGACCTTTTAACTAAAAGTAGACTAACCAAAAAACAAATGAAAAGTGTAAAAGGGGGTGAAAAAAGGAGTTAGGGTAGCCTTTTTTCTTCTTCATTTTTCATTTTTGCCATCGACGACAGGAGTCAAACAACAAACGACGACGACAAAGAAGAAGAAATAAAAAAAAGTCGCTTGGGAATTCTGTTTTACTTTTGTTTTTGTGAAAGCGAAGAATCAATTGTGACATGCGCGCGCAGCATTTTATTTTATTTTTTAAACTATTAACGAGGAAATGAACGGCTTCCGAAGTATTGAAAGAAAGAGAGTTACATTACTGCTATTGCATCACCATCAGTAGTAGCAATTGCCCCTTTTTCAGCAATGGCAAGATTGAATCTTTTCACTTTTTTTACAAAAAATAAGCTGGTTAAAAAGTAGTAACTCTTTTACTCCTTTTTGACTATTGCCGTGCCATTCCTTTCAAATGTTACCTAAAAATTAAATTATTACTCCAACGCTATCCAAAAAAAGCTAATATCTCTCAGGTGTTTATAATTTGATTTACCAGAAATACCAAAAATGCTTAAATTTTATTATCAAAATTTTGCAAAAAAAAGAAGTAGCAGCATTGAAGTAGAAAAACTTGCCCCATACTTTTTTTTACTCCATCGCTTTCAATTTTTGAGCTAACAAAATAGGACATCGCTTTGCTGCTGCTGCTTCCCACACCTTAAAAAAATGAAAAAGAATATTTTATTATTATAAATTCTTTTTTATATAATATTTTCCATATTAAAAATAAAGGCAACAACAAATTCAACAAAAAATAAAAACAAAAGCTTATGCATCACCGATGTTATTACATCGATGAGCATGTCAAATAATAATAAAAGAGAGGAAGCCATCAAACAGAAATAGTTCTAAAAACATTAAATCCACTAAGAGCTGTTGTAAGAGCAATTCCAGGTATTTGACGATGCCAATGAACTTCTTTAATTTCTTTTTGACCTTGATGAACAAAGAGTAGTTGAGGAGGAACATCAGCAACAGTTTCACCACTTTCAGTTTCTAATGCCAAATCCCAAATTGTTGCTTGATCATCTTCACCAGAGGCAAGGAATGTTGCAGATTCAGTTGGACACCATTCAACAGATGTAATTGGGCCTTTGTGATGTTTGAAAGTTGCAACAGGCATCTTTTGCTAAAAGAAAAAAGGGTACTGTAAGATAATTGTAAAACTAGAAAAATGATACTTACTTGAAGAGAGCGCATTGTCCAAACTTTAAGAACTCCATCATCACCACCAGAAACAACATAAGGATCAGAAGGATTCCATGAAATAACATTGATATCACTTTCATGAGCATCTTCAACAACACAGACGCATGCTTGTTTAGGAGTTGCACGAACATCCCATAAGCGTAAAGCACGATCAACAGAGCAAGACATTAATAAATTACTTTCAGAATATGACCATTGAATATCTTCTACAGAATCTGTATGGCCAGATAATGCTGTTGCATTTGTTCTCCATGTACCACCATCACCCATATTATGAATGTAAATCTACAAAAAAACACATGTTTACAATAGCAAAAAAAGTTTCAAACAAACCTTATGTTTTTGATCACCACTTGCAAGCATACCAGTTGTTAAAGGAGACCAACTTAAGCCATAACCTTCAGCACGATGATCAAAAGAATAAATGGGAACTTGTTTGACTAATTTTTGATTCTTTGATTCACCTTCCATTTGATCAACAACTCGAACACCTTCTGTTAAATTCCATAATTGAACTTTTCCAATATCATTCCATACTGCCGCAACAGAACTAACACCCAATCTAGCAGCTCGAATACGATTAACATTACCAGAATGTTCAATTGTTGCTGAATGTAAAATTGGTAGCTTTGCATTCTTTTTTGAATTTGTTTGTTTTCCTGCTGCTGATTCTTCCTCTTCTTCGCTAGAGCTTTCACTTTCATCATCTGTTTCATCGTCACTTTTAGCTTCTTTCTCTTTTTCCATTCCATAAAGATTTGATAGCTTCATAACATATAGCTCATTTTTACGCTTTTCTTCACCTTGACTTCCAGCAACAAGACAGCAGCTTAATGGATATTCTGTACGATTATCACCACTTTCATCAAGAATAACATCAAAGCTTAAGCAGGGTTTTGCTAAAAAGCATCAGTTGGTTAAACAAATTGCATTATAAAAAACAAAACTTACTAGTTTCAAAAGTATGAAAAAGTCGATAAGCTTCAGGATCAAAATCCCATTCTTCATCTTCACGAATTGCTCTACTAACACCAGGAATATAAACCTAAAAATTAAATAAAGAGTTAAAGATTAGATTATCAACAAGGACAACACCTTTTTCTTTGATTCAGGAATTTCACCATTTTCATCAACTTCCATTTCATCTTCACTATAAATCTCCATATTATTTTCAGCCATTGCTAATAGATGTTCTTCTGAAATTAAAAAATTTGTAGAAGTTTGAAATAAAAATCAGAGCAAAATATTTCTTCCTTCAAAAAATGTTCAACATGTGTTGGGTTGTTCGTGGTGGGACATTTTTTAAATGAAAGATTAAAAGAAAAATTTAAAAAAATTACAGTACACATTTTTAAAAATTTGTTTCATAAAATCAAAAATTAATTGTTCCAGAAAAATGCACCCACTTTTTTTTCAAGACTTTTTAAATTTAAAAACTTTATTGGTAATTACATGAAAACAATTCTTTTATTGATAAAAAAATTTAAAGATATTTACTGTATTTAAAAATTATAAAAGTTTTAAAAAATTACAAAAGTATATTTCTTATTTATTGCTTTTTGGCTTGATTTTGAAAATACATTGCTGCATAATATTCTGCCCATTGAGTCCAGTAATCTTCGAAAGATGTTGGTTGGGTTACGGTACTTGTAAAAGTTGGAAGTGATTGAGTTTGATTGTTGTATGGTAAATGAGAAGCTAAAATAAATGCATTAAATTTTTAAATCTGTGCAACAATTCACCAATTTGAAAAGCGTTACGTTTTTGACTTGCTTCAAAAAGTGTTTCTGAAATCATTTGTGAAGCTCGAGAAATTTCTTCTGGAGTTCCAACAAGTGTGGCACATTGTTCATAGCTATTTGGGGGTTCTGGAAGAAGATAGTTTTTTTTTGTAAATATATAAAATAAATTTTTGGGTTTATTTATCACACTTTCTGATTCAGGGATAATGAGCAAATTCTCTAAGATATGAAATAAAAATTCTAGATTGTTTGTCCCTGAATCAGAATATTTCATAAGTAATTTAAAATTTTCATACCATTACATTTGAACTGAATATGACATCCTGATTGACTTCGAAGTCGTTTAATTGTTTTACCAGCTTTTCCAATAATTGTTGGAACACAACTTCTCGGGATATAAACCTCTCCCATTGTTTTAAGTCCAACAATAAATGATGGAGGGATTTCAGTTGTTAAAATATTTTCAATAGTTTGGCATGCTTTTGTAACATTTGATAATGTACCTCTAATATGTAAATGTTTTGGAGCATTTGTTACTTGAATGCTATCTTGTGCAAGCCACATTTTAACATCTAATTGTTGTTGAAGTGCTTTTATAATATCACCATTTTTGCCAATAATTAAACCACATTTTGTTCCAGGAATTAATAAAGTTCGGTCAACATGTCCAATTGGAACATGAGATGGGAATACTGTAGTAGAAGGAGAGGAAGAAGCAGCTGGCTGTGGTGATCCATTATTACGAGCCAAAATATCTTTAATCAAATTTTTAGCATGACTAAAATAATTTGTAAGTTTTCGAAGCTAATTACAAAATGGGATAAACATACTTGACAGTATTTTTTGTACCCATTAAAACACAAGTATTCATATTTGCAGATGTAAGTGAGAATCCACTAATCTGGATTCGACAACCTGATTCACGTTGAATAAATGCAATTTGACTGCCATTTTGTCCAATTACTAAAAAAACAAATTTTATAATTACAAAATACTGAATCATGTTTTTTTACCAAATTTAACACAATTTTTTGGAATTTCAATTGTCTCAGTTACCATTTCCTCATTTCCGCCATTCACAATGGCATCCATTATCTTTTACTTCTAAAACACAATTATCAAGATAACAATTCGTAAATGTTAAAAAATAAAACTGACAAATAAACAAAATACGAAATAAGCTCGTCGCTTAGTTCTTTCATTTTTTCGGTGTTTTCGCATTTTGCAATATTGCATCATTTTTTGGTCTTTTCATCGTCTACATATTGCTGTTTTTAGATTTTATTATTGCCTTTCAAAATTTTTAAAAGAAAAATTTATTTTGCAACTCATTGGGATTACTGTAGCACAGAGATTGTGAAATCATGAACTACTGTAGTTGTTTAGTTCCAAAAAGGTTCAAAGAAGATAGAATGTTACTGGTCTTAAAGACAAAGTAATTTTTACAAAAAATATTATTACTGAAGCTTACATTAATAATTTTAGTTGTGCTTGACTTTTGTGTATGACGTAAATATCGTTTCTTTTAGAATTAATAATTTATGAGTTCAGAAAACGTTAACATTGAAAGTACAAAACTCGTTTTTTAGACCAAATCTTTTAATTATTTAATACAAATAAAAAAATTTGTTATAAACATTTTTCGAATTCAGATGAAGTTACAGTAACCGCGTTTTAAAATCGCTTCTACTTTTTCGTGTATTGCTATCAATTAGTTTGATAATATGACATAACCCCTAATAACGTTTACTTTAACTTTCATAAAATTTATTTTATCATTAACATCAATTTAGAAATTTTAAAACAATTTGGAAGATCCAAAATTTAACTGTTCAAAACTTTGAAGTTCCTCTTTCATTGAACATAGAAACTTTTTCTTGTCACGACATTTGTGTAAGCAGATTTGATTTTTTTTCAACTTTTTTTCAAAGTTCTTTTTGTTGTAAATTTAATTTCTGCAATCTTAACTCTTAATTCTATATTTTTTTGTTAAATATGATTGCATCAAAAGCAAAATTATTATTATTACCATCACCTCATCATGCATTAGCAGCAATTCGGTGTGATTCAACACTTGCAGAACGAATGAAAAGAGCTGTTGGAACGGGAAGCTATGAAAGTGAAGAGGATCAAAGGCATCGCTTAGAAGAACAAACAGATTCACAAGTATTTATTTATTTTACATGGATATTTATTAAATATATTTCATTTTATAGGGTGAACAATTTCGTGAAATTTATGTTATGCCAAAGCGTAAACTTGGTTATCAACTACAGCTTGAACGAATGACAGGAAGAGCTGAACAACCAAAATATAGTCGTCCAGATATTCATGATCGTTTAGCTGTAAGCTATTTTTATGATTTAGAAGCATGTAATTATTAGAAAATGTTAAGGTTCGAAGACCACGTTTTGAAGAAATGTCACCAGATCAAGATTGGCCAAGTGTATGGCCTGCTGCCGCATCATATCGTTCATCAGTTGTTCCGCTACCAGTTCGAATGGGATCTCGTAAATATCCAGAAAAGCGTGCACCATTTAAACGTGTTGGTAATTTGGAATTGCTGAAGATTCCAAACTTTTTGCATTTAACACCTGAACATATTAAACGACATTGTGAAGCAATTAAAAGTAAATTTATTTCTTCCTTTTACCTTTCTAACGAAATTACTTTTTAGAATTCTGTACACCTTTCCCAAAAGAACTTCTTGATAATCCAAAATTAGCAGAAAAACATTTTCCTGTTACAGTAACCTATAGTGATTATCTTCATCAAGGAACTTCACTGCGTGATCCTCGAGCTCGAACAAATACAATTGAAGTAAAGCTAAGCTCATTTGGCTTTAATGATCATGATAAAGAAAAATTCCGTCATCTTGTTGGTAATCGATATAATGAAGAAACAGATACGCTAACAATTGTAACGGATCGATGTCATACTCGTAAACAAAATCGTGAATATGCTGACTTTTTACTTACAGCACTGTATTATGAATCAAAGAAACTTGAACCATGGGAAGAACAAAAAATTCGTGATGATAATATTAAAGTTGAATTTGCTGGATCTAAAATTGAGAAACGTATTATTGAACTTGTTGAAAAGGTTGCAAAATCTGCTGCTGCTGAAAAAGATGAAAATTTAAAACTTCCACCAGCTGCTGAAGCAATTAAAAACAATGAAGGCAATGAAAAGGCTATTCTTCAACATCCTACTGTAAAAGAATTTGCAGAAACTTGGTATAATTATAGAAATCAAGTAAGTTTCTGAAGATTATTTATACGGTACAAATGAATACTCCATTTTAGAAAGAAACTCCAGAACTTACTCGAAGTTATGAAGAACGTGTTCGAGCACTTTTGGGTATTCAAAGATTGGATTCAAAAACAACAGAAGAAAAGAAGCTTTGATTATTTGTTTGTTGTTATTATTATTATATTAGTTAACATAGGCAAAAAAAGTATAGTAAATTTATTGAAAAAAAATATATCAAACATGCATATACATAAGTTTATTTTGGTGTAGGTGGCTTATTATTTTCATCTTCTTGAGTTCGTTCCAGAGTTTCTTTAGTTTGACCATCATTCTTTTTTGGTACAGGTGATTCAGCAGTTCGACCACCAGGTGTATGTCGAGGACCAACTTGTTGACTTTTTATTGACATTACAGAACACGGTCGTTGTGATTTATTATTATTATTTGCTGCATTTGGTTTTGACTTTGTTTTTCTTTTTAGTCGAGCAGATCTTAAAGATTTCACTGATAACAATGGCAATGGCTTTTGTGCATCTTCTTTTGAAGGTTTAATTCCAATTGGTTCTTTTGATGGCTTGATTTCTTTTTTTGAAGGCTGAACTTCTTCTTTTGACATCTTACATTCTTGTGTTGCATCCAAATCAACCGTTTTTTGTCGTTTCTTTTTTGAAACATCTTTTCCTGGTGATGCTGCAGGCTTTGAAGATTTAATATTTGCATCCTTGTTTGGATCCCATTGTAAATTTGATGGTGGAGTACGTGCACCAACATCAGGATCATATTTTGGGTCTGGAATAACAGGTTTTGGAATTTGAGGCACATTCTTCTCTGTCA
This sequence comes from Panagrolaimus sp. LJ2400, assembly GCA_024447215.1. Classification (NCBI taxonomy): domain Eukaryota; kingdom Metazoa; phylum Nematoda; class Chromadorea; order Rhabditida; family Panagrolaimidae; genus Panagrolaimus; species Panagrolaimus sp. LJ2400. Next base: position 9,473,191 of record JAMRYA010000001.1, on the reverse strand, counting down.
TTGGATCACGGCTCATTGATTCTCGAGGTCCTTCTAAAATACCACCACTAATAGTTTGAGATTATTGTAGCCAGATAAACTTACGCAAATCATCATCATCAGCATTATTATCCAATTTTATTGATATTGTATGTTCAATATTTGGTTTTTCATTATTATTGACTTTTGGAACTTCTTGTGGTCGAGCAGCCTTAAAAAGATATACATTCATTATTCAAGATTACGGTAGAGAAAACAAACTTACAACAGCTGGTTCACTAAATTTTGGACGTGCCATTAATTCTTCAACAGGTTTCTTTTTTTGACAAAAAATTAGTGTAAAATTTATACATGTTGCAAGGAATATTATTTGTATAATTGTTCCAATAAATAATTCATACATTGCTCCATTAATTTATTTCATAAACACCAGAAATTTGAAAGTATTTGAAAATAATTAAATGATGTCAGTCGATGTCGTTGTGGATTCAGTTATTTTCATACAAAAAAAATAAATGTAGCAAATTCATTTTTCATTTCATTCATTAATTTTTATGTTAATTTTTCTGTAAATAGTTTAAAAACTAATGGTCGCACACATTGTGGAAAGATATAGCAACACATTTCTCTCTCGCTCTCTATTTTTTATTGTCGTCAAAATTTTAGTATATATGAAATTTTATTTTTGTAGAGAATAATCACCAACCATGCCTGACTATCTTGGAGATGATCAACGTAAACAAAAGAAAGACAAGAAAAAAGAAGATGATGACAAACCATTTCAAGGTAATCATTTTTGCTTGTATTTTCATTGTTAAACACATCTATCCTTTTTTTAGCTCTTGATGAAGGTGATATTGCTGTATTAAAGCGATATGGACAAGGGCCATATTCTGAACAACTTAAACAACTTGAAACCGATATTGAAGAATGTCTTAAACGTGTTAATGAACTTTGTGGTGTTAAAGAAAGTGATACAGGGTTAGCTCCACCTGCTCTATGGGATATTGCAGCAGATAAACTAGCAATGCTACAAGAACAACCATTACAAGTTGCACGTTGTACAAAAATTATTCGAACTGAAGGTCAAGAACCTCGCTATATGATTAGTGTAAAAGAATGGGCTAAATTTGTTGTTGATCTTGCTGAAACTGTCGCTCCAACAGATATTGAGGAAGGTATGCGAGTTGCTGTTGATCATAAGAAGTATCAGATTCATTTACCATTACCAGCAAAGATTGATCCTACAGTAACAATGATGCAAGTTGAAGAAAAGCCCGATATTACATATGCTGATATTGGTGGATGCAAAGAACAAATTGAAAAACTTCGTGAAGTTGTTGAAACTCCATTATTACATCCTGAACGTTTTGTTAATCTTGGTATTGAACCTCCAAAGGGCGTTTTACTGTATGGCCCACCGGGAACAGGTAAAACATTATGTGCTCGGGCAGTTGCAAATCGTACTGATGCTTGCTTTATTCGTGTTATTGGATCAGAATTAGTTCAAAAATATGTTGGTGAAGGTGCTCGAATGGTTCGTGATCTTTTTGAAATGGCTCGTACTAAGAAAGCTTGTCTTATCTTCTTTGATGAAATTGATGCTGTAGGAGGTACATATGTCTTTAAGTTTTAAAACAGAGCTGTAGCGACAAAAAAAATTATCCATATTTTTTTGTTTGATTTAATTTCTTAGCATTTTATTTTAGGTGCACGTTTTGATGATGGTATGGGAGGTGATAATGAAGTTCAACGTACTATGCTTGAACTTATCAATCAATTGGATGGTTTTGATCCTCGTGGTAATATTAAGGTTCTTATGGCAACAAATCGTCCTGATACTCTTGATCCAGCTCTTGTTCGTCCAGGTCGTCTTGATCGTAAAGTTGAATTTGCTCTTCCTGATCTTGCTGGTCGTGCACATATCTTTAAAATTCATGCAAAACAAATGAGTGTTGAACGTGAAATTCGTTATGATTTATTGGCTCGTTTATGTCCAAATAGTACTGGTGCAGAAATTCGAAGTGTTTGTACTGAAGCTGGAATGTATGCAATTCGTGCACGTAGAAAGGTTGCAACAGAAAAAGATTTCTTGGATGCTGTTAACAAAGTCATCAAAGGATATGCTAAATTTAGTGCAACTCCACGTTATTTGACACATAATTAAATACATTTTAAAAAAAATATATCAGTGTACAGATTTATGTGTAATTGTAATTTATTTTTTCAGTTTGTGCATGTAAATAAAATTATTCAAATTAAGACAACATATACTGTATTTATTTTAATTACTCTAGTTGTTAAAACATTATACTGTATTAGAGATTCATAAAACACCGAGATGTGATTTTAAAATAACATTTGGATTTTTAACCAGATATCAGATTTTAAATCTCACTATTTATGAATATCTTAAGATTATCTGTTTTGTTAGAGTAATAGACGGAATTTAAAACGGTTTTTTTTGTTATTAAAGGATCAAACAAAAACGAATAAAGTAAAAAAAAGATTTTTTATAAAATAGAAAATACAAAATAAATTATGAATTTGGTTGAACATTATTTTCAGTTGATTCAACTTCATCTTGTTCATCATTAAGTGCTGATTTTACTTCAATATTTTCTGTGGCTTCAGCTTCTGGATGTTCAGCTGATTCAACTTCTTCTTGATGTTCTGGTGCAATTTCTTCGACCATTTGATCAGGATGTGGTGAAGAAGTGGCCATTTCAGCAGCTTCATTTCTAAAAAAATTAATTTAAAAGTGTTCAAAATTGCGGACTGGTATGCCAGTCTCTTCAAAAAATGTTTACAAAAAAAATAAAGTCTTCTGTTATAGCCTCATAAAGCAATATTAAAAAACTTTATTTTATCTTTCCAAAACTTACTCATCAATTTCAGCCTTAATTTGTACTCCATTTTCATCAACATAATGCTCTTCTTGCATTTCTTCCAATTCTTCATCTTCTGCATGAGGTGCATATTGTACAACAAATGGTGTACCATCATATCGTGGTTCAGTTGCTTCAATTTGTAATAAAACTTGATCCACAGCATGTTGATCAATTCTTGTATCACTATTTACAAGAATATAAACTTGATCATTACCAGAAGTTCGAACATCCAAAACCTAAACAATTGCATAATAAAGCTACCGTAACCAAAGTAAAGTATTTCACTTACTTTTGTAAATTCAACTTTATATTTATCACGAAGATCATCCAATGTTGCTTGATCAGTTATTTCATATTTTTCAGTAACATCCTCACCAGCAGGATGCATTTCACGATCAATACGTCGCTTCTTTGCCATTGGTTCAACTTTAATTGCAGTACCTTCATATTCAGGCATTTGTTGAGGATGTTTGGCTTTTAAATGTCGAACAGCTCGACACATATTAAATGGTTTATGAAGTGGATAAGTCATTTGACATATAAGACATTCAATTTCATTTGGATTTAAAAATTCCATGCATCCATCAGATAAACGCTCTAAACGAGTCTTACATAGTTCCATTTGGCAATCAGAAAGTTCATTAGGATGATGATCACGATAATGCCGAATTGTGCCTGCACTAATAACAGCTGCAAGAATATCTTTTCCACAAAGTTTACATTTCCAATGGCAATCTGTTACAGGTTCAACATATTGACTATCAACAGGAACAGCTTGTCGAAGAGATGGCATAACAAAATGTCTTTTCGGTTTAGATCGACGTCCAAATGTCATCCGACTATTTGAATAACCAGCAGGACCACGCTTCATATTTTCAACATCATCTTCTTCATCCTCTTCTTCAACAGGTGGAGCTTCACCATTTTGTTCACGTTGCATATTTCGAACTATTGCCTTTTCTAATGCATTTTCACTTGAATGTGTTGAATTATATTTAAGAGATTTATAATGTCTTTCATCTGGTAAAACAACATCAAAATGATCACCATATCTTTCAGTTAAACGAGCATTAATTAAAACTTCCTAAAAAAATGTTTATTAAAAAATGAATTAAGATCAATAATAACGAACTTGTAAACATAAATTACACTTTGGGACTTCAATTTCATCTGGATGAACTTCATGGAAATGCTAAAAGATGATAATTAGATAAGAAAAAACATATCCATTAATTACATACCATACCAACGGCAGCACCATCCATAAACATACCACACCAAATACATTGCAAATTATCATGTGCACCTAATTGAGTATCAATAACAGCAATATCTGCAGCAGAAAGTGGTTTACCGTAACCAGGAGTAAGACCCTATAAAAAAATATAAAATGTTTAAATGTTTTTTAACTTTAATTTTGTTCTTACAGGTTGTTTACCCCATTGTCCAGCACATTTATGAGCAGATGGATGCCAAGCATTAAAATGACGAACTAAATGAACAATTTCAAATTTTTTATTGAGTGATACAACAGCATTGCAAATACCGCAACGAGCATGTTGTTTATCGACAAGTGTAACGGGCACAGCACGACCCAATTTTTCAACCATTTTTTTCTTTAATGAACTTTCCAATTCATCTAATGTCATTGTAGAAGTTTTAACTCGAATTTGTGAAACTCTTCGAAGTGGCCGATTTGCTCTTGCATGATGACGTTGCATTTCATAATATCCATGTTCATCATAGCCATAATGGCTCTTTTCCATTCTATCTTTAAGCCATACCTATAAGATTTATAAATAAAAGAATTTGTTTATTATGCGTTATTATTACATCATATGAAACTTCTTCAAAATCTGGCTCTCCATCAGCAAGTACTTCTGGATGCATAGCAGGTAAATGCTCTGTCATAAGAGTATCATATGGCATAACTTCACCACAAATACCACAACAAACATTATTTGGATCAACAATATAATCTTCTGGTTTAACTTCACCAAGTTCACCTTCAACGTAATATGCTTCATCAGCTAAAAAGATTTATACAATTTTAGATCAGAACGATATTTGTTAACAACAAAATTACCATAACCATCTGCAACTTCAATATAAGATGTTTCACCCTATAAAAGAAATATATTCATATTTTAGACTGCCATTTGCGGGAAACTTACATTCTCTCCAACATATTGTTGCACTGTTGTAGTTGTTGGTATTTCATCAGGTGGCATTTTTTGTGGCATTAAAAGTGGTGGTTCATCATCATCTACAGCAATTTGAACATCTTCACCACCACCTTCCACATCAACTTCAACATGCTCTTCAATTTCTATACCATGCTCTAATGCACCATCATGGCCATGTTGTACAATAATTTGTTGTGCTTCAACATTATCATCACCAATAATATGTTGTTGTTGTTGGTCATCAAGAATTTCATGCTTTTCAATGACAACTTGATGTGCATTTACTACAGGCTCTTCTGCTGCCGGATTTGTTGCTTTGCCAGTGGTTCTTCGATTCCCACGACGAACCATAATCTTCTTGGTCTGAAAAAAAATTCTAAAAGTTTTATGATAAAAAATGAAACACAAAATTCATGAAACGATTGTTAGTAACCGCGTCGAGACATTCATCAACGCTATAAACGTTGCATATATTTTCTTTCTTATTCTATTTTGCTTTGAGGTAAAGTGCGCCAAAATAGAAAAATCTTTTTAAGAGAATTTTAGTTGGTGGGGGCTGCTGCTATTGGGCTTAAAAATCGATTTGTTCGTCGGTTTTCTTCTCATCAACAAGAAAGAAGGGAAAAGAACATTTTGGGACAGAAGCGAAGGAAAGAGATCTTTCATCAAAAATAGTGTCAGCGCTTTCTTTCTTGCAAAATAAAAAAGTACCCGACGAACGACAAACAAACAAGTCACTGCTGCATCAGGCTGTGTTTTTTTATGTGCGTACGACTTGCATTGTGCGTGCGCCTATCAGATCATTTTTTGCGCCAATTTTAAAAAATCATTTTTTTTCTTGCATCTCTTTTTTTCTTGGTAGACAAAACAGAGAAAAAAAATGTACGTTCCTTTGCCTTTCTCTGCCTAACTAACTATAACTATATACATTTTTCTGCAAACTCTGAATAGTTTCACACATATTTTTTTGTATCAAAAAACCATGAAAAATATAAATTTAGCTAGTTTTCTCTTCTGCCCGCTGATGACACATTTATTTTTCTGTGATCACTTTGAAGTATGAAACACATACATTATTTATCTCCGCTTTATTAAAAAATATCTCATTGGACCGGAATTTACAATAATAAAAAACACAATTTTAACGATGGAAAAGCGGTCAATTTTTATTATTGCGGATAACAGGGATGCAAATGAGGTGAAGAAAAGCAACGAAAAAACAGGCATCTTAAATCAGTTTGAAAGTTTTAAAAATGCTCCAGCTAGCTGTCTTCTGTCTTATTCTGTATTTTTGTAAAGCAGAATATTATCAAGGTTAGTCACCTTTTAAGCTAAAATCATCTAAGGTGAGATAAAACATTACAGATGAACCAATGGGACATTTTATGGAATATTCTGTTGAAATGCCATCATCCTCATCTTCTCGGACATCTGAGCCAACCATGTTTATGAGATATGGAAATATAGATAAATCTGGAAGATATTTAAGGGACTTTGAAATTGAAAGACCTAGCTACCACCATCCCCATATCCCACCTCCACCTTCATCTGCTGAAGAAGAATATAATCCAACAATGCCGCCATTCCCATTTTCTCTACCGTATCAGTATATTGACGCAAAAAGATATCCAAAACCTGAGCTACAATCATATAATTCACGGCCATGGAATAACAACAATAATGAAAGAGAATATTCAATAGGGCCAAATAGAAATTCATGGGCAAGAATTTATCCCTCTTCTTCAAGGGATAGCTATCATCTCGAACAACCAAAATATTTTGAACCCCATCATCAAGCTAGATATGTTCCAACTCGATATTCTTCAACCGTTGATGAAATACAAAATCGTGTATTTTCAATGATGCAAAATATTGCGGCTTTTTCCCCTGCTTCATCTTCCCATGGACATCAGCTACCTCGAGGTGGACATCATCGTTCAGGATATTCAAGGGAATCACAATACGGCTATCAAATGTTTATCTAATTTGATAATGTTGTTTTTGAAAAATCTAATTGTATTCATTCATTTTTTATAGCAATGAACCTTGTAGCATGGTACTTTTAAAAAGAGAAGCAAAGCCACAGGCTCCATTAAAAACAAACTCTGCTTTTTGTATTTATTGTGCTTGTATTTCGGGGGCTATAAAAAGTTTTTTTTATCATTGATTTCTTTGGTTTTGATTCCATCATTTTTTTATTATTATTGTTTTGGCTTTGCATAAATATATTTTCTGATCAAATAAAAATTGAACATTGGCCATTTTCAAATCATCTTTTTTGTATTGAATCACTTTTTTTTAAAAAAAACTGGTAAATCTTAATATTTCTCTTTAAAATTTAGAAAATGTGTGTAACTTTTATCTTTGTTTGCCCACCAGAATTTAAATGTCGTTGGAAGCTAATTATCCTTAATAACCGTGATGAAATTTTAACACGTGAAACATCAAAATTAGCTTGGAAGGATGAAATACTAGCTGGTAATTTTTACCTATTAATTATTATTTTTGCTCAAAACATTTAAGGAAGAGATGAAGCAGCTGAAGAAAAAGGAACATGGATGGGTGCCTCAAAAAACGGTAGAATTGGAATTTTACTTTCAATCACTCAACCAGACAAGGAAAAAAGTAAAACTGCTCCAAGTCGAGGTTTTAAAATATTAATATTTGGGACTTGTACAAATTAGAATAAATTTTTCTAGGTGCTATTGTCACAGATTATTTGAGTTCATCTTTTAGCTTACCAGAATATTGTTTAAAATTAGCTAAAGAAGCTGAACAATTTAATGGCTTTCAATTTGTTGGTCTTGAAAGGTTTGTAATTTTTCGATGTATCAAAATTATTTACAGTAACTCTCATTAGTTCATTTTTTCACAATATATGTTAAAATCATTTTTCTAAGCAAAGTTATGTCAGATTCTTTTCCAGAAAGTAATACTGTAGTCTAAAATTTGTTTGTCACTTAGGGAACAAAATATACGGTAACACGATTAAATTTTGTTGACCTTTTATCATAATTCAAATGACTTTAAAGAAAATTTGCAGATTGTTATTTTTTTATGAAATTTTTAATTTTTTAAATTTTAATATAAAACTATCAATAGTGTTAATTATTAAAAAACGTAGCATTGCAAAAAATTACAGTAAATTCAAAATTACATTTTATTTTTTCGATATTTCTTCTTGAAAATGTTACAGTAACTTTGTAGTGAAATTACGGTGATGTAAAAAAGTGTTAAATGATATCACTTTGAATATTTTATGTTTTATGAACATTTTTTTGTTACTTGAGACTTTGTTGTTTACTTTTGACAAAGTCCAAAGTTTTTAATTGTTTCAATAACCGTTTAAGTGCATACAAATGTAAACAAAATGAATAAGTAAATATATTTCAGAAATGCTGTTGATAAAACTTTTTCATTGTATTCTTTAACCCATAAATATGTGGTTTCTGTTGAACCCAAGAATTGGCCTGCTGGAATTTATGGATTTGGAAATTCACCTCCATCAATTCCATTAAAAAAAGTTGAACGCGGAAAACAGCTTTTCACGGAAGTCATTGAAAACTTTGGAAATTCATCGGAAGAAGAAATGATTGAAGCTTTGATTGAAAAAGTTGCAACAGATTCAGTGTCGTAAGTTTTGCTTTTTTTGCAAAAGAAATCAACAAAGAGGTTTTTGGTTTATTTATTGTTTTTCTCAAAATAAGTGCTAATAATAATTAGAAGCAGCTGATTAGATTTTTTTTCTTTTCGCACGTGGGGATGGGTATTTTTCTTTGTAATGTTTTTTGATCAAAATTGTCACAAAAAGTTTTTTTTTATTATTTGACAAAGAAAAAACATTTGTCAAAATAAGAAAAACAATAGAAAAAACTTGATCTTTGTTAGAAATTGATAGACGACCTGTTTATTCTAAACCGAAAACGGAAATTACGAAATCCGTCATTTTTCGGAATTTGCCAAATACACAAAAACTTGTCTGTCTTTATTCAGAGAACTGAACCATTAACAACAAATACTTTTTTAGATGTGAACCAGATCCCCAACTTGAACTTCAACGTGGAATGCCTCGAGAGTACATTAAATTTTTGACTTCACTTTTTGTTAAACAACCATCTTACATTGATTACGGTACTCGATCGCATTCAATTCTTCTCGTGGATCACAGTGATTCTGCAGTGTTCTTTGAAAAGCGTTTAGTTTCTGGTAAAAATTATGATGGTAAATGGGAAACAACAATTGAAAGATTTAGTTTTAATTAAGTGTTTTATTTTTAATATATTGCAATATATTTTTTTTGTAAAAGTTAATTCAAAATACACAAATAAAAAAGAATAACAGATAATTTGTTGAAAAGAGTAATAATAACCGTATACGTGTGTAGATACAAAAACAGACGAATCTTTTTGAGCAGAAATACATACAATTTTTCATTATACAAAAAATATGAAAGCCTGTATTTTGGTTATAAAAAAATTTATATACCCATAATCAGATTTTCTGGTCAAGAGAGAAGAAAGAAAAGACACAACAAACAGAAAACAAGGAATGCAGGAAAAAAACAATAACTTTTTACAAACAAAAACAGATTTTTTAAAGAAACAACAATAACTAATCCATGAAGATTCTGTATAAAGCTCGTACAAAGATTTTGTTTTTTTGTAGTATAAATAACAATTTTTAAATGAAAGAATGAAAGGCTAAGTGGCTAAGTAATGGATAAATGAGATTTTAAGATGATTGTTCAGTTGAATCAGATTCATATGATTCATCTGATAAGGCATCTTCATTTAGCATATCTTCAAGTTCACAAAGGGCATATTCTCTTTCATTTGCTCGGGCAAAGATAGTTCTCATTCCCAGATGTTTTGCGGTATCACAATGAATTTTATGGGAATCTACAAATATACATTCTGCAGGACGAAGGGCAAGTCGATCAATTGTAAGCTAAAAAATAGAGATAATTAAAGTCAGTTTTTAAAAGAATTTCAAAGCATAATGTAACAATGATGCAATCAAGTGTCATTGTTACATCACATCTTTTTCAAGTCAAACTTACATGATAGATACTTTCATGTGGTTTCATCACACCTTCAACGCATGATTCAACAATAACATCAAAACGGCTTCTATCAGATGGAAGGCGGCGAACAGTTTTTTGTTTATTCAAATAATAGTTATTTGTTAGCAAGGCAACTTTAATTCCGGCATCTCGTAAGGCATCAATTGCTTCAACGATATTTTCATCAAGATCTATTGCAGATGTACCTTCCCCGAACCAATTTCGAATTACTGGTAATGGTTCTGATGCTGTGCCATGCTAAAACAGAAGCAATAAATTAGTATTGTATTTTAGTAATTAGAATACTATAGGTCACAATAATGTAAGTATACTGTAACGTATTGTAAATGGAGTGGTAACTTACTTGTCGATTAAAAAGTCGAATAAATTCATTTTCTTCAATTTCTTCTGCACTTCGATTGCCGGTGAATAGGTCATAACTGATTGCAGCAAATTCTTTTGATAATAAGGTCTTTTTTATTGAACCTTCTGGAAGGTTACGGTCACTTTCAAGCTTTTTCCAATATGCGGAAGTCGATTGTTTTAGCGAAATTACACCACTTAAATCAAAAATCACAGCTTTAATTTGTGGCATATTTTTTAAATGTAGTTGAGAGAGAGATTTTTTTGTTGAAAAGGTTACAACTGAAAATGTAGAAAAAGGTTTAATTTTGTTATTGAAGTTTTTTCGTTGAAAAATAATTAACACGCGATATAAAATTGTGGCAAATTTGAAAGGGTTTAAAAACGAGGGGGGATAAAAACAGTTCTAAAAACAATTTGTTTTTTCTAGAATGAACATTGCTTAAAGGCAAAAAGGACTTAATGCTATAAAAATTTAATGGTAAGCAAGAACCAAACAGCAAATAAATAAATAACAATGAGATAAATAAAATCCCAAAAAACAAGAAGCTACAAAAAAAGATAAAAGAAACGAGATAACAAAAGAAGAAGAATGACAACATCCATTCAAGGGATTCTTTGCCCTTCTGGTTCAGTGCAAAAACAAAACTGGCATTGTTAAAACTGAAAAATTTGTTTTTTTAAAAAAACTTTTTCATTGACAGTTATATATCCGGAAAATGTTTAAACTTTAAAGGTGAACGCCCCTTTTGTTAAGGAACAAAAAAAAAGTAGAGAGAAAAACAAAACAGATAAGAATCATCGAACACGAAACATATGAAATCTCTTTCGTGTTTTTTTTCTTTGCTAAAGGGTATTTTTGCAGCAAAATAAGTACTATGTATTTTGTATAGGAGAGGAAAAAATAAAATATCAAAGTCCACGTTGCTTTTGAATGAAATATTGGGAGGGAGAGAGGGTTTAGTGACATTGAGTCAATCGGCGAGGATAATGGCTACGGCAGCAGCAAAGAGAGGGTAGAACCGAAAAAAAGAGAATAGCAACATAAAATAAAGGAATGACCACTTAGTGATTTCTCGCTTGCTTTTACTGCTGATGTTTTTGCTTTCATTGCCTCAGGAAATAAGCTAGACAGGATTTTTTTACTCATTTGTGTTGTTTGCTGCTGCTTCTTGCTAATAACTTGTTGATTGTTTACAGCAAAAAAAAAGTTTTTTCATCGATGAAAGAATGTAGCGGAATAGAAAAGAAAATCACATCCATAAGACTTGAGGGCAAAAGCAGGTGAATGAAACTTGTGTTGTCCTCGGGAAAGAAAGAAATAAATATTTTTCAAACTGCAACAAAAAAACTTTTTCAAGGATCACAAAATAGCTTGACGTGAGTTAAAAAACTTTGAAATTTTGTGACGAAGTAAAAACATTCAAGTTACAACTGATAAATATGATAATGTGATTTTCGGAGAGGAACTGCTTCTGCTGCTGTCTTTTTTTCTCAAGAAAACGCTAAAGAAGGGCTTTTTGGTTAGCAAGAAGGAAAAAGAGGGGAATTCCCCTATGTGAACAAATAACAATAAATAAATGAATAAGCAAAAGCAAACTAGCCTCAATAGACTCATCGAAAGGAATGCGGGAGGGAGAGAGAAAAGTCTGCAGAAAGATTAGACTAAAAAAGACCAACTAAAATAAAATAAAAGCTAAAGAGACAAAATCTCTTTCTACGACGGAGAGTCTGCGCATTTACTAGAACATTCGAGAGAGACATTAGAGATAGATAAAAAAGAAGGCGGACAGTTCTCAGAAGAAAAAACAAAGGCCAAAAATGCAATATTTTATACGGTTACTAAGCAGCCGTTTTTTTCGTGAACTTTAATTTTCTGCAAAAAAGAAAGAACGCATTTCTATGGAGAAAGTTATTGTTCAAAAAACGTGTAGGAGAAGAAAGAACAGAAGAAAAAGTTAATTAAAACTGACGTTGTCTTTTTGAATGCTCTTTTTTGATTCTCACAGTTCTTTTGTCCTTATATATTAGAGACAATCTGGGTGCTTTTTTTAAAAACAAAAATAAACAAATAAATAGATAAACAATTTGTTTGTTTCTATTAAATTTGAAACATTAAAGAATGCTTTAAAAAACAATAAAAAAACGGACGATAAATGTTATTATTATTTTTTAAAAATTTTGAAATACTTTTTTTGCGCGATTGCGCTTTTTGATTCGTCGCTTTTGAGCTTTTTTCAATGACAGATTTTTTTCAAAAATTGCGACAAATATTTAAGGAATCGAAAAACTATTTTTTCTCTTTTCATTTGCGCAGTGATACGCATCTTTTTTTAGACTGACTGATTGATCATTGTTATTGCTGTTGCAGCAAAGAGAAAAAATGGCACAAAAATAACATGACACTAAAAAAAGAGTGTTATTTCTATTTCATCACTCTTTTTTTAGTTTTCCCGTTTTTCACCGCTATTATTTTTGTTGATTTGATTTTGATGGGTTCAGGTAGACTTTGATCAGGGTGGTAAAACCGAGACAGTCGCAAAAAAAGGTTAAAATTGATTTCATGTGAATGAACAAGAAAATAAACAAGACTAAAACCTCCCACAATGATTCTACAAAGTACATTTGTATGATTTCTATCAAAATTTTAACCGAAACAAAGTACAACATTGACCGTTTTTTTGTAATCTTTTTTGTGTGGTTTTTTGAGGTCAAATTGGGAGGCAGACTAAAAACTAACTCTGCCATTTCCCTTCTTCTTTTGGAGAACATGAAAAATATTTTTTTACTCAATTTAAAGCTTTTGCTTTGAAAGATAAAATTACACCCATATTTTTTCAAAGGGATATCCTGTTATTAGAGGAAATTGGGGGTGAAATCAGTCAAGCCCAACAAGTATGTCTGTCAGGAAAACAATATTCATTTCAATTCGGTTTATTTTTTGTTTTGAAAAAGAAGAGGGAGGGGAGAGATAAATTGCCATGATAAATTACGGAAGTTAAAGGAAAAACCGAAAAAACAAAAGCACCGGAAAAGTAAATAAAAGAGCAAAAAAATGAATGGCACAAAAAACAATTATTCAGATTCTGAATTTGAGAAAAAAAATGGGGGGAGGATTTTTTTCTTCCTGAAAGAGAAGAACAGTTAAAGCAGAATGCATGAATAATTTAGAGAGTCTGTGAAAAAAAGTTTAATGAGTTTTTTCAAGTTCTTTCTTTTTTGTAGGTTCTCAGTTATTTAATTTTTGAGATGTAATTTTGGGAAGTTTTAAAGGGAAAGTAATAAGGAAAAAGCAATGAGTCAAAAAAAACTTTTAAGCTACAGTAAAAAAATATGTAGCATGAAAAAGATAATTTAAAAAGTATATTTAAATTATCTTTTTCAATTCAATTCTTGTTTGAAACAACTGATTACAGTAATTTTTAGTCGAAATGACGTGACCAAAAGTTTAAAACTAAAAAAACACATTTCATATTTCCATCAAAAAATTAAATAAAAACCGAACCTATTTGTATCAAAAAAAGAAAGCAGGCAGCTTTATAAACTCGAAAATCTTATTTTTTTCTTTCAAACATCTCTTCATAAATATTTTTTCCATGTTTCCCAAAAAAAGACGACAACGAAAAATGAAACTCTTTTACAAGTTTCAAGCTTCAAAGACCAACCAAAAAATATATACGAAAAAATGTTTCAGTGTTAAAGACGCGGGAGAAATAGAAAAAGGGGGAAGACAAAATAAAACACACGAACAAATACACACAACAACAAAAAAATAAACAAAAACAAATATTTGAAGCGCAAAGATGCGGAAAATATTGAGATTGTTTTTAGTCAGTTAGTTAGTAAACTAAAATAAAAATGTGTCTGAGAATTTAAAAAAAGGTTATTTTTATACCCAATTGGCGTCAAACGAATTCAATTTTTACCCTTTCATACATTCAAGTTTTCAAAAGTTTAAAAGTTCAACTGAGGGATACTGTAGTTAGTACTACCACAAGTTGTGAAGTACAATTTGTTGAAGTTGAAGAGAGCAAAAAAAATGTTTCATTTTGTCAAGTCTTCAATTGCTTTTGAAGAAGTTTAAGTTAACTGCTGCCAAATGGGAGGAGACAAAGGAAGTCATCATCCACAAAGATGAAGAAGAAGTTGAAAACTGATGATCGTGGAAAAAGAATACTATGCTTTTGCATTTGAATGACGCAAAAAAAGAATGTGTCCATTTTTTCTCGTGAGAAAGAACGCCCCAGCTTTCCAGAGAAAGAGTCAAACAAGTTCTTTTTATCACTCATATTTCTCTATGGCATTTGAGTTCACATTCAAAACGGATATATCAAAAATGTAGCAACAAACAAATAGATATGCATCCGTTCCAACTTCTTTTTGCCCTCTTAAAACAAATGCACCCTTCAAAAAATAAAACAATTTTAAAACTCAAAGAACTGATACTCGAGGAATAGCTTTCCGAGTATCATCAATTCGAAAAGAAACAAACATTTTGTTTATTGCATTTCCGCTCACGAGATTGAAATATAAACTACGCAACTTTATCAGTTTTGTTACAATGAATTTCTTTTTACACATCAACTTTTTTTCATCTTTTAGTCTCTTTTTTTCATTGTCTGAAAAAAGAAGAAGAAATTCTTTAACCACGTGGGAAAAGTCGTTGACACAAGGAAGAATGCAGTAACATAACGTCACACACATAAAATCATGCATGCATCTTCTCCCATTGTTAAAGGATGTTTAATCGGTTAAAAGAATTTGTTGGCGACTGATTTGATTCAATTTTATCACGTTGTGATTTATACCACGTGGGGTGAAAATAAAATACCCGACTAGTTTTTTTATTATTTTTTTCAGACAAGAAAAAAAAACAAAAGAAATAATAAAAGAAAACAAATAAGAAAAGAAAAAAATGTGTAATAAAAATATTTGAGTTTTTGGGGAAAGCTTTTTGGGAGGTAATAATGTTTTAATTGGGTTAATTAAACTTTTTAAATCAAAAATGTTATCTCATTTTACAATGATGGAAAATCCTACTAATAACTTATTGAAAATTAGATCGATTACCGTAATCCAATAAATATGGGTAGAGTAATAAAAGATGTAAAGTAATTTTAGTCCAAACTTAACTCAAAAATTTTTATGTATGTACGTCAGCGAAAAATTTTGTAATGTTTAAATACAATTTTTTAAGTGGGTTTTTTGTTAGGACAACTTGAGTACAACACATTCCAATCTTATTCATTTTTTAAACATTTTTTTTGTATACAGCTTATAGTTGGTTACTTTTTTCTCAACATTCTTTTTTGTAGTCAGTTTACAAAATGAATAACAATTTTTTACACCCCCAAAAATTCAAATATATAACAAAAATTCAATAAACTTTTTAACATGAAGTTATGATGATTCAGCAGAATTGAGATACGTTTTAGATCTTGAATGGTGTCGATGTTTGTTAGCTTTATTTGGTGAGGGTGACCTTGGTGGTTGTAGATGATGATCCCCATAAATCGTTTCATCCCTTTCACGTTCACGTTCGCGCGGCATTGGAGAGCCATTTATAAAATCTGTTGTTTCACCATTTGAAAGAGTAGCAATTTTAGCTCGATCTGCGCTAATCTGAGATTTATATAAATAACCTTGACAAAAGCATTCTTCAGTTTTTTCATGAAATGCCCAAACTCCATGATCACATTGATAGAATGCTTGAAAATCAGTACCCCGAAGACGTTTTCCAAGTTCACATTGATTATAATTCGGGAGGCAACGTTCACATCCGATTAATTTCCTGTAAAACGATAATTCAATTGCATATATAGTATTACTTTGCTAAAAAAAAGTTTATTTGCATTTGCTCATTTTTGTGTTCACTCAAATTCTGTGTGACTTTGTTCAGAAGACGTCACTGACGCAAGAATAAAGCTGCTACAAGAAAACTCAGAAAGAAAAGATGAATTTATTTTTGGTGACGCAAAACAATTGGTTTCTCTCAAAAAAAAACTTTTTCTCAACTTTTTTTATCAAATTGTTTTAAAAAAATACAGCAAAAAAATATAAAAGCTGCAAAAGAAAAAAGGAAGAAGAAAAGAAAAAGCACTGTTTGCAAAACACTTTAACAAATAACGATTATCAGGATGTTATTTGACGTTTTCTTTTGTTTTAAAATAAGAAGATGAAAAGCATGATTTACACAGTTTTTTGTTTTTATTTAAAGATCGAAAAACAGCAGAAATCTTTTCAATATCCTTGAATCAAATGTTTTAAACTTTTGTTACAAAAAACACTTGTTTTTGGGCTAAAATTGTTACTGTAAAAAAAACTAACAAACAGCCGCTTTAAAAAATAAATGTCAAGAATGCTAAAACAAAAATAACTTTAGTTTCAAGTCAAAGAACGTTGTTTTAAACATCTTGAAAAAGAACAAAATTTAAAAAAAAAAGTTTTTGAGGAGTTCAAAAATTAATCACCGAAAACAATTTGTTGCACCTATATTTTTCAGGATGTTGTTACGTTTTTTGGAGACAATTTTGGCCACAAAAATTACACAAAGTTTTATAATTTTTAGTCTCAAAAACATGGGTAAGCTGATTAAAATTTTTTAAAACAGGAAATAAAAAGGATTTAACTTTTTGCAAAACAATGTATTAATTTTTTCGATAATGAACAAAGGTATTAATTTTTAAAAGGAAAGATTAACATGATCAACATCAAACAAAGCTCTTCTGAATTAACGTTTAAATTTTTTGAAATCAAAAGTTGAATTTTTCATTTTTAAAAGGATTGCTAACATTATTTAAAAACGTGTAAAAAATATGTTCAAACACATTTGAAAAAATACGATATGTTTAGTAATAAATGATTCATCTACAGTAAGACATGCCTAATAATACAAGCTACTTTTTGATCTTTAAAATTTCTTGCTTAATGTAGCTTGAAGATTTGAAGACAATAACACTCTCGTGGGTTGCATACAAGCTTTAAAAGAATCCCTAAATATTTTATAACAAAATTCTTAACAAAGCTTTGTCCATCTCTTTTTGTTCTTTTGAGTTTTCACAAAGAAAAAAAAGTGACGAAACGAATTTCTATGATGTTTCATGGCACTAGCATACTCCATGAAAGCCTTTAATTTTTCACTTCCTCGTTTTTCTTCTTCTTTGTTTTTTTTACCGTATCTGCTTTCAAAGTAAACACAATTATTATTATTAGTTGAGACCGAATGAGTATGCAAACACACATATGTATGTCAAAAATGCATGTCATCACTTTTTCCTTTATTTACCTAATTTTCTTGAGTTGGAAAAAAACTTACTGGCATGGATTGGCATAGACCTAAAAAGCACATGTTTTTAAACAAAGCTTATTAGAATAAGCTAATGTCTTACCCGCACTCTGCCTTGCTCTTTTTGACGATTGCAACGAGGGCATTTTTCAACATTTATTTGAAAATGATCCATGTTATGAATTGTTTGAAATACAGTACCTGCTTGAAGATATGTGGCTCGCAGTTTCATTGCAAGCAAATCCGCCATTATTTTTTCGGTTATCATTTTTCGATGAGCTTCTAGCTCAATGAGAGAAAGTCTTGCAACAACTGGAAGACAAGCTTGAAGACATCGTTTATCAAATCGATGCTTCAAAGTCCAATTCAACCAACACATTGCCATTACAGGTGGTCTTGTATCAACCTGTGTGAAAAATAAATTGCATTGATTTGTATAAACTTGAATGCTATTAAAGTAGCTTACATTATCACATATGAATTTTTGGCACCTAACTTCTAATCCTTTTGCTTCAAATCTTTTCGACAACCTCATACAAGTTTCAAGAGTTTCTTCTAAAAAAATTTATTTTAGTTGCAAATTTGCATATTTACAGCCATAGAAAATACCAGTAATATCTTTCAAAATTGGACACGGAATTGATGATTCAATGAACCATCGGAATTGTGTTGGGGGTGGTGGATACCGTAGTCCACTAACAACTACAACGAATTCATTCGTCGAAGTTTGTTCCACACCAGAAACGGGGAAAGCTCGGTGATCAATAAAAAGTGTACGAAAAAATACAGATGCTTGAGATAGCTGATGTTTACAAGCAAGAAATCTGGAATCCTAAAAATGGAGCTTATTGTAATGATCTTTAATTAAAAATGAAATTATTAATTTTGGCAGAATTAAATTTAAAAAATATTTTTACAGTTTTGTTTTGTAAATGTCAAAATTTAAGCAAAAATTTTCATAAAAATATTATGCGGCAGTTTTGGATGACAGAGAAAAAGGTTATTTGAAAAGATGGTTTGAATCAAAAATTTTGATTTAAACGTAATCAAAAACAAAGTTTTTCTAAATTAATGCAGAATTAATTCATAACTATCGAATTCTGGAAACTTGATTCAAAAAGTCTTTAACAATTAAACTTACTTCCACAATAATTGCCGCTGAACAACCTTCTGCTTTACACTGTGGATTTAAATAATCATATGTATTTGAGATACTTCGCTTTCGACGTGATTTTGATGGTGATTTTGTTCTTTTTTGTGTTGAACTATCATATTCATCTCGAGATGTTGTCTCTCGTGGAGATTTCCTTGGAGATATTGATCGAGGCTTTGGAGACCAATCGGCTCGAATTTCATTGTATGGATTTGAGCTGTTCCATGTTTCTGTTAAATACTAAAAATAATAAAACGGAAGTTTATAAAAAATATGTCAAAAAAGACAAAGAAAAAGATGATTGATGACAAGGAATAAAAGTGTGCGTTACCTCATTACTTCCAAGACCATTATTAAGAAATTGGGTGCTTGCTGCTTTTGAACGTGGAGATCCAAAACTTGCAGGACTTTTTGATGGATAATTATTATATGTACGACGTGGAGGTTGTGGAGTTGAAAGTTGAAAATATTCATTACTTGGCTAAAAATAGGTACACGGATATTTATAAAGTGTTTACAAACAAGGGATACTGTAACTATAAGATGAATTAATGTAAGTTTATGAACAATTAGAAATTTACAGTAATAGTTGAATTAAACATTCGTGTAATTAAATTGTTCAATTACATTAATTACAAATCTACGGTAAACTTCGCTGCTGTAAACTTACTTCATAATAGTTTGAACTATGTGTTCTTCGAACAGGATCTCTTGTAATTCCGGATGTAGCTGCCGCCGAAGATGGATATGGTTCAAGAGATGCCGGAATTCGATAATGATGAAAGTCGTTATCTATTTCATTATTACTACCACCAATATTTACACTTCCAACAAATTTTGACGGTGATGGAGTTTCAGAAGATCGAGTATTTTTATGCATAAATTTTCGAAGAAAATTCGCCATGTTCTCTTCTTACTTCAGCAAATCCGTTAAAAAATATCCAAAAAACATTCAAAAAAACAATTCTCTCTTTTTTCTTTAAATCAAAAACAAAAAAATGAGAAAGAGATAAAAATGAGTGAAGAAGCCTGAACAAAGGGCGCCCCCACTCTTAGCTTAAATTAATGATATCTTGTGAATTAGCTTTAAGAAGAAAAAAAGCAAGCACGTAAAAAAATCGAATGCTTGTTATCGCTCTATTTTTTTATCCCCTCTGGCTTGTCAAAGATTTAACTCGTCATTTTTTGTGTGCCTCTAAAAAAAGATTTGGTAAATCGGCTGCCAACAAAAAATATAGCATTTGTTTCATTTCGAGTCTCAAATATTTTTTATTATTAAAAACAACAAGATCATAATCTTCAAAATCATCCATAATACAACAAAAATATGACAAAAAATAATATAAATAAATAATAAATGAATGAAGTTAGAATTTGTAATCCTTGTGTTTTTTGCTGCTGCTATCCTTTGATTTCTTTTGTTCTTGATGCTTACGTTTACGCTGAAAGAAGAAAATCAAATTAATCATGGGAAAAAAATAAATTAATCAAAAAGAAAACTTACATTTGCTTGTTTAACATGTTCATTAACAAGATCCGAAACATCCTCTGTTCCTGAAGATCGAATATCAGCTTTTTTACGTAATTCATCTTCATATCTAGCTTCTAATACCTTTTTATTTGTATTTTCAAGATCATCCGGATTAATTGAGACATCAATTGAATCATTATGTTTCTTCTATAAAGAAAAGTATTACAGTAAGTATATACTAATTCAGAACCAAAACTAACCGAAATATCATAGACATGTGTTGAAGCCATCATTTGACCACGAATTCGATCAACTTGTTTCTCAGGTAGAATTGTATACAGTTGTGGAGTATCACCACCTCCAACACTACTTTCATCGGTACGTTTTTTGCGTAATTCAATTGCATCTGGTGTTTCCATTCCAGGTACTGTAGAAATGCCACTTGGAGTTGCAAAGCCTTCTGTTGTTGCAGGAGTTTCAAACCCAGTATCATTAGCTGCAGGGCCTTCTGCTTCATCTTGATCTTCTTGTTCTTCCTCCTCTTCTTCTTCAGATTCTTCACCATCTGTAAGGAATTCACCCCAAAGTCGACGATCTACTTCTGCATCTTCTTCAAAATCAGCTGCATGACTTGCCTGAAAAAAGAAATTTACATAAATTTAACAAAATGGAAGTCTTCAAAATGTGTTTTTTATTTATTATTTCACCGAAAAATGTATCTCTTTGTAGCAGTGGTTCTAAATTTATTCAATGTATTATGTCTATTTGGATTTGTTTTAATTACTTGTGGAGGAAGAAACAACCCGAAGAGCAAAAATAATGTTCCTTTGGTACAACAAACACCAGTTTTACCATCAACAGAAAGTAAGTCATTTTCAAACTTTAACATTTTTTAATTAAAATCAGTTTTAGAACCAACATCAATTGCAACTTCAGCACCAATAGAGAAAGTCGTAAATAAAAAACAACCACCACCTCCTCCATCAAATGTACCAGTTGCTGCTCCAAAAGCTAATGATCATACAATGAAAGAAGTGGAATCAATGAAAATGGAATGGAGTAAAGAAAATTAAACTCATTTTTTGTTTTTTTGTAACTGATTTTATAATGTTTGTGATAAAAAAAATTTATCGAAAATAAAAAACTTACTTCCATACCAAATACATCACCATATAGCGGTTTACCATATTCATCTACAGGAGGTTTACCCCATCCACCAGCATGATAACCAAATGAACAGCCATCAGGAATTCGACAATTAAGACCAGGAATTTTGAGATTTGGATATGATGGAGGTGGACCATAACGTTGCATTGCAATTAACCATGGTGGAGGGAAACGATTTGCAGATGGTCCAATCGGCATACCCAATGCAATTCGAAGTTCATCAGAAAGTTGTCCAGGCTTTTTATCTTTCATTTGTGCTTCTAGTTCTTTTCCTTCATAATATAGTTCACCCATTTTTGTCATCACTGGTTTTGTTTGCCATTTAAAGAATGCATCATGTAACTTCTGATAATCAATATCAATCTTTCCCATTTTTGGTCGAACACGTTCACGCATTTTACTCTTCAATGATTGAGCTTCTTCCTAAAAATATAGATTTTGATAAAATAAGGATACTGTAAATCCTTACTTTTTCCCAAACAGTTTCTCTCATTTCCATAATTCCAGTACGTTTAATAAAATCCGGCAAATCAAAAGGTGGACGTTCAAAGCCACGTTTACCAGCAAGATATTTTCTTTTTGCATTCCAATGTTTTGGTACAGATACAGTATTACGGTAAGTTTTTAATTCAACAAGTAAAAATGGATCTCTTGAAGTTACATCTGCCCATTCGACGATATCTGCACGTTTTGAAGCAGCTTTCAATGAAGCGATTGATGGTTGCATTGCTAATCTTAGCTTTTTACGACTAAGATTTACAGCTTCACCAGCAGCTTCAAGTTCTTTCTAGAAATAAATGAACATTCACAAAAACGTTAAAAAAATTAAAACATACTCGCTTCTCCTGAATTTCTTCTTGCAAAATTTGTTCTGATAATGCTGCTTTTGATTCTGTACTTTCAACTGCTGCATCACGTTTATATCTTCTTCGTTCAAATTCCATTTCAATTGGTTTAGGCTAAAATCATTGTTACAAATAATTAAGGTTCAAACATTAAATAAATAACAAAATTATCAACTTACTTTAAATGCTTCAAAAACTTCTGCGAAGCATTTTAAACTTGAATCTTCAATTTTAGGAATTTCTGGAACATACTCAATTTGGACATCAGGAATTTCTTCTTTAATTTCTCTTGTTGTACCATTTACTTCTTCTTTAACTGGCTTATCATCATTAGTTTCCATGTCACCATTTTCAGCAGAAACATTAGCTTCACCATTTGTTAATCCATTTTCATGTGGAATTTCTTCAACTTCTTTCTGTTCTTGTTCTTCATCTTTTGTAGGCTCTTTTCCCTTTCTCTTTTTAGATTCCTTCTTCTTTTTATTCTTTTTACGAAGACGTTCCAATTCCTATTAAAGAAATATCAGTAATTATGAAATCTGTAAAATTATTTTAAAAAAGCAAACTCACTTTTCGTTGTTTTGCAGTTAGATGTGTTTCATCATGATTTTCATCGCTGTCATAGGTGTCATCTTCATCTGTAACACCGTTAAGGTGAGCCATAGTTTTTTTCAAGCAAAAAATAAAATACAAATTATTATCGATAAAATTAAAAAAAAGTGTGTAAGAAACGCTGAAAAAAAAGTTAAATTCTTTTTGAACCATTTTTAAAAAAAGGATAACAAATTAAAGTCGTTTTAAGACCCTTCAAGAATGTTGTTCGTGCATTTTATTTTGTTGAACGTTTTTTAAAACTCCCAAAAACAAAACAAACAAAATTGATAAAATCTAATTATATTTGTTTAAATTTTGCTTTAATTTCGTGTTTAAAACGTACTGTATTGACTACCCTATGTTTTGATGATAAATTTATGCCCAATTTTTTAGCTGTCAAGGATGTTCCGACGTGTCTTCTCTTCTGGTGCCAAATTGGCTTCTGGCCTTGCCGCTGTTCAGGTTGTTTTATTCATATATGTTAAAAACAAACAATAATTTAATTATTATTCAGATGGGTGGAGCAGCTGTTGCATTAACAGATAAACAATTGGGAAAGAAACCTGATTGGTACAAAAATGCTGTTCTTTCTTTGGAAGATTCTCTCAAAAAGCTTTCCACTTATGCTTATATTGAAAGCTCAGAAACTCTTCAACATGCCGAAGAAGCTCTTAAAAAGTTTGTTATTACTATCTATCCGCTATTATAATTATGATATTTTAGAGTAGCTGATGTTGAAAATACCGAAATTTTATGGCGTCTTGCTCGTGTGCTAGCTGAAAAAGCTGATCTTACAAAAAATGGTGAAGAAAAGAAAAAACTTCTCAAAGAAGCTGCTGGATATGCTAAAAAGGCACTTGCAATCGAACCTGGAAATGGATCTGCTGGTGCACATAAATGGTATGCAATTATTATGTGTCATCTTCTTCATGCTGATCCAAAAGTTCCAAAGAATAAAATTGCTGATATAAAAGCCGATATCAAAAAACATTTGGAACGTGCAGCAGAACTTGATTCCAAAGATCCCTTCACATTGCATTTACTTGGTAAACATTATTTTGAAAGCAAAGATTACAAAGAAGCAATCAATTATTTCCAAAAAGCTGAAGGTCTTAAAGTGCGTTTTATCGTTTATTAACTGTTACATTACCTTTCACTTTTAGTCCCGATTCTCTGCTGCTAATCTTTATTATCTTGGTGAATGTCAACGCCATCTTGGAAAGAAGCCTGATGCAATTGAAACTTTAAAGAATGCCTATCTTCTTCAAACCAAAAACAAGCATGATGGAAAAGCCAAGAGTGAAGCAAAACGTATTCTTCTTACAACTCTCAAACAAAAACTTGAAGATATTGAAGCTAAAAGTGAATGGTAGATTTTTATATTAGGTTATATACTGTATCAAACTATGTAGTTTTAATAAATAAAGAATTTTTTTATTATAAATTATTTGATTCATTGGGGTTTGGATACGGTAAAAATGAAGTTTGTCTGGAAAAATATCTTTTAAAAGACTGTGTTTGAAAAATAAGATAAATACTGTAACCTCGGAATGCTTTTAAACAGCAAGATTTAAAAAATTTGCAGCATTAAACAATACCGTAATCTCTTAATTCGTTGGCCAGAATGAGTTACTTTATCAGATGGGCTACTTTCAACTCTAATTACTCAACTTTCAACTCGATTGTATATTCACTGACTTGGCTGTTATAATATTTGTGGATAGCTCCATAATATGATCTTATCAACCTATACAAATTAGAAGAATCCCGTCATGTGTTTTATACTGTAGCAGTTCTATTAAAAGCTTTTTGTAATCTTTGTATTTTTACTTCAACGACATCAATGAAATCCCAAATAAATGAAAAAACCAATTATCCTGTTTACACAAAAACCCCAATGTCATAATGTAGAAAAAAACAAAAAAGTTTAAGTCTGGTTATTTATTTACACAAATAAATACAATCAGTATATACAAAATATACAAATATACAAGAATATTAGTTTAGTCAATTAAGCAGTTTTAAAGTAATTGGCGATGAGAGCATCAATCTTTGTACATGCAGGATTGACATATTTGACATAGAGACGAATAGCACCTTTTGTTTGTGGAAGAGCAAGATAGAGAAGGAAGATAACTTTTGCAACCCAGTAAATTGGAAGAAAGCTCATAATTGCTGCAGCAAAGAAATCCAAGAGTGAGAATGTAGCAAAAACAGTCCAATAAATGAGCCTAAAATGGATTTGAGATTAAATTAGATACAGATATGGTTAATGAAAAACTACTTACCATTGAGTATCATCATCTTTATTTTCAGTTCGAACAGCCTTGACTGAAGCATATGCCGGATAAGCAAAACCAATTATATTACAAACAAGTTGTGCAAAACTACCAAAAATTAGATATAAACAAAGAACTGCAGAAAATCCATAGACAACCTAAAAAATGATAACATTGTTAATCAAGTAAAACCAGAATGAATCAAAAAATGCTAGTTCCGCTAAACCCACATATAAAGTTAACTTACTTGTTCACGTTTAACACCAGTTGATTTTTCGATTTTTTCAAATGATTGATCAAGCACAGGATTATTTGAATGATACAAAGCTTTCTTTAATTGGGGTTCAATATCAGAGAATGAAGTAATTTCGGCGTGAGCAGCTATAGGTGTAGCAGTTGTTGGTGTTGATGGAGAAGGTGATGGAACAGAACCAGTTGGATGACGTCCAGAAACAGCAGGTGCAACAGGTGGAATTTTACCAGATTTTGATTTTGATGCCATTATTGTTACTTTTGTTGATTAAAGTTGAAGAGAGAAAAGATGAGAGGCAAACACACACGACCAACCAGTCCAGTAAATATAAAACTGCCAAAAATGAGTACAATTGAATGGACTTTCACACGCTTTTATCCGTTTTCAAAGGTTTTTTTCAAAGAATGGAATGGAGAGAGACGACATATGTTAATTTTCGAAAAAGTTTATTTTTTTTGTACAAAAAAAGCAAGTGGAAAAAAAGATAAAAAAAACATTGAGATTCAAAGCAAAAGTAAGTAGCACCCGTAAAAAAAGAACATGAAAGAAAATGGGTAATAAAAAAGTTTTACAAAAAAAAGGTTACAACAAAATTCACAGCCCTGAAGCAAGAAAAAGTAGCACCCGTAAGGCAGACATACATAAATACATAAGTGTTCCATTTTTTAATACAATATTTTCTTTAAAAATCAATATTCAAAGCGTCAATTTACACAAAAAAACAAAAAAAAATAAAATTAAGGGATAGGAAAATCAAAATCTAATGCAATTAAAAGTGTTGAATCACAACGATTTGTTCCAATTATAAGCTGGCTAGAAGAACCGTCAAGTTGTAAAATGCGTGAATTTACAACATCATTATTTTCGTATAACGTGGCCAAATGTTTTCCATCGATTCTATCCCAAAGCTGTACATTTCCTTTTTCATCATGTGTTACAAGGCCATTAAAGGGAGCAAGAAACATTGTTGAAATTTCTTTTGAATGATTTGAAATTTCATGAAATTGTTCAGCGATTTTCCAATTCCAAAACTAAAGAAATAAAGTATTTTAAAATTTTTTGAGATGATAACAACAAACCTTAATGGTAGAATCAGAATGTGCAGAATAAATTTTATCATTGTCCAAAATTAAATTGATTACTTTTGATTTCGATTTTAGGCAAGAAATGGCTTTAAAGCTGTGCAAATCCCAAATTTGAATTGTACTATCCAAACTTCCAGTGACCAATAGATTTTGTGAACTATCATACTGTAATAACTTTCACAATTGCATAATTTATTGTATGGAATACACTTACCTGCATTTTTGTAATCCGTTCTGTATGTCCTTCTAAAGCTTGAATCAATTCACCTGTTTCAAGATTCCAAACTTTAACCGTTCCTTCATAGCCTCCACTAAAAATCATTCCATTTCCAGTTTCAATATGTCGAATTCCATCAATTTCATGCTCCAAAATCATTGATCTCGCAGATTTCATGCTCCATATTCTAACAGTTTTATCTCTTGATCCAGAAATAATCCTAAATCATATTGTTATTATACCTCCTCATGCTTATGCAATCTCTCTTACCGATCACCAACAACTTTAAGCGTTCGAACAATATTTGCATGCCCCACAAAAATCTTCAGCAAACTTCCATCCTCTGCATTCCATACTCTTACAGTTCGATCAGTGGCACCAGATGCAATAAAACTTCCGCTGTCATTAATTCCAATACTCCAAATTCCTCCACCATGTGCTTTCTTTTTATAAAACTTCAATTTTCCTTCTTTCAGAGAAAAACATGCCAATGATCGATTATCTGATCCACTTGCAAGTAGCCCAGCTTTAATATCCATACAAGTAATAGCTCCATCATCATGAACAAAAATTTCTGCAATATTTGTTGGCCGTGATCGCCTCCAATTTTGTTGAATTCTTCGTGATCGTAACCACTGTGAAATTAGTTTTGTGCTTTCATGTTGTGACATTTCATTATGCCATTGAAGACCAAAATAATCCATTGCTGGGGAATACATGATAGAAGCACGATTATAAAATCGGGGTGGCATTTCTATGGCATGTTCTTTAAAATATTTATCACCAAATCCAATTAACCAAGCATTTTCGGCATTTTGGGGGCGTGGTTTATAAGATGGTGGCAGAAATGGATTTTCAAATACACCACCGGATTTGCAAATATTATTCCATAATATCTTTGATTGTGAATAACTTCGCCATTGCTTGGAGACGCCTGTACATGAAAGAAGATCTTTGCCATCAAGATTGGAAAAAATTTTAATAATTAATTCATTTGGTAATATTGGGATGAAATCTGTGCGGGTTACTGTAGAATCTGGTATTTGACTGGTGCTTGGTAATGATGCAGGCTTGAGAAGTTGAGCAATAAGGAAATCTTTAGAATTGCTGTTCAATGTCTAAAAATTGTGATTTCAAAAAATTACACATGATTACTGTAGTTTTTGTAATTCTTTTAAAATTTAACACAATATTACTCTCTTTTTTGCTTTCACGAAAATTTCCAACAAAAAGCTTTTTGGAAAAGTCAAAACAATTTCATAACAAGGAAAACACATCCCATATTGAAGTCCCCCTCTTTTTTCCCTTTGAAAAAAACTTACATAATAAAAAATTTTTCCATCAAAAAATGAATTTTTTTGAATCTCTTCAAAAATTCTTAGCAACATTTGCCAATCGCTGTCATGAAAATCATATGAAACAATATCGGTCAAAGAAAAAACAAGAAATGCCAATCTTTGTATGGCATTTTGAACATCATACATTTCGCTATCATCTGATCCAATCGACAACAATCTTCGAATAGAACTTAACAATCTTTTGTGATTCATTCGATATACAATTTTTTGTCCATTTTTATATGCTTCTAAGAATTTTGTTAAATAAAAGAGCCCATCTAATTCATCTAACCATGCATCAGGATTACTGTAGAAGAGATAAACAGGCAAGTCAGCGATGTCTTTATAAATATCTGTTTTATTTACACCAATATAGCTTAGTTGTTGATTATGAAATAATTGAAGTAAATGATCAAAAGCTTGTATGAGATAAATTGGCTCCAGTCTTTCGAAATTACCACTACATTTTGTCGGCATCTGAGTCATCATTGCATCTTCAGAAGAAGTAGTAGCCATTTTAGGAAACAAAATATTTGAAAAAAATGTTGAAATTTTTGATAAAATTTGAATATTATCTTTGTTCCTTTTCATGGATGCCCTGAAAAAGATTTTTTTCCAGTATCAATCAGAATTCAAAAAGGGGATGGCACTGATATCTATAAAACAAAAAAAGAAGACATTTTTTAAAGCGTCACAATTTTTTTGTTCTGTAAAAAACGTGTGTGTTTGTTTCCCATAGAAAGAGACAAACTCAAGCTTGCACGTTCTTCCTCTTTCCTTTTCAAAGGAAGGGAAAGCCGCCGGCTGGCAGCAAAGGAGCCAGTCTGTCACCGCAACAAAAAGAAAGAAGTGAGACGTTTTTTTCGCACCAGTTGACGCTATTTTGCGCCAGGCAGAGAGAAGATTCGAACAACCTTTTTTAGTGCCACGGGGTTACGCTGCTTTCGAGGTGCCATTCAGTGGAGCAAAAAATGGAAGGCGGTATTATATTTTTTTTGCTTTTTAAAAAATGTTTATGGGGTTTCCCTTTTATGTTGTTTGTTTTTTTTAAAGATTAAACAAATAAATAACAGCAGTTTAAAAAGAAAAAAGCAGTAAAAAAGTTTAAAGTTGTAGGATGCAAATTGAAGGATGCACTTTTAGAAACTGCTTTTTAAAATATTTGTTTTTGAACTTTAAACTTTCAAGTCAACTCGGTTAAAAATTTTCATGCATACAAATGTAAAATAATTCTTTGCAATCTTTTTTTGTTGTTTCTTCCTTTTAAAAGCTTTCGACTTGCTTTTTCATTTCAACAATTTAAAACTTGAATAAAAAAAATTGGTAATCTCAGATTAAGTGTCAAAAAATAGGTACAAGTTTTTGTAAAGTAAACTTTGTAAAATCCGTTTTTTTGTTTCTATTCATTTAATAAATTTGTGCACTCGTCTTTTTTAACGTTTTTGACGAACATTGTTTTTTTTTGATGAGGCATGTCGAAATACATATAACATAAAATATTGATTTCATTGTGTTAGATCATTTTTTAATACAAACTTCTGTTATTTTTTTTATAAAAATTCTTTAAAGAGTTTTTATTTTTGAATCGCTCTAAGGTTTCTGTAAAATGTGAAATAAAAAATGTTTCGATGACATATCTTTAAAATGCTTTGAATGTCTGATGACATGTCCTTGTTTCCAGTTTAAGTTAGCATAATATTTTTCTCGCTTTATAGAATTATGGGATCTGTAGACGTTGAAGCCATCGTATCAGCTGAAGAAGCAGCATATGGCCCATTTTTTGGTTCCATGGGTATCACTGCAGCAATGGTCTTTACAGCTGCCGGTTCAGCCTATGGCACAGCAAAATCTGGAACTGGAATTGCGTCAATGTCTGTTGCACGCCCAGATTTAGTTATGAAAGCTTTAATCCCTGTTATCATGGCTGGGATTGTTGCAATTTATGGTCTTGTTGTGGCTGTAATTATCTCTTCTAAGCTTAATACTGGTGGAAAAGAATATCCAATTTATAGTGGTTTCAGTCAATTTGCTGGTGGATGTGTTTGTGGATTTTGTGGCTTGGCTGCTGGATATGCTATTGGCAATACTGGTGAAGCAGGTGTACGTGCACTTTCCCAACAACCCCGAATGTTCGTTGGAATGATTCTAATTTTAATTTTTGCCGAAGTTTTGGGACTTTATGGAATGATTGTTGCTTTAATTCTTGCAACAACATAAAATTGTGTTTTTTTAAACATCGATTTCAAATGACGCAATGATTTGTAAATACTTTTTTTATTACCGTAATTCTCAAAGTACTTTTAATTATTTTTTTCTTCGTAAATAAACAAGAACTATAAATTGGAATTTACAATAGTTTTGTAAACAAAAACACGTTAAATAATTTTGCCTACTGTAACTACCGTTGATGGAATTTTAAAGCTGTAAAAATTGAGTTTTTTAAAATTAATTTATTGAAAAGCGTAACATTAATTAAAAAAACTTAGGATAAATTATGATTTTTCTTTTATCTAATTCATTCAATAAACCATTATTAAGCGCGGTAATCCAAGCAATATCAAGTAATTTCAGAGGCGTTTTGAATGGCACTATTTGAAGCTGTTTCTTTGTTTTATCAAAGATGAAGGCATTGAAAGCACTATCAAAATGACGTCTAGCACCTGATTTCATGGTATCTAACCTAGTAAAGAGTTTCGCATCAGTGATTGTTTTTTCTATTCTTAGAAGATCATCTCTAAAAATTTTCTTCATAAAATAAATATTTTTTAAAAATTTCTTATTCTAATTTATAACGGTACTAGCCGCAAAATCTAAATCGCAAAAAAGCTTGCATTCAACATTAAAAATGTAAACATCAATACCTTTGAAAAGCTCTTGACCATTGACTTGTGGATACATCGAAATACATAAATTCTCCTTCGTTTTCTGTTTCTCGTTCATCATGGTAATGTTCACAATACTTAATTATAAAATTGTCACACCGTTGAAATTTGAGATTAAATTTAATTCCCTAAAAAACTTTACTTGTTACATTTAAACGCTTCTTGGCTGAACCTACGTCGAAAACTTCAACTTCGTTTTCTTTAGGATTATTTTCTTCGAGATCAAAATATGAAAGTTGATAATCACATACTCTAGGCCACAGTGGTCGAACAACCCATAATCTATTTTCATAAACAAGCCACATACCAAAATATCTCCTATAAGTAATTCAAATATTTAAAACGAAAAATTTGAAGTCATAAACAACCTTGAATCAGAATTACCAAAATCAAAGATTACTCGATTTTCTTGGAATTCTAATCTTTTGTCATCGTGGAGAACGAATGTATAATATCCGAGAAATTCATCATTAGATACCTGCAAATTAACCTTTATAAAATTACAGTGTTTCTTTTAACTAAAATAAATTTGTACTTACAAACTCTTCTTTATTAATTGAAAAATGATGGACAAGTAAAAATTTATTTCCATTTTTAATTAATCTTGTATCAGAATTATGATGACAATCTTTTATAACTTTGTGATCAATAATTGAGAAAGTACCATCAGAAAAATTAAGCTGTGCTACAACCAATAAACTACAGCCCTCAAATGCTTCAGTGTAATTCCCATTAAATAATATTAGCAATGTATTTGTATTGATAATGAGAGTAGGCGGCTGTAAATGTATTATGAAAAGTTATTAGCCTCTGTTAAAGCTTAGTAGTTTAACATACTCGAAATACATCATCTGTAAATCCATGTAGACGAGTTAATAGATTGATAACGTTTGTATCAGGCAATAAAGTTCTGGAAATTGTTTTAGCTTTATTCTTTCGTGTACAAAGTCACTCACATAAATTTATTATATTTAATATCAAAAACTGAAATTGATAATGGATGACCCCAAGTTACGATCATGTAAATGAATCTCGAGTCATCAGAAAAAACAAAAAATGGATCTTCAAGCGTTAAAAACTCGGAAGACACATTTTCTACAATCATTTTGGAACTATATATTATTAGTTATTAATATTTAAACAAAAATATAAAATTTCAAAACTGTTTTTCTGTGTTATTTTTGGAAAACATAGACCGCTTTCAAACTCCAAAGAATGTTTATAAAATTCAAAAATCTATGTTGTCATTGCAGAACATTTTAACTTACATGTCCTTTCTACTTTCTTTGTTACCGTACTCTCTTATTAAATTTTGTTTTTGCACCTACGAATCTTTTACTTGTAAAACATATTTTTGGACTAAATTTTGCATTCAGTTTTTTACAGATAGTTTTAAAGTATGATTGCATGGCAGCACGGTAAATCTTTTTTGTAAATTTGGATTCAATGAAGCAATAATGTTTTTATATTATTGTATTTTAAACATTTTTTAAAGTAAATGTATTTTCGCATTATGCAATTAATAAAAAACGATAAACACAAAGAGTACTGTATTTTAAAAAGCTTTTAGAATTGAACAATAGCTAAGAAATGCAAAAGCTTCCATATAGCTAAAAGCTCCTCAAAAGAAGGCAGTTTTTTAAGATAAAAAGTTAAAATCTGTCAACATCTAAAATTTTTTGAAATATTTATGAGTCATGACTTCGCAAATAACATATCATTTTTTTCGTAATTGTAATAACTTTTTCAAATCTTTCAACACTTTTATGAAATTGATATGCTTTAGAAAATGTGTATATTTTTATTTACTTATTTATTTGAGCTCTTTTTTGAGCTTATCATCATGTACAGCTTAAGCAGCTTTTGAAACATTTCCATAAATTTGTTTTCTATGAAAAAAAAATGAATCAAAAAAAGTTAAAAGATTTTCCCAAAAGACGCAATCAGCTTCCGGCACTTTGCACGAGAAAAATATGTAGAAGAAGCTCAAGTGTTTTTCTTTAAACTCTTTATTTTTTTTCAAAGCTAATATCCCATGGTTTTTCTTTGCTTCTTCTCTTTAACATTCAATTGTCACGCAATCTTCCTCATGTTTATTCTTTCATCTTTCTTTCAACAACACCAGCATCAGCAGCAACAACAAAATAAACTCAATTAAGGCAAAAATGATGATCAAGAATTTATAACAACAACAAAAAAAAGATAACAAAAAAACGTTTAAATAGCTGCATCCGAAAAGAAAGCAGAACCAAAAAAGTTTGTTTCTCTCAGATTTTGTTTTTTGCTTCTGTTTTTTTTCGAATGTTTAAAAGTTTTTTTTGTTGGGATTGAGCGGAAGCAGGCGGGCTCATCTTTTTTTCGATGATGATGAATACGGGTGTGTTTTCTCTAGAGAATTTTGGTTTTAACTTTTTTTTGCCTTGAATTCTGCTTTGGGGCAGCAATGGTTTTTGCTACTTTTTCATTGTGTGACAGCAAAAATTCTTCCAGAATGCTGCTGCTCCTCCTGACTGTTTGTTATCAGACGGTTTTTTCCTTAAAATTTTTCAATTTTTCTTTGTGTTCTTTTTCTAAGAATATGCGTGGAATTTGAATCTTTGTATTTTAAATTAATTGTTTCTCCAAGACGTTGAACAAATTGATTACTGTAGTAAAGTTTGTCATTTTTGCAAATTTTTATAATAAAATTACCTTTTTTCCGACAAAGCTTTTATGATAACCGCATTTATCACTTGTTCATTGACTAAAAAATATCCAATGCATTGTTTATTATTACTGAAAAAACTATCACACTAAAAGATGTTTTAATAAAATTATGATACTTTGATTAACATGTGACTTTTTTTTAAAAAGTCAACATTTGTGGATCATCTTTTTAAAATTGTAAAACTTCATTTCATAATCTTTCTTTGATCATTTTTTTTGTGAGATGTCGTATGTAAGAAACATCTTTTCATAACCAGTCATATGAGGCCCCCGCCCTTTCCCCGCCCCGGGGGCCCCTTTTTCCCCCCGCCCCGGTGGATTGGGGAAGGGGAAGGGCGAGAATTTAAAAACTGGAGGGGAAAGGGCGGGGGGAAAGGGGATGCTTCTTGTTTGTCTAGGGGATTTTGAGGGGACTAAAATTTTTTTCATAAATTTATTAACAAAAATTGACAATTTATTAGTAAGTTTTAATTATTTGCTGCCTATAAAACACTTATAATTCTTTCTTTTACTTGTTTTATGCCTTTATTGAACAATGTAACCCGAAATTTTCAATTTTAGCTATTTTTTAAAAAAATTTTTCTCAAAAATCACTTGTTGAAAAAATTTTGAAGGGGAAAAAAGGGGGAAATGGAGGGGAAAAGGGCGGGGAAAGGGGAACTTTTTAAAACCCGAAGGGGAAAGGGCGGGGATTGGGGAGATTTTTTGATACAAGCGGGGAAAGGGGAAGGGGAGGGGGACAAAAATGGCCACTTCACATGACTGTTCATAACAAACCTTTTTCCTTTGTTAACACTGTAATGTTGACCCATACATTGTT
The DNA here is from genome assembly GCA_024447215.1 of Panagrolaimus sp. LJ2400. Taxonomy (NCBI): domain Eukaryota; kingdom Metazoa; phylum Nematoda; class Chromadorea; order Rhabditida; family Panagrolaimidae; genus Panagrolaimus; species Panagrolaimus sp. LJ2400. The sequence continues at coordinate 9,438,616 of JAMRYA010000001.1, read as the reverse complement.
TAACCTTGTTATTAATTATACAATCTTTATTTCTGTATATTAAAACCTATGATGATTACGAGCTATATTTTAAAACAAGTTTATGTAATTTTCAAAAAAACCTTTTTTAACAATTCTAAGATGCACTAAAAATGATTAATAAATAAACTAATAGATAGACTTCCTTTTTTGAATGGGAAACACTGGATCATCAGGTCATTCAACCCCACATTTTGTTAAAAGAAATGAATCGTTTGGACCATCTTCACCTCGGCATGTAGTTAAGCATGCCAATCATGATAATGTAATTTTACTTCAAATTATTTAATAAATTGTAGCTCAATTTTAGCAAAATGAATTTGGTTCAAGTGATCGACTTGCATCACATACCGAGCGAGTACATCGACGACCATCTTATAAAAAAGCAAATCGAAGTCAATCCCTGGAGCAGCGGTATATCTTGTTGCATCCGATAAGCTTTCAAAGTGATGTTTTTTAGATCAGTTTTAAGTAGCAGCCATTCACCGTCATCTAGTCAAAGCAGCTCAAATTCGTATTTAAATGCAATTGTTACAGAAAAAGGTGGATGCCTAAGGTTTGCTTTTATATTTTAGAAAAAAAGTGCCATTGTTATTTTATGGCGTCATTTTTCTTCCCACACTTTTCTCCCCGCTTTTATTTCCCCATTTTTAATTCACATGGGATTTATTAAATCCCCTTAAAAAGTTTAAACAAAGCATTTTTTATAAGCATTGTTTCAAATTTGTTAAATTTCTGTAAAAGTACTTTTCACTAATTCAAACAGTGCCTATTCAATATTTTAGGCAATCAACTCAACCAAAATTTCAAATTAGCGGTGATCTAAATCCTCATCAAGTAAATACTGTAAAGCACAACTGGAAACGTGTGTTAAAAGCTGTAAACGAAGACGAAACAGAAATTGCAATGTTAATTTTATTAAGAATTTTTCAACTAGATCATCGAAATCAAGTGTTATTTGGACTTGGAGATGTTCCATTTTCAGAGCTAAGGATAAATCCAATGTTTCTTCGACATGTTAAAGTATGTTTTCTTTTGAAATTTGATGGTGCAATTTTCGATAAAAACTGGTTTATGAAAAAATTTTTATACTTGGATATTAATAGTTTTCTATAACTACATGTGTGATAACATTGCGATTTCTTGCCTTAAAATCTGTTGTAAATTTTTAATCATTGAACATTTTGATTTTTGAATTCTTATACTAATAGTGGATTTCCTCCCTTATCCAAAATTCAAGAAGTCCCTCTCTTTTTTTGCATAAAAGTGTGCCCTTCTTTTTTCTTTTGCTTGACAGCTATATTTTTGATAGTAAGTAATCATTTCATGCATAATATGTTTTTTGCAGGCATTTGAGCCCACACTTGTAAATGTAATGTCTCATCCAACAAATGCCACAACACTTTCAAAATATCTTCAACAACTTGGTGGTCGACATGTACAATATACTGGAGTAACATATAAATGTTCATATTGGAAAGTAAGAATTTTTTTCGTTAATTGTTTTTATAACAAAAATGTGTTACAAAATGCTTATCCTAATGGAACAAAATTTAAAAAATTTTAGGGAAACCGTGGAAAGTCGTAGAAAATTGTGAAAAATTAAGTACGATTTTCCACGATTTTCTACGGTTTTTCATGAATTATTTTTTCATTTTTTGTGACTTTTTTGGTATTGTTGGGGTTATAATTTGGTCTCATAGAATTTGTTTAATTAAAAAATGGAAAACACCAGATGAACATTTTAGAACACATTGTATTGATCAATAACGTCAATCAAATCCTTCCCTCTTTTTTAAAAAAAAAAACCCATTTTTACCTTCTAATATTTTTTCAGACATTCATTCAAGCATTAATAGATGTAGTTGGAGTAGATAAAAATTCTGGAGATGTCCATGAATCATTATTTTTATTAGGAAATTTTTGTGTTGAACAAATGAGAATCGGGTATAAAATAGAATACTTACTTCAGCGGGAAGCCGAAAGAATTGCAATTGCACAACAAAAAAAGCGTGATGGAAAAAAGGTTGTTACATATTCACCTGCTACTACTACAACAACATCGAATAATAGAGAACATCATTAATTGTATTTATTTTTATATTACTGTAATAATAATATACTTTTATTTATAAAGACATTTTTGTGTGTGTATACATAAAAATAAATTATACATAAAATTATTTCTATAGAATTATTCATCTTTGGAGCGAATGTTGCATCTTCAGTCATTATACTCCATTTTCAGATCTTGCTGGAGACATATCTGGTGCGGCTGTGGGAGTTGTTGACCTTGCTGGAGTTGGTGGTGTAATGGTTGGAGTGTTTGCAGGTGCACCTCTTTGTTTAACCAATTTTTCATAATCTTCAACAAATTGAACAATATCTGATGCTTGACAAACATTCTTTGATATAATAAATGCCATAACAGCTCGATGAAGATAACAATACTATAAAAGTAAAATTGATACAAAAGATACAGTAATAATAGTAAATGATAACAAACCTGTAAATCAGTTTGACATGAATTAAAACGTTTTGCACGAAGCATCTTGATAATATTATATACACTTAATTCAAGACCAGAATCTAAAACTCGTAAAGCGCATTCCAAAGCTACGATTGTACCCGTTCTTCCAATTCCAGCTGAACAATGTACAACAACTGGTTGTAATGATTGAGTTCGAACAATTCTAAAAGATATATACAGTAATCTCTTCAATAATCTATCATAATAACTTACAATCGTAATATTCCTGTTGAAGTTGATGGTACACCTTTATCAGGCCAGCCAGTCCACCTAAAAATGTACATAACATAAAAGCCCCCGAGGCATTAAAAAAACATACAATAAATGATTAACAAAATGTTCACGCTTTCCACCATCTGAGCCATGTCCAATAACCAATAAATGAGTATAAATACAATCAGGTGCAATATTTTCTGTTTGTTTATTGATAATTTCTAATCCAGCAATTGACATTTTTTCTTTTACTTCTTTAGGCCAATACTGAAAATATAAAGGGAACTATAGAATATTCAAAGTACAAAGAAGATAGAAACATACTTGTTCACATTTCTTCTTTCCACCTTCAATTACTTCACAAAGCATTATAATACAAATACATTTTTCTTGCCATATCTGTAACACAAGGATATATAAAATCCGAACTCAAAATAGTATTAAAAAGTATTACCATTCTCCAAAAATCTTCATTAGTTTTTTGTGTTGGTCCTTAAAAGAGCTTGTGATTAATTAAACATTAATTACTTAAGAAAGCAACACAAACCTTGAGTGCAGATTATATCCTTTGACATTTCTGGTAAATTTTGAACCCAATTTGCATGAATATAATCCATTGAATTTCCTTCAGGCCATTTAAGGATTACACGAGTAGCATCCAAACAAAATGTATCTAAAAATTTTGATAGCAGATAAAGGTAATGGGGCTATCCAGATGCGATGTGACACATCTTTTATCTCACCCACTCATTTGGTGATGATAAAAGATATATATGATAAAATGGCATACCTTTATATCGATTTTTATCAGGATGTTGATCAAATGCATCTTTTTTAATTTGTTCTGGTGCATATGATGTTGCTTTAATATCATTGAATTCTTGTAAAATTCCTTCTATCCCTTTTGCGCATGTCGCTTGAATAAATCTTTTCATAACAATTTTAGTTCGTTCATTTGGAACTGTATCAATCATTTTAAGAGGATGTCGAAGTTCTGTCCCATTTGTTGCTACTGATGACATTTGAGTTGTTTGAGTAATTGCTTCTCGGGAAACATTACCAGAATGTTCTAAAAAGCATTAATTACAATTAATGATAGATTACATTAGATGACGAGATCCAAAAACCATAGAAAACAAAAAGTAATAAATACATGATCTCTATATATACAAAAAAGATAACTTACCACCATCTTTAGAAAATAAACCAAAACCTTTCTTTTCTTTCTTTTTCTTTTTAATTTCAATTTTTGTATGATTTCGTTTTCTTCGTGCAGTTCGAAGTGAACCTTCTGAAGATGCTGGAGATTCTTTTCCTCGATCAGTACTATCAGGTTCACGATGTTTTCCTTTACCACGATGATGATGTTCTTTTCCTCCTCCTCCGCCTGCTATTTCTCTTTCTGTTTGTGCTTTTCTCATTGTTGTTGGAGTTTGCATCATTGATTGTGCAGCAGGTGGAGCAGATTTACCATGCTTCTTTAATTTTCCAGATGAGCCTTCAGCAGATTTGTCATGATGATGCTTTTTTTGAGCTGTTTTTGCCGACATTCTTTTGCTGCACTTTTTGACAAAAAATAAAAAAAGTTGAATAAATTTTTTTTCTTCAATGACTTCAATGAATGCTGAATGCATTTTTTGCAGTAACAAATTTGCATTTTTTAAAAAGGAGGATTGTAATTTTCTATGACTCAAATAAATAAATCTATCAACAGCTGCAGCTGTTGTTAAATTTAGGGACCGGCAGCTCAAAAAAAATTTAGAGAAAAATGTGTTTTTTTGTTAGATTATAGTATTTTCGACCCTGACTAAGAATAAAATAGAAATAAAAATTTAAAAAAATTAATTTAAAATGCCGAAAACGCCATCTTAAAATCCGGCAAAGCAAAATTTTTTCGTCGACAAAAAAAAGTGAAAGAGAACACTCTTTTTTTGTGTGTGCATCCTTCTCTTTTTTTTCCTCGCAGCCGGTTCAAAAGAAAAGAAGAGACACACACGCAGCTGGGTTCATTCCTTTTCTTTTTTTGAACAGGGTTTCTAAACTTTTTTAAGCTGAAAAATGCCGTTTTTTAACCAAATATTTTTTTGGGGTGGAATGGGGTGGATTTCCTTTACAGCATAGTAATATTTTTTAATAAGCTATCGAATGGTACCAAATTTATAGAATCAGCAGGAATCAGTAAATACGTTTCCTAACAAATTTTTTTAAAAATGCCGTTTTCGGCATTTTGTGCCAAAGAAAACTATTTCAAAAATGGCATATTCGGAATCAGCGTAAAAAATTACATCTAGTAGGTCCGATTACAAGTTTGTAAAAAAAAGTTGAAATTTTCATATTGTAACGAAGAAAAAAATGCAAAGAGAAAAGGAAAAAGTGTGCGCTGCCGGTCCCTAGTTAAATTGTTGAGATATTTTTAATAATTGTTCAAAATAAAAATGTTTGTTTAAATTTCCACAAAAATTTTTTTGGGTACATTATAATCTAAAAAATTTATCTTTATCAATTTTATGCCTCTTTTTTTACTGCAAGCGGCTTTTTTTATCTTTTGCTCAAAAATTGTCATAAAAATTGACAATAAAAATGTATTTGTTTTTAACGTAATTATGGTATACATCACTTTTTCATATGACTTTATCCGATAAGCAACTTTTAAATTTTATTATTGAAAAAAAAATGTTTTATATTGCTGATGTTAATAAACTTTGCTTTTTATTAACGTTACGAAAGAAAACAACGCAAAAGATTGCAATTATTCATCAACAAATACACTCACCTAAAACATTTTTTTTGCGGTTTGCGATAGATGATCAATTTTTAGTAGAAATACAGTAACTGTCGCTTCAAGTTTTTTGTTAAACGCACAATCGTATAATTTTTTAAAAATTATTTATTCAAAAATTTTTTTGAATTGAATCAAAATTTTTGGAAAACAAAATCCAAAAATGAATTCCTTGCAATAAATGCCATCAGTTACATGCTATCAGAATCATTAAAAACTTGCTTTTATATGCATTATTTAAAGCAAAAAATAAAAAAAAAGTTATTGTTCTTTTATTTCGTCGTTAATGTAAAAAAATAAATTTTGTTCCTTGTATGTACAGCGCCATTTGAGAAAACTGTATGTGTTGGTACTGCATAACAATGAAAAAAACACTCCCCTTTTTCTTTTTAAGTTAAAACAATGTTTAAAGATAGATATTTGCAATATAAAGGCAGTTCATTAATTTTCAACGCTATAATAGTTTTATCAAATAAGGTGCTCAAATATTTTTCTCCATAAAATATAGCAAAAGAAAACATTAAAGAATTCATGAATCCGATTCATAACAATTATTTTTAAAAAAGGGAATTAATTAGTTTCGCGTTTTTGCCTTCCTTGAGTATACTCATTATTCCTAACCAGTATATGGTATTGCTGAATTTTCAGATTCCGCTATAAAGAATGTCAAAAATTTTGGAAATATTGAATATGGTTGCATTTGGAATTTTAATATTCCTGAATTTGCTCAATCTCATCTTTTCCGGATTATGTCTTAATGAAACGAAATGGCAATATGACAGAATCCATGAAGAGTTAAAATTATAATTTTTAATTATAAACGCTAAATAAATTTTTTTTAATTTGTGTCACTTCTTTCGTAACTATTTTTTTGGGATTTCCCATAATATTTCTTTCATTTTTGTTTTTTGCAAAACGTTTAATCAGAAATTTAGGCAAACTATCAAGAATGGATCTAAAAGCAAATTGGTTTCCCCTTGCAACTTTAGCAATTCAAGGTTTTTTAATTCTTCTATCAATTATTGGACTTGGAATCAATATTGCTGGATACGCATATGTTAAATGGACAAATGATTGTGAAAAAGGTAACGTTTCACAAGCAATTAACAGATTTAATCTTTGATTCTTTTAGATTCCTACAATTGTGTTTAAAATCATTTTTTAAAAATTAAAATACTTAAAATACCGCATTTAAAAATGAATTTTAACGATTATGAAATAAATTTTTATCATAACCCACGACTTGTGTTAACAAAATTAAATAAAAAACGAAAAATATTAGCAATTTCTAAAAGGCTTTTTCAAAACATCTGTTTTATTCAAGTATTCCGGGCGGTCTTGCTTACAATCCTGAAACCCTATCTTAAAACTGATGACAAACATTTATAGTACAGATTTTCAATGAATTCTTTTCAAAGTGTCAAAAAATCTGAAAATTCACAGAAAACGTTCTTTAACATCTTTACCAAAAGAATCATTTCTACACAAAAAAAACAATAATAAAAAAAATTTATTTAGAGGATAAATCACAAAGTTTAAGACATAAATTGGGCCAAATTTGTCTTTTAAATCCTTTGCATGATCATAACTTTTTCACATTCTACAAACAGTTTTCACTTTACCCAATAAATTCATTAGTCATTCAAAAAAGAATTTTTCTAGTTTTTATTTAATGTAGCTTGTACATTTGTTGTTGTGCTTATTAGCCTACGTTAAAACAAGAACACAGAAAGAGAAGAAAAAGAAAATGCAAAGAATTTGAAAACCTTCAAATGTAAATAATAACAAAAGCAAGTTAGTAAAAATAAAGCAGCATTAACAATGATGTTGATCATTAAAGAGAAAAAAGCAGAAAGGTGCAATAAGTTTTGGTTTGTTATTAACCTTTCTACAAAAACATTATTTCGTTAGTTCTTATTTTAGTGTTGGATAGAATGGCTTATTATTACGTAAAATCAAAAATACGAGAATGCTTTAAAAATGGAACCAGTGATTCAGAAATAATTGATAAAGTATGTTTTCTTCATTCAAAAATCACTGTGAATTATGTAGAACAACGACATTATTTGATGACATTATTTTATATTTTCCCAATAGCGGCAATAGATCAAAGGAAATTTCTCATTTCAAGGGGGGGGGGGAGCGAAAAAATGGTCCAAAAAACAATACAAAATTTTATTTTGCAATACACTTTTTTTAGATTCTTTATGGTATTCCAAGTGACTTTTATACAGTCAAACAGATAACTATTCCTGTAACATTAGCAATTTCAGCACTCGCCACAATTATAACAGTCATATTTATTATTGCTGTAATAAAAGCGATAAAAAACCATCAAGTTTCAAGAAAATGTTATATTTTTGTTTTAACTCGATCTTTTGGAGATTTTTTAACAGCTTTTTGCATGTTTTTAGACAGCATTCTTCAATTAATTATTTATAAAGATTTTACGTAAGTTTATTTTTTTGTAATACGATTTCAATTTTGGAATGAATTGATTAAAACATACAGTATTTTTTAAAAAGATATAATCTAAAACTTTTGTATCAGATAATCGTTTAAAAGAAAAAGCATTTTTCAAAGTTTACAGAATAATTTCTGTTAACTTTGAAATCGGACATACATACTTTTTGCATACTGTAACTGCAATGCTGTATTGATATAAATATCTAACGGATGCTTGATTCTTACGTCCAGTTTCAAAAAAGAATAATTTTTTTCATCAAACGACCGTTTGAGAGGTCCCTTTCGTAAGTTAAGCAAAAATTGATTTTCATGATTTAGCTTAAAATTTTTTTAAGATTGGACCCACCCTTTATTATTTATACAAATGAAGACCAATTATTTTAATATGCATTAATTATTGATTTTTAGAGAAACACAATTAATTGTTCTTAAAATTATTTGGTACATTATGAATGCAGCACTTTGGTCGGAAATGATATCATACAATTTGTTATCTGGTATTAAGCTGTATGCCGTTGCAAAGCCATTACATTACCGAAAAACATTTACACTAAAGCACTGCCTTTATCTTTCATCTATAAGTGGAATAGTTTTTATTATTATTTTATCTCTTGGTATCGTCATGCATTTTGTGTGTGGTTCAGATAAATGTGGCCTGCTTTATGATCAAATTCAAAATGCTGTTTCTACAGGAATTTATTGTTTTACTGTAATTTTTTTCGTTTTAACAGGTACGTTTAAAAAAATGAGTTGCAGTGAGTGGACTTTACTGCAAATTCAAAAACTTTATTTTGTTAAATTTGGATGATGTATAAATAAAAAATTGACAGATAAATTCCAACTCATACAGTTAAAAATTTTGTTAGTAAAAAATCAATTACCTTTTTTAGCAATAGTTGTTTTTCGAGCAAGAAAATGCCCAGATGCTAGAAGCAGTAAAAAATCAAAATTTCCATTTTCAACCTTTGCAATAATGATTACAGTTTTTATATTTTTTTATTCATTTATTATTGCAAATGACATTTATGGTTCTTTCATTTACCCATATTTAAGTTTTTGTTTTAAAACTTTAGAAGATGCATCTGTGAATGCCGTAGGAGCAAGCGTATATATTATATTTCTAATTAGAATTATTCTTGATCCAATTATTAATTGTTTCATCGATGAAAAGGTTAGTGACGAAGAAGCAAACCTTTCATTTATAACCCACAAAAACAATTTGCAGATAAAGGCTTCAGTTAAATCATTATTTCCATGTATTACAATTTCAGTGAAAAAACAGAAAACCGCAAAGAATAAAAACAAAATTAATGCAACAGCTCAATTTACAAATGTTTGCAAGGATGCAATCCGTTTATCATCGGTTTAAACTTTATATGTTTCTTTCTTAAAAGTAGTGAAATAAACTATTACATTGTCACAGAAAATCAAATTACAAAAAATCAACAAAATCTGAATTCGATGTATGTTTCTATTATTGCAGCTTTTGTGAAGTGAACATATGACACATGGGAGTTTAATTGTAAAGCATATTTCTTTGAATAAATATTGGCACTCCTTTATTCTTGTTTAGCAGAAGTAAAATCCAAACAAGCGCGTGCTCAACAAACAATGACTTCTGATTTTGAATCAAATATAAAAAAGTGGCAAAACAGTGTCAAATGTTTTATTATTTTAATTAAACTTTTTTATGCTTGCAAATAAGCGGTTATTCAATTTTTCCATTTCTGCGATGCAAATAGAATTTGTGACTTTTCTTCTTTTAAGCTTGTTACAATACCGCGTGATTTTTATTTCATAAAAAATAGGAACGATGTTATCGCGTTTTTGAATATTAACATGCCTTTGATTTTTCAGTTAATCAATTCAATCAAGCTTCAAAAAAAAGATGGTTACAGTTTTGGAAATTTTAAATATGATTGCATTTGTAATTTTAATATTTTTCAATTTAGTCAGTCTTATCTTTTCCGGACTGATTGTTGGTGAAACTAAATGGCAATATAATTGGCTTCATGATAATCCTTTAAACATGTTTGGAAAATAAATGTTTTTTTTTAATTTTTTGTGTCTTGATTCTTTAAGGGATTTCCCATTTAAAATATGTTTTCACACAGTGTTTTCCACAATGATATTATGATATTAATCAATGTTTTAGAATAGTTATTTTTTAAATAATGGAACAATGGTTTGCAGCTACAGCTTTAGCAATTCAAGGCTTTTTAATTCTTTTATCAATCATTGGACTTGGAATGAATATCGCCGGATTTGCGTATATCAACTGGACAAATGATTGCATACAAAGTAAGATATATAATATTTCAAAAAAGTTACAATGTGTCGACATGGTTTCCTTCCAGCGCATGCGTACTGAAAAATAAAAGAATTTGAAAAACAATTCTATAGTTACAGTACACAAGCGGCTGGAATGAAGCTATATCGACGTATTTTATAATGCACCAAAACGTTGTGTTATGATTTGTCTTGCTGTTTTGCGTTACTTACAATTTAAACATTTTTCAGATGGGATTTATGGAAGTTGCACATACTAACCTTTCTTTTATTATATGTACAATAATTCTAAAAGTGAATTTATTCATCTTAACATTAAATTACCAAATAAATAAATATTAAAGCACAATTGTAGCAAACAGAAAATCAAAAAAAAGAAATGGGTGTAAAAAAGATGTTTACTTTGTCAGCTATTTGTTTACTCTAGTAGAAAAGTGTTAGACAAAATGTTAAATTTCAAAACTTATAATTGTAAAAAATCTTGCTTGATTTAAAAGATCATTTTTTGTTTCTCCAAGCACTAATCATTTACCATATTCCCCTGCAAAACAAATCTAATTACCAATAAAAGTATTACAAAAACATTTATTTTCCTAACACTTTTGTGTAAGCTGAAAAACCTTTGACAATGAATTCATATGAATTTCTATAAGGCTTAAAAATGTTTATAGGTTGATTGTAGTGACCTCGTTATTATCATTTCCTCAACAAAAAAATGAATGAAAGTTAAACAGTTAAAGCATTTAAACATAGTCACGAGTTTTGGCGATTTGTTTACATCGAAAAATATTGTAAAGTTTTCAATAAAATTTGATACAAACGCTGCCTCATCATTAATATGCTTGAAGTAAGTTCAATCATTGAACTTCAGTAAAAATATAAAAGTAATTTCAAAAGTTTAAGTACGGTAATTTCTTAAAAACAAATCTCTGATAAAAAAAATTAAATTTTTTGCAGCAACAGCGCTATTAACGGAAACAACGTCAAAAATATTTCAATTCATTTTTCTGTAAAACTTTTTTTTCACAAGAAAAGCGTTGCTGATGACGCTCTTTCTTTTAAAAGGTGTAACAAAAAAGCGGACTTATTAGAGAAAAATAATCTTTTACAGAAAACAAAAAAATGTCGTATTTTCTTAAACAAAAACCCTCTTCTATTTTTATTTTTATATTATTCTATATTTTTGATATTATCTGCTACAGGTGCATCTGTAAATATATTTCTGTAAAAAAATATTCAACTTTATTTTCAATATAAAATGTCCAGAGTTTTAGAAATTGTAAATATTATTGCATTTGGAATAATTATTTGTATAAATATTTTTACCCTTATTATGGCCGGTTTGGTGGTGAAAGAAACGAAATGGCAAAATGATAATTTTTTTGATAAATTTTTACATTCTAGTACGAAATAATAAAGATTTTCTTAATACTGTATTTGTGACTCATTTTTTGATTGAATTTGGATTATCCAAATTGTTACTTTTAAATCATTTTATATCATATAATAATTTGTTCATTTGTATATTTTAGTTTTTAAGTTCTTTGATTCATTATTCAAGATGTCCCAATGCTCTGAAACTTCGAGTATAATATCATATTGGCAAATGATATTAAGTCCATTTGTAATTCTGATTATTCAATTAATTATTATTTTAATTTCTGTTATTCTTTTGGGGCTAACAATTGGTGCATATTCGTATCTAAAATGGACAAATCATTGCATAAAACGTATGCTACTTGGGTTTTGTTTTAAGGTTTTTAAAGAAAAGAATTTTAGACTATGATTTGGAAAATTGTGGTATTCAATAACAATCTGAGGATTAAAACTTTGTGATTTAACAATATATATACTGCATCTGTTTGTAATTTGTAAATAAAAATAAAATTTGTAAAGTTTAATGAAGTAGTTTATTGGTGGTTGAATTTTTATTAGTGACCAAGTTCAAACTATGCTACGTCTTAATGAATCTGAAAGCGCAGATTCTTAAACCTGTTCAATTTACTTGTATAAATTTTTAGTAAATTTTTTCAATTTACTTGTATAAAGTTTTAGTAAATTGAATAAAAAGCTATTGTACTAGCAATAATTAAATTACAATATTTTGTTTACGTTTTTATTTTAGTATTTAAAAAAAGAACAATGCATGCATATGCAGTTTCCTATGAATCATTAGTTTGCTTTGAGATTACAAATTTAAAGAAAATCAACGATCTATACAATTTCTTTTTTTTTATCTATCTATTTCAATTCATACAAAATATTTGAATCATTTTGAAAAAAAAAACTTTTGAATACAAAAATTGTAAACAAATTTGTACACATATAAAAGCCACCAGGTTTGATTCATTTTACGTTTATTTTATTTTTTTTTCAACTGGTACGAAAACATGAATGATAGATCAGTATCAATGGAAAAAGCGGAGAAGTTGGATTTTTTAATTCTTGGAGTTGTTGGTTTCCTTAATGTTATAATGCTTGTGAATTTGGTTTTATCTGGATTAGTTTTGGATCGGTCTATCTGGGAATACAATATCATTTTCAAATAATTACTTTAAATTACTGTTAAAATAAATGTTTCATGTAAAAGGAAATAAATGATTTTTTTGATATTTTTTCATTTTATGTAAATACTGGATTTCCAGAATACTGTACTTTTGCACATTTTTTTGTTATTGCTTTTTATACTATATTTTTAGGATGAATAAACAAGGTATAAAAGTGCTAATTTTGATTTTATTGAGTCTTTTATTTATACAGACAATTATTTATCTTGGATTAATTTCAGCATCTTTTGATAAACTTAATTGGATTTATAAATGCCATAAAGGTAAATATTATTTATTTTATTATGTAGTACATCTTTATTCTCATCATTAATTTTAGCATTTCTACGACAGGATGAGAATTATGTTATTGAAAATTGTCATAGATAAAAATCAGAAGAAAACCACCACCACAACAACCGCGACAACTACCACCACGACTACAACCCCCAAGCCTCCATGTGCTTAGAAACATCCATGTAATATATGTGCTTAAGTATAGATGTTCCTATTCTACTTTTATATTTCACAGTTTGGAAAATAAAAAATGCTCTTGTAACTAATCATAACACATTATAACCAATTCGACATAAAAAATATAAAAAAAGAAATCGAATAAATTTTAAAATTTTATAGTTTTCAAATAGCTTTTCTCATCATTTTCAATTATTGTCGCACCTATAAAATTGCTTGATAAAAAGTTATGAACTTTGATGACATAGGTTACATGCTAGAAATCAGTGTTTATCTTTCCTTCAAAGACTTCTAAACAAACACAGAAACATTTTTTACATTGCTTTTGAAATTTTTTGTTTCAGTTATAATAGGCGTTTTTCTGATTGTAAACGTCTTTTGTGGAAACAATATAAACTTTGAGAGAAAGATAAAATTGAGCCATTTTTCACATTTTTGACTTTATAATTTGTTGCATTTTATTTTTCAAAAATGGCGGAGTTATTAGATATTTTGAGCCTTGTTACTGTTGGATTACTTACATTTCTGAATGTTCTATTTTTTATTAATTTAATTTTGACTGGAGTTGTATATGATCGAGTTGAATGGCAATATAATAAGTTACATGCTTAAAATTTTGTAAAGAATAAATATAAAGCTTGAAAATAAAGTTTTAAAATCAATGTTTTTTTGTTGACAAAAAAGTTTGGATTTCCATAAATATTTTACTTTTGTTTTTTTTGTAATAGTTTTTTTGTTTTTGTGTTTTTGTTACAGATCATTTTAGAATGGGAAAATGGATTATTATAGCTGCTTTAGCTCTTACAGGGCTTTTACTGTTTCAGTCAATTATTTATCTTGGAATTGTTGCGGCATCTTTCAATAAAATTAATTGGATTAATAATTGTTTTGATGGTAATAATTTATTTTTAGTACTATTACTTCAGTTTTAACAGGAGATTTTTAGCAAGCATATCAGGTGATCGAAAATATTTGAATGATCATTGTTCAGATTTTGGAAATTTGTATACTGTCATTGGAAAATGATAGAAAACACGTTTTTGTTTAAGTAATGCTCATTAAATGTAATAAATAACTTTTGACACAAAACTACATAAATATCTTTTATTACTTCACAGTGAATAAACAAAAATAATTATAACAAAGCTCTTAAAAACCTGTAAACATTTGGTTATTAAGAACATGTTTCCATTTTTGTTAAATATATTTCACCTTGATTTGCAAATCTTAATTTAGTCAAATGAAAAATGATCAAAAATGTCAATAATTTTTATTTTGTTTTTTTGTTTTAAAAAAACAACTATTTTATATGTTGTTTTTAAATACTTAAAACACCATATTTGGAAAACGCCAAATGAAAACTTTGGTCGATATATCTTTAATTTTTGTCTTTTTTTATTAGAATATTTCAATTTATCAAAACTTCAAATCTTGTTAAACGGCAAAATGGTGATATATAAATTTCAACGACATCGGGATTTATCGTTTTTAAATTTTCTAAGTCGTATTACTTTTCAAATAAGAATTCGATTATGGTAGTTTTTCATTTTTGCTGTATGTGCTGTCAATGAGCTATACCCATATTTTTTTTTTGCCGATTAATTAATTTATCTAAGTTTAGAATATTGGTTTCTTTGCCAGTTTTTTTCAATGTTCTACAAAATGCCACCCTCCAAAAATTTTGTGACAAAATAGGCGTCTCGACGAATGGCAGAAAGAGATTATACCAAAAAGAAAAAATCTTTTACGGAAGCAAATCATTTTAAAGTAATCCTTTCCTTTTTCCTTATTTCTTACTTTTTTTGATTTTGTATTTCTGAAGGGAGAGGGCAAGAAGAAAGAAGCACCTGTCAAAGATTTCTTTTTCAATTCCGTTTTTGGCACGAGCTTTTTCCCGCACATTGGATTCTCGCCAGGCTGACTGACTGGCTTTGTTTACGAATTTTAAAAAAATATATACCATTTTTGGTTTCTGTTTTTATTTTAAAAATGTATTTTGTAAAAAAAATAACTTTACTTTTTTGTGGTAAAATTTAATTTTCTTGGAAAAATTTTGTTTGTTGTTCTTTGTTTATTTACATTACTAAAACAGCATTTAGTATTTTTAGAAATTTATTCATAGATTTTTGTAATGGATCTGTTAAAAAAGTTTTTAAGTATAGTATAGAAAACAAAAATAGTAATTTTTCAATAGTTTAGGATTAATGTGATTACAGTACTCTTAGTTTCTTACAAAATTACATCATAAACATGTAATTTTGTAATTTTAATTTGATCGTGGAAAATAATGTTTGTTTGTCATACCGAAGTAAGTATGGAATAGACGTATTGAAATATCTTTATTTTTTTTATATTTGATTTCTTGAACTCATTACTTTTTTTTCTCCAAGAACTTTGTTCGAACCATTGTTGTTTTTTTCCTTGTATTTGTCATCAACGAGGAACGCCATCAATCAGTTACTTCTAGCTTCTTAGTTTTTAGGGTGATTTTCATTCATTAGTTTTTTTTATAACTAGCTTTAAAGAGCTTTTAAAAAATAGCCCCCCAAAAAAACAAAATTGACGGAATCTTTCATTCATTCCTTCAATTAGCTTTAATTTTTTTATCGTCTGAAAAACCGGAAATGCATTCATTAATTTATTTTTTTTGCCTTCCAAAAAAACAAAAGTCTTGAAAAAAACGAACGCCTGTTCTTGATTAACAGCTTTTTTTCTAGCTGCTTTTATCTTCTCAAAGCAATAATCAAAAAACAATGGCCCATTTTTTAAGCAAACAAATGGAACGATAAAATGTGTGTGTGTGCAATAAAAAATAGACATCTTTTTTAAAAACTTTGTTACATAAAACACAATAAACTTTGGGAGGTAACAATTACAGCAGCAGACTGGCATTAACTTTTTTTAAATTACTTTAGTAAAAAAAGAGTAAAAATAACTTTTGTTTTTTTAGGCTACAAGGAAAGACGGAGCTTAAAAAATACACGATGACTCAATTTTTTCTTTTATGTTTTATTTTCGTTGATTAAAAACAACTAAAATGAAGCTAATTCGTATATATTTGTTTATTTATTTATAAAAAAATATCCATTTGTGGGTCTGCTGGGTTTTGATGCTTGATTGCATTCTCTCTCTCCTTTTCTTGTCTTTCATGGAGAAAAAAGTAGTATAATTTGCAATTAAAAATAGCAGCGACATTTTACAGTAATTGTGAAGATTACGTTTTTGGAAATGCAATTTACTTTTTACAGAAATTTTTGCAATACAAAATTTATTAATCTTTTTAAGGTTACGGTAATTGGGATAAAATAAAAATTCATTAAAAAACATTAGTTTGTTTAAAAAATATGAACATTGAAATTTGCAACAGTTAAAAATACAACTTTGAAATTTGCAACAGTTAAAAATACAACTTTGAAAAACATTAGGTAAAATTGTAATTCTATTTTATGGATTCATTAAAAGTTTTTAATTTTAAACTACTAAACATTGTTGTAAGAATGTCATCATCGATAATCGAATAGTTTTTGTATTTCTTGTTGAACACCGTAAAAGCAATTTCCACAAAAAAATTAGAAAACTGAATTTTATTTATAAAAAGATATTTTAAAAAATTTAATCATTGATGCGACCCAGACTTTTTTGGAATGAAATGATTCAAACTTGAATGATTTATTGTTGAAGAAATAATAAATATAAGTAAATGCTTCTTTCTTTTGTTAAAAAAAGGCTATTAGTCATTTTATGATTTAAATTTTTATCGATGAATAAGCTTGCTGAAAGTGATGACTGTTTCTTTTTTGAAAAAAAAACTTTAGTACAAAAAGGGAATCATCGTCTGGTCATTTTGAAAGTGATAGCTATTTTTGTATTATTTTATGGCAGCTAAAAATTGGCTTTTTGAATAACAGCATTTTTTGAGTACAGTATTCTTGAATTCAAAGTATAGTATTCCAAGTGTTTAAAATTATTGGTTTCAATTTTGCATTCATTTTAATTTTTAAAATCTCTCCTTTTCTTTTAGAAAATTACCAGACATTATTTTTATAAAAGTGTTAAAAAAGCCTTTTGTTTTTTTCTCTTTTAAAATTTATTTGGGCCATTTGTCACGCATTCTCTTTCTTCTTCTTTTTTCGCTCAAAGTTGTTACTGTTTTTTCTTTGCATGTTTTAAGGGGGATAATAAGTCAAGTTAAATTATCCATTACACCTGACACATCTTTCATTTTTTTTATCCACATATTCTTTTTTCTGCTAAATTAAGATTTTTTACGAGCAAAAAAAGAAAAGGATAAAAGAAGATTAAAGAAGAAGCAGCAGAAAAAAAAGTAGTAGTAATGCATTCATGAATATGTGTGTTAGTCTGTTATTTTTTGTTGGCATTTTGCCCCTTGCTTTCCTTACTCCTGTTGCTGTTCTCCTTGCATATGCTGAAGCTCTTTGATGAGTTAAAATTACCGGAAATAGCTTTTAAAATAGCACGACGGCAGACGTCTGCCCGTCAAGAACATTCATGCCAAAAGAGAGAGAGAGAGAAAGGCAAACGTAAGGGAAAGAAGAAAAAAAGTTGTCTGGATAAAAGCCAAAATCATCTTCTCTTCATTGCTTTATACTTCTCCTTATTGCCTATGGCGGTAAGCTAGCTAGCTTTCCCTTCTTTCATTTATTATTCAAAAAAGTTTAAAGGAAAGAGAAAAAAACGTACTTAAATGAAAAAAAGTAAAACCGAACGTGTCTCACTTGCACTTGGCACTTGTGGAATTGAAAAATATAAAAAAAACAACAAAACAAAAAAGTTTTTTTTTACTGCTGCATCTTTTAAGTGGCACCCAGGCCTGAGAAAAGCGGCCGAAATTTCCGGCCGGCCGCGGCCGCGGCCGAAAATTCGTCGGCCCGGCCGGCCTGCGGCCAAATTTTTTTCGGCCGGCCGCGGCCGGCCGCGGCTGGCCGCATATTTTTCAAAAAATTTTCAAAAACTTAAATATGTGTTTTTTCAATGATCGACGAAATTTTTGATAAAAATAAACGAAATTGTATACCCAAAAAGGCTAAAAACACATAATTCTATTAAAGAAACGGTGCAAAAGTCGATTTTAACCAAACTCAAAAACTGATTTTGGAGCTCATTTCTTTAACAAAAATAAAAAAGCGGCCGGCCGCGGCCGTCTTATCTCGGCCTGGCCGGCCGCAGGCCAAAAATATATCGGCCGGCCGGCCTGCGGCCGCGGCCGGCCGAGGCCGGCCACGGCCAGCCGGCCGCATTTCTCAGGCCTGGTGGCACCCCATTTTTTATTACTCAAAAAAATGAGAGAACTTTTTTTTTCGAAAAAAAAGAATATTGCTTTTGGGTGCCAAAAAATGTGTGCCAGAAAAAGAAGGCAACGAAAATGGCACAAAAAAAGGAATTTGTATAAAAATTTCTGTGTTTTTTTATGGAGTGCTGTAAATAAAAAAATAAATTTGCGTGTGTCAATAAGAAGTCTAGTCATTTGCTCTTTTTTTGCTGTTGTTGTTCATTGACATTGGCATTTCGCCAGTTGGAAAGGGCATGAAGAAAGTGAAAAGAAAAACAGCAGTAAAAAGGTTAGCAGGTGATTTTTTTGGAGGATTAGTCTTAATAAAATGGTTTGAAAAATTTTTGCAGAAAAAAATAAAATGTCATTTTTTTCGGAGCAGAATTAAAAGGGTAAAAGTCAAATAAGTTTAATCTGCTAAAAAAACAAAATATGTTACAGTTGTAATTACAGGTTATGAAAATGAAAAGTAGCTATAGAAAAGCAGATTATAAAATTTAGGGAGAGTTTGGCGCGAAAACTTTTCATTAAAGCGCCTTGACGGATTTCATAAATTCATTTGATCCCAAGCTATTCTATTTCATTTTTATTTATCCATTTTCTATTTTCTATTTCCAGCTTGCCTTTTATCATTAAAATAAATCTTGTTTCAAGAAATTTTTATGAGATTTTTTTCACTTTTCTTTTTTTTCAATATCTTTCATGTCATTTCTGTTTTTATCTTTTTTAGAAGAACATTGTTGTCCATCACTTTGTTTTAAAGTCACACTTCTTCTTCCAGCTTTCTCAGATTTTCATATTTCTGTTATTTTTATTTCTTTATTCATTTTTTTAAACATTGATATTTGTATAATAACTGCTATATGTGAATTTTTTGTGGGCCTAGTCTGCCGTTTTTTGTCCTTCATTTTTATTGTTGTGATTTTAATTGGCTTTTCTCGTTTTCCTTTTTTCTTTTTAAGGGTTTAAAACATAGACAACACATTCATCGATGAACTCTTTTTCTTTGATACAATGGTGATGATGTAGTAGTAGATGGGGGATGAGAAAATGGGAGAACCCTTTTCTTAGACGAGAAATATGAGATGTAATGGCCATATCTATGTATATCCTTAAAAAGAAGGAAAACAGTGAAAATGCAACAGTGTTTTATGAATAACATTTTTGCCAGTTATATTTGGCACTTAAAAAAGGATTATCGAAATTTTTTACGTGCAATTTTCGTTTTCGCTTTAAAAGATATTGCGACTGATATCAAAACTAAATCGAATTTGTTTTTTCTAGGATTCGTTTTTGTTAGATTTAATAATTATCTTTAATCTTGATGGGTTTTTAAATCCATTTTAGCTACAGCTCCATGCTCCCAAAAACCCTGCACGAAATTTGTCACGTACATCGTTCTTTCTGCTTTTCCCCTTTTCTTCCATTTCCCTTTCATCATTATTTACGTTCAAAAACTAAAGTACGTTCGTTCGTAAAAAATGCAACATTTTTGTTTGTTCTCTTATTTCACAGAAAAAAAAGAAGACCGAAAAGTGATGCTTATCTCGTTATACATGTATTGTTAAAAAGAACGTCCATCGAAAAAACTTTTCTTTTTTACAGTCGTTTTTTTCCATCCACGAGAAAAAGGGTTTCCATTTCATTTTTTCTGAATTTTAAAACATTGAAAAAAGGGAGCAGTAAAACAATCCTTAAAGGATCGCCTCGAGGGCAGTAGCAGGGATTCATTTATTTTGGTATTCAATTACAAAAAAATGAATTATAAATTTAATTCAATCTTTTTTTTCAAAAAAGTTTCATTTTTTGTTGTGTCTGAAAAAATGAAGGAACCTTTAAAACAACTATAAAAAAAGTTCTGGCGGCGTTTTTTGCTGTTGTTTGTAAAGAATTCATTTTATCCTATATAAAAGAGAGCTTTTTTCGGATTCAATAGTCTTTTCAGAAGTTGTCTGGAAGCCTTCTGCGACAGCAGCAAGTTGTTTTCTTCTTCTTTCAGCAGGCAACAGAAGCCCGTTATATAAATTTTTTTCTATGAGTCCCCAGTTTGTCGTTCTAATTTGAATCGTTTCCAAATTGCAACATTTTTATTTTTTTTGAAAGAAAGAAAACCATTTGGCCCATAGCCATCATACATAAAAAACATAGGATGGAAGCGAAGAAGACGACCCCGGAAATGTCTGAAAAAAAATGAGTGAAGGGCGAGGAGAGAAGAGAGTGGACGAATGCAGCGACTCCATCGGGAATTTGTCGTTTTTTTTCTGTTAACGGTTTCCTTCTTGTTTTTTTTTCGTCGATGTTTTCCTCGATGAAAAAAAAGAAGATATGTGTTTTGCGCGTTCTTCTCTCTCTTTGTTTTTGTTTTTTTAAGAACAAGCTCATTGTTATATTTGTCGGCAGAAAAAACAAACTCTTTTTTTGAAGACAAATAAGTTTTTCTCTTTAAAGCTTCAACGGAACCCGTTCTCTTTTTTTAAGCTTAAAAGCTTACAATTGCTAAACACAAAAATCTTTTCTTTGAAGAATTTGTTTTTTTAAAACTTTATATACCTTCTGTTTTCTTATTATAACTTTTTTATTATAGCAGAATTCCTGTTTCCACTTTACTTTGCACTTTTTCCTTCCCCTTTTGTTAGACGTTGAAATTGCGTGCAGACATTTTTTACGACTTTCACAGTGTTTTTTCATTCTGCATAAAATTTAATCATCAATCATTAATTGTTTTTTTCTTACCAGTCTTTTTTGCAACGACCATTCAAATAGATGTTTTTTGATGTGTCTATTATCAATAAAATATCAGCTGTTAATTGGCAGCAGATGACATTCCTATTGTGTTTCTTGTTTTTTGGACTTGATTTTTTTCACTTCTATTTTCTTCTGCTATTTTTTGTCTGAAAAAAAGGTCTTTTGCAAATATAAAGAATATAAAAAAAAGCATTTATAATGTATGTAAGATCAATGTAAACCAAATTAGTAAGTGTGCTTTCTCTCCTTTCTTTTTTCTTTGACCTTTGAAAATACTACTACATGCAAGGGTAGTATGTGTGTAAGGTTAATGCTTACATTTTTTCCTTTGTTTTTAGAATGTAGTAAAATGTTAAGTTTTTGTTTGCAAAAAAATGCACCATTTTTTGACCTTCAATAAAAAGAATTGTTTTTTTCTGATTTCGTCTGCAGAGTCTGGAGACATTTGAACGTTGACCTTTTTTCTTTCAAGGAAAATATCAGTCGCTTTAAGACTGTTTTAGTACTGTATTTTTCATTTATTTTATGACTAATTCTTTTTGCAGCTTAATTCTAAGGTAATTCCATTTTTCTTTTTGACTCAAAAAAGGTAATTTGTAAACAAGAATATGACTGATTGACCCCCTCTTAAATAAAGTTCTCGTTAGCTGCTATTAAATCCATTTGATCTACAATTGCACTCTTCTTCTTCTTCTACTTTTTCTCATTTGCCGATTCTGTCTTTCTTCCGTAAACATTGCAAAAGAAAAGAGAACGCTTTGGCGTATTTTTAAAGTCAAATTTGGCAAACAAAGGTGTTTTTTTACGATTTTCTTCCTCCTCCGTATTTCTTTTTCCTCACAGAAAAAAAGTTAATTCTTTTTCACTTTTTTTCCTTCAAAAAAGTTTTTTATGAGTAATGTATTTTCATCTTTTTTGTGGCATTTAAAAAAATAAATTTGTGTCACTTTTTTCTTCCTTTTTTTGGAACAACAACAAACTTGTCAACATGGAATATATTGCTTTGGCCGCAGCAGTAGCAGTAGCACCAGTAGCAGAAGTTAGCTGTTTTCATCAGCAGCCAGTATCTTTTTTTGCCATCTTTTCCCGAGGTTCTTTGGTTTTGTTCCTTCTGTTCTACTTCTATGGGGAATCTTGGCTGTCGGCCAGAGGCGTTCCATGTGTTTTTTCTTTTGGCTGGCTGACTGAGTGACTGCTGTTGCTTTTTTGCAAGTTTAAGAAGATGAAGGAAAAAAAGGGGTTGCACCAAACGAGACATTCGAAAAAAAAAAGCTCTCACACATAAAATATAAAAAAAAAGCATCGTGTGCCCTTCAGCGACGGCTTCCTTGCTTCTTGTTGACGACGTCGACGTATGATGAAGGGAAAGCGTGGCATTTGGCCAACTTTTTTTAACCAACTTTTTTTCATCACTTTTTTTCTTTGAGAACAAAATAGTCACAAATCTTTTTTTATATATTTTGTTTTGAATGCCGCAAGTTTTTTTTTTCTTTCTCTCTCAAGTTTTATATTGAATTATTAATTCTATGAAAAATTACTTTTTTCTTTTTTATTTTAAAAAACAAAAGGCTATTTTTTTCTTTGAAAATGGCATTACCGTATTCTTTTGAATAATGAATATTTGTTTTTTAATTTGCTTCTGTTTTTTTTTTCGGAGAGCGTTCATCAAGATTATTTTGAAATATATAATTTTTTTGGCTGCTGTAAAAGCCAAGTGTTTTTTCTTTCTTTTGAGTTATGGAATTTAAGAAACTTTGAAGAGTGAGGCGTTCAAACATTAGAAATGGCGTCATTGATTTCGTAACTCTTGTGTTCTTTTTCTGTTATTTCTTTTTATCATCATTTTTGCCGCTACATTTTTTTTGTATAAAAAATGACTGTAGTTTTTAAACTTTTAGTTAACTGTTATAAGTACAAGGTTTTATATTTTTTACAATATTTTGTTGCCTTTTTACTGTAAAACCAACATTCTTTTGATTTCACTTTTGAACTTTGATTATCATTTTTGAATTTTTAAAAACTTTGTATTACTTTTGATAAACTGGTTATAAACTTCTATTGCCTTTTGGACTATTTTCTTTTTCACTTCTTTATTTTTGAAACAGTACAGTATTTTTTAAAGACCATAAATTCCCTTATGTTACTTTAAAAACAAAAGACTAATTACAACAGTTGCAACTTTAACATTATGCAAAAAGCTAAGTTTGAAACATTTTTCTTTGTCTAAAATACTATCTATTTTCAGCTTCTGTTATTTTAGATCCGCTTAAAAAAAGTTGAAATTTACCCTTTTTTTAAAAATAATATCTTTAAAGCTTTTTCCTTGCAAAATTTAATACAACGCTTTTTTTTCTGACGCCAAATGAATATTTTTGTTTACTTATTATTTAACTTTAAAAAATATTTTTAATGATAACCATGAAGACGCCCGGAAACTTTTATTATATTTTATTTCATCATCACCATCATTACTCCTTTGACCTTTGTCGTTTGAGGTCACTGATACTCTTGTCTTCTGCTTTCTTTGTGTTGTCCTTTTGACGTTGATTACGTACAATTTTTGTTTGATTTCTTTCATGCTTCTTTTTACATGTTTGATTCTTTCTTTCTTGACTCTTGAATTCTTCTTTTTTTCCCTCCCCGTTAACTGTTTTATTTTATTTTCCCAGAGTCAGCTGATGATTAATTTTTTTTGTTTTATTTGTCTTTTTTCTGTTACTTTTATTGTTATTAAAGAATAGAATGGAACATGGAAGAAAAAATAATGTCTTCACGTATATTTGTTGTTATTTTTTTGTGGTGAACGTTCATGATTTTTTTTAAAAAGATGATGTTTTTTTCGCTGTATTAAATAAATTTCTTTTGTATTTTTACAGTGTCAACTAATTTTTAGGGAAAGTGTCGGAAAAGAAATTTAGGTTACTGTATGTTTTTCATTAAGAACTTGAAATGTGATGGAAGTAATTTTTTGTTGATGATGTATTGTAATTTCATCAAAGTATTTTAAATTTCTGAGATATTGAATTTTTAGAGTACTGTATTTTCTAGTCTTGCCACGATTTTCGTTGTTTTTTTAAAGATTTTTATTCCTACCAAAAAACCGGTATATTTTTTTTCGAACGGTACAAAGTTTAATAACTCCCTCTTTCTTTTTATTAAGGCCTATTAATTGTTGTTTTTCTTTTTTAAAATAATTTTTTTACAACAAAAAACTCTACTTTTTTTACCACACACACATTCCATAGCAATCAACTCTCAAAATTATAAGTATGTGTTTTTTTTCTATGTCAGCCATGTTTTTTGACTTGACTTTTTACCTCCTGATTTTATTATTGTCATCATTCAATTCATTTTGTCGTGGTTTTTTGAATGTTTACAGATTTTTTTTCTGATGTTAAACACCTTTATTCCTTTATTCTTCTTCCGCTTTCGCATATATTATGCTTTTTGGCTTCTGTTTACTTTTTCGTTTTTTTTAATTCTATGGATTCACTTTTCACAAATGTTTTTTCTCCTCAAATTATATGCATTTGAATAATGTGGTGGAATAATTCCTTTTTTTCTGATGTATGCTTTTTCGTCATCGAGAAAGAGAAATCTGATTTTTTATTGTTTATAATAATATTTCTGTAATTGAAATTGAATTCTCATTGTTCCTCTTCTTTTTTTTTGTTGCTGTTCTCTTTCAATCAACACAAAAAATCATATTTTATATATTTGTTTTTTGTTGATTGTAATTAAGTCGTCATCATCAAATAAATAGAAACACACGAAAAAAATTTAATCCCTTTCTTTGACGGCGAAAAAAATGTTTTAAATATTATTTTTTTAAAAAAAGTTTAGTCATCTTTTATGTGTCTCTTAAAACGATAAACAACAAAAGAAAAAGAGAGATATCAAGATTTAAAATACCAAGTCAGCTGTTGTTTTTCTCTCTTGCAACGAAATTTGAGTAGAATTTTGAATAAATTGAAGAAGAAAAAATGCCTGAAGAAGAAGAGGAAGAAGAAGAAGCTGAATGAAAGTATATACAACAACACGAGGTATTTTTTTTCGTACTTTTGTGCTTACTCTTCATGTGCTCAAATACTCACGTTTGTTTCCTTTTTCTTTATTTTTGTCATTGCTTAAAATCAGCTGACTGAAAAGAAAGCTTTGAACGGAACAAGCGAAAAAAAGAAGAAGGGGGAAAAGCTGCTTTTTTAAGCATCAGCAGCAAAAGTTAAAGTGTTTGCCTGCCAGGTTAGAAGTTTTTCGAGCTCTTACAGTATGTTTTTTGCTGCTGCTACTATTGTTTAATGCAAGAATAACAGCTGATTTGAAATACCTTGAGATTTCTGCCACTTCTTCTTCTTCTTTCATTATTGTCATCTTGGAAAAGTTTTGGGAAACTTTCTTCATTGTTTTTTTTTGCGTCATTTTCTTTGACCTCATTTTAAAGATAAAAATGATGTTTTTTAACTGTTTTGAAAGCTTAAGCTTTTTGAAGCGATTGAGGTTGAAAAATGTAATTTTTGGCATTTAACTCTCTTTTCCAAAATATTTGTACTTTCTTGTGCTGTACTTTAGCGTACCATCCCCATTCCCAAAAAATGTTCCAAAAAAACTACTGTAAGTCATTTGTTGGTACTATTTTTATCTCTCTTTTTCATCAGCAAAAATAATGATGAAATGCCTATTTCTGAAATTCTTGTTTAACCATATGTGTTCTTTAGACTTTCAACCCCCCATTCGAACATCAAAAAAGAAATAACATCTCATCGAATGAATGAATAAACTAACTTTTTTTAGTTGTTTTTCTCTCACACGATCATTTTTGCCACCGCCTGCCTCCTGGCTCTTGATCTTGCTGTGTTATAAAGGCAGTTTTTCCCAGTTGATCATCACACTTTTCAACATTGTTGAAAACATCTGCAATAGTTTCTGTTTTTTTTTGCAATTCCTATTTATCTTTTTTGTTTTTCATTTAATTTTCGCTTCCTGGTTATAAATATTCTTCTTCTTCTTTTATTTTTCAGGAGTTTGTTGTTTCTGGTGGTAGTCTTCTTCTTCTTCTCTCTCTGTTTTTTTTTTCTGTTAAATTCCTTTCATTTAACGATTATCAGCTGAAAATTGAAAAAAAAGTTAACGGTGAGCTTTGACATGTTTGTCTTGCGTATTAAATTCTACTTAAAAAAACAGACATAAAAATTGTGGTGTTTATGGGAGATTAAAATCACAGCAAAAAACCATTTTGTGGTGGCATTTTACGTGATTTTTGCTTCTTTTAATAAAAATAACAGTGATTTTAAATATTTTTTTGCATAATGTTCTCAACGAAATATGGCGCAAATTTGGAATTTCCTTGGCAAGTGTTCTGAAATTTTGTTAATTAATTTCGAAACAGAAGAGCTCATTATTCAAGGTTCTCTTATTTTGCTTCAAAAATTTCAAATCAAAATCAAAAATATGTAAGTTTTTATTTGGGGTTGATTGGTAGTAGCAATTGCTGCTGATGCTGCTGCAATAACCTTCAAAAACAATGATTCAAATTTAATGAAATTCTTGTAAAAAATTTCTCCGCCACTTCCAATTAACGCGGACGTCTTCTTTTTTTTTTATTTCTCATCAATGATGATGGTGTAAGCCTATCAGACGATGAAAAAAACTGAAAGAAGAAGTTTTTTCATCTTCCAATTTCAAGGAAACTCAATCAACTTTTTTTTTGATGTTTCACATCAATTCGTTCGTTAATTTTTTTCCTTCTTCTTCTCAAACTTCTGTTGCTTTTTTTAGTTTGTCCAATGTAAGTATAAAAAACATTCTTCTTTGTTTTTTGCCAAAAAAAAATAATTTCTTCTGATCCTCTGAAAAATTTTCTTGTGGTGGTACTCCAAGGTCATTTATCTCTGTATCTATCTATCTTCTTCCTTCTTCAAATCACTGAAAACAAAAACTTCTTTTTTTGATTCGTTAAGCCAATCTTCCGTTCACATTCCTTTTTCCCCCTTGTTTTTTTTGTAAAATTACAAAAACTTTTTTTTCAATGACACTACCACCGTCAAGATCAGAGGCCGTTGTTGTCGTCTTCGGCAATCATGTAAAAGTGAAGAAAAAAAGTTGTCTGAATCTAAGACATTTTTTTCTCCCTCATATTTATGAATGAGGAAGCTTTTCTCTCCTTTTTTGATATTTATATTTCACATTCACATGGGTGGTCTGATGATGTTAATGTTGATGGTGTTGATGATCAAGGTTTTTTGACCATTGAAGACAGACAACAACAATTGAAGACGAACGATTGACAACACCCATAAATATATATGTTTTATTCCGGATACTTTTATTCTTTCTGCTACTGCAAAGATGAATTCTTTTTTAAAATATTATTTTTTTACGTCAACCAAAAACGAAAAATTCTTTTGAACAAGTTTGAAAACTTTTTCTGAATGAATGAATAGGGTTTAAAATTGGCTTCGGTTTATTCATTTTTTTTCTTGATTTATTTATTTCTTGCTATTTTTCGACAGCTTTTTCAAAAATAGAGAAAAAAAAGCAAAAGTTCAAATCTTTGAAAAACTGTACTTTTAATAAGCCGACCAAAAAATTGCTGTCGCTGGAGGAAAGTTAAATGAATTGACCTTGTTCATTTTCTCTTTTCTCACACGTCATTCAAAAGTATTAACTTTTTTTTTGCTGGGAGGTAAAGGTTTTTAATTTGAAGTTAGTCAAGTGTAACATTAATACTTGACTAACTTCCTTGGAATGTAGTTGATATTCAAATTTTCTTGGATAAGTAAGCTTTTAGGGCTCTTTTGGAGGATGTAGTATCTTTTAACAATGTGAAAGATCCTTTAGGGAGGTTTTGAAAATCATGTGAAACAGAACATTGATTATTGTAGTTTCAATCAGTGTAGTGCCTATAATCAAAAAGTTTCTTATTCGAAAGAACGCATACTGTATTTCACTTGTCGTTTAGAAAACTTTCGAAAAAGGCCGTTTTTATTTTTGAGACAATATCTAAATTTCGTAACAAACTTTTGGGACGTTTCAATTTTAATTCATTATTGTTTTCTTTGAATGATTTGACCTTTCAAAACACAAACTT
This sequence comes from Panagrolaimus sp. LJ2400, assembly GCA_024447215.1. NCBI lineage: Eukaryota > Metazoa > Nematoda > Chromadorea > Rhabditida > Panagrolaimidae > Panagrolaimus > Panagrolaimus sp. LJ2400. Next base: position 9,410,179 of record JAMRYA010000001.1, on the reverse strand, counting down.
CTCTATTTAAAAAACTCTTTCTTTTTTCCTTTGTTTAGGCTCTTTAATTTTATTTTCATTTCATTTCATTGAATGGAGTAGCAAAAAGAGAAAAGCATCTGGTGGACTTTCTTCTTTGTAACTTCCCCTCCTTCTTCATCGCTCTTCATTTTTCTACTTCATTTGGCTGTCATCCAAGATCAGCAAAAAAGACTTCTTTAATATTCAATCTTTCTTTCTTTTTTTGTCTTGATTTTTTGACACTTATGTTCTTGGCGATGTTGTCGTCGTCGGGCCATTCTTCTTTCTCGCGCATTTTGCTTTTTTTCTTTTGATATTCTCAAGGCCTATGATCATTTCTTTCTTTTTCTCTCTCTGTTTTCTCGTCACCATCGTCATCTTCATCATCAGCATCGGGAGCGAGCAGTAGTAGCAAGATTCTCGAAGAAGAAAGTGTGTCCTTGCTCATTTCAAGTCTTCCGGCGACCTATTCTCTCTTTCTTACAAAACATTTTGTCCCTTTAAACTTTTCTTTCTTTCTTTGATTCCACGGTTTTTCTTCCTTCCAATCATTTTCTTTCGCCCCTTTTAGGTTGCGTAAACCGCGTGTTGTCGTCTCCGTCTTTCTTCCATTCCCTCTCTCTTTTTCTGCCATCTGACTTTAAAAATGTTTTTTGATTGTGCGCGAAAATGTCCCGCAAAACACGGCTTACAAAATCTTTTATATAAATTTTTTTGCACTTTTTTGGCGCCAAAATTTTCTTTGTTTTGATATTTTTGAGTGTCTCTTTTTTTCAAGGAACGTGTACCATTTTATTTTTTTAATGTTGTGTTTTTCTAACTTTTTCTTCATTCATTTAAACGAGGTATCAACCCTTTTTTTCCGTTTTTAAAGAAGAAAGTTTTTTTTGTTGTTCATTTTTTGAATGCCATCATAATGCCTTTTTCTTCCATCATCATACTTTGATATACTTTTGTTATTTACAATGTGTCTTCATAAAAAAAACTTTACACATAAATATTTTTGTGATCAATGTTTTATAACATTCCTGAAAAAAAATTGATATTATGATTTTAACGGTGATAGATAGATAGCAATGGGTGGATATCATAACAGATAAGTTTATGTTTTTTCTTGATATTACGGATGATTTTGATTTGATAACAGTAAATCCCATCATATGTACTAGTTGATCGAATCTATTTTTATCCATTGTTTGTTTCACTTTCGAAAGCGTAGGCGTTGATAGCTTGTGGAAGGAGTACTGTAGTTTTCTATATTTATATATCGGCATTGTTGTCAAAGATGATCAGTTGCTTGGATGTGTATGTGATCTTGTGGTGATTGTTTTTTTTTCAAGATTTAGCTGACAGTAACATTTTAATGTGATATTCTGACACAAATGATAGATGTACTTGTATCACAAACGAACTTTAAATTTTTTATTAGTCACCGCTTTGTGACCATCATTTTCGAATTATACCGCTTTTTCAAGTGAAATTACTTATGCTTAAATCGAAAGCAAGCCAGTGTTCAAAATTTTTTTCGATCTCAAAATTCCCTTCCATAAAAATGAACTTCATCAAAGTTAATGCAAGCTTTTCTACTTTAAAGAGCATTTCTTTTGTTCTATTTTTTTTGTTGCTGTTTATTTTGGCTCATTTTCAATTTTACAAACCTCACGTTTTGCTTCTTTCTTCTCTTTTACCCTCTCCTCCATTTCAACTGACTACTAAAAAAAATGTGAGACATAGAAAAAACTTGGTCATTTTTCTTTTTTTTCTTCAATGAAAAAAATATGTTTTAAACTAAAAAATGGCTGCTGCTGTCTGATCTAATAAAATTGCAAACTTCTTTTTTTTTCATCTGGTGTGTCTTTGAGAAAAGTCGTGAAAATACACATATATTTATTACATTTCTTTTTGTCGAAGACGTTACTACTACTTTTTTTGCTCTTCCAGATGAAAGAGAGGAAAAAATAGCAACAAACTTTTTTAGGGGTAAAGAATATGTTTGATCTTTTTGGTTCCCTTTGATAAATTTCTGTAAAAAACAAATTCCTTTGCAATACTTTTTGATGTAAAAACACAGACCCTTAAGCTTGTATACATTCACACACAAAACACAATGTATTATTATTGTTCATTTACATTTTTTCCCATCATTGGCTTTTTAGGGCGATACAAAAATAGAGTACGGTTTTTATGAAAAGCTTCATTGTTATCGTCCCTTTTACATAAAACGCCAAATTTGGGCTTTTAGAAAAAAAAGGCATAGATAACAATGGACGTGTGCCTTTTTATTGTTTTTAACGAGTTTTTTCTCACCCCTTTTACAGTAACCCCCTCTATTATCTATATACCAAAAAAACAAAAGCAGCAATGAATTAAATGGAATTAGCAACACGCGAAATATTATTATTTAAGTTTTTAGATGAAATAAAAGAAAGAAGCGTGTGTGTTACATTTCAGTCACAAAAATTTTTCATTTCTTTTGAACCCTCTCTAGTCTTCTAAGGAGATGATAGGTTTTTATAGGGATAAAAATGATTTACGATTTTGGAATATTATCTGTGTTGAAAGAATGATAGACAAAGTTTGGAAATAAAATCTTTTTCGGAAAAAGAAATATAAAATTAATGAATGGCAGAAATTTATTTTAAGGGGTATAAAGTCGATTATCTTTATGTAAAAAAGATTTCTTTATGATACATTTGGATTTCGAATAAAAATATTCTTTTTCTTTTTAGTCTGTCATCATCATTATTATCACGTTTTATAATTATAGAGAGAGAGAGAGATGATATGACCGAATGGAAGTAGTAGTAGATATTTCTGTGATCGAGACAAATTACTTTCATTTTAAAGAAGTGGATGCATACCGGCAGCAGCGGCACGCGTTTGCTTTTTCATAGATTTTTTTCATATAGTTTCTTCTTCCTTCTTTGATAAAGATCAAATCAAGTAGTAATATATTAAGAATGAATGAAAGGGATTTTGAAGGTCGTTTTGTTATATTCAAAAATATATAAGTTTAGTGACTAATCTCCTCTTTTTCATTTCACTCATTCTATTACTACCTTTTGGATTGCCTTTGATCTTGTTTTTGAAAAAAGTTTTTTCTGGTAAATTCTTTTGAGATGAGTTGTACACATTTTTATATAGATTTTAAATGATCCATTTTTTATATCTAAAAATGGACAATTGCTCATTTGATCTTGAAATAGTTTTATGATTATTCATTAGCTGATTTTCGAAAACTTTTCGTTGTGTTGAAATCTTTGTCATCCTGGATTACGGTAGCCAGACATTTTCATTGTTCCCAATTATGTCACATTTTTTTGTATTTTTTTAATTTCAACTTTTTTTGCAAAATTATACCATAAATCATCACCAAAATAATTCATTCTTCCTTCTTCCTCAATCTCGTCTATTTATGGGAAGTACTATTTATTTCAAAAACAACAGATTTAATAAATTCCTGTTTTTTAAGTTTTTTTGTAAGCGTCAATCTGGCGCCACATTTCAAAAAAAAGCAAAGTTTTTTGCACACCTTTTCAATCATTTTCGTTTTAATATTTTGCCCTGATCCCATGAACATGAAGAGAGAAAAAGGTAGATGGATTATCGTCGGCATCGTCGGAGTATTATTATTTTGTACAACAACAACTTTTTTATTTTCACAGAGAAAGCTCATAAAAAAAGGTGATATTAATCATATATTATTTATTGTATACAAAATACAGCAGGGGTGTTAAATCCGATTTATTTCCGGAGATTGTTGAAAAATCTTTTTTTTTCAAAACGAACAAAAACAAAATGTAAAAAATATTGAGGTCGGTGTGGTTCCACGTTTTTCTAACATTGAAAAAGAAATGGAATTTGTAAAAAAAAGAAGATTTTATGTTTGAAACTTTTTTTATTGGCACTTATGTGGGAGAGAGAAGAGGAGAGAGAGTCATTTCAAATTGTCAAATGTTTATGATCGCCTCCCACCAGCTGAGGACATCTGGCATTAAGCCAAAAGCAAGCTTCCAACTTCCATTCCAAAACAGATATATAATATCCCTCTCCTTCTTGAAAAAGAAAGAGTTTATTGCTCTCTTTTTTAGTTCTTTGAAACCTTTGAATGATTCTTTTGATGATGACAAAAAAATTTTTTTTGGAAATTTAAGCTTATAAAACTTGAAAAAAAGAGAACGTTTTTGTTCATTTTTTTGGGAAGAGAATTTGATCAAAAAGTATTTTCAAAAATGTCACTTAAGTTTTAATCCGATTTTCCATACAAGGTTGAAAAGCGATTAGTTGCTGATATTTTGGTGATGGTGGTGGTGGTGCTTGGCGGCAACTGTTGTTGTTATTGTTATTACTGCTGCTGCGGACGACGGATGACGATGACGCTTGATGGCAAAAATGCAAACTTCTTTTTTCTTGAATGAAGGGGGCACTTACTCAACTTCTTTCTCTGATGCATTTCTTTTCCTGTTGATTCTGCTTGATTTTTCTTGGCTTGCCTTCTCTTTCTCACCTCACTTCAATCACTTCTGGCTTTGAATTTCTTCTTCTACGTCGTCTTTTCTGAATGATTCAAAGCAGGGAACGGAATTTCGAGCATACGAAAGGAAGCTGATTCAGATTTTGTGACGGAGGGAGGTGGTGATAGATGCAAAAAAAATCTACGACGTTCTTGCAGCAACAGGAGCAACGATGTTGTTGCTGCTGCTGAATTGCTTCTTAAACGACCATCACATTTTTTTTTCTTAAATTCTTTTTTATTTGCCTCTTTACTACCAATATTTTTTTGTGTTCGTCGTTAAAAAAAAATTCTTTTTTTTACTCTTATTTTTTTATATATCTTTTGGTAGTAGTTAACCGGAAATCTTTAAGTGAGAGAGTGAAAGAATGAAAAAAAAATGTTGCGAAGTTTTTGAAGTTCTTTTTTTTAGATTTCAAGACGCTCGCGCGCTCCCTCTCTTTCTCTTTCTTCTGACAGTCTTGATTTTTTTAGTTTTGCAAATAAAAACAAACGTTCACTTTTTTATTATTCTTTCAATTGTTAAAAAAAAAATATATATAAAGTTTTATGTTTCTTTTTTTCAATCTTATTAGACGTTCGTTTTTTTTGATTTTTAGGAATCTGAAAGGGAAAGAAAAAAGTTAATGTCTGTTTTTAAGGGTTTTTAAATGCCTTTAAAATGTAGGCGTTGTTGCGACATTTTGTAATAGTTGTTTTTGTCTTGAGACGATTTTGATAAATGTTGATAAAAATCAAGATGACTTTTTTACAGTGTCTATTATTTTTGTATTTTCTCTACATACAACATTTTTATCTCGAAACAATCGTTTCAAAAGAAACCATTTTTTGAATTACTCATTCCATTTCACTTTATCTCTACAGTAATCCATTTTGTTTTTTCTCTTTCATTTTTTTGAAAGTAAAGGATTTTAAAACTTTTTTTTGATGGCTCACAAAAAAATTTCTTGGCAAATGTTTACCCACGTCAGACGTTCCACTAAAAAACTAAAAAAAGTTTTTTTCTCACCCAAGAAAAAAAACTTCTTCAGAGAAGAAAAAAAATCATCAGCCGTTTTTGTGTGCGCAAGAAGAAGTAAGCAAAGCTCACATCTTTATTGTTGTGGACTGAATTGTTGAAAGAGTAGTGTACAGGAGAATATATGAAAGGGAAAAAAAAGGACTCTCATATATATATTTTTTATGTCTGGTTAACCCCAAGAGTGGTGGCGCGAGGAAAGGTTTTGTTAAAGAAAGAAAGTAGTAGTAATAGTCAGAGTAGACTTTGGCTCTCATTCAAATAACAACAACCCGCAAGAAAAGAAGAAAAAAAACCATTGACAGTCAACTGGCAACAGCATCGGCTCCTACTTCTTCTTCATCAACGAAAATTTTAATATATTATTTGTCCAGGTGCGCCGATTTTCTGTCTCACTTTTTTTTATTGTACAAAGAAAAAAAAATAGTTGAAAGGCTTGACCCCTAATAAATTATTTATGTTTAAAAAATATCTTTTTTGAAACCTTTTTGGTCTTGACTGAATTTGACACAATCCCTTTAAAAGCTAGGAGGTGTGCCATCACACGATCTTTTGAACTTTTGATCACAGATGTTTTCGAGAATATTCTGGCGCGTTCAAATTTTGTTATTGTTTAACGTTCACATTGTTATGATAATTTTCTCATTTGCATAATTTTTATATATGTTTTTAAAACATCAGACATTTTTGATATTTTCAAAGTATTTTGTTGATGTTGATGATACTTTGTGGCTTAAACCCTTTGACTTTCTGTATCGACTGCTACTTCCGTGATCACATCATTTTTGTTTTGTTTTCTGTCTGTCTGTTTTTTAAACTGGCTACATACGGCAATTTAACACAAAAGATTTCGATAAACTTTTGCGCACTAGACAGCTCAAAAAAACTTTATATATAAATATATATTTATTTGGTGATGATTTTGAGAGAGAGTGAGACTGTCGGAGTGATGGAATAAAATATTATAATATAAAAAGTAAAAGGCTTGGTCGCGTGTGTTTGTGTGCGAACTAATTGAAAGAAAACTTCTTTTTATATGCAGCACGATCCCCGAATTTTTGCAAAAAGTTTTTTTTGTGCAAATTTTTAAAAACTGTTTCTTTTTGTGACTCTCTTTCTTTCTTTGATTTATATTTATTTATTGTTGACGAAAAGCGCTAAATATAATTATTAGCTTAATTTTTTGTTCATTTGTACCTTCCTTTAATTTTGGGGTTCAATATTTTCCAAGTTTTTCATGACAGTAATTTGTCATCTCTTGTAACGAGCATTTTATTTTGTTCTTTCGTTTTTTAAATTTTGTAACAATGCATTCTTGATTCATTTTTTTTTGTGAGCCAAGTGATTAATGAAATCCATGAAAAACCTATTCATTTCCTTTTCCCCTTTGAAAACTATGTTATTTTTTGCGCAACCATTTTTTTTTGCTTGCTCATGTTGTTGCTTCTGCAATTACCCCTAAGGCGATCTTCCTCTTCCAATTTTTGCTCTTTTTATTGCCCACTACTATTACTACTTGACAAGCAACAGCAGCAGCTGGAGTAGGAGTAAATGAAAGGAATTTTACTTTGCGTTTGAATAATCTTAAAAGATGACTGTCTACTGCTCCTCTTTTTTGATATTTATTTTTTTCGGGAATACGAAAAAAACCTCTGTCGGCAAATTGCCAGCTTTGAAAACCACAGAGAGGTGCCGGCTGGTGTATTCATTTCTTTTGCGCGGATTTTGTGCCAAAATTGAGTCACGGCAATTGCTTTTCTTTTCAAAGAAGAAATGGAGAATCTCCTTTTTTCATTTGTCTCGGGTTTTTGGAGATGCTTCTAGGGTTGCGGGCGCGCCCGAAAATCCTAAAAAGCCGGGCGCGCCCAGGCGCATGCGCCCGGGCGCGCCTGGGCGCATGCGCCCGTAACATAAAATTTTCAAAACACAAACTTTTAACCAAAAAAATTTCTGAAGTAAGTATTAAAGCTTTTAAGGGCATAAACACACTATGTTTGTATGATTTCTTGACTTAATAATGATTTCTGAACAAAAAATGAAAAACTACTTTACTACCGTATCACATGGATACTGTAATAATAGAAACATTTAAGTTAAAAATTGTTAAATAGCGAAATCATTGGTTTTGGGGAATGCTAATGCAAAATTAAACCGATAATAGGTCAACTTTTATCGAAAATGCTGATTATTTTTAATTTTCAAAAATTTACTCCGGGCGCAAAAACGGGCGCGCCTGGGCGCAAAGAGGCTTGCGCCCGGGCGCGCCCAGGCGCAAAAGACCGGGCGCATGCGCCCGCACCAACCCTAGATGCTTCCGAAATGTTTTTTTTTCAAAAATAATTTGTTGGTCAATATTTCATTCGAAATGTCGCATCTTTTTGTTTGTTGCTTGGCAAGAAACCTTGGCGCCAGTGATGATGATCTTTTGGTAGGCAGGCAGACGATGTACGTTTCCGAGACAGTCTATTTTGATTTAAAAAATGAGTTTTTAATATTGTTCGTAGCCATAGTAGTTGCAGTTTTGGCGTCTATGTCTAGTACTGTTTAGCAATTTTTTGAACTGAACAGCTTTAATTTATTCATTTTGATCACTTACAGCAAATTATTAAGGTCAAAGCAATATTTATGCCCCCACTCAAATTTTGAACATGTTCAATGCTTTATAACACTTGTCTGGATCAGTCTTCTCTCTTTTTTTCCTATGTCGGAAGCTCTTTTATTTCCCGCTTAAGCAAAAACAATACAGTTCTTTTTATTTGACCATATTATTTTTGAACATTTCAGAAAATAAAAAGAAGAGACCTCCATTCATTGGCTAATCTCTCTCTCTCTTTCCTCTCTTTTTTTCTGTCTGTATTGTTGTATTTGCCATTATTATTGAAATTGTAGTTGTAAAATGTTTTTGATGAAAATGAGGATGATCAAAAACACTTTTTTTGGCTGAAATGAATTCCATTTTGTTTCGGATCATTTTCGGTAAAATGTATGTTCCTTTTTTCCATCACTCTTTTTTTGAAGATCATCTTTCAATATTATTATTATATTTTTGGAATATTTACTAACACGTGTTCCTCTCTTCTTTTTTTTGCTTTTGCATCTGTAATGAATTTCCTAATTTAGACTTTTGCTTTTATAAAATTTGTTCAGATCGCGCAAAAACTCTTCTTCTTTCCAAAAAAAGAAAAATCATTTGATTTTTGTACGTTCTGAAATATAAAAAGAGAAGTAAGAGACGATAAAAAGAAGCAGCAATTAAGCTTGATGCTTGCTTACTTACTTTCTTGATGTAATGCTTGTTGCTTGATGAAAGCTGGAAGCAAACGCAACTAAAAAAGAAGAAGGAAACAAAAAATGTAGGAAGAAGGAAAAAAGTAGAATATTGCAAGAATCTCATCATCAGTTTTTTTGGAGGACAAGGTTTTTTGTTTGTTAAGCTGCATGTAATTGCGAATTGATGAACAGCAGAAGCATGCGATGTAAGCAAGTAAGCAACAACCCAACAGCAATAGTTTTAACTACCGCTTTTTTCTTTTTCATTTACTTCCAATGATGGGGATAAGTGAGAGATGCTTTGATTTTTTTGGGATTAGATTTTTGTGTTTTTAACTTGTTAGTTTTGGAAACGATGATTCTTATGTAATATTACACTTTTACTTTGTCTATCATTTCTAGTCTACCATTTTCATTGCCATGTTTTTTTTGTTTTTACTTGGCAATTTTCTTTCTTTCTTCGCTGCTTCAGCTGCAGCAAAAAAACTTATCATTTTCTCTCAAAAAAGCTACAGTGTTTTTTTTCGCATTTGTTTTGATACTTTTTTTTGTTATGTTTCTTTTCCCATCATTACCTGTGATCACACTGCTACCGCTGCTGTCTCCTGATTTATTTTTTGCACAAAAAAATTAGTGTTTTTTTGTTTAAAACATTTTTTAACAGAGATAAAAAAAATGCAACAGACTTTCTTCCTTGGGGTGGAAGAAAGAATAAGATATAAAAAAAATCCTTATCATAAAAAAAGAAGCATAAAAAACAAAAACAAATACTCCTCTTCCAGGATAATAAAAGGTTTTTTCTTTGAAAAATGATTGTCTTTAAATGAAAGGTTAGAAAAACAGACAATTAAATAAACTAATGAAATCCCCCTCTCTCTCTCTCTCTTCTATCTCAATGTTAAAAAGCTTTGATTTATTTTGGCTATTATTTTATGCCCTTTTCTTTTTTTACCCCAATGTTTCCGCGATTGTTTCATTTAAAAAAGCTTTAAAAGAAACATTTTTGTTTCGTGATTCCTTTCTTTATTTTTTGCCAATAAAATATCTTTGGTAATTTTTATATGTTTGTGAAAGAAATACGTTCGTCTATTTTTTGCGTGTCGGAGTTTATTGTTTTCGCGCAAAAATTCTTTTTTTTTGTCGATTCAGCAACAAATTTTTTTATCACCCAATAATAATAACAATAATAATAGTATTGAAATGCTTCAGGCTCATCATCAACGAAAATGGAAAAAAAACAGACTCTTAAAAATTGTTAATGGAGAAAAGAATGAATCGAGAGCAACAGCAGCAGCAATATCGGAATGGTGGAATGTTTGGTCATTTTGCGAGAAAAACTTTTTTTTTATATTATCTTCTCTTTCTTTGGAAGCTTCGGTCAATCCACTTGACCATCATTTAATTTGTTTAAGCTGTGAAAAGCTGGGATGCATCTTTAGACATGGAGATTAAAACAAAGAAAGCTAATTTTAGCATCATTCGGGGTGCAAAGATTTAATCATGGAATAACAGTAAAAAGGTGGTCTAACAAGGAAATTGAGTTACAACGAATGATATTTTTGTAAAACTACTCACCATAGCGCTATTGTTGAAGTGAAAGAAGATATGAATCTTTGTAAAACATTGGATTACAGACAGTATTTCATTTTGTTGCAACAACTTATACGACCAAATAGTTATACAAAAGTTCCCATGTAAATCTGCTTCTGCTATTTTAATTAACATTGCTTTACTCTACTATTTGCTGCCACTAACAGCAGACTGTCATTGCCCTTCACTTTTTCATTATCACTGATATACATGTTATATTTTTATTTCTTTTATTTTTGGAAGACGACGGCGACGTTAATTTAATGTCATTTTTTTCATCGTATCGGATCGTTGAAATTTAGTCCCCCTCTAAAAATGTTGCGATATTTTTCATTGATGATGTTGTTTGTCACGTCGTCTCATTTATACTTACATTCTGTGTGTCTTTAAACATTTTTCTGAATGCTTATCACCCACTTTTTTATGTTTGCTTTTAACTTTTTAGAAGAGAGAGAAGAGGATTAAAATATTGTTGTTGATTCTGCTTTCTTATTTTCAACTTTCTCTCTATCACGGCCTCCATGTCTCCAACCTCATATGGCTGCTTGAATGAGTGATAACACTTATAACTCTCTCTCTCTTTTGATGACAACCATTTTTGATGTGTATATCTTTTGATGAAAAGAAAAACAGTAGCCATTTCATTGGCGCCGTAATTATTTTTGGTTGTTCCGTTCCATTCTCCTGTTTTAATAGCTTCAGTTATTGTAGCTGCATCAGCAGCAAAGATAAATATGGCGACAATTTATTTGAAAAATGTTGCAATTAAAAAGCTTTCAACAGAAAAAATGGTACAGCGCTTGTGAAATCTGATACAGTACTATGGCCCCTCTCGACACGAAAGTTAACATTTTCATGGCAATAAAAAATATGTAACAATTTCAACTTCTTTTTTAGCAATAAAAAGGAATGTGATTAGCCAATTTGTCGCTAAATTTGTTAATCAACTTGTTCTTTTCTTTTTTGTTTCCAGCAGATGTAACAACATCAGCTTTGCGCAGCAGCAACAGAAGTAGTAATTAATAAAAAAAGGTGAAAATGACTGACTGATTGTACCCCGGGACATACAAGTTTTTTTTCTTCTTCTTTTTCTTTTTCATCTTCTTCTGCGGGTCGCCTCCAGCAAGCAGCAAGAAAAAAACGGAACCCACTCAATTCTAGACGATGATCATCATCTTCATCATCATCAGCAGTAGCAGTAGGAATAGCAGGAGCAGTAGCTGCTGCTACCCCCCTGAAGTAGAAGAAGTTGAAGACGACCGATGGAATGACTGACGACGGCCTTGAGGAGGAAAAGAGAGGGGGACAAATTCATTTTTTTTGTTTTAACCCCTTTGATGGAATTTCACTTTTTTTGGACCAAAGTCCTTCAAGAATTCCTCCTACTTCTTCTTCATTTTTTTTTCTGTATCGAAAGTTTTTTTTGTTGGTTTAATTTTTTTTGAAAGATTTATTACTTAATTTTATTTATTTGATTACTACTTCTTTCCTCGTTCGTAAAAAAAGAATTATATAGATATTTCCGGGAAAGATTTATTATAGAAAAATTTTGTAAATTTTTTGTATACATTTTTTCACTTGCTTCCTTTCCATTAATTTTTTATGTATAATTCATGAACCAATTGCATGCTTCTTCTTCTTCTGATGGCGATCAACAGACTAGACGATGATTCCCACGCGATGGTTTCTCTCTTGTTGTCCATCTTCTTCTTTGATTTAAAAAAAAAGTTGTGTGCCAGACAGTGCTGCTTACTTGCTTGTTGCTACTACTCTTGGGGTCCCGTTGTTGTCCGAAGATCGCTCAAAAAACTTTTTTTCTCCCCTTTCCTTTGCATCTTTTTTTGCTGTTCCGTAATGTTTTTTGGCATTCTTTTGTTGTCTTTTTTGTTACTGCTGCTACTATTACGGCCACCACCACTGCAATATCATCAATGAAGCAAAAAAATCTTTTGAATGAAAGAAGCAAAAAAAGTGATTGCAAAAAGCAGCTGCCTCCTTTCTTCTTTTGCCCTCCCTTGAAGGCAAACCCTTAGGGGGGAAATAATCTCTGTGCCGCCTCTTTTTTTCTCTCTATCTATTTTTTGTGTGTCTAAAAACATACATATATTATTAGTTTTTAAAAAAAAGTGGGAGGAGTCGATGATACACGGTAGCTCCGCCTTGTCTGCTACTTCTAATACTACTGCTACTACAACAACATCAACGGCTACTTGCTGCTGCTGATGGAATTCCTTCTCTTTTCCTTTTTTTTCAAGTAGCTGGCGAAAAAAAAAGCGAAGTAGCGTCCAGCGAAGAAATGTTGTTTACGGCTGCCTCCTTTAGCGCTTTTTCTCTTCCCTTTGCTTTCTCTTTGATGGAATTTTTACTGATGACAACATCGAGACGGACGGCAACGAGACCCGAAATTGATGGCAAGGATGATGATGGCAATGGCAAATAATAAGGTGAACAACAACCAACCGGACAACAGCAGCGGTGGCAGCAATCGCGGCTGTCCGATCGGAGAAGAAGATCGTCAAAAGAAAACGTCTTTTTTTAAAAAAGAATTCAGTTTTTTTTCTTTGTCACCTTTCTTCTTTTTTTATTAAATGGTCAGTGATTTTTTTGTTTAAGGGGGTGTTGTTGTCTGGCCATTCCTGCAGCCTCCGGAAGCCCTTTGCAAAAAAAGAAACACAGAAGGAATTTTCTTCCAATTTGTTACCTCTCTTTTTATCGTCTGCCTTTCACTCACTATTTTTAGAACAAAAAAAGCCCTCAGACAGAAATCGTGTTGTTTCCGTGTCTAATTTTGATTCAATGTTTTATTTTTTTTATTTCAATACGGCGCCGCCTTTTTTTTAAAAGTCAAAAATTTCTCTTTGTTTTTTTTTTCTTCTCCCTGATGAAACAAAACTCCTTCACTTTTTCAATCACCCTTAAAGAAAACATTTTTGCACTTTTATGATGCCATCTTTTTTGAACGGCTTTTTTTCGGCGTTTTAAAAAAAAGTTGCAAATCCGCAACATTTCCCTCCCATTTTTGTGCCCTTATCTCCGAAATAAAATTGTTTCTTTTTTCGAGGTTGGGGTTTTCTTTTTCCCCTCTTTCCCTCTCGTGCCGGGTCGCGTTTTTATAACTGTAAAAACATACATATTTTTTTTCTTTTCATTTATTGATAATTAAATTAAATGTCTTTGTATGTATCAATATGTGTGTATAAGAAACAAAAAAAAGAGATAATTCAAATGTTCAATTTTCAGAGAAAGCACAATTCAATTGGCCTTCTCATTAATTTGAAAGCCGCCCTATTTTTGGAGGAGCAGCATCCAGAGGAGTTACAAAATATATTTTAAAGAATCCCCCACTATTATTTTATTATTGTTGTTATTATTATTTAATTTTATTTTGAATATAAAATCCTGGGGACTTTTTTCAAGCTGTCTCCGTGTTCAGAAAAGCGTATATTTGGCGGAAATTATAAGAGTGCCGCGGATTCATCTATAACACCGGCGACGCTACCATCATCTACAGCATCATCAACAATGACACAATTATGTGAGAATGATGCATGTGCGTCGTCATCCGCGGCAGTGGCATCAGAAATTGGGGCACAAGTTGTTGGTGGGGTAAATATTCGTTTAATTGATGATATGTATTTTTTACGGCATATTTTGGATATGAAACCTTCATCTGATGATGATAGTAGTAATATTGAACTTGTTAGTTGTCCTTAATTTATCAAAACAATAAGTTTTATTTTATTAATTAATTTTAGCATACATCTTCACCAAATTCACCTCCAACTCCACAGAGAACGAGGAGTAGATTGTTGGGGCATCGACAGTCTATGACTGGTTCGTCCACATCTTATAACAATAACTCATCTACAATAACAACATCTCAAAATCAGAATCAACAAACTTCACCATATTCCAGTCCTCCAATTTCAACATCCCCAAATGGATATACTTTATATCATCCGGGAATGAAAGGTGTGTTTTAGTTTTTTAGCATTTCTGTTTTTTTGATAATTTTGAAATCCGTTTAAGAAATTTTCTCTCTCCCTGGATTTTAATACTATCATGTTTATAGCCATTTAAGAAATATCTTTTATGTGTTCAAGGACAGATTTTCATTAATCATCTTTATATTCTTTGCTTTTATTTCCCCTTTTTCAAATAGTCATTATAGCATAACTAAACTAACATAAACGTTTTTATAACAAGAAAATTTATGCATTTTTCAAAATTTTGATCTATGTTTCTAAAATGCCGCCAATCAATGTCAACTTTGATCTACTCTTTTTTATTATAAATAGCTGAAATGATATCTCTACTATTTTTATAAGTGCCCCATGTGCCTTAATGCGCTGCAGATATTTAAGCGAGACTTTAACAGCTGACTGACCAATGTCCAGTCTCTCTTCTATTTTAAATAAAAATTGTTTTAAAGCTTAAGAAACAAAAAAAGTATTTGTGGCATGTTTTTGATTTTTTTATATTATAGCCCTCTTTTCATAGTCTTCCTACTGGCAAAAAGCCAGGGACAGCTTTCGTCACCTGACTGTTTTAAGTTTCATTTTCAAGCAAAAAAAAATATTATTAATTTTTGGGCAACTGTTTCGTACTTTAAAAAAAATAATAATTTTCAAAGTTAAATGTTGCAAAGAAGAAAAAGTAATCTTCTTGTACTTTTGAGACACCTCAAATATTTTTTATCCACAGAAATGTGCAAATACAATGGCATTTTCTTTCCATTGATTTAACTGATAAGAATTCACTTAAAAATGTTTCCATGTGATTTACAGAATTTGACAAACATGCATACACATTTTAAACCAGCTGATTTGCTTTTCAACCCCTTTCTTCTTTCTTTGATTTGACTATAAAGTTTTTTTTGACTGATAAGAGCTTTTTTTGTTTCTCAGGCAAGCGAAAAAAACCATCACCACCATCGTTGTTTTTGAAGATCAAACTTTTTTTGTTTTTTGATTTTTTTCAAAAAATAAGCAGAGACATTTTTTACTGTTGCATTTTTTCCCAGCACCACCAGCGAAGAAGATAAAAAGTCAAAAACGTTTAAGCATCAGCAGCACAAAAAACTGTCTGACTTTTTTTGTTTGCATTTTTTTCGATAGCAGCAGTTTAGTTTAGTTTAGTTTTTTTCGAGAAAGCAAAAAAAGCCACCCGAGACACGCCGAGATAACAACCAAAAAAAATGTTGCGATTTTTACGAGAAACAAAATGAAACAATTTTTTTTTGGCTGCTGACGTGCAAAATGTAAAACACACACGAGCACAAAATCACTGTCTGAGAGATAAAGCACAAAACGAAAGTAGTTTTTGAAGGATCTTTGATGATAAAAAAAATGAGGCAATAAAAAATATTTGTACTGGATGAGAGGTATAGAAAAAAAGGCTAGCCAAATATTGGTTGTAGTTTGATTACGGTAATAGAGATGAGGGTGGTAATAATGATGATGTAAGTTAAGCATTATTATTTGGGTGTGGTTGACAGAGAGAAATGTAAGCTGTTTAATTAAAGATTAGATGTTTTTAACAATTTATCAAAGTTGTTTGTTATTTTGCCATTGAGAAATCTTTTTTTGTGACATTGCCAAAGATTGAATGAAAAAAGTAATTTATCTTTCTTTGGATATTCGTCTGTTGTTGATCCTCTTGCTCTCTCCTACCTTAGGTAATTTATTAATTAGAAAGAATTAAACACAATTTGCTTCTGTGTTTTTTTCTTTGCCGGAACAACACATCTAGCAACCTTGCCGGAACTAAAATGGGGGCGAAAGATGAATGGCTCCTTTCTTCTCTCAATGGCACGAAACAATCAAAACAGGTCTCAAAAGTTTATTTGTACTTTTGATAGATTCGAAACAAAAAACAATTTTTAAGCAAAAACGCACGCTGATCTGTTGCAACTTTTTTTTCTTTGATCACTTTTGCTTTGCTTCGGTATAATACTACTTCTACTATTATTACCCTAGAAAATCAGTCAAAGACGAGGGTAAAAGAAAAAGCAATTTATCACTTTTTTTTCTTCACTTTTTTCTTCCTTCATTTTTCATTTCTCCCCCTTTATGTTTATCATTATTGCAACAAATAAAAAATGGAGTTCTTTTTACGCCTATCACTGTCGCTCATCTCTTTTCTTTCTTCCATTTTGGCCCCCCTATAAATAATATTATTCTTTCATATTTTTTTTTGCCAGTCAAGAAATTTATGTGTAAAAAAAGAGCAAGAGGAAGACCGGACCCCCAGGCATGAAAAGAAAGGAAACAATGTGATAGGTTTACGATCACTGTCTGGAAAAAAAAGTTTTTGCCTTTTTTTATCGACTGTAAAGATTCTTCTTCTTCTTTTTTTTATGTTCAGACAAAGAGCAATGAAGCAACAATGTGATGATAGAATGGAAAGGAGAGAAGAAAAAAGCATAATAAACAATAAAGAAATTTTTTGTTTTTGTGTATGTATGGAAGGCAGATGATAGGGGATACTGTAGTTGATAGTTTTCTTTTTCTTTTTGATGAAATCAAAAAAGTGTAAAAGTACACGTTATATTTTCTACCAAGTGGAGTGTATGACGATAGCTACCGTAATCTGACTTAAATTTAAATAAATTATTAAGTAACTGAGAAACTAATCGGATTAAACCAATTTATTGAACATTAACACTTAAAACTTTTGAAAAAGAAACAGAGCAAAACACTTTATGCAAATTAGCAGATCTATATTGTTTTATAATCACTATAGTGCATACCAATAGACATATATGTTTTTAATGATCATAAAGAACCTATTTTTTTATTTGCATCTTTCTCTCTTTCTCTTAATGCAATTACACTTGAAATTATATTATACACATAAAAAAATATCTTTACTTTGAATGGGTTTTCTTTCTATCGTAAATCTTCATTTCTCTAGTGAATGAGAAAGACCTCACAGACGTTTTTGTTTTAGCATATTTTTAATGTCTCACAAGAGACTAATAAAAGTCATTAGACCTCACAGACACACACATGCACTTTCTTTCTGAGCTTTAATCGAATTAAAAAATCTCTTTTTTCTCCTTTCTGTTTTTTGGCATTTAAAAGCAAACTAGGGATTTTCAAGAAAAAACATTTGTCAAAATTTATTGTATTTTTTAAGCATAAGATGTGCACGTAAGCTTTTGTGAGTTGAAGTCTTTCGGTGGTTGCTAATTTAAAACATTTTGTTTTGTGTTTTTGATTGGCAATTTTCTTTAATGTAATGGTTGAGTGGTGGAAGTCGCAATGAATGACGAAGAGTCTGTGATCAACATAAGGGCAAGTAACCTTTGTCGAAATCAAGCAAGCAAGCAAATTAGCAGACATGAAGGAAAGAAAAAATAGGGCAAGCATTTTTTTGAACGGAAATATGTTTCATCAATGTTATTCCTGCTGATGGCATTGGAAGGCAGCCCTCTTTCAGTTTCAAAAAAAAACAATAATGATCAAGCTGAAAAACACTCACATAAAAAAAACTTTGAAAGCCACTTTGTGCCTGGCAAAAAACAGATTTCTTTCTTTTTGAAAAAAAAAGTTGCAAAAAAGCTGTGAATTTTGGCGCAACAGGCGTCTTTTGAAGAAAGTGGATATCCCTCTATCTCTAATGAACATTGTCTTTGACACTTCTTTTCTAACTTAAATAATGAGGTTAATGAAAATTTGGAACACAACTACAAAACTTTACATAATTACATCTTTAAAATATGATTGATTTGACACATTTCTAAAAAAAATAATTTTTAGATGTTCCACTTTGGCTTAAGACTTTACGATTACATAAATATACAACAATGCTTCAAAATTTAACATATGATGAAATGATGAATTTAAATGAACGCCAACTTGAAATGCTAAAAGTAACAAAAGGTGCAAGAAAAAAGATTTTACAAAGTTTAGAAAAGCTACGTGAAAGAGTTTCAACAATAAAAATGTTGGATAAAGTATGTTTATTGTTTGCTACATAGATGACGGTAGCTTTTACATGAAAACATTTTCAGCTTCTTGATTCAAAAAGTGATTTAACATTTACTGTCAGCGAAATCAGATCAATGATGAATACTCCAATTTGTTCGTATAAACCTTTGGAAAATGAATTGCTAAATGCTTTAGCCATCGATGGACTTGATGTATCCATTGATAAAATTTGTGATCAAGTAAGTAATCGAACAATGTGCCTTTAAGCCATAGCCTATTTTTTCATTTTTAATACTTTATTTCTGTGTTATGTTCGAAAAAGTTAATTGCTACATAATTTTCTCTTTCCACTTCTCTATTTTTGATCGCACTTAATCGCTTTTTTCTCGCTTAAAAAAATGTTTATTTTAGCGCAAAAATATTTGAGTTTTGTAGCAAAAAAAAGAAGAAAGTAGCCAGCCAGAAAAAAAAGCGAACACAATTTTTTCTTGCTGCTGTTGTTGCTCATTTAAAGATTATTATGGCAAATATTAGCCTTTTACAAAAGAACATTCATTTTTACAAACACACACTTGCTTTTTTTGTGCGATGATTTTAAAGTGGTATTGAGCTTCTTCTTCTTCTCCTTCATCGTCTTGATCATTAAGGTCGTTAATGAAGAAGAAAGAAGAAGCAGCCAATTCGCGCGCGTGTACAACACAGAAAAACTCTAATATTAACATTGTGTCAACAACGTAAAAATGACTTTGTAAGAGCAAAGGCTAAAACAAGCAAAGATAATCTCTCTTTTTTTCTCTAATTTCTTTTAAATGAGGGAACTTTTTTTAAAAATAACATTTTTCAGAATCTTACTGGTCATATCATTTATATAACTTCAAGAATACATGATATCCTTTTTGAACATGGAAAAATTTATGATTTAGAAGATGAATTTTTGTTAAAGCTTTTACAAATTTATGAAAAAATTTGTACACATGATGTAAGTTATGCTACAGTAATCTATCTCCCCTGTTGTTTTTGTGCAAATATAACTGTCAATATTATGTTTTCTTTCTTTCATTGTTGATCCTTCTTTTTTTTAATGTTGTTTTTGGACTTTGAACAAAATCATTATGTGTCTAAGAAGATGAAAAAAAAACATTGACAACGGTAGCAATGAAAGAAACAAGCCTAAACCTAGAAAAAAAAGCTTTACTCTTTTTTATATACCAGTGTTGATTGTTTTTTTCTTTAAAGAAGAAAAAAAAGTATTCGACATCTTGGCGCCCCGACGGTCATAGTTTTTTTAATGCTTTTTTTCTTCTTCTTCTGAAAGGCAAAATGAACGATATGATAGTAGAAGACTCATTATGAGCTCTTTTTTTTCATTTTGATTGACATGCAAAAAAACACAGCAGAAAAAAAACTTAAACTAAAACAATCTGTGACAGATATTTTAAAGCTTTCTAATTTTTTAGTCATTTAATTCAAAGCAACGAACAACTGCACAAACATGGAAGCGAACACTTCGAAAAATTGCTGTTGAAAGAAATCTTCTACCACCTGGTAATGGACATATTGGAGTTGGATATGCAGGCTTTAAAAGATCTGCATATAATCAACAACGAATGTCTTCATCTACAACTCGATCATCAACAACTTCACCACCTGAATCGTCGTGTGCAATCTCCCCTCCTCCTATGCCACAATCATATTCAGCTCCACCACATTCATCCACTTCTTCTTCAGCGGCATCTATATCTGCTGCATCTTTGATATCAACAACAACTCCACAGTTGCCATTTGATAAGCTACGTGAACATCCACAGGGTGCTGCGCTCTTGCAACAACTTGTTGAACTTTCACTTCAAATTCAGGTTAGTTTTAATCTATTCTTATATGCCTAATTTGTCAAAAATGAATTGTATGATACTTAAAAATCGGATTATCTCTTTTCTTCTTCTTCTTTCGTCGTTTTCGTCAGTGACGAAGTTCGCGCATTGTTTCGATAAATTTGTCTCAAAAATGTCTTTTAAAAAAAACTGGACAGCGATGCAGAAGGGGAGACGAAGAAGAGATATGATCTAACAATATTATTTCTGTTGCCACCGGAGGTTTTTCGCTTTTTCGGAATGTTTTTCTTTGTGTGGCGACAGCGATGGAATGCAGACAACAACGAAGATAGCGATGACGACGAAAAGGAAAGAAACTATTGTTTTGTCGTTTCCTTCTTCTAACATCTTTTAAAAAATAGGATTTTTAAAGAAGAGCAAAAAAGCACATCAAAAAATACTGTTTTTTATGGATATCAAACTTCTGGAGGACAACAACAGTGATGACAATGCCAAAAAACCTCCCACAGCGTTTTCCAATCAGCAATCGTATAATTTACGATCTCTTTTTTCCCTTACATTTTGTAACAAAAAATTATTTATATCCAAGCGGGTGGTCCTTGTTTAATCAAAAGAAAAACACAGAAAAAACCGTTTCAAAAAAGCGCAACAAAAACTTTTGAAAGTCATCTTTCGAAAAAGAAAAATGAGGGATGAATTTTGACAAGCAAAAAAAATAGTTTGACAAAGATAAATGAACTCGAAAAAAATGAAACATTTTTTAGGAAGATCAGAAAAATGAAATGAATACAGTAATACCACATCGATATGGTGGAACCCAGACACCTCCAGGTGTCTCAAAGGAAAGAATATCAATTTCAAAAAGTCTTTCATCACCTGATAATTCAAGATTGCATAAACCTTTAACACAAGAAGAAAAGAATGCTTTTATGAATCAGTAAGGATTTATTATAAGACGATTAAAGTTATTGAATATTGAATTTAGATGTCGACAAGATGGTCATCTTACAAGTGCTTTACCTCCAACACCACCTAATTGGATGTTGAATGAAGTAGCAACAACAAGTCGATATCATGGAAGACCGCATCTAGGTATGTTTAATCCCAGTCTATCGGGATTGTCTTATCAATTGTTTACTTCAGGTATGACACAACATTCATCAATGCCCTCAACACAATGGCCTTATCATAGCACACATGCTACATTACCACCACCATCATTGATGCATCATCAACATCAGCAACAACAACCACAATATCCATCAACAATACCATTAGAACCCCGTCGAACATGTTATCCATATACTGGTAGACAATCATTATCAGCACGGATGCCTTCCTCCAATTCATCTGGCTTTTCATCAGGTGGTTCAGATAGATCGTCAGGTGCAGGTTCACCGACATTGTTATTATCATCTTCTACATCATCATCAACTTTAATACCTTTTCCTAAATGGTCGAATAATCCACAAGGGTCTTATAATTCTGAAATGTGCAACAATCAAAATATGCCTCCTGTTAAATAAATTTTCATCATCATCATCATTATTCTTCTTTTAGCTATGTTTCTTGTAACTTCTTCTTTTTTGTGCCTTTTCTTTTGTAAAAATTATTTTCTTCTTTTTAACTATTGTGCAGAACGAGTTTATCTTTTCTACAATTAATTGTCTATATTATATTTTTGACGCTGGGCGTCCTCTTTTTTCCCTTTTAACCCTGTTTTTTTCCTTGTTATTATTACTGTTATTTTTTCTATTATTATCATTATTAAAAAATCCAGTGCGATCTTTTTTTCTTTCTTATTTTTTTTGTTGATTTTATTACTATTATTTTATTACACCTAAAGTCTTTCAACAACCATCAACAATCATTATATTTAAAGATACTGCTGACCATGAAAAATTAATGCCAATTCTGATCGCAAAACATGATTCTTTTTTTTAAATTAATGCTTCAAAAGCAACGCCTTGCTTTCAAACATTTTTTTATACTTTCTCTTTTTTTTATTATAATATTTTTTTGCAAATACATTGCCGCTTTCTTCAATGCTCTCTCACTCAAAAATCCTTTACCCTTTTTTTATTATTATTATCGAACGATGTTACATATACAAAAAATTGTTGATTTGAAGTTTTGTTTTTGTCGCTTAATTTTTTTCTATTTTTTTCCTTTGTATTCCTTTAATTTCCTAAAATGGGATTGTAAGAGAATGGCAAAGGTTACTGTAGTATCGTTATCCACAGAGTGTGATGGACAATTGCTACCGTAACCATATTTCCTTTCAACTCCCAATAAACCACAACTTGCACACCGCTATCATTTGCTCCAACGCTGTACAGTTTTTCTTTTCTCTATCTTTTAATTTTTTTAGGCTAAAAACCTAACAAATTTGCTCACTCTATTTTTCATAATTTCCAAAATTGTTTTTTTTCTGTTGTAATTTATTTTCTTTTAAATCTTGTTATTATTGTTAAGCTCTCTATCCTTTTTAAAACACTCAACTTTGACAAGAAAAACCTCAAATTTCAATTCCAAAAAATTCAATTTTTGACAGCTCATCTCTTTTTTTCTTAAAATCAATCC
The DNA here is from genome assembly GCA_024447215.1 of Panagrolaimus sp. LJ2400. Classification (NCBI taxonomy): domain Eukaryota; kingdom Metazoa; phylum Nematoda; class Chromadorea; order Rhabditida; family Panagrolaimidae; genus Panagrolaimus; species Panagrolaimus sp. LJ2400. The sequence continues at coordinate 9,387,439 of JAMRYA010000001.1, read as the reverse complement.
ATTCACTTGCTGAATTTTGCCAAAAGTCTTTTCAATTCTTTTTTTAAAAAATACAAAACTTCCATCGTTCTCTTCATCTCCCTAAACATTTACTTTGTTATTATTTCTTTTATATCCCCAATCTTTTATTTTCCGGTTACACAAAACGGTTGACAATTTTATTATTATCATTCTTGTTAGGTATCTGTTATCGTTAAAAATCAATCCCTCTTTTTGCAATTCATATTTTTTTCTCCACCATCATTTTTGAGCATCAAATATGTAATATGTTAAAGCAGAAGAAATATATAATGGAGAGAGAAAAGTATCAAATATGGAATTCAGCGGTGAAAATTCTTCATGTGTTTTAAAATTATCAGGTTGTTCGATAAGTTCGTGCGCCGATATAACCTGATGGATTTTTAATACTACAAGAGCAATTAAAATGAGGTCTTTTGTAATAGGTAGGCCCATATCTCAGGTATCTAACGATAATATAATATTGAGGTCACCGTGGATACTGTAGGTATACGGTAGAATTTTCTCGAACACATGCGGATTTTCGATAAAAACGAGCTGTAATTAAACGGGAAAAAGCTGGAAATGACTGTATAGGATGTTTAAGGACTGTCTACATCATATCCAACAACTTTCAGATGGAATTTTGCCTCAGGACATTATGCAAATTTTTGAGGTCGGAAAATTTGCATATTTTCAAAATTTGAAAAAAATGGCAGGAAGGGGTTGGAAATGGTTCAGTAAGTTCCCCGCAATCAAGTTTGGTCGAAATTATGGCTCTTAACAATTTTTTATAGCAATTTAAATCATCGTCTGCTACTCAATGTTATTTTATGCTATAAAAAAATGTTAAAGAGCCATAATTTCGACCAAACTTGATTGCGGGGAACTTACTGGACCATTTCCAACCCCTTCCTGCCATTTTTTTCAAATTTTGAAAATATGCAAATTTTCCGACCTCAAAAATTCACATAATGTCCTGAGGCAAAATTCCATCTGAAAGTTGTTGGATATGATGTAGACAGTCTTTCAACATCATATTCAGTCATTTCCAGCTTTTTCCCGTTTAATTACAGCTCGTTTTTATCGAAAATCCGCATGTGTTCGAGAAAATTCTACCGTATACCTACAGTATCCACGGTGACCTCAATATTATATTATCGTTAGATACCTGAGATATGGGCCTACCTATTACAAAAGACCTCATTTTAATTGCTCTTGTAGTATTAAAAATCCATCAGGTTATATCGGCGCACGAACTTATCGAACAACCTGATATAAATATTATTATTATTATTATGCGCATAATTATATAATTATTTTCCAACAAGTCTATAAAAAAATTTTGTACATGAACCAAAAAAAATATGGATAGCGAAAAAGTTTTTACATTTTTCACTATCAGTTATCTATATAGTTTATTATTTGTTTTTTTTTTCATTTGAAATGTTTTTAATAAAGGGTTTTTTCCTTCTAAATAATGTCACTCAAATACATACAGTAATCCAAGCAAACTATACACAAACATATCACTTTATTAAATAAATAATACATTTAAAAATGTTGTATGATAATAATATAATAGTATAACATAACAATATAATAAATAAATAATACTATTCTAACAGCTATATATTTACAGAAATATTGAATCATTACATTTAAGCAGCTTCATTTTTGAAAAGACCAACACTTCTGACGTCAATAAGGTCTGAAAAATCAAAAAGTTATACATAAATTTAAAATAAAAAAGAATACTTGCTTGAGCAAATATCGACTTCTGGTAAAAGGAAATCAAGAATATCATCTTCCCAATAAACGTCATTATGCACAAATTTTTCACCATTATCATCGTCATTGATGCCATGTTCTTTACTGCAATTAACTCCATCTTCACTATCACCATCATCTTGTTGAGAAGAAGAAGAAAATACTTCAGCTTCATTAAAAGATTGATAAATATCACCAGAAATTTCAGCAGCAAGATAATTAATTTTTGATTCATCAGCATTATAATTTAACGATTGTTCCATACTTTTTAGTTCAAATGAATCATCATCATCAAAAACTGGAGTTGAATAATGGCGCTATAATTCGAAACCTTTATAATAGCAAGAATATTTGGGAAAAGCTTACCTTTGCTTGTTTAGCATTCTTTGGAGTACTGGTAACAAATGCAGAACTGGTTGATTTAATAGCCTAAAAAAATGTCATATATGCACAAGGTCAAGATTAGCTTTACAGGCGCATTTTTAAAACTTAATATCCAATTTATCTACTAAGCACGTTCTGTCCGAAAAAGTCACCCGGAGAGCCATCGTTTAACAACGATTTGCACAAGAGAGCACCATGTCGTCCCACACCCTTAGTCAAGATGTCGTATAAAAATATACCCTTTGAGAAGTTTGTTCAGCACTTGTACGCTTTCCATCTGTAATAACTCTAACAGTACCATCATTGCTGGAAAAATTGACAGCAATATTGCTAATTGTTCGATTCAAAGCTAAAAAGGCAAAAAGTTATTACATGAGAAAAATAGAATCAAAGAAATTTACCTTTAATGATGCAGTTATACATTTTTGATAAATGGTTTGAAGACAGCAGATATTACTAAAAAGGGATAAAAAATACATAATAACGGAACGAAATAAATGGTCCGCATAAATAAAAAATAAACGATGTTTAACCAGTGTTACATTCATGTTAATTGAATGTTAAAAAAAACATTATAAAAAATCTACAGTTAATAATAATTAAATAAATATTTGATGTGATTTTTGAATCTAATTTGAAAGAGCAAAGTTCAAACCGGTAAAAAAAGTTGTTCGAAGTTTTCAACCTCAATTTTGAACATAAACAAAAATAACATTTTTTGGCGTTCTGCAACTTTCTGGAGAAACTAAAAACTGTAAATTTACAGTGCAAAACTTTATAAAATCTGATTGCTTTTTTCTTTGATAATTTCTTTTCTACAATATCACTTTTATCTTTGTATTTTCTATTAACTTGTGAGAACCTATGGTAATACTTTTTAGATAATGACTGAATGCAATTTTCGCTGAAAATCGTTTGTTTACATATGAAGCATTTTAAAGTTTTCAGTGTTACAGTAATCTATAACATATTTTTAAACTTCATTAAACAACTCCCGTTTAAAAAATTTTTAACAAACATTGTTTTTTTTATTAAAAGATTAGCTTTGTTACGGTATTAAAAAAATTTCGATGTATCGTATTTTAAAAACAATTTCAAGCCGAAATTAAGCAAGCATATTTGTGTTCACATGTTTATCAACTGTTTTACCCCTTTGAGTTTCAAGTTTAAATTTTCTGTGATGCCATTGCAAATAATTTCTATCGTTTTTTTAATTTGTGATCATTGGTGCTGTTTTAATGCAATATATAAAAGTCTCCTACCGTAATTTCCTTTAATAAAAATACATTTCTACAATATTTCTTCATTACAAAGCAAAATTTATTTAATTAATTTATCAATTTTCACACGCCTTTTAAAATATCAAAACATCAAAAAGGATTAAAAATAGAAGAATCCCGAGATACAGAACACAGACTTCAACGACAAAAAATATTTCAAGCATGTGATAAAATTTTAAATTTGTAAAAGTGTGTGAAAGTTTTGCCTCCTAATTATTTGTGCTGCTACTACACTAATTTCTTTTTTTAATTTATAAATGCTTGATTTATCTTGGTAAACGTGTAAATTTAATATTTTTATTTCTCTGCATATTTGGGACACGGAAGAGTTGTTTTAAAAAATTATTTCTTACATATTTAACTAAATTTCGTATTATTTTGAAGCCTTTCTCCTGTTTTTTGAAGTCAAATAAAAAGTTGTTTATATAAGCACTGCCACCGATTACTGTAGCTACTACTGCTGTGCTGACCACCTTGTTAAACTTCTGATTGTGAGGAAATATTTATACTTTTCTGCTGTCATTTCTTAATCACCTGTAATAAAAACAATGGCAAACCTTTCAATTTTTGATCAGACTAAAAATATTTTGCCTGTTTATTGGACCTATTGTGGACTTGGGTTATTTGCATTATTGGCAAATTTTTTTATTGTTGTTGTTTATGTTTCAACTTCATCCCTTCGAACTAAATTCGCTTTATTCATTGGTTTAGCTGTCGCAGAAGGAATTAATGGAGCTGCATTTTTTATAAATGGTTAGTTTTATATTTCTTCCTAGCATTATTACAGTAACCAAGCATCTGTACATGTCAAGTTGTAGTTAAATTTTTTGTGCAAAAAAGAAATTAAAGCTAATGAGTTACTGGAATTCTGAACTACAGATTTCACAATTTTATAAAATTTGTATTTTAAAACTTTTTGATGCTTTTTTGTATTTCAGAAAAAAACTACCGTATACTTTAATTTTACAAATTTTATTAATTTCGCCATTTTTTAAATTTGTCAAATCTTTAGGAATGGAAAGATTAATGACCGAATACTCCCTTCAAGATGTTTACACGTATCCAAAAGTAACACGTTCAGATTGTGCTGCACAAGTTGGAAACACGCTTTTAATTATTGGTAGTCAAGGTCCTGCTTTAATTTCCCTTGCATTAGGGGTTGAAAGATTTTGTGCTATTAAATTTCCAACTTCTTATCGACGATTTAAAGAACGGTATGTATTTGTTGTTACAGTAATTTTATAATCCAAAGAATTTCAGAATGTTCCATGCATTATTAATTTTAACAACATTAATTTGCGCAATATCAGCATGCGTGGCACTTTATATCGGGCTTGAACTTGAAAAAAATAATACTGCATTTTTTACATGTTCTTTGAGCAATGCCTTTGGATATACTTACACGTAATGGTTTTTACTAAAATTTACAAAATTATAAAAAGAGAATTTTAGAACATTTAATTACCTTTTTACATCATTTGGACACATCGCTGGTTTTATCTTTAATTTTATTGCATTTTGGGTTATTCAAAAGTTTAAAGTTGGTGCTAGGAATAAAACTTTTTTAAAAGAAGTTGATCAAATTCGGTTGGTTTTTTGTTCGTTTCGATATTATAAATTACAGTAATCCGATAAACAAAAAGTATATTTTTGTGCATGTTTTTTGAAGTTTACAAGGATCAAAGTTCTAATCAACTTTTTTGGTTGACCAATTCTCAATGAAATAAACAACCATTTTCCGCTTGTCTGCATTCCTAAAATTTCTATATACAGTAATCCATTTATTAAATTATAGGCTTATGCATTTTATATCAATTTGTTCATTAATAATGGTTGTAATACCAAATTTGTTTATTTATTCAGCTCGATTTAATTTTTATATTGTTGATAATATGTTTCTTGGATGGCTTAATTGTGCTTTTGTTTTTCGATCTGTTTTTAGTCTTTATGTTCTTGGATTTCGATCGCTAAGATTTCGGCAAAGAATTTCAGAGGTTTGATTTTCGTGTCTTAAAATCGAGTTAAATTCTTGACTTTTTTTAGTTAACTGGATGCTGCAGATTTAAAATTAAACCATTACCATCAGATACTGGAAAATCGGCGTCAAATACTGCAGCTCGACATTATGCTCGTCAAGTAACTGAAAGTCCAATAACTATATTTTAAAGTTTTTGTTTTAATTTTCTGTATATCTTTTTGTAAAATTTTATAATGAAGTTTTATTTTTGTTTTAACTTTCTAATTAAAGTTAAAACTTTAGATAATAAACATGAATTTAAAGAATATCAAATTTAACTACGCCAGTATTTTAAATTTTAAAGATAGCTTTAAAAATTTAAAACAATAACTTTTTATACCGTACCCATTGGAAAAATAAAACACTTGAATGTTATTATTTTGTATTCAAAACTTCAGGAAAATAAGCCAAGACATGAAGAAATTTTAATTTTAAAGTCCAGTATACTGTAACATTTTTTAAAATATACAAAAAAACTTTAAAAAAAAACGCTTTTGCAATGACTATTTCTTACAATAATAAAAAAGTGTTGATTTTTCTTTTTATGACAGGCTTGTACTAAAAAGCACCAGTTTCTTTAAAAAATATAGCATTATTTTTTGTTTGGTCTTTGCTATCGTTGTTCACCAACTGCAACTGCAGCAAAGCAACTTTTGCTTGAGGAAGAAAGAAGGGAACAACTTTGGCCAACTCTGACTAACCATTGCATTGCCAGCTCTGCTTCGTTTTCTACTGTTTTTTGTTGAATTTTTTTTTCATTTTTTTATAATTTATTATTTAATAATTAACAATAGCTGACAGTTCATAGCTCTATTTTAAGCTAAGCTCTGAGCTAAACAAATCTTTTTTGAATATTTCCAATTTTTTAATTGATTGTAAATTATTTTCTAATTAAATTTGAACACCAAAATATTTTTTGAAAGTATACATTTGTTGATAGAAAAAAATCGATAACGTAAAACTTTTTTATTTTTTGACAGAAAGCGTTTCACTATTACTGCTAATTATTGTTTAAAATAATTATTTATTACAGTATAGCAGTTTTAATCAACAAAATTTAGAAAATTAATTTGTAATTTTTTACAAAATCGTGTTTTTATTTTTATTCCAGTTTGTCCGATTATTTTTAAAGCAACGCGTTTACAAAATCTTATATATTTCTTAAAACATTTATAAATTATAAATAATCTCTTCAGATTTATGTTTATTAAAAGAAGAGTAGATCCACGACTACGGTCAAAAAGTCTTGGACCACATGATTCTGATGATGAAGAACCTTCAAAGACTGATGGCAAACAAAAAGCACCATTTCGTCCATATCAAGGAATAAAACCTCCTTTACAATCAATTCTTAAAAAACCTTCAATAACTATTATTCAAAATAATCCACCACCAATTTCTGCCATTCAAACTCCAATGAGTGCTCCTGCAGTAATAGCTCAACAACAACAATTAGCATTTCAATTATATTCAGATGGAAATCGGGTATATGTTGGTCCACCTCAACCACCTGAAGCAGCTGTTGCATCATCGTCACCTGCTCCACCACCATCTTCTCGGCATCCATCATTTTCAAGACCTCGTCCAAGACCATATCCACCAGCACCAAAAAGACAAGAAAATCCAGCAAATTATAGAATTTATCCAACGAATGCCAAGAAAACTTTACTCAAAGCACCATCAATTACAAAAATTGGATTTGATCCTCCACCACAAACGGGGCTAACAGCATCATCAATTACATTTCAAGGTTTTAAACCTCCAACAAATTCAGAACCATATAATCCAATTCGGCCACCTACAATACCATTTGGTGTAGTATCACCTTCAGCTTCAACAGCTCCATCTTCTCAAGTACCAATAAATCCAAATCCATCAATTTTAATTCGACCACCACCATTATTCTCTACTCTTCCATCAACAAATAATGACGATGAAATAGAAGCCATAAGAATCGTTAAACATCCAATAATGAAGCATCATCGAGCTGGCGGTGGACAAGATATTCGAAAATTTCGTGAGATTTTTGCTCATAAAAAAGATGCTGTATTAAACTCGTCTTCGACAGAGTAAGTTTATTATTCTTTAGTACACTTAAGTAACTATAATTTTGTAGGATTCTTTCTCCAACACATAGCAGTGAATCTCGTAGTGAATCTGCAATGAAAACTGATACTGCTGGGTATAATTTTATAATTCTTAAAACAGTTTTTATATATTTGATTTTTAGACATTCACAAGATACTGTAGGCGATCAATGTGCTGTTGCAAATGTTGAAGGAAATCAAAAGGATACGGTAGTTGAAGAAAATGTATCACTTGAAATTCAAAAAATTCCAACTGCTGAAACTCAATCGGTACCTTTCGGATTTGCTCTTGATCAAGCAATTCAAGAAATTAATCAGCCTAAAACTTTAAATCCTTCATTAAAAGAAACGGTAACTGTAGAATTACAACAACCGTAAGTTTAATGTATATATTTTTAATGTAATAATCGAAAATACTTTAGCATTATTGTTATTGATGATACTGTAGCACCATCTCATCAAATACCATCAACTTCAAAGTCTAAACAAAAGCCAGGCCGATCACGTGAAGATGGTGAATTAAGTCGAAGTCCAACACCTGAAATTATAACCATTGATGATAGTGATGATGAAATAATAGAAATAAAAGATTCATCACCACCAAGCCGATACAAGGGACAAACAGCACTTGGATTAGATTTATATTTGAATAATTTGGGAAAAGCAGATGAAGAACCGTTGGGTGGAGTATTCTTTGATATGAAACTCTTCTATCAACATTATGAAGAAATTCTTAAAACACTCGTTAAAGAGAATCAAGAACGTACAGCATACTGTCATGGAATAATAGATCAGCTATGTGAAATTGGTGCAGGTTTAGAAGTATTTTTTTTGATGTCCGGTGATGTGCTAGAAGAATCTCGGGCAGATGAAGAATTCTCGGAAATTCAAATATATATTGCTTCAATAAGTGATGACAAAAATGTTGACATTACATTACTCATGGAACCTGTCTATAATGTTATAAAAGATTCAAATATTGGAATAGCAAATTTTTATTCAAATACAAATGTAATTGTTATTATTCAAGGTGAAAATAATATTGCTGTTCGACCATTGGATAAACTTGCATGGGCTCGTTCTTCACTTGTATCGGCATGTGGAAAGTAAGCTTACATATATAAATATATTGTAATTATAGCATAAATATTTTAGTAGAGTTCCACTTTTCAAGGATGCTTTGCTGCTAATCAAAAAAGCAATTCGACAATTTCGAACTTCTGAAAAACTTTCTGATTTTGTTATTTCTTTTGCATTAATTCAATACTTGCAACATAGTAAAAATTTTCCAGTTTTTGATTATGATTTGGATGAAATTGATGTTGTTGGAGCAATCGATGTTATCGTACTCAAACAACCAACAAAGAAAGCTAATGAAATATTTTCTGATTTCTTGTTTTTCATCAAACATAATGAAAATTTAACAATTGAATGTCCATTTACAAAAGAACAGCTTGATATTAAAGATACGCTTCTGACACCAACAATTGATCAAATTTTTGGTATTCAAAGTTGAAGTTAAAGATAGTTTTGGATATGTAGCTTGAAGCTGTATTTTTTTTATATATTGTTGAGCACTGTAGCTTTGTATCTTATTTGTATAGTTTTAATTTTTCATAGTTATTATTGTTATATTGTTTGTTGAATTGTTATTTTTGTTTATATTTTTGCAAATAAAACAAAATTTTAAAAATTATTAATGTTGTAAAGCAATTGACTACAGTATACAACATCTCAACATCTTAAACGACGATCTTTTCCATTCAAAAAATATTCTCATAGCGAAAATATTTTGAAAAAAGTCTAACATTTTTTCACGTTTTTCGGATCTCTTTTTTTGTAAAAATTTGATCTCCTTTTTTATTTGTTGTTTTGTAAATGCTTTAATTACTTTGTACATTTTTGTTTAACTATGGGTAGTCTTATTCCTGTTCCGTAAGTTTAATCTACCACTTTTACGAAGCTTTAACTTCCACTTTTTTTAGACTTTTGGATCTTGACAGTTTGAAAGCAGAAGGTTATCATCCAACTGCATTTGTTTTACCAGATAGAGATTCAATTGCTTTTATGAAGCGATTAGATGGACTTCGAATGCAAAATAAACCTAAATTTGAACAATTTGATAAAGATGTAAACGCTTTTGGAACTGCACCTGAAAATTGTCAAGTATGCTTATTCTTTTTGATAGCCTATTTTCTTTTATTAATTTTTTAGAGTGAAAAAACATTTGAAAGAAAACTGAAAGTTTTTAAAATTATTGAAGAAAATTTACCAAAAGTGCAAGGAGCAACTTTACATTTTTGTGGTAGCAGTGTAAATAATTGTGGTACAGATAGCTGTGACATTGATCTATGTTGGGCTATTCCTGTTAATCGTACTATTGAATCTGATGTGGTTTATCCCTTATTTGAACAGTTTGTTTTTTATTTATACAAAATATATCTTATAATTATCACATTTTGTAGAGGTCGTTTCGATCCAGGTTTCTATCATGGACATGCTTTACGCTTACTTGAAGAAGTTGATGGCATAACAAATGCTAAAAAAGTAAATGCACGGGTATATTTTTTTGTTGAATAGAGTACATTTGTTAATTAAAATTGTATTTTAGGTTAAAATAATCAAATTTGATATAGAAGTAGATGGTATGACATTTCCATGTGATATTAATATCAATAATACTCCAGGTTGGATGATGCTTTCTTTTTGTTTATCTTTTTTTATTATCATCCACATTTTTAGGAGTATATAATACTTTCATGATTAAACATTACACCAAAATTGATAAAAGGCTTTCTATTTTGGCTCGTGTATTGAAAGCTTGGGGAAAGAAAGCACAAATAATTGATTCAACAAGTGGTTACTTAAATAGGTTTTTCTTATAGTTTATTAGTAAAAACTCATCTGATGTTTTTAGCTATACAATTGTCTTGATGGTTATTCATTTTTTGCAATGCGGAGTAAGTCCACCTGTGCTTCCCAATTTGAATGCGATTCGTCCTGATCTCTTTGATGGAAATCTTGATCTTCATCAACTTAAAGAATCTTTTGAACTTGATTTGGATATTGAAATGCAAAGAAATGATACTCCTATTGGAGATTTACTTATTGGATTCTTTCGTTATTATGGCATGTTCGATTATGACCATAACGGTATTATTCTTCGGATGGGATGTGTTGCAGAAAAGTAAATTATAATTCAAGTATTGTTTACTGTACTTGTTATTATTTTAGGCCTTCTGCTAAAGATTGGTTCTTTCTTGAAGAAGTTTACGATCGTTTTACTGTACCAAAAAATCTTGATGGTAAAAAATTGGATTATATCAAGTGTACATTTCTTGATACATTCATGTATCTACAACGTGAACCTGATTTTGAACGATTGATGAATGATGAAAGATGTTTTATGAAGAAAAATTTTTAAAAATTTCTTGTTGTTTGTTATTATTTGATTTGTGTTGTTTATAGTTATTACATAAATTTTTATCACTTTAAAAGATTTGCATTTTATTCAAACGTTTTTGTCGATTTTATACTTTTTCTTTTTGTCTTCAAAGATATCTTTTTTTAAATAACTTTGTTGAAGAAAAATGGGTGATTTTCACAAAGAGCCATCACAAGAAGGTAATGAATGCTATAATGTTGCCATGAAATTATGGACAACATGGACAGATACGGTTACTGATGTAACTATTTATCGTATGTTTATATGTGCCGTTATATAATTTGATAAAAACTGTTATCATTACAGCAGTATCAGAATTTTTTCGACAAAAATTTAATGTTGACCGGAAATTTCAACATTACAGTACTTTGAAACTAAAGAATGTATCAAATCTCTTAATTTATGGTCGAGGCTTTGGTACTGATGATGAACATTGTCGACAGTCTGCGATGCATTCCTTCTTTAAAAATCTTACTGACGTACAACTTGTACCTGAAGAATTTCTGAAATGTGCACAAGAAGGAAATGTTGAAAGAAATGTCGAACTTCAAGCAACGTGTACCAATCGATGGAAATTGTTTAATGAACTTTTGAATCAACGTATGATTAGTTTGTGCTTATAGAACTCTTTTAATTTATAAAATTTCAGCTCAATGTAAACTTATTCCAACTAAACCATTTAATGAAAAAGTTACAAATGAAGAAAGGATGCATGTTAATGCTTTTTGGGATGCATTTAAACAAAATCTTCATACTTTTTCACGAAAACGAAAACTTACCGTACTTCCTGATATTCAGCCAAGCTGCAGCAAAAAATCTAAGCCATCTATTGAAGGTATGCGTTTTCTCTAGGATTATTAAATTTTTTGGTTCCTGGGTTACTGTATCGTCTTTCTTATCGTTTCAAATTTTTAGTTAATACCGTACCTTCTGATAGTAATGTGATTCATGTTATCGAAGAGTCTCCATCTCCTACCAAACCTTTGCAAAATGGCCATACAAAGAATGAAAAAGATAAAGATCAAAATGATTCAGATTCTGATGTATCTGCAATTGATTCAAGTACTGTTAGTGGTGATATTGATTTGAGTACTGCTGAAATTGCCAATACTGATCTTGATGATGAAGGTGAACTTGCACCACCAGAAGAAGAGATGACTGCCACACAAGTTCATGCAGTTGATGCTGCAATAGAAAATGAAGAGATTGTTAATTTTGGTGCATATCCGGAATATGATATTCGACAGGTTAAAAAAAGCATTAAAAGGTTGAAGAAAAATGCTTCTGATATTTATGAAAAAACAAAAGATGCAATTTTACATCATTATAATATTAATTTACAAGTTCGTTCTTATCCATTTTTTCAAGTCTTACAGGATCCCCGTTTTTAGAATGATAGTACATTGCAATGGAAAGATACTGCTCGAAAAAGTTTAGAAGATGCATGTAAAAGCGTTTT